>CM023361.1:17832640-17976566 GCA_013282895.1 Eriosoma lanigerum
GTGTGTGTGTGTGTGTGTGTGTGTGTGTGTGTGTGTGTGTGTGTGTGTGTGTGTGTGTGTGTGTGTGTGTGTGTGTGTGTGTGTGTGTGTGTGTGTGTGTTGTGTGTGTGTGTGTAAAATTCATATCCTAAAATAATACCACATTTTATCCGATTTTAATTAAATTTTTTAAGGCAACGTAAAAATACCAACAAATCCGTGCGTTCGTTTATTACAAATAAAAGTATTGAGGAAAGATGTTATTTATTCGATCCATCCGAATTAATTAAAAATCATGTTTTGACATCCATAAAATGAATACAAATTCCATTGATTAAGTGGATTTGGATACATAATAGAGCAAAATTCAAATTTTCCCTTGACTATTAAATAAGTAAATTATGATCGTACGCACGAAGAGATAATATGATCCACGTATAAATACTATTATTTATCGAGAGTCGTATTTTATCAACATTAAATAAATTTGTGGTACTAATAATAAAATAGATGCCTATAACAGATTTCCCTAGGCGAACATCACATATGGACATGTTTCATTGGATAGGTACGGAATAGTTCTAAAACGATATCAAAATTGGTGGTCAAACGTTTTATTTTAAATAACAAGCACACACATAAAGTATCAAAAATTTAAGTTGAGGCTATAAATAACTTGGTAATAAAGCATTGTTAGTCAGTTAATTACGGATATATTATATTGTTGTTATAAAAAATATGAATAAAATATTCGTGAGTTATTTATACTAGGTACTTGAATAATCTCAATAGTATAAATCGTAATATCTACAAAGATATTATATAAAATGTAGCCGAAGAAAGAACACATTTATAAACTAAGAAGAATCTACTAGAATAATTGCAGTTTGATATGTAAAAAAAGTGAGAAGGTCGATTGTGGACGTTCCTCCTTTGTTCCTTCGGTCCTCGGAGAAATTAGTGGTTTATTATACTTAAGAATTGAATGCAATGAATTTGCATTAGAAAATACAATTCTAGGCGAAACTCAATATATTACAATATACTAGGTTGGTTAGGTTAATCCATTCCAAAATTTTACCACGTGTGTAAATAACGAATGTAAATATTTAAAATAAATTTCAAGTCCCTACGATCTGAACATAATTACTAATTATTAATTAGTTTTCAAGAAATAAAATAATTTAAAATAATTAAACCGTAATTTTGTTGATTTTCCGCCATTTTTTGGTAGTTTTTCTCCTCTCAAAGAATAATTTTTAAGAAATTCAAAAAATGAGCTAACCTAAACAAAGTACCAACTAGATATAATTTTCTACCAAATGAATACCTTATTCCTGATAATCGGACCATTATTTCTACCCGAAAAAATGTTTTCATACATAAAAAAAAAAAAACAAAAAAAACATCTTTATAAAACCAATACATTCCTCGCTTCGCTTCGAATTTAAAATATATTGGATTATATTATTATTTTACATATAGAAGTAATATTTGCAAATTCGTACAATACATAATGATTTGTAGTTTTCAAATTTAAATATATTTTTATTATTCATTATAAAATTTGTTGGTGTTAATTAATATTATACTTTGTAGTTAAATTAAATTTTCGTTCACATCAAAAACTCAGATTGATTGAAAATTGAATATATACATATAAGTATAATTTTTTCATAAAAAATATTAATTGAGTAGCTATATTAAAATATAATGTTATTATCACAGTATATGCAATTTTAACAATAAAACACAGTAGTGTAATGAGATTATCTAATGATCACGCCGTGTAGTCAAATTAAATTTTATGACAAAGAACAAAAAAAATATATATATATATAATAAAATACAATAAAACTTGTTATGAAATGCATATAAATATTTGTTATCATAGGTTTATAGAATTATTGCATACTTCATACAATGTTTCAAAAGTTTCCATTGATTTTTGAACGAATACATAAGTAGTTCAATCATACTATTAATGTCGTTTAAACATTATAATTATACGCAACAACAGTATGAAATATCTACAAATTCTACAAACATAAATCGAGTTGTTTCATAATTTTAAAGTGGTATTGAACAACAACACAGATTTACATTTTATTTATTATTTCATTATTTTGCGAGATAATATTTATAATAATAATAATAATAATAGAGAACAATTTTACATTTGCAATAAATATACTTTTCGATTTACTTTTAAGCTCTAAAGGGAAATCCATAGACCATAGGTTTTATCGAGAACAAAAAAAAAGTTTAGTACCCCTTTCCCATTCCATCTTGTGATAGAGACACAAGTGTACAAAGTGAACCATTGGCACTTCCGTATGCTGTAAATAAAGGTAGTCCCGTTGGGATCAAAAACCCGTTGCGGCTTACACAGGTAGCTTTTCAAATATTCAACGTCTGACCTGTTCGCCGTTTGGCCATATAGTAAAATATTGAAGGATTCTGAAAAATATGGTTGACAAAAATAGACTATCCATACCTACATGCTGTATAGTGTATGTATAAATATATGTATATATGTATATATTTCATATGAAATGCGTACAGCTATAAATACAGAGTGAATCCAAAAGCTATAAACTCCAAATAATCGGTAACCATTGAAAATATTGTGCGTGCGTAATTGAAAACAAACGAAAAACTGGAAATGTGATACATTCGATTCAAACTTCGATTGTTTAATTCAAGTCACGAGATTATTGGCCATCGAGTACGCATATTGAACCGTTACGGTTTAAAACATCAAACAATTATAATAATAATTATTAATAATATTATTTTATATCGGACGAAGTGAAAATGTTTGTGAATTATTCGTTTTAAGGAAATTAATAACAGAAACTTACGTTGCCGTATTAGATGGTAAATTGGAAAATTTTAATTTAAAAGTTTCTTTATCGCTGCTTTTATTAAAAAGCAACCGTAGACGAGCCGACCTGTACAATAATATAATGGTTAACTCTCGCGAAAAATATTATAACCCTTTTATTTAGTTTCTTTTGCTTTTGTATATTCCTTAAGTAGCTTCGGTTCGATTTACAAAAATAATATTATAATGCTCATTGCTCATGACTAGAACAAATGGACATTTGATAAAAGTGGACTTCACATTAACAATAATATACGGCCCCAGTCGTTGTATATTATGTACAATATACGTGTGCGTAGAAAAACAAACATATAAACCATATAGCATTTGGGGCGGGGAAAATGGTGAACATTTATTATTAGTGTCCGTCTCGAAGACAAACATTATCACTTCAATAATAATAATAATAATAATAATAATACAAATCCGAAGACAGAAAAAGAACTAATGGAACTTATTTTTTTGCAGATGTACTCGTGACGAGATAATCGAACGGCATTTCTCTAAAGTTATACTACGTTAGCAGCGTGTATTGACTTTTTCGATAGGTCGGCTTTAATTTTTTTCTCTTTCTTTTCTCGTTTTCAGATATTTTTACGACGAAAAAATAACTTTAACCACGCGAGTCGTCGCGTCTCGAAGACAGACCGACCCACTCACTGCGTATACATATTATATTATAATGTTGATATATTATTATGGCGTAAAATATACACACGTAAACACACAATATAGTACATAAAAAAGAGATCGGCCGAGTGAGCAGCTACTGCAAGAATCGTATAAATATCATAACTTTTATTGCATCACCGCCTCCGAAAAACTTTTCTATTTTAACAACTCTAAAACTACTGTCACAAACGTAGCTGCCACGACCCTTTTCCGTAGTACATATTATTCTCCAATTCCCACACTTACATGCGTAAGATATTTTTTTATTTTTTTTTATTTTATCGATAGAAAAACGATGACAACGCTCATCGGTGGAAGAAAAATGAAAAACGCAACAAATTCAAACGTACATATATATATATATTTAACTGCTCCTCTTCGAAAACAAAATATCTTTTATGCGTTTATCAAGGTTTCGGCTGTTTTTCCCACTTGCCGATTATAACGTACCTATCTCGCCAAAATCCCAAAATAACAGTGTTAAAGTATTAGGTAAAATCGTCTATATAAATATATAGTGACTCTCCGCTGGTTTCACGAGAAGGATTATCTTTACTGTCAAATTCAGAAATGGTCCTATAAGTTTTCTGAGCCTCAGCTGCCGTCGCTAAAGTCATAATACTTTAGCTCGACTATTTTTATTAGAAAAAAAAACAATTCATATACCAAACCTACCTAGAATAAATGTAGTTTTTCACTATTTATTTTACTTTTTCTAACGATTTTCACATATTATAATAGTAAAACGATGAATAAGTTCATCACTAAATATTTTCACATTTTTGCAGCAGGAATATCTCTATCTTCTGGTTTTTATTAATCCGTTAAAGTCACACTAATTTTAACTTATTTAAATACGAAATAAAATAAAATCGTTAATAAAATTTAACAATTCATTGATTTTAAGAATCTATATACCTA
Organism: Eriosoma lanigerum; assembly: GCA_013282895.1. Taxonomy (NCBI): domain Eukaryota; kingdom Metazoa; phylum Arthropoda; class Insecta; order Hemiptera; family Aphididae; genus Eriosoma; species Eriosoma lanigerum. The sequence continues at coordinate 17,837,100 of CM023361.1, forward strand.
ACAATCTGATTTTAATTATAATTATTATTATACTTTTCACAATGACATTAATTTAATTATTATGTTATTTGGTTTCATGCTATTAATTTCAACTTTATTAAAACTAATTACAAAAATTATTATATAATTTAATCAATACTTAAAGGTATTTTTAAATTAAACATATTTCTGAATTAATATTTGATTTTTCATAATATATCGTTATATTGAATCATTTATTTTTAACACAATAAATTGGCTCATTTTATAATAAATATCGACTGCAGATAAATATATGAAACTGTTAACTTTAATAAAAAGTGTAATTTTATTTTATTATTACAATTAATAAATCAAACTTATTTAATTTAATGTTATTTACATTATAATTGTAATTACAAAAACTATTTAAATAAACAACATATGTTTAGCATAAAAAATATAATATCTTATTTATGATTTGTATAAATCTTTAAAGCTACAATAACCTAACGGAAAAAAATTCTTCAATTTTATAATATAAAAAAAAATTAACTAATCATTATTATTATAAACAAATATTGTTATGTTGAAACCCAGGTAATTTGTTGATTATATCATATTCGAAGGTATTATTATTATTATTATTATTATTATTATTGTTAATATTGCATATATTTACTATTAGTATATACAGTGTAAACAATTATGACGAAACCAATAAATTTCGTATGTACAGATTTTAATCCATTTACTCCTTCGAATAAAAGCTATTAAACAGTATAAAAATTATGATATTTTTATTAAAAATTTGAATTGGATAAAAAATGTAAATAAAACTTATTAAAAATAAAAAAATATGTTTACATCAAAAGGTTTTACACATCGAATTGTTAATACTATCATATAAATACGATTTGAAAGGGGAATCATTTTAGAACTTAGAATTAAGTTTTTATTTTATTTGTTAATAAAAATAAATCGATACATATTTGATTTTAATACATATTATGCAACAATAACTGGTTAAATTGTATCGTCAAGTAAGAAAACTTAACTAACGCACCTAACGGTGTAACAGCTGCATTTTTGTAGCGTTCCAAAATTAGTTCATTGCGAATAATTCAAGTTTTGGTACCGAAAAAAGTTATATTTACATAAAAAAAAAAAAAAACAAGTGCTGTATTTTATAGTTTCTTAGTCGCGTGTGCGTTTAAGTCTTGAGTTTTCAAGGGTAACAGTTTACATTTTATTTTTACCACGTATTTATTTTACAATTTTATATACACCTAAAACAGCTTTTTTAATATTAAGCATATGTATTATTTTATGTTTAATAATATTGAGAAATTCACGAATATAATTATTATTGAGGTACGTTTATAGATTTCAACCAAGTATATTAATTTATGCGGAAAGTAATTTAGTGCATAATATACAAATAATAAGAAATTATAAAAAAATTAATTCTAGGCCACACAGTCACAGACATACGAGTGATTTGGAGAACAGGACTTCCTAATATCTTAACACTACTACAACAACTATTGTTATTGATATTCAATCAAATACCTATTATCAGTTATGTGATTCACGAGGTACAAACAAATATATAATATTTACAAAAAAGTCATCAAGTTATATAATATTATGCATTTGAGTATTTTTGTTAGATACATTTAAGGTATCCGTAGAGGCGTAGAGTTACCAATGTTTTAATTATATACGTACAAGTGTATAAACACTCGTAAATTAACAATATGCCAAAAGTTTATTATATTTTATAAATTTCTATATATTTTTATAGTACATTAGTATAATGACAATAATTTCTAATCACGACGTGTTAACTTAACGATATGATAATATATTATACCTGAAACTATAACTCAAACAAAACTAGCCGTGTGGTCATGTAGGCGTGGTCTATAAATAAAGTAAATAAGTAAAAATTACCGATCCACATATCATTAGCATCAATAATTTGTTAATGATCACCAAAATTATAGAAATATCGTTTTATAGTATATTATAGTCGATGATTTTGTACTGGGCCGTACCCAAGTATATTTAAGTGGGTACTTAAAATAGTATAATATTAATGATTTATAAAAATAATGACAGAAACTTTCACTAATTATTTAAACACCTAAAACGCTTGTGTACCGTATGTGAGTGTATCTACATAATACAATTCTTACTACTTAATAATCGTAACTATATTATAACTGTTAAAATCCTTATTTTAATTATTAATTAATATTAAATTCATTTATAAAACAAAAAATAAATATAAAGTATTACCAAAATCATTATTTAAAACATTTTTTAAAATATTATTTATTTTGAAAGTATATTTTATTAATTTTAGAAATTTGATGCCATCTATTAAAATAATCATAATGATATTGACAGAGAAGAAAACATTGTTCAAAATAATTAAGAAACGATGTTGTTCTGTAATTAATTTGTTTATACGCATTAATGTAATAATGATGGTAAAGAAATTCTGTTCTAGTGCCTTGACAGTTTATTTACTTACGCCTATGAAAAAGAAACTGTTTAAATTTAAAGAGCTAAATAATTTTTTACTTCAGAATTCTCACTTATCCATTTGCAATAGACTAATATTTATTTTTCAGATTGAATTTAATTCCAACTTTTCTACTGAAAATTAAGACATTGCCTATTTAAAAGTTCAAGGATAAATTCCAAAATAATATTTAAATAAAACACATAAGTTTTGAAAAGTAACTTAAATAACAATGATAAAAGTAAAAATTAGGCTTTTACTAGTTTTATATAACAAATACTATCTGTAAGTGGCATAAAAAATATAAATAGGTAGTTTTAACTTTTAAGCGTAAATTTATTTATAAATATAAAAGATATAATATATAATAATATAAAATATTATTATAATATAAATGTTTATAATAATATAAAAGATCTTCTCCTAAAAGTTTGCGTATTGCATAGGTAAATTATATGTAGATGCAAATTGTATAAATATATTAATTATTTTAATTAAAAAAGGAATATAAAAATAATAATTATGTTAACAATTTTTATAATTCTATATACTGGTATAAGATAGTTCATAATTTACAAATATAACACAATAAAGTATTTAATCTTATTATAAATACAATAAAGACACTTTTTTAATTATTTTTGCATATCTATCTATTATTATTACTAATTAATTAAATTTAAATGTAAGTTATCTAATAGGATTTTATGCGATTATAATTTGATAACCAAAACTCATAGAAATGTAAACGTAATTCGACTGAAATAAGAATGGATAATTATAATTCCATGTATAAACTTAATATAGTTGCGTTTGTAGTGAATGTATGATATTGGTATCTGCAATATCCAGATGTTCAGTAATCACAAATATGTTGTAAAGAATTTAGTTTTAACGAAGATGAAAGCATAAGGCGGTCTTTCAGCAACATGATTTCCGTGTATTTTGAATTAAGTTAATTTACGTATATAAATCAGTAAAATTTATTTATAAACCTACTTTATTATGAAATATATTAATACTGGTTATTCATACTTAATAGTAGCGGTGTTCAAAAATCAATCTTATTATTACAAATTTTCAAACCGAGCATTCGCCCTGATAATTTATTTTAAACTATGAATTTTTAATAGTTCAGTTCGGTTCGAATTCGGACACCAATTAAAATGTTCGGTTCGGATTCGATTCAAACTCAAATATTAGGGTACGTAACATCATTACTTTGTATTCTACATATAGTAAATATTTAATTGCAAATAAATAATTACTCTAAAGAACTGTCTCTTAAAAAACATAATGTTACGAAATGTTCAATGGAAAATCATCGTTATTTTCTACGCCTATAATTGTCCGATGTAAAAGTCTTTATAATTAGGCTTAATGTTTAAATTAACAGTAAACTTAATCATATTTAATTTCTTCATCACTGCAATACGATCTACAATTGGTATTGTTATTCAGACGTATCAACGGGCTATACAGGCTATACGTTTAGATGATTTGACAAATGAAATGACTCTGATTCTACGCTATATTTATTAAAACAAATTGTTTTATTTATTTTATACCCCGATGCTATAATTAGAGTATATATATATTTTTTTTTTTTTTTACGTAGAAACAAAAATAATTTTATTTATCTATTTTTTATTTTTTATTTCAAAAAAGCCATTTTGTAGATTTGGGTTTAAAAAAAATGTTGACATTAAAATGTCTTCTTAAAGTGTTTTAATTTATTTTTAATGATTTTTTTGAAGTTAGTGAAAATATAATATTTTAGATACGGCCCTACACCTAGTATTTATATTTTAAACAATGAAAAAATATTATTTTTTCATTAACTTCAATAAATCATTAAAAATAAAAGAAAACACATTAAGAAGACATTTTAATGATATATTTTTTTTTTTTAAATGCAAGTCTTAAAAATGGCTATTTTAAATTAAAAAATTAAAAAATAGATAAAATGTATTATTTTTAAATTTTTTTTTAGAAAAAAAAATTAATATACCGCAATTGTAGGTTATAATAATAATTTTAAAAATAATTTAAAGCAAATATTGCATAGAATCCGAGTTATTTTTCATTTATCAAATCCCCGAGACTCACCTTGTAGATATAATATTAATTTTATAGCGCATAAAGACGACTATCTGTCACAATTCAAAAGGGTTTTTAATGGATTATTAGATAAATATAAGTCAATTTAATATTACATAAAAAAAAAACTGGACTTTGGACATTGAACCATGTAAACATTGTAAATTAGTAAATATACGATTTACTAAAATGTTGCGTTAATGTTTTTTTTACCATAAAATAATACGTTCGAGATTTAAGGGATTTTAGTCATTATTGACACATACCATTTACGAGGTTACAGAATAAATAATGAAATTAATTTGCTTACTACAACCAAAATTATATTTTAATAATTACAAATTAAACCTTAACCAATAACTAAACGTATAGATATCATAATAACATTTCTAAATATTCTACTGTTTATAATAATATTCATGTGCACCATTTCATTTGTTTTTTTTTTTTCGACAAATTTTACGAACATAACATTACGCAAACGTACCTAGATTATAATAAATTATTAATTCACACACAGGAATTTATCTATTATACAAGCGTAGAACATTAAAAACCCATTTTATTGTGGAGATATTTTTCCTATTAGGGAAAAATAAACAATCGAATTGCACATTATATTTCAGGTCTCGTTGTAGGCGTATCGCATGTGAATATTCCGGAGACGATAAATTTAATGAGCGGAAATGTTATTATTATTATTTTTTTTTTCTGGTGAACATTACTTTGTGTAATATTTGATTTTTCTCTATTTGCGCACAAAAGGTCTACGTTATATTATGCGTTATAGCCCATATACACGTTTCGCACGCATAATATGTATATTTTACACACGGACGGGAAATTGTGTGCCCGTGAAGTATTGCACACGGTGTATAAGATAGGTACGTTCGTGTCCTTTGTTCGCGTACAAATTATCGACATCGAGAGGTGCGCCTACGTGAGACCCTTTTTATATATTTTTTACGATAATCTTCGAATGTTTTTCCACACAAGTTTTGACAGGAACTGCGTATTCAGTACAAATAATACATTATAGTCCCGCGTTTTCATTTTATTTTTTTAAATTTTAACCCGTCAATAATAAAATCCTAATGCTTTTAAAATATTTTTTCGTTTTGATTGTAATAATATTATACTATCCTACATCAATTTGTCTCCACCAATTGCTTGCCGTTTATAGTTATTATATTAGACAAGTTTGTTTCGTTTTTTTCTCCTTAATTTTTACACTTCTCGTCGTTATCATCGTCTTCGATTTAATTAAATTATTTATTGTTTTTAACAAATAACTCGCATGTTTGTAATATGGAAATGTGTGAGTATCTACTCAAGAAGATTTTCACATACATTTTTGCGGAAATATCAAAATGCATAAGACACGAACAATTATTATCATTTTCTCCAACAAAATGGCACATAGTAGTCGACAAAATTCGTATTTTTGTTTTTTTCTATTATAATATACGAAAGTACTTTTATAGCAGACGAAACGAACATTTTAATTTTAACAACTATAATAATAATATATTCGCGTTTTATCATTATTAATTGCGTTTGTTAAGTGTGGAAATTATATTTGAACCACTCAGTAGCCATGCTGGGCGTAATGTCGTAATATAATTTGCAATTAATTTATATATGATATATATATATATATATATATATTAGCTATATAATAAATATGGTGTGAACATATTATTATATTTAACAAAGTTCGAAGATATTTTTTTTTCTTTTACTAAATTCTACGGTTATTAATACAATATCGTTTTGACTGACACAGATATAATATATTTTATATTATTATTTTTGTAATAAGTAACATTTTCCTTTTCCTTTGATGTATATATTATACGGACATTAATTCATCAGTTTTCCTTTTAACTAAAATATTATTAGAATTTGTCGAGGAAAAGTTATTAGTAAAAATGAACAGTTTTTTTATTTTATTTTTTATTTTGATTAAAAAAATATTTTAATAGAAATTCGTTAATATATTATTTTTTCATAATTTGTAATAATTATATATTATATAATAACATTCCTAAATTCCAAATTATACATTAATCGTTCAATAAATTAAACAATATTAGTAATGAAAAACAAATATTATAAAAAAAAAAACTTACCTTATTATTTGTAAATAATAATCATTTAATTATAGAACTGTAATCGTTGTATGAATAATGTGTGCCTATACAATATATAGGTACAATACAATAATATTATTATTATTTTTATGGTTATATTGATAAGTATAAAATAATATATTCAACTATGTTCTTATTAAAAATATTTTGCATTTATCTACAGTTAATTAAATAAGTGAAAATTATTTTATTAATTATTTATTGTATTTTCTAATTTAAATATAAATAAATATTCAGATAAATTTGAATTCTTTATGATAATTACAATATTAACTCATAAATGATCGATAAGAAAGTTGTATACAATTAAATAATAATAATTTATATCTTTATTTAAAAAGTATAATGATATATTTGCATTGATAATATTATGGCCTATTTATAATGTTACAATTTATACATTAATAAAATACATTTTATTTAGTTTGAAAATAAAACAAAAATTAAGTTTGAACTATTATCTCTTCTTTTGTTTCGAAGTAATAAGACAATACACAAGACACCATTGGAAGTTTGTTATTAAACTTTAGTATAAACTTTGCCATTTACCCAAAAAGTTAATGTATTTATGCCGTTTATATTGAAACAAAACATGTATTACCTACGATAATCATTATATTATAACCATAAATTTAATATATTTTTTATACTATAAATCATCAGTGATTCAGAACCATGTATCCACAATAGTTTATAAATAAATTTAGGAACTAGTTCTTAAAGTGTAAGAACATATACCACAGTATAACAATCAGAGGTGTATTTACCAATTTATAAAAGAGGGGTTCAGATTTTTTAGAAGCATTCATGATACTGATCCTCTCCCCTCACTGTTTTATAATATAAAAAAATTAATTGAAAAAAATTTAAATAAACATGTTCTGTATCTTTATACATTATAATGCAAAATCTGAAATAGGTGGTAAAATAATATTATTAATTTTTTTTTTGGTCATGGGGGGGATTAAACTCGTTTGACCTCTCCACAATAAATACTCCTCTGATACTAATTATGGTAACTGATTGCAATAATAATATATACATAATAATAATTTATACATAATATAATCATATTATGTAATGGTAAACAATGACTACAGACTATACAAAAATATATTATTTGCCTTTGTCCTCTATAATTATTAGTATATTTTAAAATTTTAAATAATATATTAAATATTATTATTATTATTAAATTCAATTTTCAATTTTATTTTTCATCAATTACTCTTAAAATAGTATATTAGGTAACTTATTATAACTCTATTAATAAATATATATTTCCATGATCATTAAATGACAAATTTTGTACGTGCTGATTTTTTATTACTATAAATATTTCTTGAGTACTTTATATTTGAAATTTTAGAAAATATGATATTAAAGATTACAACGGAATCGATATTTTAATTTCATAATTGATATTCAACATTATTATTGAGTTCTAAATTTATAAAATTAATTTCATATAGTAGGAAAATAAATGATACAAGTGAAAAATAAGTAACATTATAAGATGATAGTAAAGAATAATATTGAATGTAAATATCAATATAATCCGTTACTATATCCTTTTCTGTCTATAACTTTTAAAGTATAATTCAGAAAACATTTATAGGAATTTAAAAATAAGCACGTACCATTTCAATAAAAACATATTTTTAGGAAAATATAATTTTAAAATCAAAATTGAATATTGTTTTATCGAAGAAAAACTATGCGTATAAAAATATTAATACAATGAAAAAATATGGAGTAATTAATGATAATGTGCGATAATGAATATAATAACAATTGCATATAAACTACTTATACTCGTTTTTTTCAAAAATATTCATTGGAATATATATGATATATATATTTTATATATACATATATTTTATCAGTTTTAATTTTTTAACCATTAATTTCTATATATCACTCCCATAATTGTAAAAAATAAATAAAATATTATTATAAGACAATTTTTTTTCACTTAGGAAAAAATGATTTACCGAACATTTTTTATTGATAAAATAATCGTCTCGAATATTGTAATAAGAAATATTCTTATAGTCATAAGTGTATGATGTAATTTCCGTGCTACGTGGCGGGATATGGCAAAAGAGTATTTATTAACCTGCCGCGAGATGTGAACGTACGCAAAATTGGATATGTCGCACAGGAGATGCGTACGAAGATGTCGGTCGTATAATTTAATCCATCGTAGGTTTGATTAAAAAATATATATATATATATAAAAAAGCGGAAAATATTAAAGTCTTATTTCATCATCCGGCTATGATAATGTTATTGCCATTTATTTAGTATATTTCATTACGGATGCACCAACACACGACCTTTCTGTAGTAATTTTGACTTGATAATAGAACGTAAATGTCATAGTGAATATTCGACAATACGCGCAGACGAGTATTCAGTATAATTCACGTACGTAAAAACGAGAGTCTCGAATTAAGTATATATTTCCTCGAATATGCAATATATTTCACGATTGAGATTTTTTTTTGCATCTAAGCAGACATTTGTATATTAATTCAATTCTTGTGTACGATTTTAGTTTATGGACTATGATTAAACTGTTTTCGAGTAGGTACATTATACACATTGCAGCCGTCAAAAGTGTGACGGTCCGAAAAACTTTTCGCAAGATATATTACCGTCCAAAAATTATTAATGTGATAAGAATAGTAACTAAATAATAATTAATAATCATATGATAAGAATAGTAACTAAATAATAATTAATAATCATGTGATAAGAATAGTAACTAAATAATAATTAATAATAATATGATAAAACATAAAACAGGCATGTATATAAAAAAAACAAACTAAAATTCGGTTAATTAAACTAGTTACCTACTTAAAAAATGTTTTCAATTTTTCTCGCTCTAATCTAATCCTTTAGTCGTTCGGACGTTGTATCAATAAAATAAAAAAATGAATATTACGATATACTCATATTTTATATTATTTTTATTATTATTTTTTATTATTTTTATATTCTATAAAAAAATTTTTCCAAAAAACTGTATTTTTGTTCCGTCTTATCAGTATTCAATCATCGTGTTTATATATTTGAAATGTTCGCTATAATTATCAATTTTTAAGTTATATTATACAATTCAAAATAATATGTAATGATTTACAAATAATATGACTTTCAATTTATTGTAATATATTATAAATTATTAAATGTTTTTGCTTATACAAAAATTAATACAGAAATAGGACGAATGAGTGAGCCCATTTCTACGTTGTATTTAATGATAATGCTATTATAATGATATGGCAAATGGTTCTTAGACGGGGAAATGTCCTACGGGAATTATATCAGACGATAAAATGCCAAACGGATAAATGTAAGACGCGGTTGTGACCCATTACCGTTTTTCAAGTTAAGTAAAAATAAATAAATATTGATGGCTGGAAGATAGCGAAAAATATGATGAACATAGAAATCGTATAGATAAATCATTTATCCATCATTTTTCTATTTTCTATTGAGACTTTATACACGCGAATATTAAGTGACATTACTCATTTTTTAATATTATTATAATGTACGATAAACCTATTTATAGAAATATTTTATGTCTACTTTTGAAAATAACTTTGTTATTTTGTGAAATTCCTCCCACTATATCTTCCTATGAAATAAAATAATATAGTAACCAGTGTACAAATATATGTCTAGTATTCTAGTAGGGTAGTAGGTATATATTTGTAAAAAATAAAGATTGCTAACCACTTTGTAATCATTTACCACGTTTGCGAATTTATATTATATTCGTCACAATATTTACTGTCAGTTAGCCAGTTAGCCAGGTTACCTCTGAATCACGTTATGCATCATATGTAGGTATATAAGTAAACCGGAACTCGATGACTTATAAATGATATGCGACAACAAGAAAAGTATGGTATATATTTGTTGCCCTTTTTTTTCTCTCGAATTCGACCCGATGACGTCGACAGGAATCCTAGCTGTTCCCAGGTTGATTTTATTTATTTTCAATTTCCCCGGGGCCGCCGTCATCAACTTAATATATTAAATAACACGAAAAAGTTATACGGGTATAACGTAATATTATTTTTACTTTGCGTCAAATTTAGAATCACTAGTGTTGTATAACATACAATAAAAACGATTTCCGTGTTTAATAATTACACATATTTTTAAATATCGTATTCTAATTTTTACGTTGAACACCTCAATAAATTGCACGTTACTGGACAAGTATATAGAAGAAAATACTTAGTTGTCGAGTAAATTGCAAATATTAAAATTAATTAGGTATCAATAATAAATTAATCTTGAATTTTTAATTGCACAAAGTTCAAAGATCCATTAAAAATAACTGGTATTTATAAATTAAACCTTTTTAATATATTTGCTGAATAACCTTTTAAATATTAACTTTTGATTTTTTAGACAGTGACCACTAATTTTAATTTTAAATTTTGAGCCAAATAATTTTCTGAGAATTTGCCTAGTACTAAATATTAAATATTTATGTTATATCATTAATATAAGCACTTATTAGTATAGTTTTGATGGATGGATCGAGTTTTCAGATATTTATTACAATAATATGCTTTCAAAACTTCACTGCATTATCGCAATATAATTATTTTCATTTAAATATTATTATATATGAACATTTAAAAAAAAAATAAAAAAGGGAAATTTTATAGTAGTTTTAGCTAAAGTTGAAATGATTTTATACCTATAAATATTTTATGAACAGTTTTTATTTATTAAAATATTATATACATATACTATATACATATATACATATAATGATTCATATTAAATTCAAAGCAAAGCCAAGAATGTATTGGTTTTACAATAATTATATTGTTTTTAATATTTTTTTTAATGCTTGAAAGCACGATCTCGGGTAGAAATAATGGTGCAACTACCAAAAATAAGGTATCCATTCTATACCAAATTGAATCTAGTTGGTACTTTATTTAGCTCATTTTTTGAATTTCTCAAAAGTTTTTCCTTGAAATAAGAAAAACTAAAAAAAAAGCGAAAAATCAGTAAAATAACTGTTTCTTACTTGAATTTTTTTTTTAGTATTCATGTAGGCAGTTTACACGTGCGTGGTAAAATTTTGGAATAGAATGGTTGATTTTCTGATTAATTATAGCGCTTTGAAATTTTTTTCAAATATGTTTAATACTACCTGCAATTTTGGGAAAATAAGTTTGAAAATTTTTTAGAAGCTAATCATATATTACTTAATATTTTTACAAAATATTTTGAAAATCCTGACTCACAATTTTCATTTATAAGCTTTTAAAGTTATAAACTTATAATCTTTAGTAGAATTGAAAATTGTGATATTTTGTGTTTTTAAAAATGTAAAAGCATGATTTCGGGTAGAAATAATGGTTCGATTACTACAAGTTGGATATGATTTCGATAGAAAATTGCATCTAATACTTTATTTAGCTTATTAAATTTTTCGAATTTCTCAAAAGTTTTTCCTTGGGAGAAAAATAACTACCAAAAAATGTCGGAAAATCAGCAAAATTACGATTTTTATTATTTTAAATTTTTTATTTCTTGATAATTAATTGGATTTTGATCGTAGGGCTTGAATTTTTTTTTTTAGGTAGTTTACACACATAATAAAATTTTTGTAACAGATGATCAGTATAATATATTGTATTATATCGAGTTTCGTTCAGAATCGTATTTTCTAATACAATATCATTGCATTCAAATCTTAAAAATATTAATATATTCTATTAGTATACTTATAATAAATCACTAATTTCTTCTAGGCCCGAAGGGAACAAGAAGAACATCTTTAATCAACCTTGCTGCTTTTTTTATTATATTTATATTATAATATTTAAGCAAATAGTGCAAGGAAATACGTATTTAATTTAAATAATTATATTTAATATACCTATTATAATTTTATATGATAACATGTTTATAAAAACGGTATTGCTCTACCTTTTTATTATTTAAACGTAGTCAATTTATCAGAATAATAATAAAAAATTGACTGATGTACGACATAATATTTGGCATAAATATACAAAAGGAAGCATTTTTTTTATACATATTTCATATTAATATAGATTTTACATAACTATTATTGTGCACGCATACTACGCACGTATACGTCAGCACGCAAAATTGTTTTCTATTGTGATGGAAATATTAAATAATCGCGTTACTTTAATGCATTTCTTCGTATAATTTAATATAATATAATACGTCACCGTAGTCGTGGTTTTCGTCATCATTACAATAGATCTCATCGAGTCCAGGTCGGTAAATTCATTTGGAAAAACTTTCGCGCACTCGTCCCGCCGAGTTTAATGGACCGCGGTTGCATTTATTTCTTATTTCTCTTATATACGACGTTACCGTATAGATTATAATATATAGGTTTATGTATACAGCGTGCTTGAAAAGCATTCATCATTTCGGTTTTCTCAGATTATTATAACTATGTTGTTTCTCCAATTAAAATTAGGGTCTTTGTATTTATAATAAGGGATCATAATGCGCAAATAATCATTTTAAATCACGATTTATACGGAAAAGTCGGACCAATTTTTTTTAAATTCAATTGGAAAGGAAACCCCGAAATTGTCCACACTTTTCAAACACACTGTATATACCTACTACGTATTATTACTTCGTAGTATATCCACGACGTCTGCAATGCCACGGCCACCGTGGTACATATTGTCGACGCAACTATCCAACAATCGCTTTGTTACCGTTATTATTGTGTCACGACTCCTCCGGCCGACAATACGTTTTATCCCTATTGAAAATATATTGTAATTTTTGTTTTACTTTAATAAAACACATAATACGCGAAAAATCAACGCCCCCTTAGAACCGCACCCTTATTGTCAAGGGCACGATTGACATTTTGTCAAATGCGAAATCGGTATTCGTTGAAATGTCAACCGCGTTCAAGAATACTGCACAGACCGTTAGCTAGTCAGAGTTCATAATTTTTATTTATACACTGCAGTGTGCGTAAAATAATAATATACCTTTATGTAATAGACAATATCGGTACGTATCCCGTTTTTATTTGTCAGTCGATCGAAATACACATCAACTTTCATTTATGTTTTGTGTTTTTTTATTTAACACGGTAAGTGAAAACTAAAATATTATTTCAAAATAATCTAAAAGAAAAAAAAAACATTGAAATACAAGTGTAGAAGTATAATTCTAAAACTACAGTGTAGTAACTGCACTTCTACGTTACAGCTTCATAATATATATATATATATATATAAATTTATATAATACTGTTAAATATAACATAACAGTATACTAATATTTATTTACTTGTATAATGTACCAACGGTTATATTATAATTACATTATTTTGTGATCATTAAATATATGAGGTATAAGGTATTGCATATTGATGTTGAAACTGTGTGGATAATTTTATAATGCAAATAATATTGAACGTATTTATTGAGAAATAATTACAATTTGTATTGACGAAGCTAAGAGACGAAAGTATAGTAAAGTGTTACTATATAAACACATTAATAATGTGTCACGCCGAGATAAAGGGGCTTAATGAACTTTATGTTTTTTGTTTTTAACTTAAGTACCTAGATTTCACTAAAATTATTATGCTTATAAGTAATATTATTCAATATCGACATACTTAAACTAAATTATTTAATTATAAAACACAAGTACTTATATTTAATTAGTAGGTATACAACTATACCTATAATAGTAATATTATATAACATATTTTTAAAACAAAATATATATTTAATAAAATAATAAATTAATAATAATAATAGTTGTAGTAGTAATAGTAGTAGTAGTAGTAGTAAATAGTAATTAGAATAATAATAATAATAATAATAATAATACAATTATTGTGAGTACGGTCTTTCATGGTACCGAAAGGGTTAAGTGAAATAATGTAATTATTAAATAAGTAATTACATTATAATGGCTTTAAACGTGTTTATTCTAACGCGTAACTTGGATACTTGAATAAAAAAAGTTATTTTTTGGGCCGGCCGAACAACTTTTGTTTATGCTCAATTCATACTCGTCATGTGCTAAATAATATTATATTATAATGCATTAGTTTAATATTTATTTTGGACACAAGTATCATCTTTAGATAGGAAATCTATCCGAATAAATTGTATGCTATAAATATAACAAAAAAACATTCCATAATCTGTTTCAATAGATAACCTGTTAGAGATATTATATCAACTGTTATCGATAATCTCGTCTGCGAAAGGATTTTAGTCATTCATATAATATGTAGTTATGTATCCATTACCGTACAGATGCATATGTCGTACAATACATTTTGTTATAATAATAGTTGTGTTTATTTTATTATTAAAATTGACACATATTTTTACATCAGATTGTAAAATCATACCATTTTAAAAAAAGATCAACATCAACACTTAGAAGTAACTAAATTGAGTGATTAAAACTTCCTTCACTTTTATCAAACACGATGATTTGGACAATGATTTTACATAAATATATAAACTCGAAATGATGAGTAGGTACTAGGTACTTATAATTATTATAATGTAGTTCAGTATCTTTGGTTTGATAAAATATTTCAAAATAAACTTTTGCCAAATCGCAAATCTCGTAAATACATTGGTAAGTAGGTATAAATTATATTTTATAATAACATAACAAAACACCGTTGTCGTTATCATTTTACGACTAAAGTAGCAAATCCCAAATATGTTATCGTATTTTCATGTTGGTTAGTTAATAATATTATAGTCAACAGAAATAATGAAATTATTGTAATTATTGTAGAAACTAATTTTATCGTTGTTGAAAAAAATTAATTATCTATAATATTTTAAGGAACAAGAAGAAGTTCCATACGAATTCATCAAGTTGCATTATAAGTTGCTCATAAGTTGGATTTTAAATTATCTGCATATGTAATATATATATATATATGTTAACTGTCAAG
Organism: Eriosoma lanigerum; assembly: GCA_013282895.1. Classification (NCBI taxonomy): domain Eukaryota; kingdom Metazoa; phylum Arthropoda; class Insecta; order Hemiptera; family Aphididae; genus Eriosoma; species Eriosoma lanigerum. Next base: position 17,852,839 of record CM023361.1, read on the forward strand.
TTGTTTTTAATAAACTCACGATGTTTATATTAGCAAACTGTCCACGTCCCGTTATTCAATTGTTTGAAACAAACTTTAACTGATTTAGGTTAGTGAGGAAAATTTAAACTATCATCGTATTTTAGTACTTTATTTTCATATAATTTATATTAGAGACGTTAATTTTACTAAACGTTTTTTTATTATTTCAACTAATCTCATATACGTGGAATATTTAGTATAAAATAATATTAAATATGCGATTATTTTGAATTAAATATTCCACTTAATCTTACTAACTTTAATTTACTAAATACCTGTAACATATTAGTAACTTAATACCAGTTTTATAATTTGTTATGTAATAAATTTCAAGAAACAATTACTTAACTAATTACTATTAATAATTGGTAGGTATACAGAAAATAAATGTTTTATAACACATCAGTACAGCATATATTATATCTTTCCTATATAGTTAAATGTTTTTTTTGACAAATAGCATGTTATTTTGATAAAAATATGAACTAAAATACAATGTGCCAATAAAAGCTGTGCGATTTAAAATCAAATATACATTATTATATATTAATATACGTACATTAATAGTCAAGTGGTTCTATAAACTATAGTATTTTAATTTAACCGTTTTGTTTGTAATAACATAAAGCCTTAAAAGAAAAACAATACGATTCATTTGAGATGTTTCGGAGAAATGATAAATGATTTTTAAATAAGGTACCTTTAAACGACATGTTGTGTCATATTTTTCTATCAAAATTCTAGAGGTTTGGTAAAAGATAAATTATTAAACTCTGGCATGGCAACAATAACTTTGATGTGGTTAAACGTAACTAATACTAATATTAATACACGGCAATGTACTCATGTGTTATAACACCTGCAATATAACATAATATTTATTGAAAAACAATTTAAATCGCAAAATAGAAATAATAATAATAATTAAATCGGTCGCTACGATTTATATATCCAATATGGTTAGAAATTTAATCTTGAAATTTGGACATTATAACCTAATATTGGTACTATTCGCAATTTATAGTAGGTACTAGGTATACACATTGTAATATAACTATCAATTTACAAACATCAAACGTTGATCAACACAAATGAAATAAATTATTCAATATACGTGTGCATAATGCGTGTTTACCACGAGTGCGCATTTTGGGAAATGCGATTATTAACGAGAAGGCGGAATGTCTTATTAATTTGGGATTAAATTATGAGATCTACTGTAATTTTGATTACTAGGACAATTAATTACAAGTCCTTGTAGTTCTAAAAATAAACACAAAATATGTAAACATATATGGAATTAATATACAAAAATATGCACTTAAAATTAATTTGTATCGGTTTTTGTTAATACTTATTAATTAATAAGTTTTTTTAATTAATTGTTTTAATAAAACTAAATATACAATATATAAAAATATACAATTTCTTGAATACATTCGTCGTCATTTTCTTCGATAACTAACATTTTTAAATAAATAATAATTTTGTTAGGTAAACAACATTATATTTACCTCATTATAATTACATCGGACAACAAGATGTTTCATTAAATTATCAGGTTCCTACAAACATAATATTTTTAAAATCATTATTTTTTTTTATATATTTTATAAAATTCATAAAATATGCAACAAAAAGTTATTTAATAAAAGTTATTTATAAGAAATATTCCCAAAAAATAAAAAAAAGAATACAATATGCATTTATATACAAAATAAACCTAATCTATATACATTACATCTAAACATAAAACATATTTTTTTCTTCTACCCCAATTATTATGAAAATAATATGCAAAAATAATTGAAGGCTTACATATAATAATACATTATATATTATACACTTATTAGGTATACCTATTGTATTATTTAGAAATATTGAATTGTTATACAATTCGTATATTCGACAGTTAATTTAAGACAATCTAATGAAAATGTCTAATTTTGTCAATATTTTATTAAAATTAGCTGTTTTACATCATTTTCATCATTTATATACATGCTATACTATCTGGCTAGCAACGATCATCACGCATCAAGGGGTTAGGGTCGAAGATAATTCTTGGTTAACTAAAACATGACGTTTTAATAAACGATATAATTTTAATTTTTGATAGGTAACATAAATAGAATCTAAATCTTGGGGATACTACTATAAGATGACTTTCATAATGCTTTTCTCTTCCCCTTCCCCAAACATTAAACTACACCAATATATATATATATATATATAATATTTAAAAAAATGTAATAATATTATGTAGTATATTTAGCTATGTATAGCTTATTTTATGTTGATCAATGAAATTAATAAAATTAATGATTGCGAAACCCCGCGAATTTTATCATTAAAAATGATAAATAATTTAATAATTGTTTATAAGATTTTAACCAAATATACATGAGGGTTGAGGGTGATAAATCGAAAGTTATGGTTACAATATCACCTCCTAAAGTCCAAACATCCCCTAATGCATCAGACACGTCACGCGCAATATTTTATTGTGTTGGTTTATTATTGTTTTGCTCCGGTATACACATTCGAAACGGTAAGATAAGTGCAGTTGCAAAAAAAAAAACATCATAATAATATCATAGTCGCTATGTCGTATCGGCGGGACACGATGGAGTTTATTATAGCACAGAACACAACTAGTCGTGTACTTGTGGCGTCGGTGTGTTTTGGTGCTGGCGGAGTGGCGGTGTCTTCGTGGCAGATAAGCTTTCTAACGGGTTTGTTAAAAGTTTGCCGATAAGAGCGAGTATTAAAATAGTAGTGTGTATGGGGTAGACGGTTAGAATAAAAATAAATCGGTGGTCTGCTACTTCTCGTTAAGATACACTACAACTTTTGTCGAGAATCGACGCGCCACTATCGCTGCAGCAAACTGTAGGTGAATAGAATGTAGGTACAAAGAAAGTAGCTTTATTGTTTGAGCCCAAAAACACATACATTTAAAATCACGTATATATTATATACGTATATAATGTAACTCAAGTTATGCAACCCAGAAGAAAAGAAAATTATCGTGGGGCTTTAAACGAGTACAGTCGATGGTCGGAGGGATGTACAAGAGGAAAAGACGACGACGATCGGTGGTCGGCGGACGACACAAAAGCGGAGGCGAAGCTTTGGAAAACAACAAGTGGCACTTGAAACAAATCTGGACGGTGTTTTATTGCTCCGGCTTTGCGATAAATGGATAGCTTCCATTCCTGTCCGATGCGTTTTGATAGGATCGCCTAAGAAAGTTGCGGAAAAAATATATAAAAAAAAAAATATAAAATAATAAGAGAGCTAAAAAAAAACTAAATATAAAATAAAAAAACAACCGGAGAGAATTTGTGTTGTAAAAATTTATAAAATGTCTACCGCGTAGTCTGTAATACAGTGTGTATACTCGTAATGATTTATTGAATCGTTTTGTCATGGGCATAATATTATGATAATAAGTTGATATGATAATATACCGTCGCTTTTTTGACGATATCCGGTTGCCGCCAAAACTGGGAAACGCAAAGGCCTCGTCTATATAATAATATAATTATAATAAACGAAAAAATACACTTCATAGTATTAATAATAAAACAATAAATGATCCTCGTCTTCGGGCCCAGCGCCGCGTATAATATTATAATAATTATGAAGAGAAGAGTTTGACGTTTGTTTTGTTTTCGCATTACGCCAATAGAATGTTTGTGTTGGTTTCCTTGGCCGTGTATCGACTTATTTAATTTATATGCCTACTCGAGACTATTGTGACGACTTGAGATGGTAATCACATTATTCGAAAACATAACCACCGTGAAATGTTAATATTCCAAATTGTATCTAATTATATATGTTAATATATTATACTCGTTCGTCGTCGTCGTCTACTCGTCTTACGAATATGCTACTTGAAATAGGTACAGGTATATACGCATTGTATATATGTATATTCGCAGTAGTATACTCTACGTTAAAACCGTTATTGGGTACATATTTGATAGTATATATCAAACTTAATTATGCTTTCCGCAGACACTTTCGGGAAATTTCTAACGTTCGTTACGACAAAGTAGGGCTAATTAAACAATTAATCTTTTCGTTATCAATAATGATAGAGAAACATCGACGATTTAATTGAATTTGCTTTTTTTTTGTCTCTAACTGATAAACATGGCCAGTCTCGTTTGGTGGACTAGACACGTCTGTATTATATCGTTTCACGTTAAGAAATTCATCCGATACTTAGAATTTAATTTAATTTGATCTCGAACAATCTATGTAACAATAAAGATCGCCAGTCGTCTTTTGAACTATTGAAGTATTTACTGAAAAAAAGACGGGAGAGGATGTAACGGAATACAACGAATTATAATATTATATTAACGATATATTATTTCCGTATAAGCAGTTCCGACGAAGTAAATACTTGCCTCCTTGTCTTTTGCAGTTTTCAATCTGCCAATTAGTTTGCAGCAATCATCCACATATATATTATGTTTCCAACCTTTATCTTAATTTCTTGGTATGAATTACATTACTAATCTAATAACAACTGATATAATAGCAATTATATGATTCTAATATACCTACTACACTTTATATAGAAATACAATGCTAATTAGTGGCATATTGTTTTTTTTTATAATTTTAATTATCATAATTAAATAAATAATTGATAATAATTGATATTTTAAGTAACTTTCATGACCCTAGTGCAAGTTAAATGTTATTTTATTCATTTATTCGTTTTGGAAAAAGATTAGATGTAATGAATTTACTTGGTAATATGGTATTATACATTTTTCCACCAAAGTATTAAAAACAAAATATTATTGATTTTAAATATATTGATGTATTTTGAGAATCAAACTGAAGTCACTGAGGTTATAAATACGTAATTAACACGGTATACAGTCAAAACAAAGAGCACGCATAGATCTTTTTGGTAATCATAATAATAATAGGTATTTCATCGTCTTCGCTTTCAATCAATGTCGAACGAACCGTACAATATAATATATTATTAGTTGTGTGCTATTATTATTTACAACGTTGTTGCTCTCAGATAATAATTATTAATTCGTTACTATATACAGTGTGTGTTTATATAACCTAACCGTAACACGCTCGAAAAGTTTGGGAAAAGTTGACGAAAATCATTTCTCAGGTCTGTTTCACAGGTTGCATTGAATCGTTAAAAAACCAAATGAAACGCCTAGAAATTTATTTTAAATGGGAAATAATGTGTGTCAATATATCAATTTTATGTAAACTTTATACACATAAATTAATAGGTATATATTTCAAGAATCTATACAATTTTTGAGTGTACATATTTTTGATAAACAATCATTTTTATATAAAAAAAAATATTATATTATTTTGGAATTTTTTTTATTATTATTATTAATTGTATTATTTATATTATTTGTTAGGTTAATAGGTTATATTAAAATAATAATTAATATAATTAAAAATTTTGTAATTAAAGCAGAATATTTATTATTCATATGTAAAAATTGAATACTATATCAATTATATAAACGGTTATGGTTTATTATTTATAAACATTTAAAATTTAGATAAATGGAGTGAACTTACACATCCCGCTAATTTCATACATATCGTGACATATTTTTGCACTACTCAGCTACTCAATATTTTAAATTCTACTTATAAATAATAAACTAAATATGCCATGGTGAATATTCGGTATTTATACTTTAAAGGTTTTGAATAAAAAATTGACTTCACGCTAAAAAAAGGAACATAATGAACTATAAATAAAAGTAGAAAAAATACTAAAACTAGAAATAAATGTGTATAGTAAAAATAATTATTTTATTTTATTTTTTCAATTATGGCGATGAAATGTTAAATTGTAAACGATATTTATTATTGTATCTTATTCAAACCACTCTGTATAATAATATATACACGTCATATTAATATGCAACTTTCATAAATAATTCTAAAATACCAAACACCGATTATGAGTGCATTTTAAGTAGTAGATTAAATTTTGATGACGACCATTAGGAGATAATTTGATTACATTTGACAACGTTTTCTTATAGACGACAGCTACTGTTGAACTAGAAAAGTTAAGAAAGTTGGGTTACTTCGAATTTCTATCTTTGATGACGAATAAATTTAAAATATATTAACCCTTCATATACTGATAACAATGATTGAAATTAAATAAAGTCTTTCTTATTTTATTATACATTTAATTGTGAAACAAAAAACAGAATATTCAAAAAGTCTATAGTTATTTTAAATACGAAATAATATACTACTTGTTTAGATATCGGATTTATTTTTAAAATACTTATGTTTTCAATGTTAAATAATAAATACCAAGGTATGCCCACTATTCAAAGTAATAACTACAAAATATGTTCATATATAAGTCTCGAAGAAATACTGAAAATCATTACAATATGCAACATTATATGTATGATCACATAAAATTAGTCGTAAATCATCATAATATATGTTAATGTATACAATTTATTCTACATTTATTTATTTTTTATTTATTTATTAATTTATTCTATTTTATTTATACCTATATAATATAATACTAATAGGTACTTAAGAATCAATCATAATCATTTTTTTAATGTAAATACTAAAATAATAATTAAAACATTATATTATTTAGTTAATACTATATTTAATGCAAAAGTGATTATAGATAATATTAGATATCATTGTATAAGTATAATTTATAAATAGTCATGGAGTATAGTATACATTTTAAAAACAATAACACCATAAAAATACGTTCTTCACATTTTACCACAAAAATTATTTTAATAATAAATCATGATACAAATACAAAATATAATTATTGTTATTCAAAATATTCATAAAATGTATATTGTATATTATATAAAATTATATTAAAAATATTATGTTTCTTTCTTTTAACTCGTAATCTCTTTAACTATCCATTCATTATATACAATTCATTAGATATGTAGTCGTATATAGAATGATAAGAATCTCGTGTTATAAAAATGGTAAGCATAGAGCAATAAGAAATATAGACACATAAACATCAATATAATATACACATATAATTCATAATACTTAGAAATGTGTATGATGCGTGTCGTGTGCGTAGTTATATAGTTTAAGTGGTTTTTGACTTAATCATTAAAGAAAGTTCTCTGTATACATAGGTACCACTACTACTATTAGTGATGAGTACAAAGTATGTGATGTATATTTATAACTTTAATACAATTTTAAATTCATTTCCCCATGCATTTAAATTATTAATGTAATTTATTATTAAAAGGCTACCTCTGGTATAATATGATTAAGAAAGTAAAAAATAATATAAAATTATGAATTTGCATTAGAGGCGAAAAAGTTATGCTATTAAAATTATTTAAAAGCACATTGACAAAATAGCTTTAAAAAATAATATCAGTACTTCACATGATTTTTAGTAGTACTTATATAATATTAAACTATATTTATTAAATATTTGTATACGTGTACATAAAAGAATTAGATATATAATTTTATATTATATACAAATCAAATTATTTTATTTTAATTGCGAATAAACTAAATATAAATATTTTGTCACACTTCTGTTAAATATATTATAAAACAAAAACTTCTATAAAAATTAATTTAATAATGTAAAATCAGTATCAACTTAAACAGTATTTAAAAAATCTATTTACTTTTGTTTTAAGACTTATGTTTTATTACATATTTGATAAATAAAATTGTTAATTATAGTATATTATCAGTACCTACTGTTGTACTATTATATATATTTATCTTAAATTGAACATGAACTATAAATAATTAACATTTGATTTATATAATATATATATTAAATTGCAAATATCACAAAGCATCTAATGTAAGAAAAATAATGTCGACTTCTGTGTAACGAAAGATAAAACACGTACTATAATTTATATTTTGTAAAGAGTGTCAAAAACCCTCGAAATCCCATAATAATAAGTAAAAGACAATGAGTACACAGGTACGTGGTTTATCAGAATATTTTATGAATTGTAAATTCAATTTAATCAATTAATATTGTATTCAACGGTTATTAAATAATTTTACCAAAAATATATACACTTATCAATGAATATTTCAGATATTCTAATGAACTAAAATAATTAGTTTCGATTTAATATAAATATATGAATAATAAATATACAAAAATATGAATAAAATAACAATAACTGGTAGAAATAAATATTGTAATATTATAGCAAAATCGATTTGTTCATCTTTTATAGACAAATAATCTTAAAATAATAGTAATACCTTCAAAAAAATATTAACACAAATATGTTCCTTTCGAAACATTTCCTCAAGTGAATAATTTTAATTTATTTGTGTTTACTTTTATGTATGTAAAAACATGGATTTGAAATTTAACTATAACTAAAAACTTTGTGTTTGCGTTGTTAAATCTATATGTACATTTTGAAATAGAAATTTACTATCCCACATACATCCGAATAATTTCATTGCATTCCACCTTATAAACAGTAAAATTTAATTTTGAAAATTACCATTTCAATAAAGTGTCAATAGAGAATTTACTATTGTGAAATGAACCTTTTTAAAAACCCATATATATTACTCGTACAATGTAAAAGTGTCATCTTATACCACAGACACATAAATCTAACTGTAAACATATTTAATCGATATTATTACACAGAACTGAATATCAAAAGTGTATGTTTGTAAGTTTATGATAAAATATATTTATAAAACAATATAATGTAATAAAATGCTTTAAGTTTTATATTTGTTTTTAAAATGATAAAAAAAAAAAACATTGAGAATACTACGTGAGTGGATAATGTAATATTATATTGGCTCAGTAATAAAATATAATAATTAAATTGGTGTTTGGACCGACTGAATCATACTATACAATCGGAAAATTAGTACCAACGAATAAGATCGTAAGTATGTAACTATCCGTAATATTATTTATTTATTTACAGTTAATTTTGTTTTAATTAGGTTTATATCTGTAAATAATATTTTTTTAAACAATAATTTTCTATAATTTACAATTATTATTTAATGCATTTTACTGAGCATGTTTAGTATAAATTATGACGTACATATTAAATACCTAACACCTTACGAACCAGTTTAATAACAAACATAAGTAGCGAAGATGTTTTGTATGATAAGAAGATACTGATAATATTGTAAGGTTGATATTATAAGATGGTATTGAGGCCAGAAATTTTGTATGGACCGGAGTGTAAAGAAAAAAATGGAACAGAGAAGAACAAAGAATAAGTGTAATAGAGATGATAAAGCTAAGATGGATGTGTTTAATGACTAGAGAGGATACAATAAGAAATGAATAGAGAATAAAGTAAGAAGAAGTGTAGAAATTGTATAAATTATGAGGAAAATAAGAGGGAATAGGCAGAGATAATTTGGACATATTATGGAGTGAGATGATTTAGAATCAGTGAGAGTTATTATGGAAATGAATTTACATGATAAGAGGGGAGAGAACAGCAGAAGAAGAGATGGATAAATGAAATAGAGAGTGATATGAAGATAGTTGGTGTATGGACGAAAGGTAGGAGATCAAGATCTATGGATGTATAGGACTAAAGTTGCAGACCCCATCAAGTTGGGAGAATAAGACGAAACAGAATAAGATATATATGGAATAGTTTCAAACTATGAAGAAATTAAGTATAAATAATATTGTATTAACGTTTAATGTATACAATTGTATGTAAATGTAAATGTAAATTGTAAATGTAATGAAAATAAACGAGTACCTGCCTCATTTAATACTTTTACTTAATTATAGCTGTAGTATATTTTATTCATAAAACAAATAATTTAAACTGAATATTTAAAAGAAATAAAAAGCAATTATGATTGACAATACGAATTTTATTTTGTAATGTATATTTAATTTATTTAATGTTGATTCTCATTTTTACATAATACTTGTATATTATACATTATACATTGTATTATAATATGTGTATGTGTAAAGTTCATTTAATTCTTATGAATATGTTTCATTTTTTTGAAAAGAATATGGAAATAAGAGTTGATGAGAGCACGTACGATCTTTGACTTTAATGGTATTCAAAAATACTGTTTTAAATTTAAATATATGTGGTAGTCAAGTGTACATAAATTATTCAATATGAAAAAGTCAAAAGGGTGTAAAATTAACAGTAAGTTTTTGATTTTTATCTTAATTTATAACCTATATAGAAAAATATGGTTTATAGAGATGTTAAAAATACATATATGTTTATAAGATGTTTAATTTCTGCATTAATTTGTATAGATATTTATTGATTATTTAACTTTTTGAACATTAACTAATAACGATACAGAAGGGAAAAAAATTTTCAATACAATTTCAATCAATATTTATTTATTTGTTAAATACAATACATTAAAGTACATTCAATTAAATAATATTATGAAAATCTTCATTGCAATGTTTTAAATAAATTAAAATAAAGTTAAGTTAGATTAGGTTAGGTTAGGTTATACTTAGATCAAATACTTACTAAAATGAAAAACGTATAAATGTATAATACTTACAAAATTATACATACTATTTAATATTATACTATTATGCTAAATATAAGTTTATACAATTGTTTGTTCAATCTTCATACTATTATAATGTAATATAAATTTTTCCATTCTAACAATTTAATAACACTTATTAATTTAAATTTAAAAAAATAATTATTATAAACTAAAATGTGTGTAATAGTAAAATAAAATTAATTTTTTGAAATAAAAAATGATCTGAACACGAGTACCTATAACAAATATAAAATAATATTTTCTAGTTTAAAATGTTCATTATCATTAAGTACCAAAATTTTAAAAAATAATCCACACAAAATGTTCCTTAAAAATATCAAAAGTTAATTTATTGTAGGTATCTACTAAAAAAAAAAATAAACAATTGATTATATTATCCAATGTTTTTTTTTTCACATAAAAAAATTAGTAAAATTATAATTTATTAATAATTTTACCACTTTATTAGAACACAACACATAATATTATATTATACTGTATTGTTTTATTCGGTATTTAGTAACTTTTAATTGAGTAATTAACAATTCAATATTCATAATTCATTATTCTTTTATATTCCTATTTAAATCATTTTATAAATATCCGGTTATCAAATAATATATGTAACATAATATATAGATATATAATTATGCTAAATTTTGCAGAATATTTAAATGAAAAAGTTAAATTTAAAAAAGATCTGAACGATTAATACTAAGCAACTTATTCTTTAAACACGTTTTTTTTTTTTTTAATGTAATAATAATTTATTAATTTTAATTCTATACACTAATTTAAACGAATTTTAATTTACTTGAAGCAAAGAAACAAAATACATAATACAAGCATAATGGCAAAGCTGTTATTTTAGTGAACTTTTTTTAAAATGTTACTCGTACTTTTTGAGCAATAATACAATAACAATGTTATATATTATTAAAAATTAAATTAGGTGCCTACTTTAAATATGAATAGGTAAATAGTTAATTATTTATAACGTTGAAATTTATACTTTTTACTTTATATATTTTCAAAATTATCTGTGATACATTTAGCTATGTAAATTATCTCATTTTTAATAAATAAAATATCACGTAACATATTATCAATTTTTCAGATATTCTATCAAAATAATGGTATTCATGATATTTAAATTTCAAAAATCTATTATAATAAGATATTTAAATTTAATAATATGACTCAAAAGTAATTTTTAATAAACAAATTCAAGAACTACCTTGAGTATTGGTCTATTACCCTATGCTCAATGCTTGACGTTACAGACTAAATCTTTAAATTATATGCGATAACCTATTCTATTATAATTTACCGATGTAAATATATAACAATTCGAATCAATACTTATAATAAAAGTCATCTCGTTTAATTTAAAATAAAATAATATAGTGGAAAATGGTTATACTTTAGTAGACAGTTATCGTAGTCTTTGTTTCAGAATAGTTTCGGCCGGCTGATGGTAGAGTATGAACGTGATGTGATGATTTATTGTTTTTTAAACGAGCCGTGTGTTGTGTCGAAATGCCTTATATTATAGAACAAGTTAAATATGTCTAAAAGTATTTCGATTTATGGCGTTTTAAATTTTACTTATTCATCGATCACAAAAATAGACGGAACCGTCAAGAACTTTTTAACGTCACTACGTACAAGTCTGGGCTGTGTAGTAATACTGAACGTCAATTCGGCTGAACTCAAAATATGAATTCGTCGCTTAAGTTATGTAATTATTTAATGGTTATAACTTTCCGTCTTGTTAGTGAATAATAATATTATTCATTATTTTATTTCGTTCTGATGTTGTGATAGAATCAATCAACTACCAAAATTGTTATATTTAAAACATGATATCGATTATACTTAATACAAAACATACGTTTTCGAACGTTTATTTACACATAATTCTATTAGTCAACTACATTATACGAATGTGGTATTAATGGTCCTCCACGTTTAGTTACAATACTATAGATATTGGTTAAGTATTCACTGATGTCATATATGTTCTCGTATATGCAAAATGCAAATTTATTTAACCTTTATTTTGCTCTTGCCATGAAAATCTCGTACCAAACCTACTATAGATACGCATAAACATACGACATCCGTATGGCAATGTCATATTATTCATATTTTGGAGCGTATTTATATAGTTTAAGGCTAGGTATATTACTCTTACTTACTTATCGAAAACTCTTGGACACAAATAGCAGAACGTGTTTTAAAATATCTAATTATTATCAAGAAGCTGACTTGTTACACTACCCGACCATTAACGTTTATTACAATTTACCAACTAAAACAACTATACCAATATGCGTCCTATAGGTATATTATATTATACTTAGGTATTAGGTACAATTCTGATATTATAATAATGTATATACAATATACATTATAAGTTATAGAAATCAACGATCATTAGCTAAAAATGAGAAATATCATTAGAAATATAACGTCTAAATTTAAAAAAAAATTGCATAATTTGTTTAATTAAATATTTTAAATCTATACAATATATATATATATATATATATATATATATATATATATATATATATATGTAGCTAACCATTAAATGCATGTAGATATTTGTACGATAATCGTTAAGTAAAAAAAAAAAGTAATTCGATTTCGGAAAACTACTGAAAAATATAATCTATACAAGTTATTCATACTAGTTTGTATTCTTGGCAATTTTCAAAATATAATAAATAGTATCATTATTAATTATTTTTATTAGCTACCAACTGACATATAGTTACAAAACATATTTAAATTTAGGGACGTTTTTGTAATATTATTGCAATTCCGTTTAAGCTAAACTTCTTTTTAGTTTTATACACCACAAGCAATAAACCATTTTGGATAGGAAAATTTGTAATAAAAACAAATTATGATAATAACAAATACGTGTCCTATATTATAAGGTATTTGTTATAACATTACTATGTATCCCACACTCAAACATATAAAAGTATCCGAGTACAAAAGAAAAAATGTATATTTATAACACGGATGTGATGGGTAAAAAGAAAAAAAAACAATTTATGAAAGCATCATATTTGCAATCATATAATATTAAATAAATAAATATTGTATACTCATAGATGTATTATAAAATATAATTATAATTAAAATACAATATAATTACAAAGTACAAATGAACAACAATAACTATTTTAAAAAATGTAAAGTAAAAAAGTATTCTTATTACTATGTTATATAAGGTAGTATGCATATAAAAGACTTCGGGAAATAACGATCATAATATAGTCAATATTTTTTTAATTTGTTTTCCTAAAATATACTTAAGTACATTAATTTTTTTTTTTTTATAATTTATTATTGGGAATAAAATACAAATAGTTATAATATATTTGATTTGTATCATCTTGAACTTTATCCCTAAATCTATTTTAGATCTGAAAAAACACAAGTTGTAATATCAATATTAAACATTTAGGAAATATTAACTATATCATTTTTTCCCCGCAACTATTCATATTATGTTATCAATTTAAAGTCCCAAATGTAAATGTGATAAACTGTAGTAACTAGTATTCATTTATGTAGATAAAATAGACCCACAAAAATCAATAATATTAAAATTATATATATATATATATATATATTATGATAATGTAAAAATAAACTATTTTACTATTCAAAAGACTTCGAATATTTATTTAAATAAAACGCCTTTGACGACTTATAACAGTTTTTACTATAATTTTTCGATTTTAATGAGAAACAATTTTGTATTTATGTTCAAAATAGGTATAATAAATAGGTAGGTATATAGAAAATAGAAATAATTTCTACCAGTTCTTTAAGAATTAAAGTTATTTTAATTATAAAACTAAGTTAATATACATTGTCTAATTAATATATTTGATTTAGTACAATTACAAATATGAATTATTTAGTCAACAAATAAAAATGAAACTTGAAATGATTTAAGACATTAACATTTTTAATCGATTAATAGTTTGCTACAATAAATATATAAGTAATAATATATTTTTAGAGTTATATAAAAAAAAATAAAAACTTGTTAATATTTCAAAATAACACTATATAGAAAAATAAATATTATCCTAGTTCTATTATGCACATATAAACAATTTAGAAAAATAAGTATAGGAAAACACAGTGTATTTCTGACTGATTTCATATTTACATATAATTTTAATTGGACGATATATTAACGCACTTTTTAATTTCATTTCATTCGTAAGACTAACCTTATAATTTGAATTAATCTTATTCGATTATTGTGATTTAATTATATTTTTTTTGTATTATTAGGTCTTAAAAATTGTTAAATAATAGATTTGTTGATTTAGTTTAAATTTTGTTTGGTCATTTATTTATGATTATTTTAAATTCACAAAAATATAAATTATTTGCCAAAATAAAATCGTTATTACTCTATCGACAGTGGTCAAAGTATAATATTTTGAAAGGTTATATTGAAAATGTTAGCATTAAGAAACGATTATACCGTGTAGAGTATTTATTTAACAATAAATGGCTCCGTAATTGTGAATTAATTAAAAGAAAAATATACGTAAATTTTGACTTCTACAAAAAAAAAAAAATAAAAAAAAATAAAATAAAATACTTAAATTATATAATCGAAAGATCATTCAGTGACTGTAATAATAAGTCATTTTATGATTTATGTTTCATTTTTTTTTTTTTTTTATTGACAACTATAAAAAGAAAATTATTTCTATTATGAACTAAATAATAGTGAGTACCTAATGTATCTAATAAATAAATAAATTATAAAAGTGACAAGTTAATTAAACACTCAAATATGTTTTTAAATGTGTTATTCAATGTAAATCGTAATGTATTATAACAATATTTAATTGGTTCAAAATATTTATATTTATAATTAATTATTTGAATCAAATGATGGTGAACAGGTTTGTCGCATTCAACATATTAAGAAATACGAACACTATAACCAGAAATGTTGTTTGCATTACGGGAGGACTACAAGAGTACAAATTATCCATCGCCGTATTGAACAGGGCCATAATAGAAAAAAAAAACAAAACAAAAATTATAACTATACGACAATAATAATTATTACCGTTTATTTTTCGCGTTTCTAATAATAATAATAATATCATTATTATAACAATAATAATACTTGCTACAATTACTACTACTACATACAAGTACTACATTAAACTTACAACTACGTACAATTACGATGTGTTACTTAAAATGTATTCTACCGTGTTACCTACGGTATTAATGTTATTAATTGCAGCTTATAAAGTGCCGTGTTGCATCTGACACGGTAATGAAACAATATAATATTCATAATATTGTACAAACGGAATAACATAAAGTTTCTACGTATTATTATTATTATTATTATTATTGTTATTGGTTAAATATTATACGATTAATCTATCGATTTGATACTAACCTTTAAACGGAATAATGTAAGGCGGCTCGGCCAACGTCAAAACCACGTACATCCAGAAAAGTATGTTCGGGAACAGCATGTGCATGGTGGCGGACGTGTGCGGGATTTATTGGTGAAAATCGATCGGAGATTCGATAAATCGTACAAATGACGATGTAAAATGGAACCGGCGACCGCAGGTAAAGAACCGAGAATAACGATAGTGCCTGACGTTATCGTTGCGGACGAGGGTCGGAGAACAATAATGATAATTATATTACGTTCGTCGTACGGAATAATGTCAATAATGAAAAAAACAAAAAATTACAAACCTACCGCGATTCTCCGGAAAATTCCAGAGAAAAAAAAAAAATACGCGATATCGTTTCGAATTTCGCAGTAACGGTAGTAATCCGGTGAGTTTACATAACAAAAATACAATAATCGTACCGTCCGAGAAAAACGATTTTAATCGGAAAAATAATAAAATAATAATAATAATAATGATATTATTATATCCCGCGGCCGAATGTCGGCGGTGAACCGGGGAAATGGAAAAATTTCGCGAGAAATCGAACGGGACCTGTGGTCGCGGTTGGTTCGTTTGACGGGGATCGGGAGAGAGACCGTTAATGGTGCAGCCGGACAGGGTCGAGTCCACGAGGGCTACTGAACGCGTACGGCTTGCCAGCGATTTCTCCTACGGTGACGCGAAACCGAACGAGCCCGCGCGCATGATCGTGATATTGAAACGCGCGCGTCCCGCTGCCGCGGCGATCCGCACCAGTTTTTCGGACGCGTATCTTTTTTTTCTCATTTTTTTTCCTTTTTTTTATTTTTTTTTTTTACTACGAACATGCAATATAATAATAATGACGCGCGGCTCGCGTCTCTCGGAACAGTCATATCTTTCAGTCGTATTTTTACGAATCGTTCGCGCGGAACTACGGCGAATGAACAATTTTGTTTATATTTTTTTATTAATTTCCTAGTAAATATTTTGATAAAACGCATGATTGGTGTGCAAAGTCGTACTTACGATATATTGTATTCTACGAACATAATAAATATCCGATAGGACATTATGCTGTAGCTATACGCAGAGGCCTAGTAAATTATTTATTATTTTAATTTTTCAAAGACTTTTTCGAGTCTGCTGCGCAACAAGATATTGTATTAAGTATATTGGAAGAGTGTAGTACAAATAACATTATAATTACAACATTATGGCCCGGATTGAAATGCCCTTAAAAATGACATCAAATTGATTTACTCTATTGCCAAAAATGCTATTTTATTTAATTATAAAACAACTTTCGGATGACATAGGATTTCAAAACATTTACATTACCACATCTTTTGGGACCAAACTATTTTATTCTAATAAGTATCTAATATTGTGGTATTGTAATAAATGTGCGTTAAAAACTAATAAAATTACCTACAAATGGAAAATCGTGAAATATGCTATATATTTCAAAATAAGAGTTGCACTTTTGAAGTATTTGTTATATGAATGGAATTATGTAACAAAAATGCATTGTCCTTGGACCTTGAGCAACTAGAAAAAATGTCTTTGCATTGAAATCCGGACCTCTCATATAACTGTATTGGATTTTCATATCCCCCAACGAACATAGCATAACACGATGTTAATCGGCATAATATCATAACGGAAACACCAACAGGACTTTTAATCTTTTAAAACGTGTTTCTTTATACCTATTACTTACAATATTTTAATTGTTTTTATATTTATAGTGGTCACAAATATTATTTATTTTTTAATTCCATAAATTTTAGAAAATTAAATTTGCCAATGTTTTTTTGGTATTTGCCTTGGAAATGTTATGATTATTTTTTAACGGCTACCGATTTCTAAAATATACAACGAAGAAATAATGATTTCCTTCTACAATTACATAATCGTACTTTTTTTATCCTGTTGTTAGTATTTTCGTCACGCACCTAATCCTTTTCTACACGCTATGAGAACAAATTATTATTAATTTTTTTTTTCCTTTATCGAATAATATGATATATAGTCAATCTCGATAATATTATAATGATTAGATAATACTCGTACATGATAATAACTTCCACTGGGACTAATATTTATATACATGTATATACGTATAGAAATTATTCTATAGAAACTTTTCGTTTAATTTTTATCGTTCCGATGTTCCAGGTGCATAAACGCAGCTGTAGAGGGCAACATAAAAATATAATATAATATCCCATTTACGTTGTATAGGTATGACCCGTGTTTATTCATACAGAATTTATCCTAATTGTTTTTTCTGTTTTTTTTTCTTTCTAAAAGTTATATTAAAATCAAATATTTATACGTAGCACGTGTGTTATTTGTTAACTTATTAACCACAATTAATCCTCGCATATCGTTCAATCTTTGATAAATTTATTTTCAGTATGTCCCAACGAATTTAGATTTTCAACGTAATCGCGTAGTATATATCAACAATCTATTATAAACATAATATTATTGACTTGATTAATTTTCATACGCTCATTAGGCGCATGTGATTATAGGATAAAATATACTGTGTTTTTTAATCCTGCGCATTAAATTTTTAATATGTAGGTACATTATTATATATTATACACGTGATAATAGAGTCGAAATATAACAGAGAGAAATAACCACTTTTTTTTTAATACTTGTAAAAAAAAATTATTATTATTTTTAAAAAAATAGCAATAACAGTTAGGAACTATATCATTGAGTTTATATTCTAAAGAATAAAGTATTTAAAAAAATTATAAAAATATAAAGTAAAATAAAATTATAATTTATAATATATACTTTATAAATATAATAATAATATATAGGTATCCTGACGGTTAATTTATATTACTGATTTTTTGAAATATAAATAAGCTTTAAAGTAAACAGGAGAGTAAATAGGAGAATCACTCTTTCAACCGCAAATCGCCTTTGTTCTAGAATATAGTTATACATTTATGTCCAAGTTCTTCGAAATATTAAAACTTGTTATCACTGAACAGTACCTTTTTTTTTTATTTTTCTAATTTACTTGGTTGTTTTATTTTTTTATAATTAAAAAATAAAAATTCCCTTTGGAAGCAAGTTTATAAATATTGCAGATTTTAAAATATACTTCACATATATTATACATATACCTATATATTGTTTAAAGTTTAACTTTTACCATGAACTGAATTTAATTTCAATTTAATTTACTAAACTATGAATTCAATTTAAATATGTTCACAGGCAAATTTTGTGCAAAATTTTCCAAACGAGGCAAAATAATATATCAAAATCTACTATTTTTTTTATTATATTTTACGTTGTTTTACGATAATGCATATTGTTTTATAGTGTCAAAAAGTTTTCAGCAAGATTTATGTGAATATGCACAAACTAGGGTTTAAGACAGTTACATAATAGCATATCTGCTACAGTTACATAGGAGGACGACCTCCTGTAGATGATCATGTATGTGCAGTTGGATGTAAACAACTTTTAGTGTCACTTCTGAAGTTGACACAATATTTAATTTTATTTTTATTTTACAACTTTTCAAACAATAATAAGTAAGAACATAATAAGGTATTTATCTCATATGTACATACATTGTTCAATAATTATAAACTACCTCATTTAATTATCAATTGTAGTTATTAATATCGGATTAGTGTGATAAAACCTACTACCAATAAATAATTTATTAAGAAAACATAATATACATTTGTTATTATATATCTATAGAACTTAGGCATTCTAATCCCTCTAAAACTAAACTTAAGAAATACAGTGTAACATGGTTATTTAATACAACTAGTTAAATTAATTATGACAAATTTATAAGTTTTACTTAAAGCTAAATTAAATTAACTGTAAAAAATGGTACTAAAAATTGTTATACATTTTCTTGTGTAGTTTCAATTATGCAAAGTATAAGAATATTTATTCAAAAACATTATTCTGATATTAAAGGGAAATGATACTTTTGAAAAGATAAAATCTACTAAATTCTGTACTTTTTTATTAATACAGTTGACATAATATTTCTTTGAATAATTTATATTTTAATCAATTATCATTAAATATAGTGCTATAATAATTTTACAAAAATATATTTTATTATACAGGATATACATATGTCACTATTCCAGGTAGTATATTAATAACGTATTTTCTTAAAATGATTACAATAATATTTATACTGCAGTAGAAATCAAATGGTTAGAAAAAAATAATTTTCTTTTACCATAATGGTACGTATAACATTAAGTATAAAGATAATTCTCTTATCAAATGAGTTTTTTCTATTACGTTATATTTAAACTTAACAGTTATTTTTAATTAAATATTTCAAAACAAATTTTAACACAATTTATTTTGAAATTAAAATTTTAACTTTAATTTTAATTTATACAATTTTTATTAAATTAACAAAAAACAACTTTAAGCTATAATTGTTAATCGCCAAATATGGATTATATCCTACAGTTAATATTATGTCTCAAAATCAGTAAATCATTTATCATCTTCTTTGAAATAATCATGAAAAATAACGCTTTATCCTCGTTTAAGAAATTAAGGTTATTTATTAAAAACAATCTTTTTTTTAACTGAATATAACTGAGAAAACGACAAAATTAATCATAACTGTGGAATTTGAGGTCAAGGAGAGTTTATTACAACGGTTCATGAACAGGCCATTTATGTAAATTAATATTCAACGCAAGTGCCTTTTAAAAAA
Organism: Eriosoma lanigerum; assembly: GCA_013282895.1. NCBI lineage: Eukaryota > Metazoa > Arthropoda > Insecta > Hemiptera > Aphididae > Eriosoma > Eriosoma lanigerum. Next base: position 17,873,650 of record CM023361.1, read on the forward strand.
TATTTATGTTATTCAGTTTAATTTAAATTTGGTGTTCCTTATAAAATGCATCTCGCACGTAATTTTCAGAATTAACAAATTTATACATTTTTATTTTCACTGGCAGTTATTTGGTTTTATTATAATAATTATTATACTAAACACTATATTATGCACTATACTTACTTCAGTTTTAGTAATATCTTGATGTAGTATCTAAATGTATATATATATAATATTAAATATAATTATATATTGTTTAAAGTAAGATTTGTTTTCTAAATTGTGATAAATTAAGTAAATAAATTCCTTATCGCTGTTATAAATGATAGATTTATTTAATTTTATTTATTTATTTATTATTATTATTATTATTATTATTATTATTATTATTATTATTATCATTATTATTTTTGTATATAAGATCGAAATAAAAACAACTTAATAATGAATCATGTTTAAAGTTCATAGGTTTAATTTATTTTTAAATTTAGTGAAATAAATTATAAATAAATATGTCAGTGATAAAAGTAATCATATTTTTGTAATATCATTAAAATCATTGAAGAAATGAGCAAAATTATTATTATTTATGAAAGTTATATAAATATTTATTAATTAATGAATATGTTGTTATTTTGATGGCCTAATATGATTGATCATACACCAATCTTGCATTATTTTTAAAAGTAACCTTACGTGTATAAACTATACATGTAATTAATTTAACATTTCAGAATTATATTGAAACTATATCATAAAATATAACTTCTGTTGACGTACTAAGTGTGTATTCATGAGTGAATATTATGACGTGCGTCCATTACCATATAACACCTCATGAGTTTAAACAATTAATTTCATCGTCAGTCAATAGAGGTCCGCAATTATTAATGTAATGTACTTTAGAATATGTTGAATAAGTAGGTAGTTAATATACGATATATCATATTATATGAAATGGTTTATTTATGTAGAAAGACTGTTAAATAATTATCTTAAGCTCGGCCTTAGAATTATTTTATGAGAAATTGAGGCTCTTAAGCACCGAATGAGAAATAATCCATAATTCTCCTATATTTCACGTCTGTAAAGTAATGGTAAAACAATAACTAATTACATAAATTATGTTTAATAATTATTAAAAGGAAGAATTTATATTTTAATCATATTAATTATATTTTGTTAATACTTATTTTAATACTTGAAATTTGTATATTAAATTCATAATTTCAAATTACTCATTTAATCTATACAGTAGTACAATGCAAGTTCTATATATAATAAAAAAATAATATATTACTAATAAACCTAATTTAAAAATTTGAAAATAATATCAAAACCTTCTTGATCCTTATTTTTAGGTAATGTATAAGAAGATTATGGAATCATACACATCAATTTATTGATTTTAAGATAACATTATACGCAAAATACTGGCATTGCTGTTTCGCATATAAAAATAAGCAATATGCAATAAGTAATAACGTATGGTTAAAAAGTTGTAAAAATATATTTTTGAAATTTTATTTGTTCAAGAACTCGTATCGAAATTTTAAGAAATATTTATTGGAGTTTACAGAAAATTAGATGAGAAAATATTTTAAAATTAATCGTTTTTCCCATTAATTGTATTATTATGAAACAAGCATCACATTATGTAAACATTATATTAATCTTGCTCTCCCATAAAATTGTAATTGTTGTTTATTATAAATAAGAATTCATATTTTCTGAAACTCAATTTAAATAATTATCAGTCCCGATTAAATTATTTTTATTATACCTACTATTCTATGCATGGACCATATAAACCGTTTTAAAAATATATTTCAATAATATAATATATCATTAAATGTAATGTGTTCTTTGCATTAATGCAAACTAACCTAACCACCCAAACATCTATTATTAGATGATCACTGTGTTTGGAAATATGTCGTGAAAACATACATATTCACAGTATATCAATAACATTAACACAAATTCCTGTGGCCTGTGTTTATTATTTTTTACTTTTTAGGGGTGTATTAAATGTGTAATGTAATTTTATGTAATAATAATTAATATGTTATTTGTTCGTTGTAAACAATGTAATATATTTTGTAATACATCGTCATTACCGTTGACCTAGTGAGAGCGTAAAGTAATAAAAGTCAACATCGTCGTATCGTCGTATTGTCCTAAATTTCCACCACCATTTAATTTATCAAAATCAAACACGCAGTGGATATGTGGTAGACTTTATACTGGATATAAATCATTATTTAATTTTTGTTTTTCCTCACAAGGACTTCAATTATATCGTTATATTATTATTATCTTATATTTATCGTTTCCATTTCTACAACCTTTGGGACACAATTGTATGTAACTATTGTACGAGTTAAGAGTATATAGAGTATATGTATTATTACGTAACATAGATAATATAAAATTGTTTAGTGAGTATAATAATAAATAATAATAAATAGAACTTATATATTATAATTAATATACTCAAATGCTAATTGAGATATTTGTTTCTATGGTCATGATGTTATGTTATGCAATAAAATCGTTGAAAACAAAATTTAATCAAACGAACGTAGTGGGTATAAATAATATTTTTTTAAATTGTACACCAAATATAAAAATATAAAATGATTTAAAATTAATTTTCATAATATATTTGTATGGATATTTTAATTTTTAACAAATTTAAGGTATTTGTCATTATTAAATAAGTCTATCTAATTAATTTAATTAATTTATAAATATTCCACAATCAACATAAAATTGTAACTTATGCATTATAGTTTTATTAAAATTAATAATGTATGTAAAAATATATTAAGTTACGAGCGTATTCATGTCTACAAACATCTTTACAAATTTAACTTTTGTTGTGATCTCCTTTTTTTCTTTTTTGCAATGTGATTTAAAGATACATTTCATAGTTAAGTGCGAAGTGTTTTATTTCTTTTTAAATTAATTTTTCCGTTCTTATTAGTTTCTAAAGTCATTACTTATTTTATACTACAAATCGTAATTAAGTAATTTACATTTGAAATTTGAATAAAATAACTCTTTGTAAACTCTCTTATTATTTCTATAGAAAAAAAAAACTAATGTAAAAAAAAATGTATATGCTAAAGAATTAAATGTATCCACCTTTAATAAAAGTTTGAATTTCCCAAATTTTAAATATTATATAATATAACAATTTTTATAAAATAATTTCGTTTCATTATATTGTTTATTTAAGCAAAACTTATTTTATTGTACTTCAGTTAAAACTTAAAAGTGAAAATAATAAGTCTGGCAATTAAGAAGATATGAATATTACAAAATATATATTAAATAATAAATAAATAAAACCAATAAATAATTTATAACATTTCAAAATGTAAACAAACTAATAAAGTTTTCTAAAATAATTAATGAATCACCGTGTATAATAATAAATTAAAAGGAAAATATAATAACTATGCCTGCTTAAGAAAAAAATAATATTAATTTACTTTAGAACATTAACATCAGCAGTTAAAAACTTTAAAGCTGATATTTTACCCCACAACTACAAACGTTCGTAAATTCAGATTTTGGTTAGAAGACTAAATGAATAAATAAAATCATACATCCTTAAATTAGTATTTTTGTTTTTAAATTTAAAAAAAAAATTCAATCTATAAATTGTATTATAATTTATTTGAAATACCTTTGAATTATTTACAAAATTTGTTTTATACTTTTTTCGTACATATTAAAGGACATAATGTTATTTTAGACTTTATATTATTATTATTAATATAATATTATTGTTTATATATTAGTTATTAAACAATTCATACAGTTGATTCTGTTTGTTTCGATGCATCTGTCAACGATGGTGGTAACATTATTGAATGTTTCAATGGCATCATTAAATGCTTGGATAATATATAATTAACATCATTTAATTGTCCTTCTTGAAACAACTCTTCTTGATCATTCATGTAATTGTTGTTTATAACATTATTTATGACCATTATATTTAACAGACTATTTGCCATTTTTATACAATCCGAGTTCCAATGCGTTCGTATAACCTTTTAATTTTGTAAATGTTATGACAATAATTGAAACATATTATAATATTGATGTTTAATTTGAAAAAAAAAAAATATTATAATTGTATTAATTGTTATGAACGTAACGTAGGTATTGTAGAATGCTAATCAAGTTACAACTAAATTAATAATGTACTCATAAAATGTATACTTGTTACCTTTTTTAAAGCATTAACAACAATTCTAACGTCTTCCTGATTGTTTTTCCAAAATGTGATATCTTCGTGTAAAAGACGATTCCAAAAATTCATGGACACATCAGCTAACTGGAAATCTTCGTTAGTGAATAGTTTAGACACGTGACCTACGATCTTTAATTGCATAGGAAGCCATTTATCATGATCGCACCACTCGTATAACTCTACCATTGTACGAAGCAAGGCTATGGTTTTGATGTTTTGAAATGGTAATAGTTTCATGATAAATATTAACATTTGTGGAATCAAATCTTTACGAACGTTATTTAAAGCTTTCACACAATGTATGAGCTTAGACTTGAATAAAAACAAGGACTGGTGTTTGAGTAAATGTACCAAAACTCTGGATAGCTGTATAACAATAATAATAATAATAAAATATAACATATTATAAAATCCATTTAATTTATTACTGAGGAGTAAACATAGTAAAATTGTGAATTTTAAAGTTTTTCGTTATCTTGTAGAAAAAAGATATTTATACAATAAATTGTCTATAATACGATTTCTATTAATTTTTTTTTAGTTATTACATATAATTAAAAAAATAAATAAATAAATACTTTATATACCTAAGTATTTAATTATATTTTGTGCTAAGGCTTTACAATAATATCACGTTGTATTTCTACTGTACTATTTGAAATTATTTATGTGATTGTACTTCCGTAATGATAATATTCGTGGGATCGTAATATTGTTAGTCAATATTGGAGGCACAAGACTATAGTGTTTAATAATAATATATTCTATTATATAATACAGAATTGCTTAGCAAAATTACAGTCTGGCACTAGAATATTACGGATGATAATATATTTACACCACTCCAAAGAAGTGAAATAATTAGAGTTGATCAAGATTTCATCAAAACGACTTAATAATAATAATAATAATATCATCTACTGCCACTCATTACTATCGTAAACATATAAGTAAATGCATAATTGGGTTGTTTAATTGGTAAGAAAGTAAATTAAAAACATGATGAAGTTGTTGAACATAAATGATATATATGCACATATATTATTGAAAACTTAAATTTTCTATGTATTCTCGGAGTGAGTTATGACATAATTTAAATTTATCTCTGAAATAATATTAATAGGTACCTACATTTACTTTATGAAATTTTATTAAAATTATATAATAACAAAATTGAATTAACAATATTATGATCATTATCTACACATTATTTCTATAATGAACTCGCATTGTATAAAATATAAAAATGAAATTCGTGTAATAAAAAAACTAATATAAAAAAATTCCCCTACTCATTTGTTTATGTGGTTTTTTGTGATTGACTATAAAACACGCTATAAAAATATTAGTACAATCAAATAAAAACATCTCTGGTAAAATTATCGCTACTACATTATTAATGACGGAATAAATCGATTCGCACTTATGACTGTTCGAAAGGTCAAAACTTATAATAATATCTTATAATTCTAAGTGTAAAACATAATACTTAATTATTATTTATTATTTAACCAATTTGTTTTATAGATACGTATATGAAATTATAGTATGTTATTATACCACCATTCAAAGTAGATAGATAATGAATAAAATTTGTTTCGGTTTTTTTTTATTTAAAGAGGGTTTTATTATTAATCGGGTTCCGTGTTACTTTATTCCTTTTTTATTCATTATAATTATAAATTTTATAAAACAGAACATTATTCTCAATAATTATTTGTTTAATTTTTTAATTATCTTCTTAGAATTAAAAAATGAAAATTCGATTCCTATTGTATTATTTGCTTTCCGAAAACTTATAAAATATTTCCAAGATTGAAACTCTTCTTGACTCTGTGATATACTGATATAACAATAACATGTTTAATTTAGAGTAATATACACATAGTAGTGTATCACATAACTGTTTAATATACAACGAGAATTTATGGTATTTTAATAGGATATGATATTTTTGACGTACGAGGGTTATCTTTAAAGTAACGTGTCCGAGACTGCTATATGACCTTAAATAGAGCTAAGTGAAATTCGACAACACCGTCGTATTCGTTGATTTTTCCTCTATAAAATAAAATCTGTTTAAGAACAGTCGGACACTTCATCTTGACATAGAAACTATTCAAGATAGAGCTATCACCCGTCGCCCACGCCAAGTGTGAATTATGGTTTGTAATTTAATATTTAAACATAAAAAGGATACATCGTCAATTGACTAAAGTGTATAGTGAAAAAAGTTCAACAATGGGCGAGATTGGTAGCAGCCCAATGTTTACACAATTAAGAAAAAAAAATTGTACTGATGATATCGGCGCACAATATAATTGTGGGAAATTGGGAAACGGCTAAATTCCCGATAGGAATTTATCCACTGACCACTTCTATCTATACCACTTTTTAACGTTTTTAACTTTCGTGCACTTTTCATCGTACACTTCAGTTGATTTAAGATGAATTTCATCTTGAGATAAAATTTTTTTTGGTTCAAATATTACATTACAGACCGTAGCTCACATTTAGAGAAAGCGACGAGCAGGAGCTATGTCATGGATGGGTGTCCGACTTGACACATCCCGGTGTCATTTGGTAGCTGAGAAACGAAGGAATATGACAGTGTTGCCGGATTTAACCTAGCGCCCAGAAGTAACCTTGAAAACACTTTGGAGCAATAGCGTATCCAGGAAATATGAAAAAAATTGAATTTATCATATATATATATATATTTTAGACGGATGACCTAAGATCGAGATAAGAGAAGTTTTTCATAATATTAGTGATATATCATCGCACATTTTGTGCAAATTTTCAAAATATTATGTCTGTCAGTGCACAATAAAACTTACTTTTTTTAAGTGACAACATCAATTATTTTAATTCAATTCGAATAGTACTTTTTTTAGTCACTTTGATATTTAAACCTTTTTGCTATCTCGAAAAATAACTAATAGAGAAAAGTAATTTTTATTCCTAATTAAAATGGTTATAGATCACAACACCGAAAGACAATACAAAAATTGAAAATTATCATAAAATTTGCGCTGATATATTTGTCTTAACATTATGAACAAACTCCGATTTCGATCTAAGATCATTCGGCTAAAATATTTAGTATTACTATTTAAGTGAAACATATTTTATATTATGTTACGGTAAATTATGTAAACGTAGTAAATGACGTTATTTACTTAAAAATTGTTAAATGTTGTAAATTTAGACATTGCCCGGCTATTGAAGTAAATCACGAGTGTAGTTGGAAAATTATGTTCAATAAATTTATGTCGGTACGGACGACATTCAAGAACGTTCAGTGATAAGAATATATCTACGTGACAACGGAGGCAGTTATGGTATGATTTTAGGTTTGTGCATTAATTGTTAAATAAATTAATGGAATAAAAAAATAAGACTTGTGATGAAACCGATTCTATATTACGTAGAATTTGAAATGCCATAGTAATCTCAACTGTACTAATAAATAATTCATGTGCACTTGTCTAATTCATTTCAATTAACCTAACCTTTCATTTAATCGAATAGTAAAAAAAAAAAATCGGTATATTATTTGAAATTTATCATCATTGATCACCAATTTCTGTTAATAATGTCAATAACCGTTGAAATATGTACACTTAAGCTTAAAACGTGATTATTTACAACATTTACCTACACAGTTGGATCATTTTGGTAAATTACGTCATTTTCCAATGTTCGTCTTTCACCGTAACTCACATTACACGGGACATTCTACACCGTTCCTGTATGGTTCTCAAAATGCAAACAAATATGTACGGAGAACGATTTCTAGTTCCCCACACGATATCTCGGGGCGGACAACGACCCTCTAAAGATGACCCTCGTACAACCGTTTCACGAATACGTTCGAATAGACACAACCTTGTCCACGGCCGCCGGCATTTCGCCCGCGCGTCCGACCACGGTTTCGGCGATAAACTCAAGCAGATCCTCGACGCCGTTGTGGCGCGTCACGTAGTTGTACGCGAAATCGGCCAGTTCCGCGACCACCGAGTTCACGACGGCCGGGCGGACGGACGGGCACGTCTCCCACAATCTGGTGAGGATTTCGCACACGAGCATCCGTTCGTACGCTTCGCCCGAGTTGAACCGCTGGATCAGGCCGTTGACGAACGTCCGGCGTCCCATGTGCGGCGCGGCCTTGTCGGCGTCGAACAGCGCGCGTTTTATGAACGCCCGGAACACCTGGTAAACGTTGGCCATCTGCGTGAACTCGTTCGCGGCCGGCGGTCCGTTGGCCGTCGCGCCGCCCACTGCCGGGTCGACGGACATGTTGGACATCTCGTCGTCCGGCGCGTCCGTGTACGACGACGGCGGCAACGGACGAAACACGTTCGACGCGAACATTTCTACTATGGACTCGTACACCTCGGCCGAATAGTCCGACGCAACGGTTTCCTCACCGTTTTCTATCGCGGCACAACAGATGTATAAGTTATATTAAAAACTTGTTGCGTACAGAAAATTTATACGTGTCAACAGTGTCGGCCTGGCACCTAAAGGGCTCAGGAGGTATACATTTTAAATGGCTTTCGAGAACCATATGTTTAAAGTCGTACACACAAAAATAAATGAATAATTGTCGTTTAAAATTTTTTAGCAACCTAAACCTTTTTTAACAATTTTATCATCAATTAATTTTTCTTTGCCGGTCGCAATGCCTATTTCCACGACCATAATAATTAAAAAACTCGCATTGTTTTGTTTTAAGTGTAATTCTGGTTTTTCAATTTTTAATTTTTGATTTTGAAAAAAACTTTTTCACAAGTCCATTGCGTAAACGGCATATAATCAATACAAAAAAACATTTATACACTCTTAAAAAATTATAATATAAATAATTTTATTGGAATGATGGAAATTCAAATGCACAATAAATACCATGAATATAATTTTTACATTTTTTACAATCAGGAGTACATATTTAGCATATTTTCTTCTTCATTACCTATCTGTATCCACAAATATTTCCGTTGGTCATTTATATTATTATAACACGATGGGTGCCTCTGGGGCGATGGGTTAGGCGTTCGCCGCCTAACCGACTCGTCCAGGTCGACAATGCTTGTCAATATATTACAAGTAATGTAAAATAAAATAACCAGTAGAACGCAGGAATTAAATATTTTTATCGTTATTTATATTTGTAATTATAAAACATAAAATATAGAAGTTTTATTTCATTATCAAACGATATTCTATTCTATTATTTATTTATTAGTATACTCGTATTAACACCATTCGGCAATTAAAACTTCGCGGATGAGTTATTGAGCTTAAATTTAGTGATAAACAAATTATAACAAGTAAAAAGAAATTAAATTTATTAAAAATATAAAAGAAATAGAACAAGTGTTAATGAAACAATATTAAAAAATAGGTAGTTAACATGTTAACAAATTAATTAAAATAAAATATGTATATTGTATGATGAACAAAAGAGGTATGGATAGACGTCATTCTAGATTTAATGATCTGAGCATTCTGTCAATAGATGATTATAATTATACGATGTAGAATGTGTGTTGATATAAAAGGGGTTTGATTTCTGTTGTTTTAAAAAGGAATTTTGAATGAAACAAGGGAGAGAAAGTCGTATATATTCAATAAGTTATTGATAAAAGCGTAAAATAAACTGAAAATCTGCGTCATTTTAACGTGAAGAAAGGGAAGATATAATTAAAATATGACAAATATCAGAATAATCATGTTATATGGTGATGATAAATTAACGCTGATAAAAATTTGTTTTGAACATGCGTAATTGATAATATAAGATAAAAATAAAAAGAACGGAGACAATAATAGTATAGTTGACTTATAATTATAAAGTTATTTGACTTATAAAGTTTGGTGCTACGTTTGACAAAACCTAAAACCTTTTGCGCTCTATTGGTGATAACATCTATACGATGGCTAAAGGAGAGATTGCAAAACAAGTAAATTCCAAGGTGTTTAATAAGGAAAACTCATTTTAACTGAATGTCATTAAGAGTGTAAGGATTTAGATTGGGTTTCTGCATCTGGAGAAGGAAATAACGCTGCTATGTTATATGAAATAGTACTGTTTCATCCTTTTTTTTTTTTTGGTTAAGTACCTTATCCGATAATAATAGAAATCAACTAACTGTACCTTCATCGTTTCTTAATTGTACAATAATCTAACAAGAATCTTCATAGTTTTTAATCTGACTTCAAAGTCTTTATTTCAATATATAACAATTATTTCGTGTAAAAATAATGGTCTGATTACCACAAGTATTGGTATGCTTACGATAAAAAATTGCATCAAATTGGTACCTACTATATTTTGATCATTATTCGTATTTCTCAAAAGTTTATCCTTGAGATAAGAAAAGCTACTAAAAAATAACAGTGAAATGGCTAATTCACGGAAACTGTAATTTCAACGAAAATGATTTTAAATATTTTATGATAACTAATGTAATTTACACATTAGACACAGGAAATTGAATTTTTTTCAAAATACTGACATAAACATTCTATACATAAGAAAAATATTTGGAAACCTTACATACATTTTAAGTCTAAATAAAGACGTTTGAAATTTTTATCAATAATGTCGAATAATAATTTGCAATTTTGTATTTGATAACCTAAATATTTAAGAGGAGCCAAATTATATATTATTTTATCTAAAATATTTCATAATTCTAAATATTCACAATTCGTTTTAATAAGATTTTTATGTTAAAATTGTAAGTGAAATTGAATGTAAGTTATAGAGCATAAATATTTTGGTTTTCAATATACTTAGATAAAATGTTATGTTTATTTATGACATACTTTTTAATATACATACAAAAAAGTTTCAAAATTGATAGTGACAATTTTTTTTAAGTGCCTTCAAATTTTAACAATTCACATTGATGTTTGATTTTTGTGTTTTTTAAAGTCCGCAAACATTTGTTGGGTAGAAACAATGGTCTGATTACCACGAATAGGGAATACTCTCAGTAGAGAATTGCATCCAGTTGATACTTTATTTAACTCATTTTTCGATTTTCTCAAAAGCTTTCCCTTAGGATAATAAAAATTACTTAAAAATATTTTAAATTGGTAAAATTCACGGAAACTGTAATTTTGTCAAACTAGTATTAAATTATTTTAAATAATTAATTTTGTTTGTACATTATTTGATAAATAAAGAACATGTATAAAAAATATATTATCAGTATAATATAATATATAACTAACTTTCCCTCAATATTATTACGTTTAAATCTTAATTATAATATAACATAAAAATAAACCACCATTAACCTCTAAGAGAACGAAAAGGACAAAAGAGAAACGGCCGGAATCGACTTACTATTTTTCCTTTTTTCTTTAAACTATTCATACAAATTATTATTACTAGTGCATTTTCATATCGAAGAACTAACTAATATATGTTTAAAACAATAGCTTTCAAGGTTATAGGTATAGCTGAGTCGTTAGACCAAAGTTTATTTATAATATAATCGATAAACGATATAATTTTAACCACACAAACTTTGCGAATTTCCATAAAACTGGATTCTGACATTAGACTATACTACGTACAACTATTTTTATAACTAGAAAAACTTTTAGAATGTCAGACTTAATGAGAAATAGAAATATTTTATTTATATAGGTACACTAGTGTACTAATAAGTATGTTTTTATGAAAAAATGGTATTGTACAAGTTTTACAATAGGTTATTATTATAATGGCCATTGGAAATGAATGAAAAAATGTAAAGCATGTTTTATTTTCTGTATGTAACTTTGGGATTTAAAATTATTTTAAATTCAGAAAAGTGTTTTATTTATCAATCTACGAGACAATAATATTTTTTATAAATCTTAATTAAAACATAATTAAATCATTAGGTACAATTGCACAATGCATCAAATGTGTAAAATCGTTACATTGTTCAATATATACCTCTCTCAATAAATTTTAAATTTCAAGTTCAATAAATAAAATATTGTTGAATATTAAATACTTGACAATTTTAGATTTGGAGCCAAGCGAAGAATGTATTGGTTTTACTGAACCACTGATGTGTACTTTTTATCTCTAAAATTAATTCTTCCCATAGTAAATGTGATCCGATTATCACAAGCAGAATATGTTTTCGGTAGAGAATATTGTCTAGTTGATACTTTATTTAGATTATTATTTAAAATTCTCAATATTTTTCTAATGACATAAGAAAAACCACTAATAATGACAGGAAAGAGCAATTGGGGAAATGTACATTTTTAACAAACTTGAATTTCATTATTTTATGATAACTAATTTTTCTGTTGCATTTGATAAATAAATAAAATTTAGAGAAAAAAAATATTATCAGTATAATATTTTATGTCTAACTAAGTTTCGCTCAGAATATTTTTTTCGAATGAGATATTATTACAATATAACAATATACTGTATTCAAAACATTTTATTATTCGAAGAAAAATTGATAGTTAATAGATCAGTATACAATATATTTTTCATTATTAGAATGATATTTTATTTCAATATTTGTTTTGGGTACGCCCCTGAAAAAAAAAAAACTGTTGTCATTGAAATTGCGTTAGAACCTTTAAATGATTTAAGGAGAAAGAATGAAAGAAATTGGTAAATATTTTATGAACCATAAAATAATTATATTTAAAAAAAATACATAGCAACAATAATTATAATTTCATTAATCTTGAATTTTACATAATATTTCAAATTATATTATAATAATTACAAAAAATAATTTTTAAATAGTCAATACTTCTGTATTTAAGTTCAGAGTATTGTATTTATTTAAAATTGTATATAAACATTATAAGCTTATAAGCTCGGATTAATTAGTATTTTGTGAACAACATTCATTTATACAAATATTTATAGAAATATAATATAATATTTATTTTAATGTTTTGTCAATACTCAACACTCGATGTACTTATTATTCCAAATAAGCTTTGCGTTCATATTATTAACTAAATATTCACAAGTATATTATACAGATGTACTAGATCTAGTTACTAAATAAAATATCTCAGCGAAAAGATAAATTTTAAAATTCATATTTTTTTAATTATTAAGTAGGTAACAGACTATTACTTATTTTTTATGAAAAAATAAAATACAATTTTTTGTTTTTAATTCTTAATTTTTTTATAAGAGAAATATGAAAATAACTAAATAAAATAGTATGTTTCTATTACAATTTTAATGTGCCGACTTTCAATTTTCATCAACAAAGAATTGATGATAATTTAACTTAAATTGAAAAATAAAATATTCTAGGTAATTTATTGTATAACTATTATAATATAGTAAATAATAATATCATAATATAGTAAATACATATAGAACACTTTGAATAGTTAATTTTGTTGATAATAATAAAGATAAATAATAAAATGGTAACTACCTAGTACCTCCTAATAATTTAAACAATTTACCTTCATCGACATCCTTTTCCAACATAGCCTCCAACAAATGTAAGTCATAATATTTATTTACAAGTTGATAGTAATCAGTTGTTATAAATGGGGTACAACTTTTTATCAACTCCATTATAACATTATTTTGATCCTGAGGATCTGTAGAACTATTCATTTTTAAACTTGAAAAACAATTTTTTGAAATAATCGTGAAAAATCTTCACGATCAAAAATTATTATTTATTTGATTTAGGAAATTATTCTTTACTTACATCAAACAATTAAACAATATACATTAAATTTCTATATTAATAACAATTTATTGTTTTTTTATTTTGTGTTTAGCCAGATAGATAAAAACTATCATTTCTATAAATAAAAAACTCTACTCCCTTTAATCTTTATAACATTGTAAATGATCACTGAGATATACTTTCTAATTAAAATGGTATTCATAAATACTGTATTAAATGTAAAATTAGAAAATATCCATTTATATTTTATCTAAAGCTGGATGTTTTTATGATGATATAATAAATAATTTCATAAAAATAACTAAATTGTAAACTCTACAGTGTTTAATTTGATTAACAGTATAAACATGTTAATAATATATTACTAAATGATATACATATTAGTACATCATACATATCGTAGTTGTGGCTAAAATATAAATATTATATACAATTTTATAACATTACTTGTTAAAGAGCGATTCATAACCAAATACTCGATGTGAACAATCGATGTAAATTTGTAATAAGTATATTATTAACATCTTTACAATTAGCTTTAATATGTATATAGACACTTCACAGTTCATCGGGTCTTATTTACCAAAGTCGAAAACTATTATTAAATGACATCTTCGAAAAAGTTTTTAGTGTTGCATTATTTAAAGATCATTATGTGTCGTGACTATAAAATTAATTTCATCCAATCTGATATCATATATCTTAAATAACTTAACTATACTTAACTATACGTTACAGTCATATTAGAGTAATAAACAAGGATTTTATATAATGAGTTTTAAAAATTACTTTTCGATCTTTAAATTTCATCTTATCTGAATTCATTGTAAATATAAAATAAAATTGTTTTATTATATATGGTATATTATTTCGGTCAACCTAATTCATGTAAGTAAAAAGGTTACAAACAAATTATGTACTATAGATATTTGTTTACTACATGAATATTGTGTAAATTATAAATAATAAGACATTAGAAGGATAAATTTTTACCATGCTTTTTTTTTAAAAGTAAACATTAGTCATTCAAAATCATTCTCGGTGTGGAGATAGACACACTTCGTTATTTTCGGATAAAGAAAACGGGTCATTATTTTCTTTACTTTAAATTATGTAAAGTTTTAGGTATCCTTTGAAATAAATATATTTTGTATACAATTTGGTTTTAACGTTTATTTGTGCATACTTTTAAAAACAAAAAAACATTTTTTAAGTGTCAAATTATTGATTGTAATTAATTAATCAATGCGAACGAATTAACTATATGTCATTTTTTTATAAATATTTCCAAATTATAATCTTAAAATATACTATTATATTATATTATATTATATTCTTATAATGTATCTATATGATCATAAGGCATAAACCTTGTATTTGTCCACTTTATGAGGGTATACAATTATACGAACTGTTATATTATATGGCATAGTGACCGAAAAATAAATTATAATAGTAAAGGCACATATCGTGTCACATTATAAGAATTTATTGTATTTAATATAAACTAGTCACAAAACAAAGTATTTTTATCTGTATTATTATATTTTTTACACACACTATTTTGACAAAGTGCATAATATATTCTTGTCGTTCTGGATGTTATCTACCAATTTTGTATGACGTAGGTATCAATTTAATTGATGTTTCATAAAAGGAATTACGATTTACGAAGGACGTCAACGATCATTTTCACCGAACAAACACAGTTCCATAATTAATTTTAATTCGCAACTTATTATTAGTTTAAAATTGCATTCTGTACTGAATAATTTAAATATAACTATTTTATAACATGAATACTATCAATGTACGAACATTGAACATACCATACAAATCTGCGGTTCAACTTAAATTATGTTAATAAACGTGGCAAAATATACTATTATAATAACTCGGAAGTTCCAGGAGACAAAATAAGTAATATGTTACTATATTTATAAATATATGCATGTAAAACTTTACAGAAAAAAATCCAGCATATGAAAAATATGCTAATGAAATATGAAAACAAATCTAACACGTTTACTTACAACAACGAACGAATATTAACTAATAAAGAGTCTATAACTAAACGATAATACAGCGTCTTTAACAAAATTTAATCGTGTATAACTTACTAATGATACAATACAAGATTTAAGATTAAAATATAGAGAAAAAAATTTCAACATTTTTATTTATTTGGAAATTACATTATATTTCATACAAATATAATCATATTGTTGGATATAAGAATGAAATATAGTTTCTTCATTTCTTTATAGTTCATGATGTGTTCGCGCGATAAGGATTAATTCCACCATGTTAAATAATATTATTACAAGTATTTATTAATTGACTGTATCGATAATAATAAATATGTATACTACTACAATCATTTAATAACTTAACAAAGAAAACTACGCGGATAATAAACGAAAAACATGAATTTATTACAATAATATATTAAATATGCAAAAATATACTAGTATATTAACAAATTAATTAGAAATGATTAAGTAGGTAACAGGCTATAATATTACTTTTTGTATAAAAAAAAGTCACGTAAAAAAAAATAAATATAACACTTTTTATTATTTTTTTTTTTGATATGAGAAATTTCATGATAGCCTAACTAGAGAATATGTTTTTAGGAAAATTTTAATGTGTCGACTTCCAATTTCCATCAAGATAGATTTTTGATAGTTTAACTTTAATTTAAAAATAAAATATTCTAAGTACATACTTTATTGTAATTTATTGTAACTACAATTAATTTATTGTATTTAAACTATTATAATATGAAATGCGAATTGTATTTAGTTAATAATATAAACAGTGATTCACTGATACCTGATAATAAATTAACTAAACGCCTGCTAATTATCTGTAAATTAACCTAAATTAGGTATCTACGTTTTTTTTGCAAATATAAAATTTTGTTAACACTTAAGTCTTATTGATATAGCTAATAATAATATACTAATTTAAAAATATACATTATTTTTCTAAAATCGAACAAATATATAAAAATATGCAACTCCTATAACTTCCGAACCCTAATTATAATATATATTGTTCAATTCACTCAATTTACTTTAACATGATTCTTATTACACCATTTTACATTTTCCCAGGTTTTATCTTTGACTTGACGTCACACACAAATAGCTCATTTAATGTAATACATCCTTTCTAGTAGTCATATATAATATATATGAGATAAAGGGGAAAGGAAATAAAGGGGCAGAGTTCAGATGTCGTGGTGGACAAAGGACAGGTATAATAGAAATCGCAACACAAATAAACTATAAATTGACAAAACCACACACAATTTACCGGGAAGGTAGAATATTGGTCGAGATTACTCAGTAAAATGTTTTAATAAATTACTTTTCGCTTAAACCGTATATAAAGTAAATTTCAGTAAGATGAAATTGCATGTGGAATGGAAAAAAAAACAAAAGAACTAAAATAAATTTAAGAAATCACTTTCTTCCCAATTGATTTTCATCAACACTAATTAATGTTTTATATCACAAATAGTATTTTTTTTATGACTCATATGAAATAATAATAAGATTGATAACTACGTCATACAAAATTGGTAGATAACATCCAGAACGAAAAGAATATATTATGTACTTTGTCAAAATAGTGTGTGTAAAAAATATAATAATACAGATAAAAATACTTTGTTTTGTGACTACTTTATATTAAATACAATAAATTCTCATAATGACTAAATGGAGGTACATATTATACCTAACAAATATTTTAATGAACTTCTGTCAAAAATGTAGTTAGAAAATCGATATGCTTTCAAAAATGCATAATATTGTTAAATGAAGTTAGTTTAAGGTGGAAAAAACTTATTTTACCTTTAATGAAAAAACTTTTAAATTCATAAAAAAGTAACGTCTAACATTGCGAATAATATGTTTTTTCACAATGATAGAAATATTTTTAATACTTAATAATTAATTTCAAAATTGAGTATATAACAAATATTTCTAAAACATGTTGTTTTTTCTAACTATTCTATTAAAAACCAACAATCACTATTTGACCTCAGTTTTATATACTAGATAAGCAAGAAAATATAATATTTTAGATGTAATATAAAAATATCTTACAGATTAAATTCCTAAAACTTAATGTACACAAAATATGAACTACGAACTATGAAAAATTGCACTATAATAAGCTGTTAGGTAGTATAATATTATAACGCATTTCACATTTTGGGGAAATATTAATTTAAGCTAATTTTTATCAAAAATAATTTATCTAGAGACTCAGTTAAATAAACTAATTTCATTATACAATTTATATACAAGTTATATATTGTGTGATTGCTATCAGCCCCAATTTTTTAGTGAATCCTGACACAAATTGTGTACCATTAGTAACTGTGTGTCATTTGCGCAACTAGAGAGGTTCTTTGGAGCACCCCTAAGTCTAAATAAGCACTCCTAAAATATATTTATATGTTGAAAAAAATAAAAAATAAACAATTTAACATATAGCCTGCAGCAGTAACACAATAGCAATTTTTTACTTTATTAATATAACATTAGTGATTTTTTATATAATAATAATAATAATAATAGTATACTTGTTACGGAATGTGTTGAATGTATTATTACTTATGTTGATTTAATTTAGTACCTAATTATCAGTGCCGTCCCGAGGGCAGGACAAATAATAGCACCCTCACAATTTTCAAAAAAAAACATCTTGTTTTGATGTTCAATTGTAGTATGTAATTGAAAATAAATATATACATAGATACATATATACATACATAGAATCAGTTATTAATCATTCAACAAAGAATACACAATTACCTATTTGATATTTTTAATAAGAAATATATCTATAATCTATAATAACAAAAATAACGTTATCACTCGTTCATATTTTACAAAAAATTCTAGATCATTCGAATAAAATATTATGAAAAAAGCATACATCAGTCTCCCACGTTTTCATATAATTTTAGTGTATAGATAAAATATAATAAACATATAATAAACATGTGTAGTACGAATTTTTATAAAAAAAAAAAAAAAAATTTAAAAGTAGAGGTGAGTGTTACAGTAATTATATTTGCATTAAGGAGGCAAATGCAATATATTGTACACATATTAAATAATAACATAGCTAATGTAAAAAAAAAATAATTTAATATTATAAATAGTTGGTAAAATAATTTTAAACGGTTAAAACAGAAATTTACTACATAAAATGCAAATAAAAATTTACAGTAAGTACTCTGTGATATTATAAAATTATATGTAAGGAATTGAGCGACAAAAATAGGTATCTATAACGGATGAGTAACCGCAATGTGTAACCTTTCCAAATGTTACAAAATAGAACGCACTCGCATCTTAATAATACGTATATAAATGCAATATTCCAAGCCACGATATGACGTTAAACCATATCGAACTTAAATATAACACCGGAAAATTATATCAGAACCACATGTAACAATATGAACACGGACGTATTTCTCTCACAATTCTATTATATAGAAATTATATTATACGAGTACGTACGCGTTAAGGATGTTTTCGCATATTATTTTGGTATAGTGATACTGTTTTAACTTGCCGTTCTATCGTCTTGTCCATTTTCGCATGTACCTTCATATTTAAGCCGATTTCAATCCTTTCTAATCTATCTCGATGATTGACACTCATGCATTTGGGTTTCGCCTCAACTCAAAACAATAGCAATCAAACGTCTCCTAATGTTATTTATCGTAATTTCTAATGAAAAGTTTAGTATTTCGATTGGTATTATGATATACACATTATGGTACCAACATATTATTATGGATGATGGTCTAAAAATTAAATACGTGATCAGTAATTACAAAACAATGTTTGATATCAAATTAAAATAAGTACTTGATGATTTTTAAAATTATTTTAATGATAATATATAATGTTCTTTTAGTTCATTATTAAAATACAATATCGCAAAACTGTTTATTAAGTAGGCGTATCTACATACCATGTATATATTAGGTCATTATAACATAATATTTTTGATACGACATAGACATTTTTACGATGATAAATTTGAACTGAAAATGTTTAGAGAAATGTTTTTTAATATTTATGTTTTTGTAATGTTTTCATAACACCGTTCATATAAATTTAATTGATTCATAAAACTTCATATTTTTTAAAAGTTACAGCGATATTGAAATAAGAAATAATTGAAATGAAAAAATTATAGGATCGTATTTGATAATAATATAGTAAAAAACTCATTATGTTCAAAATATTACAAAAATAAACATTATAAGTCATTTTGTTTTTCAAGTGTATGAAAACAAATTATAATTTACGGCGTGTTTTTTTTTCTTTAACAAAAACGATCCGTTCAATATTACGAAAAAATCTTAAAATATAATTTAGTTCTAAAACGATGTTTAAAACATCGTGTTAAATTTCATTTTATGGATAAATAATATAGTTATATTGTATATGTTATGTGTACTTTGTGTCTTATACTCTTATGCTATTATTGAATGCAAATTTTAAAAGCTGTTAATTCTTTTCGCCAAAATAAAAAGTGTTTGTATTGTGATTCTTAAACATAATTTATTTTGCTACGTGGATTGGATTTTGTTTGAAAAATATATGAAGTAAAAAATTGTTACGTATAAACTTTTTGTTAGCTTAAATATAAGTTATAATAACTTGTTAGCTTGACCTGAGTTCAGAATTGTTTCCTTCTTATAACATATTAATACCTTCGTTTGCAATTTTAATTTTAAAATATCCACTAAAAAATGATAATATATACCAACAAAATATATATCAACAAAAACCTCAAACTTAAAAAAACGCATTTTATTTTCTATTTATAATTATCAAAACCCATATTAAATTGCTCCATAATATATAGGTATAGATAATTTTTAATTGTTTAATTTTTTACTAATTAGTACCTATAACTAAAGTAGGTATTTAGGTCAATACTCAACAACTTTAGAAATCAAAAAATATAAAAATGTTTTTTTTAAACTACTGGATTAGTTTAAGCTTATATTGTTAATGTTTTAAATTTAGCTTTTACTTTTACACATTCGTGGCTTGTATTTTATATATGTTTTAGGACCACTTCATGTTCCATTAAGAATGAAAAACAATAAATGAATAATAATGTATTATTTATAATGGATACTTACTTTATACATTATATTTTATCTAGCAACTATTCGGTTAACTGTTCTGATCATTATTAGACTTTAATTAAGAATTAAATTAAAACAAAATAATAATTACTGTAAGGTACCATGAGCGTGATCATAAGGGAGAGGGTTTATGGGTTTGAACCCCCACCATGGAAATAAGAATGATATCATATAAGTATATTTTATAGTATATGGAGGTCCAGAAAATAGACGATTTTCTTGAAAAAAAATGTTTATTATTGTTTCATCTCCCCTCCAACTCGATAATAGAAAAATCCTGAGCACGCCACTGTAAATACATAATCATATATTACTAATTACTAAATATTAAATAATAATTGTGTGTTAAATTAACTAAAGTAATGTAAATATTTGTTCTGCAAATAATACAATAATTAAATGAAAAATTACGCTAATAAAAACCGGCATAAGAATAATATATATATTATACATGATTATAAAAATGTATATTTTTATTTATCTTTTCTCTCGTAGATTGAAATTATTAATAATTTTAGACTCTAAAATTGTTTTTAAATGTATTCTTCTTAATCTTGACATGCACATTCTAATAAACTAATACTACAATAGAAATTAATACAATAAACCTAATAGTAAGTACCTACTTATTCTAGGTATAGAAGAAAACAGGAAACAAAACAAATATAATTATTACTCTTATTGTAAATGAAAGATAAAACACTAGATACATATTTTACTCGTATTTTAAATTATAATCTCTAATTTAAAATAAATTATATCCTAAAGTATGTAATAAACGTTTTACTTTGTTATTTATATTATAATTAGGAGCAAACACACATTGTCTGTTCAAATTAACTTATAACATTATATAATATGCACTGTTCGTCTAGTAAAACACTATTGAATTAATGTCCGTTTGTAGATAGATCTATCTAGGGCAGAGGTCTGAAACTTTTTTCGTAAAAAAAAAAAAAAATTTTTCAAAAAGTTTCAAAATCATAATATTCATAAGAGATAACATTACGTTGACGCGCCAGTAAATTAAGATAAAAAATATGTGCCATAGGAAATGCACAAAGTAGCCACAGCTGGCATGGTTCATGACGATCCTGATCTAGTTGAATCTCGAGGATATAGTTGGCTAGGTTGTTGCTGCACTAGAATATCTAAGATTCTCTAGTTGGTTTCTATAGTTTCAGAGAGACTCGAATACAAGGTAATATTTATTAATAACAATTATGTAATTACAACTGGTATCTGGATTCAAGAGATGACCAATGAAAATCTGAACAATACGATTTTAATTTATATATTAAACTGTTAGGCGAGTACTCGGCTTTTTTAAAACATTTCGAGTCGAGTTAGAGTAATCGACTCAACATGACTAAACGTATTTTGTTCTCGTAAACACAAGTACTAGTTTACTCGAGTCTTTGAAAACATATTATAAAATTGAAAAAATAAATATTAAAACTATAAATATCTCGAATACCTAGGTAGATTAGATAATAGGTAGGCTAAAAATAAAAAAATATATTTGTATATGTTAATATTTAATAGTTAAACCCTACAATTTTAGTGTAGGTACGCTGAAAGTATTCTACCCATACTGTTAAAAATACTTTAGAAATTCGGAGTAACTCAATAATTGTCAAGTACTTGCCAATTTTCAAGTACTCGACTTTACACTCTACTCGACTCGACACAATATCAAAATAACAATACTCGCCCAACACCAAAATATTTTATTGATGTATCATACGTCACGTCTCCCACTTGTCATACGTGCTGATATCGGTTACTATGTATTTCATGCCTAATTAGCACAACATTGGATAGGTTGTCCAAGTATCATGATGTTACTACAACAATATTCAATAACTTAAGAACTAAATAACTAAATATAACAAAAAAAAGGGGAACGACAATTTAGGATGTTTCTCCTTCGTCCATTCGGTCCTCAGAGAAATTAGTGGTTTCTTATAATTATTAAGATTTGAATGCAATTATATTGCATTAGAAAATACTATTCTGAGCGAATCTAATATATTGCAATATATTATACTGATAATCCATTCCAAAATTTACCACGAATTACATATGTAAATATGCAAAATAAATTTCAAATCCCTATGATCAATATCCAAGGAGTTATCATTTCATGTTAATAATTGTCAGTCATGATTTTCAAAATATTTTATAAATAGATTAAATAGTATATGAGTAGGCTTCTATAAAAATTTCATACCTTTAAACCAAAAATTGCAGGTAATATTAAACATTTCTGGAAAAAATTCAAAGCTTTATTTTTAGTCAAGAATAAAACCAATCCGTTTCAAAATTTTACTGAACGTAAATATTATCTATAAAAGTACTCAAAAAAATTTTCAAGTTCCTACTTCAAGTTCCGCTTCTTTAGGAAAATCTTTTAAGAAATACAAAAAATGAGCTAAATAAAGTACCAACTAGATGATATTTAGTATGGAAAAGGTATTCTATTTGTGGTAATCGGACCATCATTTCTACCCGAAAAAATGTTTTCATATATCAGAAAAAAATTATCAGTCACGATTTTCAAAATATTTTGTAAAAAGATTAGGTAGTATATTATTAGGCTTCTGTAAAATTTTCAAATCGATAAACCAAAAATTGTAGGTAATATTAATTATTTTGAGAAAAAAATTCAAAGCTTTATATTTGGCTGAAAAATCAACCAATTGCTTTCAAATTTTTACCACACTTGTATATTACTAATGTTAGTATTGAAAAAAATGTTCAAGTTTCTATGATTAAAACTCGATTAGTTATCAAGAAATAAAAATAAAAAATAAAAAATGACGAAAATCATAATTTTACCAATTTTTTGACATTTTTGGGTAGTTTTTCTTCTCTAGGAAAAAACTTTGGAAAAATTCAAAAAATGAGCTGAATAAAGTACCAAGGGACCGATTTACAACCGAAAGCATGCCCCACTTGTGATAATCGGACAATTATTTCTATCTGAAAAAATGTTTTCATACATAAAAAAAAAAGAAATCTTTGTAGAAACAATACATTCCTTGCTCCACTCAGAATCTAATACAATTATTTTATAAATAATTTGAATACATCAGTATTCAGTATTGATAGGTTGTTAGTATATCATCATAAATAATAAAGTAGTAGGTACTTTCCATAAATAATTATCTGCATCAAACCGTCATATTAGTCAATGTAGGTAGGTTCAATCAATTATATATTTTTATAAAGATACTATTATGCTATTTTTTCATATTCTATATAATTGTATTTAATTTATTTTCAAACACCTGGTTGAAGACTCAATATATTACATTATTATTTTTTTCGTCACAGAATCTGTCAAACATTTCTGTAAACCTACATTTAGCTAGTCCTCTATTCCGTTCCTCGTGATACATAATAGTGTTTATATAATATATAATATGTATATTTTAAATTACCAAGCTAGGGTAGTTTCCCTTCAGTATCTTCCTGTACTACCGAAGCCGAAGCCACAAGTGTCGAGGGATCTATTAGTCACATCAACAGGCGGCAATAGCCCACAACTATACTCCACTACAACCACGGTAACTGCTGCCAACTATAAACGGGTAACGTTTAACAGCTCTATATAACTATTCCCTTACTCGAATCTCTCTCCAACAACGAACAATCAGGTTGCGCCACCGCGTTGTTGGAAATACGTCGTATACGATGCCAAAAATCTAACGTCGAGAAACTTGAAGGCCGAACTGACTTGAACGATTTTAATTACAATAATAATTTACATAAACGTATATTGTGTTAGATCGAGTAGGTTTCTATAATATATACTTCTAACCCTCTTTCAGTCCCCACTCACATTCCCAATGCCAAAACGTAACAGTATAAAAATATTGACTTTTATCTTACGATCACTCTTACCTGTTCCGAGCATTGTTTCTCATTATGCTCGGTGAATAACAAATATAAATTAATAGCAAATATAAATTTTTGTAAAAACAACAATTCTTATTCTGATCTAACGTAAACTATAAATATTATAAGTAGGTACACGTAGACATAGTAAGTGTATAAATTATGCTAATTCTGCAAAACTTATAAGTTATAGTTAACTAATATATTGTATAACTAATAAATCGTATGAAAAAAAGCAAACAATTTATAATCATAGTTTGTTCGATAAAATGATAATAATTATTCGTATAATAATATTATAATTACTACAAAGTTAGCAATTAATACAAATATATTATTCGATTATATTTATTTGTAAACCTTAGAAAGATATAAAACTGCTATATGAATAAATATTTATTTTGTTTTTTTAAATAATAACATACCTACAAGCTACAAGATTATTTATTTATTTAGTTTATTGAGTATGTAAAAAAATATTTAATAGTTTACGATGTTAATAAGATGATATTATTATATTACAGTTATTAAAATTAGCTAAGTAACTAAACTTACATAGCAATTAACAAGTTTATTCGTTTTTTGTATCCAAAAACATGACGGATATATACTTAAAACTTAAAAATAAATATTATTATATAATTATATTTTTGTTATCTCGATTTAGTTAAACTAAGGTATATGAAAAATAAAACATAATAAGTTTTCTTCGCTCAACCAAATAATATTAATAACCGTCATTTGACCACAAATGAAAGCCGTTCTCTCAAAATTAGTTTCGAAACAAAATAGAATCCAATATAATACATTGTTGGCATTTTAAGCTTATATAATACCAAATGACTTATTAAAAACGACATTGTAAATTCCAAACTTAATTCTCACTCCCTATTGGGAATTTTATTTAACCAAACAAAGAATCAAATATCAAATACATACTATAAAAATAACTATTTCGAAGTATAAATATAAAATTAATACACGTAGGTAGTACAAAATAAAATAAGCAATAAAATATATTGAAACCAATCATAAAATGTATCAACTCATATTATTTATAATGAAAAAAACTTGTACCTATTTAATTTTTAGTTATTTTACTTTATCAAAAAAAGAAATATACATATATAGGTATAGGTAATTGAATATAGGTAAAATATTTCACTAAATGTATATAATTTGTATTTATTATAATTATAATGAAAAATCACAAAGATATATTCAATAACACTGCAATTGTTATTTTTATGTTCACTTAAATGTTTTTTTATAAGATACTATAAACAAATTTCATTAAAATAGGTACTTAAGACCAAAATCATTTTCCATTTATAATAAAATATTAAATTAATGGCTAAGAAGTAACGTTTAAACTGTGTGATCATGATGCAACAATTGCCATATGCAATATTCTCACCCTAGATTTTATTTTTTTACATACAATTCTAATTTTACAAAGGTATTTAAACTAAATTTAAAAAGTACAACTATTGAAAAAAATGTCACATTGTTAAAACAATAAAAAATAATAAATCTGGACGTTCCGCCTTCATCCCTTTTGGTCCTCGGAGGAATTAGTGGTTTATTATAATTAAGATTTAAATGCAATGGTTTTACATTAGAAAATACGTTTCTGAGCAAAACTTATTCAGATACTCGTTTTTTATGTATGAAGACACTTTTTTGAGTAGAAATAATTGTCAGATTATCTCAAATAGGATACTCTTTCTGTACCAATCTATTATCGGTATTTTATTTTATCTCATTTTTCGAATTTCTTAAAAGTTTTTTTTTAGAAGAAGAAAAACTTCCAAAAAATGACTAAATATACAGAAATCGTGACTTTGACGAAATTGATTTTAGATTTTTCATGATAACTACCTAATGAAATTTTGAACGTAGGTACTTGAAAATTTGTTGAGTGTTCTCATAGGTAGTTTACACACGTGGTAAACTTTTGAAACGGCTTATCAGTATAATAAACTGTATTATATTGAGTTTCGTTCAGAATCGTATTTTCTAATGCAATATCATTGCATTCAAATCTTTATAATAAACCACTTATTTCGTCAAAAATCGACCTTTCCGCTTTTTTATTTCAGATTTAATAAGAAGTATAATTTATTTGCATTGAAAAAATATTAAAAAATTTCAATATAAATACAACTTTAAATAGTTGGAGTATAATATACCATAGGCATAAATGGGGGGTTAAGCCCCCCTAAAAGATGTATGATTCAAATTTTTTATTAGAAAAAACTAACCTTACCCAAAATTTTAGCCCTTCCTTCCAACAAGTCAAATTTACGCCTATACTTAATATCATATTGAATAAAGTAAATTTAAATTATGTCATTTTTAATAAGGCACACATTTTCTTACTTGGCAGTTTATGAATAAAGAAATATACCATTAACTATAAAAATTATATGAAACTTATTAGGAGTAAAAATATAAAGAATCAACAAATTCACCTAACGTTTAAATGTTATAATTGGATACGCTACAAATTTAATTATGTACCTACAACATATTATAATATATCTACCTATTATTATTATTAATATATATATATATACATTTGTATTTAAATTAATTGAATTAATCTTTAGATTTTATACACTGATTCAAATATTATAAAAATAGTTGTAATTATCAATTTATTTTTTTTACAAATTGGAAACCACTTAATTATTATTCAATTTAGCTTTTTAATTATCTATGATAAACAAATTCATAAATGTAAAATTTAGAATATAATTATTATTAGGTTAGGTTATAATATTGTATTTATTTTAATTTATTGGTAATTATTACAAATACATTTTGTTTGTATAGTGATATAATAGGTATAAATATTTTTAACATATTTTGTTTATGAATAAATTACTTAAAGTAACTAGATGTAAAACTATTACAGTCAGCCAATCAGGTTATATTCACTTTATTGTATTTTAAATGTTTCGGTGATAATTTTAGCATGATGTTTCAATTTGATTTAGTTCATAATAAGTTATAACTATAATATTATAACTAATCAATATTTTATAATTGTTATGTTTTTATCAGTTTATTGACTTTTACCGACTGTTTGTGTATAAATATATACAACCATTTTAACTTACTTCGATCATAAAATAATTATTTTCATAAATCATAACTCATAACTGATATCAAATACATAAATTTATATTAAATTCGTTTATAATTTATATTACAATGCAAAATATAAACAATAAATACCTATAACTATTTTATATTTACAGAAAAAAAAACGCTATTAGGTATTCATTACACTATCTTATTTTACATAAATGAAATAACATTTTAAAAATATACATAATCATATATTACGATAAATTAATAAACAGTTAATAAAATACCAATAACAATTTATTTTATCCTACTATATAATATAGTACTTATGTCCCACATGCCTTAATTAATTTTCCAATATAATGGAATAGCACTTGTAAGACTAATATATTACAAGAAATACCTCGTAAACATCAAATTTTAACTTGCACACTGACAGTTTTTATTTTAGAGAAACATGTCTGTAAAATTGATGTATGACCTGATAACGCTGATGCTCTTTTATATATATATATATATATATATTGGACGATGAATTGTTCGCCAGGGAGGAAGATTCTTAAAGTGGACAAACAATTTAGCTAGTGAGATAGATTTATGGTTTAAACGTCTCTGTAAGTTCCTGTAGTACTGGTTTAAGGCAGTATTCGTAATTTAAGGTCTGGGGAATTGCGTGTTTTTGTCATGCCCCTTGTTCACACTTCTGCATCAACGTTTCTGTAATATCCCTTCAACATTTATAGTTTGTTTTAATTAAATCGGAAAGTGACTGGGAAAAAATATTGCATGCCCAATTAAATATACTCTCCTTGTACTCTATATTTAATTTGTGTTTACTGTGACTCGGTATTAAACGACAGCAATAAATAAATCATACATAATATATTATTATTACGGTTAAACTTGGTATTTTTTTTTTTTTATTATTATTATCATAACATTATATTAAATAAAAAACAATAATTAAATATTTGATATTTGATATTCTATTTATAATCTACATTCCAATAATTGTATTATTCATTTAAAATAAGTACCTAGATATTGTGTAAAATTTACGAGTATAGTGCCAAATATTTTTTATGGTATTAAATTTAAACGATAGTAAGTAAATATTGATATCAAATTATATTTAAAAAATTTGAAAGATATAAAATATAAAAAGCAACTAAATTATATTTTTACACAGACTGTATTTAAATTATAATAATGATTAATAAATATATATATATATATATATATATATATATATTTAACTATTAATATTATATCAGTATTATTATAGAAAAGTGTAATTAAAAACTTTTGTACAAAAGTTCAATTTTAAATAAACGGATTTACATCCTTATTTTTATAGCACTGTAATAATATTATGTAATAAAAAATTATTATGCAACTTCATTGAGGCAATGGCCAATGTTTTCTAGCTCCTTGATACTAAATATGTATTGTTTGTTTTTTATCAAACAAAATGTTGGTGAAAACGCTTGTAATATAATATTCTAAAATAATTTAAATTGTATGTAATTTTGTGTCATCTACTGAGAAAGAAATTGGATACGGTTACCGGTATACAAGTAAAAACATTTTAACAGACCCTTAGATGTCCAGGTTTTGTGAAATTCATCTTCTATACTAAGTATTTACAACCGGACAGATTATATTAACTGATGTAATACAAACTTGTAATTTATATTTAATGAATAAAATAAACGACAAGTTAGGACTATGTAAGTAGCCATAAATGTACCTACTATAATCGTTTCCGTTAACATTTTTGGGCGTTGATTATCTTACTACGCAACACAATTCTATTTATTTTTATATATTTCACTTTAAACAAAACTTTATATACCTATAAGCTCGGCTATACTCGTACCACATTCCAAATATTCATAAAATTGTAAAACATTATAATATACATATTTACATTAGTATTTAAAAAATATAACGTTAATTCGTTGCGTTATAAATTTATAATATACCAATATCATGTATATTTTATTTAATAATATTGTATGTATACTTGAAAAATTATTAAAATCTTGTTTTATATGTACGATATATCAAATATAAAATAACTTCAACAATAAATTTATTAAACATTAATTAATGATATTTACTATATAATTAATGTAACATACCTAGTATTAGACTTTGTTAATTTTAACCAATCCATGTTTCTATAATTTAAATTCTTTAAACATAATATGCAATATGCAAATATTGTAATTTTTTAATAGTGATATAGCTATATACGTATATATATATATATTACTAAATAAAAATCAATTATTACGTTGAAATAAAATAAACTATTTTACAATTTTACATTCTAAATTTAATTCTACTGTTTTTATATTAAAATTATTTTCCGTTTTTAAAATAACTCATTAATATTGTTATGCAAAAATAATCTTTCAAAATCGTTTTCGTTCGTAATGACTATATGATAAATAATTTCAAATTTTGTAAATATTCATTACTGATATATAGGATTTTATCGTTTATTTTCATGAAAACGTTAACGGATAATGTATAAATTGAATCAGGTACACATAATGTATTATACAACTATATAAAAATAATCTAAATATACCTTAGCATAATTTTACCATAACTGATAATACATTTAATGTTTCATGTTTCATGTTCGTTTTTTATTTATTATTTAATAATTGTTATTTTATTAGGTAGATATTTACTTATTTAAAATTGTTTAATAATAATACCAAATTATAATGTATATAATATATAAACTTTGTAAGGTTTCACTGATATTAATAATACACAGACATCTGATAAGTAGCAGTAACATTACAAATGTCGTGCACTCGAACGTGACTGATATGTGACCCCTAATGTTTTGTTTATAACTTAATATGTTGAACTATTATAAAGTATACCAATTATTTAACACGATTAATTACCTATTTCATTTGTTTGCAATAATTAAAAAATTATAAACATGTTGTAAGGTACTCTATTAGATTATTATTATATTATTCAATCATCCAAATCCAATACCTAGTTTAAATTAAAGATAACAAATAACCTTGTCCCTGCTAAAAACCATTAACAAAGCAATTAGTAATTACAAAATCATGTTTATTAACATTACATCATGCATTATCAAATATTAATTTTTGTTATGTGTACCTACCTAATCAGTAACCAGTGAACATTAAAAGTCTATATGTACCCATCTGAATAACAGTTACAGCGTATGGTAAGCAGATATAAGTATATTGTATATATAAATCAAATAAAATATATTTTTCATAATTTCGGTAAAGTATGTCAAGTAAAATATTTCAAATTCACAACTCTAGCTGAGAATCTGATATATATTAATTCAATAATATTTTTTTATGCTTTTGTATATTATACAGTGTTTCAGTAACACCTAACAGATACTTCAGAAAATGGGATAGGTGGGTCTCCAGAGAAATACTCCCTTTGAAACTGGTCGAAACTGCTTAAAAACTTAATACTTATAGATAATTAGCATTATTTTATCTAATTATTATGTAATGGGTAAAAATAGAGGAAATGGGTATCAAAAAAAATTAATTGAACTGACGTTTTTCGGCACCACTGCAGTGTTTCAAATAAAAAACTTTACTTAGAATACTAGTTTAAAAAAAAAAAAGGGTTTTATAAGGTCAGATAGCTGTTTAAGTATAAGAAATGGTTTAACGTTTTTGATTAATTTTCGAAATTTTACCAATCTTTTAATGGAAACGTATGACAAAGTATTAAAAATATATCTGTAGATACATTTCCATCAAATCGTTATCTTGAAGTTGCACACCTTTTTTATTATTATTATTTTGTCGTTTTCCAATATATACATTTAGGTTACAAAATCGGTGTTACGAAAATAGTTATACTGGAGCATATATTTTTTTTTTTACTTTTATTAGTATATTATACCTATATTTATACTAAAGTAATAGATTTCAAAGTGTTATTTTTGTTTTTTAACATTTAAATAAAAAACAGTAATTTAGAACAATATAACTCATAATCAATAATTACTATATCGTATTATTCTATAAATTCAAAATTTTTTAATTGTCCTTAAAATTAATTTAAAATATTTCTTGAAGCAAAGACAAATGTATCTAAGTATGTAGAACATATATGCACCTATATGAAGAAAACAGGTTTGTCGTTTTGCAGACAAATTTATGTATTAATACTCATAGAAATTGTTTTATTTACTGGATAAAAAACATTATAAATGTATATTTAGGCTCTGAGCGAAACAAGGAATGTATTGATTTTACAATGATATATGTTATTTTTGTTTTAAAAATCTGAAAACACTTTTTATCAGAAATAATGATCCGATTACCACAAATAAAGTATAATTTCGGCATAGAATTGTATATATAGTTGTTACTTTATTTGACTCATTTTTCGAATTTCTCAAAAGTTTTTTTTTTGGCATAAGAAAAAATATCAAAACATGGTTGAGAAACTTCAAAATTCATTGAAACTAATTTAATGAACTCTATTTTTATTTATGCCTGAAAGTATATTTTTTGGGCAGAAATAATCGTCTGGTTACCAAGAATAAGGAATGCTTTCAATAAATAATTTCATCTAGTTAAAACTTTATTTAGATCATCTTTCGAATTTCTCAAAAGATTTTCTTTTATATAGGAAAACTATAAAAAATATTTGAAAAACTGCAATATTAACTGAAACTGTAATTTTAACAAACTTTATTTTAATATTTTATGATAACTCATACAATTTCTAACGTTTTTTTTTTTAATGATTTTTTTGAAGTAGGTATTGACATAAATATTCTACATATGAAAAGAAAATGTTGATGATTAAACTGTTGATGAAACTGTTATGATTTTATGGCTAAATATAAAACATTAAAATTGTTACATTTTAAAAAAATAATTATTTTCTCAATAGTATTTAACATAATAATTATGTCAATTATTGACAATGTTGGATTTTACGGATTGAAAATTTAACAAAAGTCATAATAATATATTACTGAATCTAGATATAACAAATTTTGTTTTTAAAACGCATTCATAGTTTATAAAATTGTATAATTTTTGTGATTTTAAAAGTCTGAAGTCATTTTTTTGTGTAGAAATTATGGTCTAAATATCAAAAATAGTTTATACTTTTGGTAAAAATGTTTAGCTGGTTGATACTTTATTTAGCTCCTTTTTTGAATTTCTGAAAAGGTTTTTTTTTGGGGTCAAAGAAATCTACCGAATAATGGTTGAATAACTGAAAAATTCACGGAGACTGTAATTTTAACAAATTTTAATTTCAATACTTTATGATAAGAAACTAATTTTTGTGTTGCGCATTAGTTGATAAATAAAGAAAATTTATAAAAAATAAATAACAGTATTCTGTATATTGTACGTATATCTGACTACGTTTCCCTCAGAATTGTTTTTTATGGTATTAAAATCTTAATTATAATATATCACAATCACATCCCAATAATTTCTCCAAGGACCGATGGGATAAATTAGAAACGCCCGAAGAACTAATGGTTATTTTTAACATTAGTTGTATTTAAAAAAATAATAACTTCCAGTGACATGTATCCGTTTATCATTTAAAATTTTAAATATATTATAATATACCTATATGAAAATTTATCTAATATTATTTAATTTTAAAAATATCATCAAATTGTTATTAAATTAAATTCAAATTACAATAAAAAAATCATAACTACATTATAAACTCTAAAAAAATAAATGTATTTATAGGTTATATATAGTACACCTAAACGACTAAACACCTTCTTTTAGGACTATTACCTACTGACAAACAAAAATTATTTTATGACAGTAAATTTTAGTCGTAAAACTGTTAATGTGGTGTTTTGCCAGTAAATTATGAAAAGTTGAAATATTGGCCATTTAAAACGGTGAGGTGAACTCGTTTGGAAAATCAACAAACTTGCTGTGGACAACTTTTTATTTAATAGCTTTTTTTAAATACTAACTAGGTACTCTATATATTATAATGCTTGGTATTTCTCACTTATTTAACTTTTAATATTTTTTTTTTTTTTACAGCTCAGCGAATAAGAGAACAAATAAACTTGGTGAAAACTTTAAGTACGAGTACAGAGACGAATTTTCTTTTCGTAAAAAGTTTTCTTTTGCTTCACCTGGATATCTATTTGGCAAATGAATCCGACGAATTCTGAACAAACATCAATCGTTTGAAATTTTATTGAAATATAATTTATATGATTTTTCAATAGCGTAGATTGTGGACCAAGAATTTCATTATTTGTAGACTAATGAAACCCATAAATCAATAAAAAGGCCCTGGTCTC
Organism: Eriosoma lanigerum; assembly: GCA_013282895.1. NCBI lineage: Eukaryota > Metazoa > Arthropoda > Insecta > Hemiptera > Aphididae > Eriosoma > Eriosoma lanigerum. Next base: position 17,908,152 of record CM023361.1, read on the forward strand.
TAAAAACGATTTTGGTTGCACTACTGTTTGACATTTGTATACATGATACAAATTTAAATTCCAGAGCCATGAATAAAATTAGACATGTTATAACTTTTGGATACTTAGTTATTTATTTATAGTTTATAAATTATAATATAGGTATAATTAGTGGCTTAACTGGATAAAAAAATAAGGGGGACAAAATAATGTACTCACCAAAATTGTAAACGGTGGGGAGAGGGAATTACATTTTTTCTTTTACATATACCAAATTTTTTGTTTTTACACTATTACACAAGCTTAAACTCATAGAATTGCTTTTATTTTATTTTTGTTGATAATTAAATGTGTTAATAATAATACTAATATATGCTAATACTAAAATAATTCTAATAACGTTAATAAGTGTTAAGTAATAATAATAAATTTAAAAAATCACTGTCAACAATATTTAAACTAATTTTTAATTTGTTAGTAATGAATTATTGTCTTATCTGTGGGGGGGGGGGGGCCAAAATAATACTTTTGAACCTTCCTGATAAAATTAAGCCACTGGATAGCATAAAGTAGCAGATCATGATCTGATCAATCACTGATAGTCGTTGGATTATAATAAACTCTTTCTCGGCGATATCTAATATGTAATATATACAATATACATTTTAAAACAATAAATTTATTATTATTTTTATTTTTAGTTTCTCAAGTTTAAAATTATAATATTTCATGCGTGTACATTTTACACAAGATAAAGGTACACATTTATATTTGTAATGTCAGTGTAAGTCGGTATGCCTTTGACAATAGTATTTCAAATACCATTTCCATTAAAACTCATTATCTGATACTTTTAACAATAAAACTAATTAATATAGGTTTATAACATGATATATCGGTATTTACTAAATTAAAATTAGACAATAATATATTAATATTATAATACTAATATCGTCTACAATATGTCGGAATGAACGGTAGGTAGGTACTTAGGTGGTTTTTATTAGATTTAAAGTGTTTTATTTTCAATTCTGGAATCTGGATTTCGTAGAAACTTCAAACTAATATCAAGAAAATATATTATTAAATCTTGGTTAACAAGAAATCGTACTGTATATTATGCCGCTTATGTTTAATCATTGTGCCTTAAACTCTCGAATTCACTCAATATAGGTACATATAGTCAATATCCGGTCTATCCGAACATACTCATAACAGGAAGACGCGTTTAACTTGCAATTAATTACATTCCGCGTAGGTTACTATAGAGAACTCATTGTAGACATATTAATATTACATTGTACCGGATATAGTGCTTATTATGATTGCGTTTATCGACCACAGGTACATAACAAGATATTATAATAAAGATTATAAATAAAAAGTAATAAATCATTGAGCAGATTAAACTTAAAATCGAACGTAATTCTAATATGTACTCTAATTTACATTTTATACGTAGACAAATTAATTCTGAGACAATTTCTGAGAAAAACATTAATTTTTTAAAGTGATACGAGTTGGATAATAAACGTATTTTGCGCGTGGTACCTTTTATTTTAAAATTAGCCTTTGGATTTGGAATAATGGAGCAGCTGTATATCCTATAAGGCTTAATCAGTGCTCAAGTTGAGAAAAAATTTAATGGGGGTGCTCAATCTAACGATTTTTACCAAAATAATTCGGATTTGCCTTCCTCCACCCCTTCTCAAAAAGATACGAATAATTTTTGTTAAATACTACAACTCTGCAGCTACATATATATAAACTCTAAATATAATCTATATGTAAGTTTAGTAAATGGATTGGCCCAAATTTGCTACTTACATTCAGTCGCTTAAAAAAAAAAATTTGTTTTGTAATTCAAATTACTATTTTAATAGCAATACGACAAATACTCAAATACCTGCATGATGTAGCAAAAATAATTTTAATTTAAAAAATATTTTAAATTGTAAAATTCACTGTACACCATGGTATAAACATTTCATTGACGACAATTTAAGTGCAAGATGTTAAAACACCTACGCGTCAACGCAGTCACAGTTCAATTTTCAACAAAGTAATAATTATGAACAGTGTTTTTACCAGTCCAACGACATCTCTTCGTCGACTATCACAAAATTTGACGATACTACCGTTTTTTGCATTGAATTATAAAAAATAAATTGCATTTACATCCCTATAAACTTCAATTAGTCCAGGAACTCAAACCTGGCGATCACGGGAAATGTAGACAATTCATGAATTAGTTTTACAGAATGAAAATTGATGATGCGAAATGAGGGCCGACTTCTTTCACGAAGTGATGATCAGAACTGGACACCCAGGTCATGTGATCTAACTCCACTGGACATTTTTCTTTTGGGGTTAAAGCTCATTTGAAAAAAGTTCAAAGCTCTATATTTAGCCAAATAGTCAACTAATCCGTTCCAAACTTGTATATTACTAATATTAGTACCCAAAAAAACTTTTAAGTTCCTACGATCAAAACTTAATTATTTATAAATAAAATTTTTTAATTTAATTATAAATTTTTATTTATCAATAAAAAATAAAAAATTACGGAAATCGTAATTTTACTGATTTTTTGGTAGTTTTTCATTTCCTAAGGAAAAACATTTGAAAAATTCAAAAAATTAACTTTATAAAGTACCAAGATGGTACGATTTGCTACCGAAAGCATACCCTATTTGTAAAAATCGAACCATTATTTCTACCCAAAAAAATGTTTTTAAACATAAAAAAAAAACATCTTTGTAAAAACAATACATTCCTTGCTCCGCTTAGAATCTAATATTTAGAAAAAGAAGATAGCCAATGTAGATGTATCTATTAAAATTGGATTAAAAGCTCTTTTAAATTGTAACAAAGAAGATTTTCCTTGTACATAGTTGTTAATAAAAATATTTTGTACAAAGCAAGTTTCGACTGCGACACTTGAAAGATCTTGAAAAGATTAAATTCTTAATTAAGATCAACTATAAATGAAATAATATATTACAATAATTACAATAATAAGTTTTTCCTGACCTGATTGTACTTATAATTTTTGTTTATATAGGAAAAGCTAAATGGTCTTACATTAACATCCATTTATCAGGACGTACATACTAACATTGATGAAATTATTGATGAATTATCTAGAAGACTAGATTTTGTATTATAACGTTTAATTTGTAATAAATTATAAAAATAATAAACATACTTTTTTTTTTTTTTGTTATTAATTTTTTATATTATAAAACGGGGGAGGGGGCTTCAGCTTCTTGAAATCTTCCAAAAAAAAAACTGAACCCTACCCCTTTGTAAATTTCTAAATACGCTTTTATACTTATAAACATAAAATGTTTAAAATAAAATTAACAGAAGAATTTAAAAATAGCTTCTTCTAACAATTTTGTAATATACTATAATAAGATTATAAATTCAGAAAAATGCCTCAAAAAACACAATTTAGTTCTTTTAAATTGTTACGAAATATTTTAAAAATGTCTTAAAGTTTTTAAATCTGAAAATTAAATTTAAAAAAATAGTATACAACTTAAGATTACATGTGTGAATGTTTTACTTTTATAACAATGGACAATTAAAAGCTGTTTAATATTTTCAAATATAAAACTTTGACAATCGTCAGCAAGTATTATTTTGTATCTTGAAAAATTATATTTTTTAAGATTAAAATTAATAATTAATAACTCTTTCTTTTTAGGAGGGTGGGTAGCAGGTGAGTTAAATTAATCAAAATTTTTTATCAATTCTTATTAAATTTTCAAAAAATGCTATGAAAATATAAAAATGCCAAATAAAAGTTTCATTTTTAAACTCAATATTTCATAAATAAAATGTACGAAAAATTAATTATGATCTTGGAAAGCAATGTTGTAGGAAATTCAAGAAAAAATGCATTTTGCATTTAAATCTGCGCCTTTAAATACAACTATAATAATATAATATTATACCTAATGGCTAACAAACAAACAAATCCCTCCTTCACCCCACAAAAAGAAAATCAAAAATTATACTTGATATTTTTATTATTTGAGTAATTAAAAAGATATGATAACAAGATTAGACCTATATTAAAATATCATATCCGAAAATTATATTAATAGGTATATACAATGTATCTAGTGTTAACCTGGAAAACATTGTATCATTGCATTGTGTACGTATGATTTATTTACTCATTATTATTTGTCATGAAAATCTTCTTAATATTATATACCCATCAGCAACTACTATTAAGTATAAATAGTTAAGTATTCAAATTAATGGTATCGTATAGTTATTAAATATTTAATTTTTGGATACCTATTCACAAATATTATTTTTGAAAAATAATAAGAGATAGTCATAATATGTATTTATATAAAAAAAAAAAAAGGTAAATTAAATTATTGTGTATTTGATTGCACATATAAACAAAACTCAATATTGCACAAAATTTCAACAATAGGTAAAAAATATGTGATTTAAATCTTAGAATAATAAAGAGAAATTAATACATAATATGAAATACAATTAAATTCAATTGTATATTATAAATATATATATAAAAAAAATTTAACATTGCACAACATATAAATAATTGGTAAAAAATAGGTGATTTAAAATTATTTCTTAATAAAATAATATAATAAATGGGTAGGTTAATGAATACAATGGTTATGTAAAATTTAATTAACCTGGAAAATGGAAAAGTTATTAAATTTTAACCTTAAGTCTAAAGGACCTTGGACAGTTTTATTTTTCCATCATTTCATTGTAACATTATTATTATCATAAATAAATTTTTTTAATTAATTCTCATTGTACCAGTGTAAATATATAATTTAAATATTGTGGGTAATAGATGTATATTACAAATAATAATAAAAACTGATAGGTAATGTATCAAGTGATGGATTATACATTATAAAATTTAAGTAACTTCCTCTGTCAATGTTTAATTGAAAACATTACAATATAACTGCATTGCATTATTTTATAAAATAAAAAAGATATACATTAAACTATATAATTAAACTCTATCAAAATTATACATTTTAATAATTGTATAATGTATATCTAAATGGATACTATTATTTAAAATATTAATTATTTCCTTGCAATAATAAAAAAAAATGATAAAATGTTAATACTTTTTCTATTCTGTACATTTTATTACCTTTATAAAATACAAAAATTAAACTAAATAACAATAGCAGTTATTTTTAAACAGTCAAGCAATATCACAATTATATTATGTAACATTTAGGATAGGTAATTATTGTTTAAAAATATAGATAAACCTACTGAGCTTTATTAAATATACAATACATATTTGTAAAGATAAATGCACATTATATTTTATAGTTTTATAAATGAATAAATAAATATTATTTTAATTTAAAATCACAATAATTGGACTAGAAAAATATTAAATTAATACTTAAAAATATATTTATAAACTTGATAATGTTGACATACATATTAGGCCTTAGATAATATAGTAGCAGTAAAATATAAGTAAAAATGTAATGTGCTTTAATTATAATGATTGCTGCAATTATATGATACTAAAAGCATGGTACTAAATTAAATCATTTACAGATAAAAAATAAAATTATATTATAAATCTTAATTATAATTTAGTTTCTATATAAAATAAATTATAATTTAAAAACCATTTAATTTATAAGTAAATTTGAATGTACATTGTAATACAATTTAATTCAATAGTAATGATCAGAGCTGTGAATTTCATGCATTTGATATTTATAAATTTATTTTTGTATCAAGTATGATAATTTAAAGAAATCATTGATTGTCCAGTGCTACTCTTATTTTGAAAGTAAATTGATTAAAATTTTTGTTTAACAAAAAATGTTAAACAGATAAGTTATAAATGTATAATTTGTTTGTTTTTTTCAGACATTGAACTTTAGCAAGATAAATAATTCATTCATTCATTCATTTATTCTATAATTCACAAGAATTAAATTTAAAAATTATAAATTACTAACTTTAAAATGTTTATCGTTTATGCAATATTTAAGTTTTAAACTCAAATTAAGGTATTTTTAGAGCATATTTTAATTCATATTTTGAACATTTTTATAGCATAAATGCATGCATATTTCACAGTTATTTAGTTCATTAAATTTACAGCCCTGGTTGTGATTAATAACAAACATAAGTTTTTCAATAGGACCTACTTAATTATACACCTAAGTGTTTATTATGAGAAATAATAAAAATATAGAAATAATTAAATTACAAAATGTTTATTCAACATTACTATGTTGTAATTAAGACTTGAGTACTAGACACTAGTATTAATTACCTATGACCTGTATAAATTTAATTTTAAATGATTAGAATTATTGGCATATTATTATAATAAAAAATATAAAAAAAATTAAATACTTAACAAAAAAAAGTATAAAATATAATAATATTGTAAAATGTTATGAATTAGTTAAGTTATTTGGCAAATAGATTTGATGAAATAATTGTGTTATGTCTCATACCTAATAAAAACTAAACAATTAAGTATAAAATTAATTCAAAATATGTTTTTAGAAACATTTAATAGTTTAAAATTTGGCATTTTCATGTCTTGTATTAAGTCTAATGTCAAAATAATTAATTACTGAATTAATATCATCATTAATTATAAATACTAGTAGGTACTTATAATCAATGAATATGAATATATATGATAAAGAATATTAATTTTAATTGTTATTTTAGTAAAGTATATATAGGTAATCATATATTAAAATTAGTGTATTATTTTTCACCTTTCCATTATTTTCAGTTTGTTCACTCAAGCAACCTTTTGTATCACTACAAAAAATATTATCAATTAATGTTTTTACAGCTTTACATGTTGTCACATTATTTATGAATGTGTTTAATAACCAAGTAATAATAGTTTATAGCAACTATAAAATAATATATTAATAGTCAATGATTTTTAAATTATAGCAAAAATTATATCATATACATAATTTAATATACTATAAGTAGGTTTAATTACTGCATAAATTATAAGAAAATGAGAAAGAAACAAATAATATGGTTTGAGCAGATGATTCAGAGACAGTAAGAGTTGTTATAGAAATGAATGTAAATGATTTAGAGAAGGAGAAGGGAAGGAAGACCGAAGAAAAGGCAGAATGTTGATAGATGAAATAGAGAATGATATTAATAGCTGGTAGATTGGACAAGATATAGATAATCGAAATCTACAGAAGTGAAGGATTAGGATGGTCCCATCTAGTTGAGAGGTAAGGTGAAAAAGAAAAAGATACTATAAATAAGTTTCAATGAAATATAAAATATTTAAACTGGAGTATAAATAAAAGCAAAACAAAATAGTTATACCGTATTATAAAAAAAAATTACAATTAAATCAGTTACTTTACCTGGGACAAAGTATAAAAATTAGTAATAAACTTAATACTGTATCATATTAGCTACTTCAATATTTTGGACTCAAGTGTCTTCGAGTAATTATTACTTTTCACAGTATGTATTGTAGATGATAAACAATTATGTTTAAAACTACTAATTATTTCTTCAATATCACGTTTGCTGTTTGAAAAAAAAAAAGGAAATTAAATCATATTATAATACAATAAATAAGTCTTAGTGTTCAAACAAAATATAGACCTAAGTGCTAATATGCTGTAGAGTGATTAACCAAACATAACATATTCTCCTCACCTCAAACAAAATTGTCAAAATTTAAGTATAAGTACTTAATATCTACCTTTTTTGTATAAAATTTATTTTTGTTTTAAAATGGCAATACGTTTAAATGTTTTCATTATATATTATATTATAATTATAATTATATTTTATAATTAATATAAAATGCAGGGGGGTTAAAATGATAGCAGTAATGTCTCGAAGAGAAAATATTAAAGAAATAAGGAAATAATATAAGGGACAATTTACAAAAAATAATAGGGTGGGTGTTCTGTGTCAGAGTTGGGTCTAAGTTGTCCTATGTCTGGAATTCAATGCCCTATTGGGCATGGGATAAGTCTAGTTGTTTAGATAATTATTAAACGATTCATTAATATTGAACTTCTAACAGTATAAATATTAATAACACAACAATTAACACTGTACTCATATACTTAAAATTGAAAAAACGTTATGTGGATGATATAATATGATCTAAATTTATTGTGTGATTCAATCTAAAAAAAGTTCTAGCTGCTACTGGCTGATAATATACTTACAGGTTAGGATTGAAATTTTCCTACTTTGGTATAAAAAAAAAAAAAAAAGATTCATTCTAGAAAATAATTTTACATTTTATAAAATAACAAAATTAAATTTTGTCAAAAATTTCTGTTGAAAAAGACAATTTTTTTTATAATTATTGGTACAAACATATACATAACAACAACAAAAATGATACAACATTATATAACTAACACATTTCTCGATTTGCTCAAAATTAAAACCTAAGACCTAACTATCTAGATCCCTAAATATTTCACAAAATATAAGTAACTAAACTGTATTACTTTACCTTGCATGTGAAATAAACGAATTAAACAATTTATGTGGTAAACAATTTTTTGAATTATGATGTGTTGTATACATTATAGTTTCGTAGTTGTACTTTAATAAAAAGTTTTCCAATAATTGAAATATCTCCATTGATTTTTTGCTTGTTGACTTGGGAACCTGAAATTATGGTACCCATTTATTATATGAGTGAACATGAAATATAAATTTTATATACTTTTTTATTATTTTTTATAAATAACTATGTTATTGTAACATAATTGTGATTCACAATTAACATAATATTACTAGGTATATAAGTTATGACATAATATAAACTTTATTGTATTCTTACATTATCGAAATTTTGATCATTGTATAATGTATATTAAACAAGTTTATTTAAAAAAAAAAATTACTCATAGAACTTCTATAAACTATCGACAGTAAATTCATGGGCGTATTTAAGGAGGGGCTAGAGCTTTAAAGGGCTTAGCCCACAGAGCAGTTTTTTAGCTCCTTGCTTTAAATTAAATGTGATTTAGCAAAAATGTTTTAATTAGGTACAATGTAATTTTAATTTTCAATTTTCATAGGAAAATTAAATACCATAAATATTATTAGTAATGCACAGATTACAACTAAAAAATGTGGGAAGGTCGATTTTGCACGTTCCTCCTTAGTCCCTTCGGTCTTCGGAGAAATTAATAGTTTATTATACTTAAGATAATAATATTAATTAATAATGATTATGCAATGATATTGCATTAGAAAATATGATCCTGAGTGAAACTCAATATATTGCAATATACCATACTGATAATCAATTCCAATATTTTACCAAGTGTAAATTACTAATATACACATAAATATTTAAAATAAATTTCAAGTCTTCAATCAAAATTCAAGGAATTATAAAAAAAAAAATAACGAAATCCGTTATTCGCTGATTATTCACCATTTTTCGACAGTTTTTCTTCTTCCAAGGAATAACTTTACCAAAAGGTACGGAAAGGATAGTTTAACAAAAAGAACTATTAACTACAATAAAAGCTCGGAAGCTTGAATACATTAGACACATTATGAGAAATAATCAACGATATAATAATATAATATAATAATATATTCCAGCTTATATTACAAGAAAAGATAGAAGGAAAAAGAAGTGTCGGAAGAAGATGAATATCTTGGTTGAAGAATCTCCCCGACTGGTACAATAAAAAATCAATAGATTTATTTCAAGCATCACTTGATAGGAATAATATTGTCAGTATGATTTCCAACATCCGGAACAGATAGGAACTCATAGAAGAACAAGAATATATAATATATATATATATATTGTGTATCAAAGTAAAAAATGATTTATGACTCAAGCTCTCCCCCCCCCCCCCCCCCCCAATATTACAACTCTAAATACATTCATGAATTAATTAGAAATTAGAAGTAAAATAATGTTATCTATATCTAACTAGGTTGTAAGTACCTAACCTAATTTAATTTACCTCAATAATGAAGAATAATACCTACCTACTTATTCAATATGATAACCATCTTAGTCATACACATTACACTTATATAATATATAGGTATGTAAAAATTGTGACCATAATATTCCCGTTATATAGTTTTTCATAAATCTAATAGAAATAATTTGTATGTGCCTAATGAATTTGTAATTTTTAGAATAGTTTTGGATATTAGCAAATGAGTGTTACTTATATAAAAATAATAATTTATTATAATGTATTAATGTGGAATGTCAAGGTGATATTAATTAGTATAAATTAATAATCAATAAAATGTAAGTATCAGAAATTTATCATATTAGAATTATATATTTTACATTTATAATAATATATAAACATAATTATTTCATTGACATTCATAAATATATACACCCAAAGATATATTATAATAAATAATATGTATAATTAAGATAAAAAAACTCAATAATTAATGATCATTGAGACAGAATAAAATGGGTAATTTTCCCAGTTCAAAAATTTAATTAATTAATTAAATCAGTTAATTTAAAAACACATATATGGTACATATACATATTACTCATATATGACTAACCTCAATTTCTAAAGGAATACTGAGGTCTCTTGAAGCTTTTATTAAAAACATCAAAACAAGATTGCTAGATGAATTATCATAATGTTTTTCCAAATTGCATTTTTTTATTAAGGCTGAAATGTAAGTTAAGTATAGCGAAACTATTTGTCGAGCCTGGATATTACTGAAACATAAATTGTACATTAATATTTTAAACTATTTAATTGTTATAACAAATCTTAATCAATCGTTAATTTGTATTAAAAATGTTATCTAAATTTGTTTAGGAGTGACTAGTATTGTAATATTTTTATAATATAAATAAATAAAATTTAAAAAAGATTGAATTTACATTTTAAATATATATTAATATATATAAATAATAAAGAATTCATTATAAACACTTAAAAATATATTATTTAAATTAGTGTAATTAGTCATTTATGTACCTACAAGTGATTTTATACTACAGAGTTAAGCCCGCGTGTAGGATTTCATAATTGGAGGGCGGGAGGTTGAAAAAAAATGTATAAAATAGGTATATCAATAATTATTGTTAACAAATAGTATTGTAATTATATTTATATTTATTATTAATTTTGTAAGTTCCCATATTAAAAGTATTTTTTAACAATCAAATAAATAGTTATTATAAAGTACAAATAATTTGTTTAATAAATTTACTAAATATAATAGATTAAATAAGAAAAACACGATTCTTTCGATAATGGGTTTGAACCCTCAACTCCCCCTTTGCGCACGGGCCTGTATAGAGTAAAATATGTATAAATAAAATCATCCTGTAAATTATAAAATTAAAGTAAATATACTTTTACATACCTAATTTATAAATAACATTTGTAAATTTTTTAGTAGATGCCTAATAATTATTTAAATAGTTTATGAATTAAAATTGTTTTATGTTTACCTGAATACAAAACCATTGTTTAAGTATTTTATGATTGTTTTTTTGCACTTTGTCATATCAATTATGTTATCACTATCTTTATCATCTAAAATAAATATTTACTTTTTAATTTTCATATTAATTCAATCAGCAATAGATAATTAATTATTTCCTAACCATTTAAATTATGCTTGCAATCTTTTAAAGATCTTTCATAACGATCGTGTCTACTAATGTCCATATAAAACGACGAATTTTCATTGAATAAATGATCATTTAAAAAGTAGTTATAATTTCTTATTAACTTTACATAAAATGGTGGTATAGTAGAACCCCGAGGTATTCCATTGATATTATCTGTAAACATTCCAATATTAAATTAAAATAGCAAGCAATTATTTAAAGTTAAACTATTTTTTACCTAGATAAGAGGAATATTTTTTCCATGATAAGTATGTCGGGAAGATCCGAATAAACCCTTGACTTCTTCGGTTTTGATCTAAAGTGTTTTTTAATAACCGTTTTTCATCATTACTGAGAATATTAATATTTAAATTTGTATTTCTTTTTCTAGGAACATCAGATTTTGGTCTTCGTAAATTTCTACAAAATTAATAATATTTCATAAATGGATAATATAAATGCATATCTAAACATGAAAACTAAGCAAATTAAAAATTACCCTTTGCAATTGAAAACTGTAGGATCTACAATTGGAATGCCAATTAATGTAAATAAATCACATAACATTGAACTTTTAATACGGGAATCAAGTGCAGAATCTATCCCCAATGACGGTGATAAGTTAACTTCAAGGAGCCAAGGTTTCAATTTATCGTCCACCAATATATCAAATCCGTACAGTTCTAAATTATGTTTAATAATATAATATTAACCATGTTATGATGTAGGCACACATAAACAAAAGAAAAAAAGAAATTTATATAAGTAATGATATTTTATGTAACACAATCAAGGTAAATGTAATTATTAAATCATAAATTGTTCATGCAAAAATTAAATATAAATTCAATACGTCTTCTTATATCAAACAGTTTATTACCAAAACAATTTTGATTATGAGGTACAAAACAATTGATTGCTGGTAACATTTGAGCAGTCGCGCTCATTATCGTTTTAACTACAATATCTTCGATTTCGCTCATCAATTTCTCCGTATTAATAAGATACTCATCTCTTAGGTGATTTAGAAGTGCACTCAGAGACCACTTGTGGCCAACGTTTTCTCGTTCAGGGTCTAAATTCCTAAACCATAATATATCGTTTATACGTGTACCTTTATTTTATAAGACGTACATTCATATTATATTATTATACCTATATAATATGTATAAATAACCATGAAAATTGCTTATTTTATCAATTCGATTTTACATAATATTGTAATAAATTATTGAATACAAATAATATAATTAATACGTATATAAATTTAATTGCATAGTCTGTTAAAATTGTGGCAGTATTCAATGGTAGATTCTGAATAGAAATTAGTCCGAGAAAATATATTTACTGGCCCAAAACACGATTTATACTAAAAAATAACTTCATATTCAAGTTTAGTTACGTATATTATTTAAAATAAGACATTAACATACTAAATATTAAATATTTATACACATTAAATATTGTAATATAAAAAATGAAGCTTTTTAAATGCAATTTTTTTTTTAATTTTGATATATTATTTAATTTTATAGATACAGAAAAATATTAAAAACTAAACTAATAGACTGTTAATATATCATAATAAAAAACCATGGTTTAAACAATGTCTTATTTGTATGGGTTTAAATTATGATGTTTTAATCAAATGTTTTAAACGAAATATCTTAAATATAACAACTCTGCTTATTTACTTATTATAACATTAAATATTGATAATAAGAACTTTATATTTTAGTATATAATAGATATAATAAGTAAAAGTGGCAATTACAAAACGACGCCAGAAATATGATTTTTCTAATAAATGAAAACAAATTTTAATAATCACCACCTTAATTAAATTACTAGATCGACACATCAAAATTTTCATAAAAATAATTATAATCTTTAAATTTCACATAACTTTATAAATAAAAAGGTATTTATTTTATTACGTTAAAAAATTTAAAAATAGTAACATTCCCAATTCCCGGACGATCTTCTCTTACTATTCACTGCTCACTAGCAACTATAACTTTGCTTGATAAACGAGAGTTTTTTCATTCGAGATCATCATAGCTATCTTAGTACCTATCATTAGGTAATTACTAGTGATGTTTTGGCAAATTATTTCTGGGGTATACGCCACAATTTATGCAACTAGTGGATAGAGGTAAAACTTCTAAAATGATCTATAACCTCACTGCAATAATTAAGGAGGGTTTAGCCCATATTTTTTTTTAGAACACACTAAGTAACATAATAAAAAAGATATCTACAGATACAGATGGGAAAAAATATTTAATCACTTCGTAAACTGATTAATACATACCTATTATAGTATTATCATTGATTATAGAATAGTCTATTCTATAATCAATGGTATTATCTTCGGAAATCACAAATTTAAAATAATAGTTTTTTATATTGTTTATAGAATTAATACTACACTCTCACGTTTCACGGTTGTAGATTCGGGTTCAATACCAGTGTAGCACTGAGTCAAATTTATTTTCTATACTATTATTTGACGCATTTATAAAATTTCAACCTTTAGCATAGACATATAAATAAATAATAAGTATCATTAATATATATTATATTTTTAATTTACATACGGAGGTATACGTACGTATGGCCGCGTGTTTTTCTTTTTTTTCGGGGGTACACGCTAAATAATTAAATTGTTGAAGGGTATACGCCGTACCCTCCAAAACATCACTGGTAATTACCAAGGGAACTACGACAATAAAATGTTGGTCTTGAATAGAATAATTTTTAAATTGTTTTTATACATTAATATAATTTATAAACAATTCATTATTTTTAAATTTAAAGTTTGAAATTTGAATTGAAAATTACTAGTAAACTATTTACGATACTTGTGAACTATAATAGATTGCTTACGAGTTACGACACCAATGCCAAACTGTCGTTTAAAAACCAGTATATTCATGGTATTTATATATGTTAATACACTTTAAAATTATTTATTATATAGGTGATTACGACCTACCTAATATAACTAGGACTGCTTTTATTGACACTATAGTTACACAGATGCATTCTTCGGTTATTAATTCGATTTCTATCGCTTACATACTTTACAGTGGCAAATCTGACTAAACCTTCTTCATACAGATATACAACCAACGGATTAAATGATGTAACTAATACATATAGACGTAAATCCCATTTATATCCATTCACTAGTAGTGGATTATCAATATACTTAGCCACTACAACGTTTTCTTTTAATGATGATTGAGTATCTTTAAATGACTGAAAAATAAATTATTATTATTATTATTATATTATATTTAAGACTTCTACGTTCAATGATAATTGAATAGTTAAGCTAACAAACGATTTTTAATTACATAATCAATAATTGTGATTCCTCTTCCTCTAGACAAGTCAAAAGGTTTTACTATCCACAAACCTCGATGTCTGAATTGATTTGAAATAAATCTATTGTAATCTTTAGGCATAATATATGTTTCAGGAATAAAAGAAAAATTTTTAATTCCATTACGGTGGCTCATAATTTCAATATTTTTATATAATTTATCTTTTCGAGTTAATTCGCACGATCTAAATATATATATATAAAAAAAAAAATATTCAAATGTAATAATTTCATCACTTGTAAGATAATAATAATTAATAAAATAATAAAACTAAATTTTAAAATGTTTAACAAAACATAAACATATATACAATTTTTTTATTACAACATTATTATTAAAAATATAACATGATATTTAGTAAGTAGGTATTAATTTTTATTGAGTTTTATTTTTTGTTATAGTATTAAATTAAATTGATATTACAGGTAAGTATCTAAAATTATTTACTATTAAGTTGTATACATTTATAATAACAAATAATATCGATTTATAAAAAAAAGTCCCTACGTTTAAAATTTCATCAGTTATCATGAAATATTTAAAATAAAGTTCATCAAAATTAAAGGTTCCGTGAATATTACAGTTTTTCAACCATTCTTTGGTAATTTTCTTTATGCCAAATAAAAACTTTTGAGAATAATCGAACCACTATTTCTATTTAAAAAAATGCATATATGTTTAGTTATAAAAAAAACACACGTCATCATTGTAAAATCGATATACATTATTCGTTCGCTCAAAATCTAAAATCATTTAATCTGCATTCTTAAAATTTGAAACATTATTTTCATTTTATCATAAGTTTTAATAACTTGTAAATAAGTGAGTAGTAAGTACCTATTAAATCCAATATCAATTACTATACATTTTAATATTTAATTAATTACTATAAACTATTATATAATTCAATTAAAATATTGTCGTTAAAAAAATTATTTTATACCTGGATATGATTTAAAAATAAACTATTGCTGTAAATTGTTATTTAAATAAAATACACATAATTTATAGAAAAAAAACATAAGTAATTACTTATTCTTTAAAATGTATATATTTTTAAAGTAAAATTTATTATTTTGTCTTTCATCAATCCCTATGTAGGTACCTACTTAGATATAAATATAATATACCTAACTACAATTTAATCTAGGTTTAACTTGTACAGAATATTTGAATACACACATATGTTAATAACAAAATGCTAATATTTATCAAATATTAAATGCAATTTAATTGTATTAATTGTTGTAATTATAAAATATTATTCAAAATGTTTACCATTAATAGTTTTTGTGACTTGTGAAAAGGATTACAAGTATAGTATTTAATAAAAACGTGGTTACTATACTATTAACAAATCAATAATATAAATAAATATTTACCTAGGAAAATGATTGATACGTTGATAAGACTTCAATGAACTAATTATTTTTGTATTGACATGGTTATTTGACCATAATAAATTATAATCATTTGAGTCAGAATTGACCTGTAATATAAAATATATAAAAACATTATGTGTTAACACACGTTTAAAGTACTTTTGCATTTTTTTTTATATATGTATTTATTTATGTATATATTTTTGACTGTATTAAATATAAATCTGTAAGTTTCGATGGCATATTTGAACATAGTATTGTAATAATATTGTAATAAAACACATTAATGCATGTTTTTTACACCCATACGAGTACCTACACACTAAACTACACTACACTTATAAAATTCATATAATATGATATTATACCTATACATATCTGATTATTATATTAAAATAGAAAATATTCAACTACAATATCCAGTTGGTACCTATATGTGTTTTATATTTAAATACAATTATACTCGTACTATACATAAGTTCACGATTGTAAGTACATACTATTATTATTATTAAATCATATTAAAATTTAAAAAATGATTCTACTACTTCATATTTTTGAATATAGGAAACTAAATACGTATTTTATAAATGTATAATATATTCAGAGTTTTAGTTTACACATTGAATTATGCATGTAAATATAAATAATTAAAAACACAATATGAATATTACTAAATAATAAATATTTAATATTTAGACAACTATTGAATTTGTAATAATAATAAAAAGTATTATTAGTTTATAAGAAATGTTAACAGATTTAAAATGTGTTTTATAATTTATTTGTTTATTGAAAAATAAATGTTTGATTAAGTGTCATTTAATTATTTATATACATTATTTATATATATAATTATCTAATTTTATGTAAATATATCAAATTGTATTAACATTATTTTATAGATAAGTAGTCCTTTCCATCCAACTGTTGTTACTGTCAATAAAAACTATTTACGTTCGAAATTAATGATGTTTCCCTCTGCCTGATGTTTATTTTTGTTAACTAATTGTACCATTTTTATATGTCCTAAGAGTAGTGGTAACTACGAACAACAACCGTGGACTTGGATTTAACGTAGGTTCAACTGCTGTCTACTAGTATTAGTCAATAAGGTGGCCCCGTTAATATGCTCGTGTGTCGAGTTATTAAACAATTTGGTAGTTTCTTTTAATTTGTTCAAGTCAGGAAAAATCATAAAATCAATAACAAGTCGTGTTTTAAATAAAGCTTTATCAATACACGACAGTGATTTTATTAGTAAGTCTGTTATATATTTATAATATTAATAATAATTAGGTAATTAGTTTTTACTTATAATAACAATTATATTATGTTTCATATTTATTAAGTACCTATCATTTTATCAATTCTAATAAAATAGTATAAAAAAATATACACAAAATGTACACACATTATTGTGTACAAATATATAACAGTAGGTACCTACATAATATGCAATCAGTAAAATTGTATTACTTTTAAGTTAATTTAATTTTTAAAAATAACGAAACAATTTCGCATAAATACCGGTTTAGTTATTGCCATTATTATTATTATTAAACAATATGTTTAAAAAATATACCTAACCTACGATCCAATCTATTTCGAATCATTCAAATAATCAAAATCAATTATTATAATATTTAAAATTGTATTAGATTTAAAATGTATATTAAACACAATATAATTATAATTATTAATAAGCTGAGGTAATTAACGTGCCTCTAATTATAATGTAGGTATAATTAATACTCAAATACCTTATTATACTCATTAAACTTTAATATTTATTATTTACTTCATAAAAACCGTTGAAACAATATATTAATTTTATCTCATTGTTAAATATTTAATCTTCAAATTAAATTTTTACCTAATTTTAAACGAAATTTACATTACATATTAATAAGTAAGGTTTAAAGTTGGATTTTAACTAATTGATTTAAATTACAAAACAGTCAAATAGTTAACCCTGAATTATTATAATGTATGACTTATGTTTTAGTATTGGACGTACATATTAACAATATAATAAAGGAAAAAAACCTTGACTTCCATATTATTTCTTTAGATAAAAATATTGATTACATTGAAACCAAAAAGATAAGGCTATTATGAAAAGTTAGATAAGTAAGCGATTAAAATTTTATGTCATTTTTACGTAGGTAATATAGGTGTAAGCAGAATATAGGTACATAAAATTATCTTTGTTTTTATGTAAAAAGTATAATCCGTTAATAATTACACTTTAGAACCAGAATGATAACTATTATTTTGTCGAATAGCGTAATATGAACTAAAATGTGCGAAATTAATTTATCAATATAAATATTAATACACTATAATAACATGGCAATACCTAACACATTTTATTATTTAATTATGTAATACCTGTAAAAACATAGTGTATTTATTCATATTATATCAAATATATCTATGTGTAATCAGTACAATAATTTCAATAATATATAGATATATTTGATATTTATGGATAAGTACATACAATTTAGTAGATAAATTCGTTTTACCTAAACATTAAAAAAAAAATGAACAATGTTTTTACATAATAATTATTATTGTTTTAACTTTTAATTGATTTATTAATTATTAGGTATATAATATTAATTATAATTTACCTAATTCTATGCATTATGATAATACCTAATCATCTTATCATATCTAATAAATAAAAATTATGGTTTTTTACGAATAATTATTACAATTTACAGACAATATTAATATTTAATATATTATTATGATAGTATAGTATATGCACTTATAATGAAGGTATATAGGTTTTATTATTAAGTTATATCATATAATTACAATTTTATACTACAAAATGGATATTGTACAAATAAACATACTCATTTCAATAAATTTAAATAATTAAAGGTAGGATTTTTATGATTTTACTTATTTATTTCTAACACCTATTAGGTACTATTATTATTATTTACTTCCATACACTACGCACTACAATGTTTTAAAACTATTATTTCAACCAATTATTTCACCAGAAAAGTTTTCAACAATTAAACGCAATAGTTATTTTAATATTTATTTTATATTAATCTGTTTTCCGTACACCTAAATATAAATTATGGTACATCTAATAAAAGATTAATAATTTAGGTTGGTATGCAAAGCGAAAGGATTTAAAAATGTGCTTAATAAGTTCAATTACTAAGATCAATTTAAATACACACACACTTTTATAACGTGTTCACAATTTTGAAATTGTTTGTCAATAATAATAAGTTTGCGGTGGATGACAAATCGTGATAATAAATCATACAATATTCAAAATTTAAAAATATTATTACTTAGTACTAACATAAATAATGATTTTTTATTGAAAAAAAAAGATACTTTTAAAAATATTTATTAAAATTTACTTTATACAAACATTGACTCAAATAACAGGGGGTGCCAATAAATCCTACCTTTACAAATAATGTAGTCTAAAAATGTATTTTTTAAAACACTATACGAATATTTGTGTAGAACTTAAAATACGTATGCATTAAGTCATTATTTCCATTTGTTATAATTTGTTTCTATTCCATATTTTAAGATTTTTTGCAAATATAAATATACAATAGTAAAATGTTTACTTATTATATTTAGTAATAATAGTATCAACTAATTTGTATAAGTTACTTTTATAAACAATGTGTAGTTTAAATTAAAATTTTCTTACTGCCATTTAATGGCATTAAATCTTAATTAAAATACAAGAAAAATTAGCAACGCCTACAATATAGAGACGTCAACAAATTTTGCATTTTGCACCATATTATAGTCGCGATGTGTTTAGGTAATATTTGATTTCTGTCTATTTTGTTTTCTTAAAACTTTAAATACTTGTATTATATTCCCATATAATATAAATGTAATGCATTGTTTTTGTTTTCTGTTAAAAATATCTTAATTATATCAATTAGATAGACTAAATTATTTATTAGAGCCCATAATATTCTTATTGATTTATATATACACCTTATACATTTATATATATACCTTATATTGCGTTTTGGCAATATGCCAATACCTACTACTATATAATATACTATTATTATATTATGGGTGCATATTTCTTTTATTATATTTATTATAAAATAGGTAATTAGTTAAATTTTAGTTGGACAAATAATTTAAATTAAAACAAACAGTAAATATTATATTACATAGGTAATAAAAATAGCTAGAAGTAAAAATTGTCCGTTAGCTCGGGCGATTTTTACTCTCAGAGTAATAATCGCCATCCACACACGTTCGTCTTGCTCTTGAGTATAAATCCAAACTCAATCAAGCACAAAAATAATTGTGCTTCCTCGAATAGGTAAATATACTCATATAAGTGTGAAGTACATATATTATATATTATATATTATATATTAGTACAATAATACCATTTTAAAAACATCTATTAGCATTAATTTAAAGTTAGTTAGATAATCTATTGTATATTGTGTAATATTCATATAGGGTATTCGTATTTTATATATTTCAAATTGCAATAATATTAAATACTTCCTATTACGTATTAAAAATATCAAATGTAATATTTATATTACATAGTTGATTTTAAACGAACTAATTTTAATGTTATTTCGTTTTAAGAATGTATCTATATTTTGTTACGTAATATAAGTATTAAATTATAGATAAATAAATAATTCTGTTAAACAAAAACATGATTGATAGATAAGGCAAATGGCAGGGACAAGGTCTTTATACATTTATATATATGTATATTTTTAAAAATAATACACGTTAGCAATATAAAATTACAAAAATATACTGACATAATGTGTGGACTGTCAAAATATATCAATAAACCTTGGAGGTTATCTTTATACAACATACTATTTAATAGCATCACTAAGCTTGAAATTAGCATTGAACAAACATTAGGTATATGAACCTGAGCTATGTTGATAAATCGCTACAATAGTCTTCGTTGAATGCAGATTATGCCTAACAAGTATAATGTAATAATAAATTAAAAGTCAAAGCACATATCCGGAATTGTATTTATGATAGTATACCTATAATATACATTTAAAAATTTAAATCAAGGAAGTTTTTGTGTCGATTTGTTCTTTTGTTAGTTATTACATACATAATATTAATATGCATAATACAGCAAAATAAATTATATATATTTTATTTAGCTTTTACTTTTTTTTTCGCGAATTACTAAAATGTGCACGTACTCAATATGTGTTTAATAAACAATATAGATGAAATTATATAGTTATCATAATATAGCCTTGAGCTTATAGATTTGTTTACAATATCACAAACCACAGCATTTTATTATACACAAATATTTGAATTAAAGTGTACTTTAATATCGTAAATTCTAATTTCTAAAGACTTTAGTCTTACAGTACCTACTATATATAAGATATTAGTAATAATGCTTAAACATTTTTAATGAATTATAGGTAAAATGTTTATGGAAAAAATGCATAAGTTAATAAAAAACAAAATTCAAAAGTAATACATTTTTAAATGATTACTAAATAATATACATATATTATAATATTTCATTGAATAATAACAATATGCGAATATATATAATACATTTTAATACGTTCAATTTAATTTGTTAAAATATGTAGAATATACAAGTGTCACTAATTTAGAACATCTGATATTATAATATATTTAATAGTAAAGGTATTATAAAGTATAAAGTACCTATTATAAAAAAAAAAAGGAATTGCACAAACATCGATTGCTTACATAATATATACGAATTATTGAAGCAATTAATAAATTATGGTATGTTTCAATTTTATTTTTATTCATTACGATAATGTAGGTATACAATAAAATATATTTATTATTTGCTAATGCGTAACTAGTAACTGGCAATAACTATATTATTATAGTACTCTTACTGGTATTAAAGATAATTGATAAATATCTATACAATTTTAATTTTTAGATATAGAATGTATATAGAAAAAATGGTAAATATTAGATAAATTATAATATTCAATATTGATTTGTTGCCGATATAAATTAGTTTTAGAATTTAATAAAACAAATAACATAGCACATCACAATTAGAAAAGTAGCAATAGAAAATAATTATAAAATTTGTAAATAATAATATAAATTTCACGAATAACAGGATCTTCTATAATAATACTCGAACAGCATTTTATTGTAAAGTATTTAGTATATATGAGATACCTGCTACTACACGATAATAACATATTATATAATAAATATCTACATAACTAAATCCTTTTCATAGAATTCTCGAACATCTCAACAATAATAATATTATGGCCATCTAACTTATTTAATTTATAAAATATTATGTTTAAAATTGTCTATTTGAAAATAATATTATACCAATTTCTTGTAACCACTTAAAATGTTTGATACAGTGTTTAATAAATAAATAACTTATGATAACAGGTTTAAACTCAGTGACTGAACAACGAAAAGAAAAATGCCTTGCCGTTATCAACCGTTAAGTCTTCGGAACCTATCCGAAGATAAAGCCGTGTCAGAACTCATAAGCACATGTTATCAGATAAACGAGTTAAAGCACAGGTGCAGTACGATGACTGTTTACCGGGACAGGGTAAGACTGTTTTGGAACAAGTCTGCAGTCCCGACGCCCATTCGCCGTCGGCTGTTGACCAAGTGCATGGATGCAGCTGCAGACGCGATTCGCGAAGGTCATTCGACCAGCTCATCGGTTGACAGCATCCCTCTGCGGCTACTCGAAATCATGATAGACGTAGATATTAGAGAGTTGAGGATACAATTGTGCTGTTATTACGGATGCAGTTACCAGACCGCTGTTTTAAAGCTGTTGGCGTCGGCCGAAGCCAAAGGTGTCACGTCCCTCGAGTTGATTAGGCCAACTTTATTCCGTTTGGGTACGTAAATACGTATTTTAAGATATAAAGATAATTATATATTTTTTTTGAAAAAGCTGACGTAGAGTATTATAAATAGGTAGGTTTTCAACTTCGGGTGTATCTGATAGGCTTGGTCGTAAATGTATTCATAAAAAGATGTACTCAAATAATTAATAAATACATTCATATACTTTACTACACAATTTAAATAATCAAATAGGTATGTTGTAATTATTAATTATAATTTCCACAAAAATAAAACTAAAATCTAAATAAACTATTGATTTTTATTTCAATTACGTTTAAAGTGCAATGTACATGCATTTTTTTTTCTATATGAGTAAACGAAAGGCCATACGTAAACTGCGCCTGAGTTCTAACCACGATAAAAAGTGCATATAAACAGTAAACTGTGTTCAGATTCTAACTCGAGTAAAATAGTGAGATGTAAACTGCGGGTGGGTTTTAACTTGTAAATTATCCGATCGTAGTGCACGTTATATTGAATAATACAAAATATTTTAATATTGGTTTAATGCACAAATCTTCGTTGCTTTGAATTAAATAATAATATTGCCTTTGAATGATTTGATCATTTAACGATTCATAATTATGATTTAAATTGTTAAGTATCTGTTGTATTATCTTTACCAAATATTTTAAAAAATGTTTTGTACTTTCAACTATTGCAAGTTAGGTTAAGACTTCACTAATCATTATGCTGTATAGCTATTATTATTCCCGTCTATCTAACGAAAAATATAGCAAAATCAAAGTTACATATTTCTCAATTTGTAGCATTCGAGTTGAACTTAGAATTTAAATAATTATTACTCTGAGGTCCCTACGTAAGCTTTTAGTAAAATGTCAACTGACAATTAATTTATATTAATTTAAATATGAAAATAATTAAAACACTTTTTATTCGTTATTAGATGACATTTTACAAACAGCCGTTTTGTGACGTAATATGTTCCACTCGTTTAATTTGATATGTGCTTATCCTGTAATGTCCTCGAAAATAACGCACTGATATTATTTAGATATGTATGAACTATTAACCCATACGTTGGTTCAAAGTATTTTTTATACATGAGAATATGAGATATAATATAATACAATAATGGTTCTGACGCAGTTTATATACACCTTGTCTTGCCTAGATAATAACCTGGACGCAGTTTACATGAAAATAAATTATTTGGGCGCACTTTACAATCGTCGAAATAAAATAATAAACATAGTCATGTATTCTAGGTGGATATAGACAAGTTTTCCACAGTTTATTCGATAATAAAGTATTTTGTTTTTTGTAAAATTCTAATTTGCTTACTATTATTTTGGGTTTATAATATTAAAAAAAATTAGAAGGTCGATTGTAAACGTTCCTCCTTCGTCCTTTCGGTCCTCAGAGAAATTGGTGGTTTATTATACTTTAGATTTTAATGCAATGATATTGCATTAGAAATACGATTCTGAGCGAAACTCAATATATTACAATACACTATACTAATAATTCATTCCACAATTTTACCAAGTGTGTAAATTACCAATGTAAATATTTTAAAAAATATCAAGTTTCTACGATCAAATTTCAAGGAGTTAAATCGTTAAACCCAAAATTGCAGGTAATATTAAATATTTTTGGAAAAAATTTCAGATCTTAACGGAAACCGTAATTTTATCAATTTTTCCCCATTTTTTGGTAGTTTTTCATCTCCCAAGGAAAAACTTAATATGTATCTAAATAATATATATATATATATATTGTGTAATATTGATGAAAATTTAAGTAAATAAATTTGCATCAGGTATAAATAGAGATTATAAATTTTAATCAACTGAATTTTATAATATTTATGAATTATTTATAAATAACACAGTTTACAGTTATCAAATAGGCAATAATTGAATTATTAATTACCTATATAATAATAAAATAACTTTTACTAATTTTTCAGATACACAACTATTTCAATCAATATTATCTTCAATGACTAATTTAAAACGTTTGGTGTTAAAAAATATAGCTTGCGATAAAATTCTTAAAATAATCGGCTATTCTTGTTCTCAACTAGAAGTACTTGATATTTCTCATTCAAACCAAGTAACAGATAATGGAATAAAACACCTGCTACTACAAATTGAAATTAAAGACAAATTCAACAACCTTAAAAAACGAAAAGCTCAATCAACTACCAAAACATCTTGGTGGCATATTATAAAATCATTAGCAAAGTAAATTTATTACAATTATTTATTAAAATGTATTTAAATGTCAAATGCCAATAAATTCTATATCTATAATTTTAATTTTTTTTTAGAAAAATTAAACTGAACACTTACAAAGAAAATAAAACAAATGAATTATCGTTTCTACTGGAGTATTGTCAAAAACCGACAAAGCTATGTTCTACATTAAATACATTAAATATTGCCAATACTAGTGTCACTAGTCAAGGAATTTTATTAGCTTTACAAAATATACCAAATTTAGAAACATTAGGTGAATATTGTCATATTGGAAAAGCTTTAGAATTGTTAGATAAATACATAATACCATCTACAAAACTTCAACTGACAATGGCCAATGCATGTCGTACAACTGCTACAAGACTGCAAGTACTATGTAATACATGTACAAAATTAAATAGACTAATTATCACAGAACCACTGCATTCTCCACTCATGCTTAATCAATTGCCAAAAACTCTTACAACAATAAATTTACAAAATGTTCCAACCGAACAAACATGGTTAGATGGCTTGTATAAATTTCTATCGAGACCACAATCAACAATTTTACGAGAACTATTTATTAAATTCCGGAAAGACAGAGACTTACTTACAGTTGACATGGGTATTTTTTTACATCAATTAATCAACCTTGAAACATTGTCAATTGATGGAATTGAATCAACTTTACAATCAGACTATTCAAATATTACTTTAGAAAAACTAGAAAAAATCCAAATTGGTCAAATTGATAACCCAAAAACTCTGCAACGCCTATTAGAATGTACACCAAATTTAAAAGTATTACATATTTATACTTGCTTAGGACTAAATACTTTGAATTTAATAGACTTACTTGACACTAATGATACATTTCATGTAAAACAAATTTCTAAACAATTAAATTGCATGTATATTAACAATTTACCTGATGGAAATATTAATACTGTGAAACATATTACGGATTTGTGTCCAGAAATACATAAAATTGGTAATATAAGTAATTGGAGTATTAGTCAAAAAGAAATAAATGAATTAAATACATGGAAACATATAAATAATTTTAAACTAGAATTACACTCAAATTCTCACTGGTTCTATTCAGAATGTTTTCCTATTTTATGATTTATTTATATAACGTACCTAGTAGTATATAAGAAATATAAGAATTTGTTAAATATTTAAAATAGGTATGTATCCATGTAATATTTTTTATATAATATTTATATGTATCATATTTTTTTTAATATATATATTACAAAATAACTTGTATTGAAATTGTATTATGTACATTTAAATTAGATTATAATTAAAACAATTTAAAAATGTGTTAAATGCTATTTTTACAACATGTACTACCACATTTGTCCGTCTCCATAATATTTAACCTGGGTATTTAATATTTAAGAAACTTAATTATAATAAATGGTAGGTATAGAACATAGGTATAAAATTTGATTTTAAAATATTATTTAGTTAATTTAAATTCAATATTAAAAATAAAATTTTAATTTTAATAATTTAAAGAAAATCTACAATATCCATTTTGTATAAGTATTTATTTTTTTACAAAAAATTTAAATACATACTTGGATATGAATTAAAAACTTTAATAACTTTATGTAGGAATATAATTAAACAAATTTTAATTAAGGTACTACTATAAGATATAAGATTGGAAGCATATATAATTCACACTATTTTTGTTAAACAAAATTTTGATCATCCTATATAATCATATACAATATTTCATAATAATAATACATAAAATGGAATATTTTATTAATAATATCTGTAGTACTTGTTAAAATCCTAAATTTATATTAGTACCTACCTGATAAATAAATAAATATATTTTTTCTTTTAATTTTATAAGACTTTAATTGGGATTTTTTTTTTCTGGCTAACAGATGGAATATAATATAATATACTGTGTGCAAACAAAAATTGAATATACTTAATATCTTTGAGTAGAACAATAATAATTGAATTTTTTATTTAATAATTCGTAACCAATTAACGTTGAAATAATTAGAGACCATTAAATGTGTATTATTAAATATAACAACTAATCATGAAGAAAAAACAGGAAGGTTGATTGTGGACGTTCTTCCTCCGTTTCTTCGGTCCTTAGAGAAATTAGTGATTTATTATAATTAAAATTTGAATGCAATGATATTGCATTAGGAAATAAGATTTTGAGTGAAACTCTGTCAGATATATAAAATATTATACTAAAAATCCGTTCTAAAATTCTTGCTTCTATGATATTCAAAATGTTTTGTTAATAAATATTATTTAAGTAGGCTTCTATAAAATTTCCCCAAAACCCAAAATTGCAGGCAATATTAAACATTTTTGTACAAAATTTCAAAGCTCTATACTTATTTAGAAAATCAGCCAATCCTTTCCAAAATTTTACCATATTTGTATATTACTTATGTCAGTACTCAAAAAATATCTCTAGTCCCTATGATCAAAACTTAATTAGTTAACACGAAATAAAACAATTTAAAATAACAGAAATCGTAATTTTGCTGATTTTCCACTATTTGTATGGTAGTATATATTCTCCAAAAGAAAATTTTTTGAGAAATTCGAAAAATGAGCTACATTCAACTAGATGCAATTTTCTACCAAAAGCATATCCTATTTGTGGTAACCGACCATTATTTATATTCGAAAAGGTGTCTTCATACATACAAAAAAAAATAATAATAAAAAATTTAAAAAATAAAATAAAATTGTTAAACCAATACATTATGTTATATATAGAGTAATGTTTTTAGCAATAAGTACTATTATAGATATTTCTAAATATAATACTAAATTCTTATCTTACTTACAAAATAATGTGAAAACAAATAAAATGCAGAATACTCATGATTTATTTTTAAATAAATGACAATGATAAACCATATAGGAAACTAAAATTGAATTTTTTTTTTTCAAAAAAAAAAAAAATGAAAATATTAAATACCTACTCAGAAACCCAGTATAGACTCTAAGAAGATATTCAATTTTAAATTTTTATTTAGATTTAATATAATAGTTCAGTAGCTTATCTTAGTATTATAGTATATACAGTGGCGGTTTTATAATTTGGGGGGAGTCTTCAAACTTTTCATATACTTTATATATATATTAAAAATATTCTTTATATGTTTAAAAAATCAAGAATTTCATCATGATTTGGTTTTCTATTTTTCTATAAACAAATTAGAATTAGTATATTAGATTATATCATTTATTAGTTAGTTGTATAGAAATTAATGAAGTATCCAGTTTTATACATTTTAAATTAATTTCAGTTTTAGATGACAAGAAATATTTTATGAATTCTATATATTTAAATTAAGTAATATTGTATTATGAGCTGTTTATTTTTTTTTTTTAAATATGTAAGAGATGATTGTTTTTTAGATGTTATAATTTAGAACTCTATAATAAATTAATACATATAAAGTTTATAAATTATTTATGGTGAGCACATGCTCCTACTGTAAAGTGTAGATCAACTATGAAATTTAGAAATAATATCAGTTTATTGATTAACACAGAATTATTATAATTTAAAATAAAGTTGATACTAAAAAATGATTTATGAATCGTATACGTGTATTCTAATATATTGCTCTAAATATTAAATATACACTATAAAAATATATTATATTTTAATTAAATTCAAATTCTAAATGCCTAAATTTTAAATATTATTATTTCTTAGCTTTGTGTTTTGGGGAGAGGAGGGTCTAGACCCGCTGGACTACTCCCATAAAACTACCACTGAGTATATAGCATTATATTAAGTACTTTTTAATTTATTTAAATCTTAGTCTTGTTCGATGTTACAATTTTAACCATTTGGAATGGTATTTACATTATCAATAATTTATATTTTTTTAAATATTATTAATTATTTATTTATTTTAAATGTTCTAATACTTTACACAAACTGAGTATTGTGATTTTGGTATCTCACCTCGCGAAATCCATGGTTTGTAAGTAAAGTTAACACCAATTTTGATTCAACATTTAACAATTTAAACGACATGTTAACCATTTTCCAAGGGATATCGTCCAACGGTTGATTCAATGCTGATGGATAAAAAACACACGTTTTGTTACCACCAGAAGAATTGAAGACATACTTCATGTACTGTTTGCCCTTTGTAGAGTAGTTCATTTTAAAATGAAAACAATATTAATTATATTATATGAGTACGATAATTCTGCAACTAATTAAATTTGTCAAGGAATATAACTAAAATAATTATAGTTTATATCTAAACATAATTCTTAATAATGAAATGACAAATTTGTATTATAAAATAGTAGGTTTTATAGTTTTATACTAGACACATAATACATTGATCCAACATAAACTGGAAAAGTAGAAACGAGTAATAAACTAATATTTTATAACACAAAATATAACAACAATATTTGTTTTTATATTGTTATCTATTATCAACACGAACATAAGAATCATATTGTTATTATATCTAAACATGTTGTGTATTAAAAAATAGTTGTCAATGTGTTGTGATAAGAAACCATTTAAATTTAAATGTAATTTCGGGTTGGAATATAATGTTTTTATACATCAATTTTGATATACTGCACTTATATTATATATACTAGATGGCATTATATATTCAATATTTCATAATATTATTATATTTCGGAATTAGTTAACACCATGACAATATAATTTTCTTGTTAAAAATCCAACACTAAAATTAAATTAAATATTTAATTTAATTTTACATACCAACTAAATAATTTGTTTTTTGTTAATAATATTAAGGAAGATTTGTTTATTAATAAACTTGATTCTAAAATTCAAGCCGGTTTAATTACCTATTCAATCAAAATATTGAATATTGGTATCTAGTTTACTAAACGACAAATAAAAAAAAAAATTTAAAAGTTCGGAAGAAGCGAATGAAAGGCTTTAACAGTAAAGGACAGCGTTTCAAGGAAGAAGACTGTAAGGATTAGTAGGAGTAAAGCCGAGGCAGTATAATATAGTGTATAATTTTGAAGAAATTTATCAAAAAATTGATAGATCAAGGCACATAATGAAGTGATGATGTAGTGTATGAGACTAATTAGCTATAAAGTATCTACTTAGACCTTAGGATCGGTCAGGTGCGAACGCTGGAAAAAATTCCTATCGGGGTTTTTGAAAAAAAATTTTAAATATTAAATATTCATAATTATCAAAATATATATTCATAGCGTTTGCAAACACGCATGAAGTACAGAAAAAGTAAACATTCTTCAGTTCTTCGCGTCTTAGTGATGAATATTTACACGCTGTATTTCTAATTTCAACTACAAGTTTGCAAGTTCATATAAATAAATTAACAAATTAATTTCAATAACAAAAAATGTATTTTAAAAGAAATTTTTTTTTAATAATATTTTAATGTTTTTTCCTATAAGCAATATTTTTTTTAAAATTTACTCATTATGTATAGGTAGATGCCCATATTTACGTGTAACAAAACAAACAAGTATACAAACAGATACTATAATTTTTAATGGTAATAAATTTAAACTTTTTCTTGGTAATTCGGACCTCAATAGAGAGTTAAAAAAAATATGGCCCATGTAGGAAAAAAGGTATTGTAGACTCCTATTCAGAATAGATATAAGATAATATATCTTATACCCATATTTATATAATACAATAGTATATAATAATTATATTTTATAAGTTTTTATAGTTTTATTTAATCTGTGATAGTACTAACAAGTTCTGTGGTATAGTGTTGAATTATATCGGTATCGTATCATATAGATTATATTGGCCCCTCGAAATTGTCAAAATGCATTCTAACTCACAAATTTCTTATCACTCATAATTAGCCAACCATAGATAATATAGAAATTCTTCATGCTTGGATGAAACGAATTTACTATCACATTTATATAATCTGTGGCCTTAAGATTATCTTACTTTATCTTTATGTGCGTGGAGGTATCCCGCCACATTATACTTTTATGTTTTATAGCAATTATTATTATTGTTGTCCAAGATTTGGGAATTCTAATCATTTTATTATGTTTAAATGAACTAAATAATAACAATAAGTCAAAAACTATAGAAACTACAAAATATAATAATATTGAACCAAAAGATTGAATTTTAGACGATTTTGCACGTTTGCGTAATATATTGCGAAGAATAATAATTTAATAGAAAACGAACAAAATAAAATGTTTCAGATTTATAATATTAATTATTATCTATTGTAATTTTTTATTTCAATTTCAACGTTTTGTCTCTCTCTATTGTGTTTTATATTTACGTTTAAACTACACAATTTCAACGTTTTTGAAGTAAATTTTGAATTTTTTTCGATATTTTATTATTTTATATATTTTATTGTCTAATGAATTAATTTAAATAAGTAATTCAATATACTTTTTCTACATTATTGTTCACCAAATTCAAGACTTATGACCATCTAGTGACATTTTCTTAAGTAAGTAATATTGATTGTTATTTTTAACTGAACGGTAGGTACCATTATATTATGTTACGGACAAAAGCTAAAAAACTAGGAACTAGAAAAGGGAGAATTGTGCAGTTAAATTTGTAGCTTTTGTTCTTGTAAAACCAAATGTACCAATTATAAATACATATACATATAAATTTAATAGTATAAAAAACCTATTAATTATAAAAATAAATAATAATATTTTCATATTTTTTATAATTTAAAATTATTTGACGATTGATATATTGTATGTCATATAACAAAATTTTAATTTATGAAAACTACAAATTTACGATTTGTATTTACCAATATTCCTTTTTCCTAGGCATCTTTAGTTTTGTACGATTTCAACTTTTGTCTATAACACTGTGGGGACGTGAAGTTCGAATCACAAATCTTACAATCTTACCTATCCAATTATACAATTTAATCTTTCAATGCCAATGTTTCATTTATTTTGTTCGCATTAATAAATTCAGAAACAAATAACAAATAAATGATTTACCCACCTAAATCACCTTTTGTTTTTCTGTATCATGTGACTCAAATAAACACTTCATTCTACTTCTGCAGTAACAAATACATAAAATTTGATGTTATTATTCTTTAAGTTAAAAACAACTCACTTTTTTTATTGTGTAAACTGAAAGAATATATTTATTTTTTGACATATTTTTAGACCATATTAAAATAAAATTTATCACATCGTCTTTTACATAATAATTATCTTTACACTTTCTACTTTATATTAATTATTATAATTAGGAATATATATGATTGCATTTTATTGACAAATTACTACCCTTACTGTTTTTCTATTTTACTTCATTTTCCATGCACACAGGTGAGGCAAGTTACAACATACTAGTATAGTAATATACAAGTTACAAGCTACACTTATTTTGAGTATCAGGTTACAAGTTACAAGTTACAATTATTTAAAGTGATCATTTATAAGTTATAGTTATGTAACTTTTTGTCAAATTTACATTATAAGTTACACGTTTACATTTAGAAATATAATTGCGTATAACATAAATTATATTAGCTAATATTTTATTATACTTGATTTTTTTTTATTGAAAACGATTTATTTACAGTTTTTTCATTATCAGTGCAATAAATAGAAATATCAATAGATAAATGAAAATTAAAATGATTATTTAATAGATCTAATTTTATTCCATATTAAACTTAAAAATTAATATTTTTAACCAAAACATATAAATTTAAACAAATATTTTAAGTCTGATACTACAGTTAATTAAAAATGTGATATAAATAAAGTGATACAATATCATAATATAATTTTAAATTATATTATTATACTCTCTTATTAGTTCTACTATTAATATTAATTAACTCTGGCCTTGTACTGACTTGATGATGATGTTTTGTTTATTTCCTCCCTTTCTATTGGTGCTGTTTGTGCTCCTGACCTCCTATCTTCAATTTCCTTTTGTGTTCCTGTCTATACCTAGTTAAATTATTTCATTGTAAAATTTCTTTAAAATGGTCAGTTTAGGCATTAAATAAATAAAGTATTCATTACAGAAAATATACTAATACTATGTACAATAACACATTTAATATAGGTACAAATACAATAATAAACACATAAATTATAATTAAATTCTCACAATCTATAAATAATAAATGTCTCTAAAAAAGCTATTTGTAAATGACTTCATTAGTTTTAATATTATCTACATTTTTAATATTTAAAGTATTAATTTTAATTTAATTTAAGATAATTGTAACTTTTATAAAAAGTTATGATTAAAATTGTCATGAATTATTTTTTAATATTACATAAATATTATGTAACTGATTAATCTTTACTAGTTACAATTGTAATTCGATTACATAATTTTAATACATGTAACTGATTACTGTCCAACCCTGTGTGTGTACATTTGAGACCTATGCCCATTGCTTGACAATTAACATCGTCAAATTTGACATGTTTTAACAAATAATATTGATCTTCATCAACCGATTATACATAAAATACATACTATACTATGAAATTATTAAACAATTATTAAAGATTTGGTATAGATACACATTGTTTATATTTTTGATTTCCCAGATTTTAGTGGATATTCCAGGTTAGAATGAATATATACAATCATTACTACACTATTATATAATATTTTTGTATAGGAAAATGTCTATTGCCCATACTTATTTGATATTATAATGATAAGGTTCAAGTACCTATATAATTAAATAAATAATTTCTTATGTTAGTAATTCATGGATTAAGCTTTTTGGACACATTTTTTAAATAAAAATAAGTAGATATGATAATGCAATAACATGCGACCAACAACAGATAAACCAAGTATTTTCTCTTAATAATATTGTATTGAATTATAAAAACATTTTTTTAATTTAATCAAAATCATTACCAAACTACAAAATTTAAATAATGTGTAATTATGTTATTGTTTAAAATATACCTAATTAATATTTTAGTACTGGTGCATTTTATTTTAAATGTCAGTATTTTGTTTTATTCATACAGAGTTTGAATTTTTGTTTTATTTAATAACATTATTAGCATGTTATTATGTTTCTATAATATTTATAATTTGGTGCTTTTATTATTTTAATTTAAATAATAAATTCTGTAAATACTTAATTATTAATTAACAGAAAATAAGAATAATGTCGTCAAGCGATATCTTAACTGATGCTGATTTGAAATCTAGACTAGCTGCCTATGGCATTGTTTGTCCAATTACAAATACTACTAGACATATTTTACTTAATAAACTCAACAAATTAGACATGGCTACTGCTACAAAAACAATTCTATCTCCAAAACAAACTAATATATGCACCTCAAATGAAGTTGAATTAATGGTAAGTAAATTTTTAAACTAACTAACCTTAACTAATCTATAGTATGTTTATCACATAAAAAAAATTGATTTAATATTTCAAAAACAACTAATTTATTATTATTAAATATATGGGTGTCATTTTGAATTACTTAATTATTAATTCTATAGAATATTTTTAAAAAAAAGCAGGAAGGTCAATTTTGGACATTCTTCCTTCGTCCCTTTGGTCCTCGAAGAAATTAGTGGTTTATTATAATTAAGATTTGAATACAATAATATTGTTAGGTTAGGTTTTGATTAGGAAAAACTTTTGAGAAATTCGAAAAATGATCTAACTTGAGTACCAACTAGATGCAATTTGCTACCAAAAACATACTCTATTCATGGTAATCAAATCATTATTTATACATGAAAATATATTTTTAGACTATACATAAAATATCATAAAGATGTTAACTTTAAAGCTTAAACAAATTTTTACTTATGATTTACAAAATATTTTGTAAATAGATTAATAATTAGTATATGAGTAAGCTTCTATAAAAATGTCATACTGTTAAACCAAAAATTGCCATTACTATTAAACACTTTGGGAAAAAAATTTAATGCTCTATATTTAGCCAAAAAATCAATCAATCTGTTCCAAAATTTTACCACGCGTATATTACTTATGTTAGTACTAAAAAAAATCAAGTTCTTACGACCTAAACTCAGTTATCACAAAATAAAATTTTTTTAAATAACAAACCGTAATTTTGCCGATTTTCTGACATTTTTAAATAGTTTTTCTTCTCCCAGGGAAAAACTTTTGGGAAACTCGAAAAATGAGCTAAATAAAATACTAACTAGATGAAATTTAGTACTGAAAGGGTACCTTATTTGTGGTAGCAGGACCATTATTTGTACCCGAAAAACTATTTTCATACATAAAAAAAAGTCTTTGTAAAACCAATACATTCCACCCTTTGCTCAGAATCTAAAATAAATACCTATAAGGGAAGTTTGAAAATACAAATTATGCAATATGAAAACAAATAAAATAATATATAAATGATATCCAAATTATAATAAATATTATAATTATTATAAAATATTTAAATATGACATATTATCTTCATCTTGCTTTTATATAAATTAAATTTTCAAACATTTAATATAGAAATTTCTTAAATTATTTCTTATTTTATTTCTTGTAGGATACTACATCAAATGATATGAATGAGTATGAAATACAAGATGGAATCTCCAAATTAGGATACAAGACAGTACCGTTGACCGATTCTACTCGTCCTATAATTAGTAAAATAATTAAAAAAAAAATGTGAAATTTATAGTTTATGTTAACATTTTATATTGTAAAAAAATATTAAACTTAAGATTTTTAATGATTATAAAATTTGTATTTTTATACTTTATATTAAAATTAACAAATTAAAATTTTTCTCATCTATTTGATTTGAATGAATATTGTACAAGATTGTATTAAATTAATTATATGAAATATTGTTTATATTATATCTGTTTATCTTCATAAAGGGTTTTGCATCATTTGGTTAGGTGATGAGGCATGAGGTCCGCATTTGACTCCCAGATAGTTTCATCTAGTGATGTTTAAATCCTTCAGCTAACTGGTCACAATTACTTACCCAATCATTAACTTCATCTTTAACATAAAAGCTTGTAAAGCTTTATGTTCTAGTTAACAATAAAACATCTTCAGCCTCTTGAAACAAAATTGTACTATTCATATATGTTGTTAATATACATGTATCATACAAATGATATATATATATATATATAATTTATAATTGCTATTTTAGATACTCAAAACAAATATTCTAGTGTATATAATATATTATTACTTTGGCCTTAATACAGAATATTGAAATGTTGAATATTGGTTTTTACTATCAAACATTGAATGTAATTCTTTAATAAATTAATTTAGATATTTTCTATATTTAATAATTTTGTTTGACTTTTTTAGATGAATTGATATGGAAAATACAGACGAAAACTTCTTAGTGGAAGATGACAATATATTAGCTTCTGTATTGGATGAAACTTTAAGGTATAACTATTTTTTTTTTATACATAAATAAATAAACATTAGGGGAAGTAACAATTTATAATTTCTACTATTTGAGAGCTAAATGTAAAAGACTCGCTCTGATTATATAAATTATATTAATAAATTTCAATCCTCAATAAAAACAATCCAATATATTTCTGGATATTTGTTAATAATTGGGTCACTAATACACCACCTCAATCTTTTACTTCTATTTTATCATTATACAATGTTTGTTAATAATAATATTGTTAATCTCTTAGCTAAACACCATTCTGATACCTTCTGTAATTGACAACATCCTCTTAATTTATCTTTATTGGATACTGATAATATAAATTTAAATTCTTTTAACTTCAGTTCTATTGTTTTCAATGAACGAAATTTCCTAATTATGATCTCCAATATTAAACTCAGTTCTAATATAAGCCCTAGTATACATGTCTACATCTATAATTGTAGATATATATATATCACCAGTTCTAACTAATTCTTTTAAATAATCGCACATTAAAAGTTTATTCATACCAATCAATTTTAAAAATGTCTTTTATTTCATGAATTTTAAAAAAATAAGATGCAAAGATTCTACATTATATTTTGAATTATTGCCCTATCATTCCAATATCTCATTTAAATAGGTCAAAATTATCAAAATTTTGTTTGTCGTTGCTTACAAATTACCAATAGGTATGTCTTTATCTACAAACGATCTGTTTGTAATAATTTAGTTCTAGTCAAAAATATAATTCTACATTCTTCCGAAGCAGATACAAAAACTAATATAATCTAAATACAACCTAGTTAATCGCATAATTATTCTTAAAAAATTACAATTTTTTAAATTTTTCGGTTCTTTACTAAATTGGTTTAAAATTTTTAAATAAATTTTTTGGAGATGTTTTCAAATTGTTTAACATCTTAATTTTAGATCTACGCTATTGAAAATTCCTTCAGGTGTCTCTCAAGGTTACTACTTGTCAACTGTTCATTTTAATATATTTATCAATGACTCTCCTTATGTTATCATTAAGGAACGGATTTTATTTAATAAAAAAAATCAATATATGTACATATATAGTACCAATTTTTCTTAAAATATGGAATAAAAATACAAAATATGTAAATATCAAAAAAATGTATTAGTATTCAAATTACAAAAAAAAAAAAAAATGTACTTATTTCCTAAATATGTAAAAATATGTAATTTTACCAAAATATGTAAAATAAATTTAGATTTATTTCAATTAGAATGATCTAAATCGTACATATTTTTTATCAAATTTTTAATATCTCATTCCAATAAAAATATGGATTTACAATAAAATCCGTTCTCTAGTTATCATTTATTATAATATTATTCTTTTTGCTGTTTATGCCAAACTATTATAAATTATAAAATCTGAAAAGCAATTAATTTACAATCTGATATGAATAACCTACTTATGTGGTGTAATATGAATAATTTATTTTTAAGTATCATTAAATGTAAATTTATGCATTTTTATCTTTTTTTTTTTTAATGAAAAATCCTATTAATTTTTTATACTCTAATTATAGATTTAAAATGGAGTTTGTTTCCCAATTTAAAGATTTAGGTATAATTTTTGATTCTAAATTAAATTTTTCTTCTCCTTCAAAATTAATCAAGAATAAAGTTTTTCATAATTTGGTATTTATTAAGTGCACTCATTGCCCTCTCATATATCCTATTACTTTAAAAATTCTTTTTTGCTCTCTTGTTTGATCCAATTGAGAGTTCTGCCCGCTTTTTTAAAACAAAATGTTATGCTTGAATATATCCAAAATAGTTTTATTTCTTTTAAATTCAATATCCACAGACCACCCAATGATAACACCTAACACCTAACCTAACCCATATAATAACATTTTAAATTTCCTTAATTTTTCATTATTTTCTGACCATTGTATACTTTTACTTTGCTTTAATAATTGCTTTCATTAATCTATTTTAAAAAGAACAACCTAAATACTAGAGAATCAAAACCATTAAATATGTATATATATATATATATCACCTTCTAATAAAAATTATATTGTGCTGATGATGTTAATGACTGCTGGTAATACTCATGTTTAAGGTAAGGAATTATAATTTATAATTTCTTGTCTTTATTATGTGTTATCTCAAATCTTTCTCATTATATTCAACCTAGTATTAAATGATATCGACTATTTGATTGTGATCTATAAATTTATTTATTAATTTAATAAATATATTATATATATTATAAGTATCTATTACAAAAATTAGTAGTGTATTATTATTATATGTATTTATAAAGACAAATTACATTAAAGGGTTAATATTCTGGCGCTAAATTTATTGATATTGAAATAGATTTAAATTGTTTTTTTTTTTTTTTTGGTCATGTTATAGAGATTATAATGAAGTGAAAGAAACTTTAGATAATCATACTAATAATCATTCAGTACCAAACTCATGTAACAATACACACAAAATCAATACAATAAATACAAATAGACCCAATTCAGTATGTCATTCACCTAAGAAATGTTCCACTATCCAGAGCAGATTATCTAATTTTTTTAGTAAATCTAAAAGTACTCAATTGAATGAAGTAACAAACAGTGTAACTTCAAAGAATACAGATAAATCTTGTATTGATCAAAATTCACAATCTAAAAACAATGAAGTCGACATTAGTAGTTCGTGAGTACGAATTGATAAGTGAAAATATATTTTACATAATATATTTGAATTTTTAAAAATTAATCTAGTATAATATTTGTATTATACTAGATAATACTAGATTATATAATATACTATACATTATACAATTTGTTTTAGGCCTGCCATTTTTTATAAAGAATCAGATGCTGAAGGGTTTCATTTATTTTCAGGCGCGCATTATGTGTATCCATCAAATATGCCAGTCAGAGAATATCAAATGAATATTATAAAAACATGTTTATTTAATAATACACTCGTTAGCTTGCCAACTGGTTAATAATATTCATATTATATTTACCTGTATTTACTAAATATATTTATATGTCTTGTTTTAGGTTTGGGTAAAACATTTATAGCTGCTGTGGTAATGTATAATTTTTATCGATGGTATCCATTAGGTAAAATAATATTTATGGCTCCAACAAGACCATTAGTTAACCAACAAATTCAGGCTTGTCATTTAATAATGGGAATTCCTAAAGAATCAACATTTGAAATGACTGGTTAGTTTTTTGAGTTTTAAATTTGTGCATTATTATTATTTTATTGACAACTTTATTTATTACAGAAAAAACATTTATTTTATTTAACTTTTATTAAATATATTTTGTATTTTGGTTGAATTTAATATTCAAAATAATTTTATTTAGGTAATATCTCACCTGAACAAAGATATATAGCCTGGAAAAAATACAGAGTGTTTTTTCTTACCCCTCAAGTATTGGTCAATGATTTAAAACTTAATAAGTGTTCTTCAGAGTTATTTAAATGTATAATTGTCGACGAAGCTCATCGAGCAACCAAAGACTATGCTTATACTCAGGTTATTATTTAAATTAAATAATATTATTAATAATTTGAATTTGTATTAAATAAATATTAAGTATTCTATATATTATAGGTTTTAAAATATTTAAAAGATGAAAATAGAACAATTAGAATAGTTGGTTTATCTGCAACACCTGGGACAACTATAGAATCAGTAACTGAGGTGATACAAAATCTTAGTATATCTAAATTAGAATTTAGAACTGATGATTCCCCAGACGTAATTAAATATACAAACCAAAAAGATGTAATTTGTTTATCTGTTAAACTTACTGAAGATATTTTAAAAATACGTTCCCAATTTTTGGTGGTAAGTTTATATTTTACAACCTTATAAATATCAGATACTTTACTGAAATATTAATCTATACAATTGTAACCATAGGTACTTTTTATAATATGCTAAGTAAATTTGTTAACTATTATTATAGGTAAATTATTTATTTTTAATTTAAGAAGATATCAATACACAATTTGCTATTTCTGACTAATGGTCCAATATAGCAAAATAATCATATGCAAAACAAATAAAAAATGTAATATTTAGTGTTAAATCTAAGCTTAAAAGCCCATTATTAAGATTAAAAAAAATAACATTTTCATATATATATTTTAAAAATATTGTGTGACCAAAAGTGTTAGCTATTTGAAATGTCTAATACTATTATTTTTTTTAGTAAATTTTTGACAATATTTCTATCTCTCTGATATTACATTTCTCTTAACTTTGATATTAAGTATTTAAGTTATAAAATTAACATAAAGCCATAATTTTTTATATATATATGAGTACATAATTATGTTAGACAAACATAGACAACATTATGTGCTGAGTGTATACATCCTGCTTAATAAAACAATTAATTAATTACAGATATATGATAAATATTCAAGACGTTTAAAACAATATCGATTAATTAATGGAAATATAACTAATTTAACAAAATTTCAAGTGAGTGTAATTTTATCCAAAAAAAACTACACGTATAAAAACAATTAGTTAATCATTATTATTATTATTGTATCTATAATATATATATTATTTTAATTTAATACTTATATAATTACAGTTACTTGGTGCTAAGCAAAAATTTATGAGTCACATGGTCCGTGAAATGCCAAAAA
This sequence comes from Eriosoma lanigerum, assembly GCA_013282895.1. Taxonomy (NCBI): domain Eukaryota; kingdom Metazoa; phylum Arthropoda; class Insecta; order Hemiptera; family Aphididae; genus Eriosoma; species Eriosoma lanigerum. Next base: position 17,949,808 of record CM023361.1, read on the forward strand.
ATCTTGTTGGATCTATAATTAATGATTTTAATATTTGTATGTCACTCGCTTATGCTTTAGAATTGTTAATTATTTATGGGGTTAAAGTATTCTATTTGCAATTACTAGGTAATTAAGATTAATTTTCCAATTATAATATAAAAATGTCATAATTTAATGTAATAACTGTTATTAAAAGAAAATAATTTGATTCAAACTGTTTAATGTACATTTTTATAATATACATAATGTAATATCTATTAAATATCTATTAAACTCAATATTGAATTAGAATAAAAATATCTGTTAATTATATTTAAGATATACCTATTATTCCATTATATTTTAAATTCAGAAAAATATTTATTTTATATTTTTAATTTATTCTAGAAATATTTGAGAATAATAAATCATTATCAATAGATGCTGATTTAAAAAAATTATTGGATGATTCCAGTAGACAAATATATTCCCAAGTAAATTGCTTATTTCCATTTGATTAAATTTATTTTTAACAAAAATTATCTCATAGGATTTAACATGGAGCCATCCAAAACTTTTTGAATTAAAAAAAATTGTAAAAAACTACTTTGGTGATGAAAATACAGAAAAAAGTAGCAAGATTATAATATTTTGTCAGGTAATTTGCTAAAATAATATTGTGTATTAAAATTATATGATGTAATTCCCATTATTTTTCTAACACGAAATTCTAATTGAGGACATCAATATTACTAATATATATTAACCATCTTTTATTATTAATATTAAAATTATAAATATATATTTACTTTATTTTTATTACAAATAACTTTAAAATATTTATTTTTGTTTTTTATTTAGTATCGGCTTGTAGTTATTGAAATATATGAACTTTTAAACACTTTTGGTTCAGATGTAAAGCCAGTTATGTTTGTTGGTCAATCTCTAAAAGATAAAGGTGGCTTGCCACAAAAAAAACAGTTGGAAGTAATTATAACAAATTATATTTATTAAAAATTTAAATAAGCAATAATTATTTTATTCGTTTAATTAATTTTTTGAACAGGTAATGAAAAAGTTTAAAAATGGTGATTATAATATTTTAATTGCTACAAGTGTTGCTGAAGAAGGTCTTGATATCGGAGATGTTGACCTAATAATTTGTTTAGAGGCCAATAAATCACCAATTAAGTTTATTCAGCGATTAGGGCGTACAGGTCGTAAAAGATCTGGAAAATGTATTACTTTATTGACTGAGGGAAAAGAAGAGACGGTATATAATATAATTCATATTAACTTAATAACTAGAATAATTAACTAATATTAATATATACATATAATGTTTGTATAAAATTAATACAGCACAACTGATGCATTCTGCATTATATTGTGAGTGTTATTGGTCTAATTAACCACTAGGAGTTAATTTATTATATATGTATTTCAAACACTATCATAAGTTTAATGTTAAAGTTATGTACAAAAATGTTAAAATATTATTTTAAAATTTAGAAATACAAGTCTAGCGTGGCTTCTAGTAAAACACTTGTTCTTAAAATGTTGAAAAATCCAACAATACTTTCTAAATTAGCTACAGATGGACCTAGATTAGTACCTCAACGTGAGTTTCAAGTATTTTTTTATTTATTTTAAGATTTAATTTATACGTAACTATTTTAATTTATTATACATTTTAAATTTATAGATATCGAACCACAGCTATTAATGATTTATGTAAAACAACAAGAGTGTTCACTAAAAGAAAAAATATCCAAGGAAAATATAATATCAAATGACATGTATGACAATAACGAAGGACTCAATATTTTCCAAAATAATAAAGGTAGGTAGTGGGTTTAACCCATATTTCAGTAAATTAGCATAACCATTCACAAAGCTAACTATAGTAAATTGAACAACAAAAAAAATATCTAATTGACTGAAAGAATATTGTAATAATATAAAAGAACACTAATATGAAAGAGATAATTATATCCAAATTTACTTTCTACATATTATCATCTTCCTCCCAATGTATACAATACATTAATTTTATACGAGTATAATATGAATTAATATAATATATAATATATAAATTGTCAAGTTTAGGATCAATCTTAGTTATAAAAGTATACCTTTAATTTGATAAATGGGATAGTCTTTAGCACCTTAGCACCCTTTGTATATACCAGTGGTATGTATTATACTTTTATACATGTTTTGCCATTTGAAAATTATTACATTTTTAAATTGTAATATGTGTGCATATTATTACAAAACTACTTTTAAAACTTTAAAAATACATCAATATTAGCTCATTTTAATGAACAAGAATAAATATATAAAATTAATAAGTGAGATTTTAAAATAATACTAGGTGTTGTTTTGCAACAATAAATTCACTAGGAATTCAATTTTTACTGAATTCTAGACTAAAAATATTTTTATTTTTGTTTTGTTATAAATTACCTACTATATTAGTCATAAGCTCATAATTAATTAGTATTTATATTTCAGATAAACCTAAAGTGAGATCAAAAAAAAAAAAAAGTACTGAACTCGAAATGAACAATTATTTCAAAAATGAAAATTGTAATTTTGAAAACAACTTTATAAATAATGATTTTAATTTACAACAAAATAATTCAGTTGTTGCAACTGAAAGTTATGAAAATAATATTGAAGAATATAATTTTGAAATGGAGGAAATAACTTTTAACGAATGGAAAAAATTATCCAAATTTGATAATTCTAATTTGTTGAATAGTAAATTTTTTGAACTATTAGATTTTTTCACTGATTGTTCAAATGTAAGTAATTCTTATTGTGATATTCTTAAGTGTAAATCTGCTGATAGTCTATTAATTAGTACTACAATTGAAAAGAATCACATTGATTTAGAAAATAATTTAAAACTTTGCAATACTTGTCCTGGAATTAAAAATATAGAAATTAATGAATGTTCCAGTAAAGTAAATTACAATGAATTATTTAAAAGTCAAAGATCTATTGGATATATTGAAGACTACATGGATAAAATTGTAGACAATAAAGAACAGTCAACTACTAAAAACATAGATTTCTACGACAACAATATAATAAATATTGATGAATGTGATGATAGCACTGAAGAATTAGAAAATATTAATATAGAACAGTTATTTAAAAGTCAGAGAGCTAATGAGTACATCGAAGAATACAACAATAAGATTATTACTGAACAAAATATTGATTCCAGTAAATTATTGAAAGGTCAAGATTCTAACATACGTATAGAAAAATGCAACATATTGACTGTTAATCAATCTTGTTCTCAACCATTGAGTTTACAGTTAAGCAGAAAAGATGAACCAAACAATTTTGAAGTTAAATATTGTATAAAACCTGATGAAGAAAAACATATTAAAAATATCAACGTTAATTTGTTGTACAAAGAAAATAATACGGATGAGATTGATGTAGATGATGATGATAACAATGTGATTTTAATAACAGATTCGCCTGAATTTCTTAATAGAAAAATCCCAAAAAAAATTGTTCAACAAAAACTAACGGATTATAATCGTCCTTTTACTACTGAAATAATAGATTTATCAACACCTCCATATTTGACGGATTGCAATGATGATCAACTAATGGAAAATTACAAATTAACCAGTTCTTCCACAATAAACAAAAATAACATTGTAATTAGTGACGATTCAAATAGTCTACATTGTTTTAATGTTGATGATATGTCCTCTTTATGCAACAACATTCCAACCCTCAATAATGAAAAAAACTCAAATTTGACTACAAAAAAACTTGTTGATTGTGATAATATTGATATTTTTACACAAAATAAATTTATAAATGATGATTATATTGATATTTTCACGCAAAAGGAATCTGCCAAAATTAGTTGTCTGGACATTAACACAAAGAAAAAACAAATCAAGAACAGTATGATTGAGGAGACTAAGACCCAAATACCACAATTGTCTTCCATCAATGCAAAATTATCTCTCAATGGTAACTCATTAAATGTGGTTGCTCCGCATACATATAATACGGGTTTTCTACCATCTAATATTTTAAAAGCTTGCAACCTGTTAAGACCCGGTTTTAGTTTGAAAAGAAACATCACAGCATATAAACAACAACAATTTGATGAGAAGCCAATGGTTGAAGGAAACAAAAAGTTATCTATCAATGTATCACCCATACTAACAAAGAACAAACAACAAGAATCAAAATTCTCACAATCCACACCTAAACTTTCCATTTGTGCACAGGCTAAAATACAATCAGCTGTTCATACCCCAACCGAAACTATCAATTTTTTAACGTCCAGTAGTGAATCTGATGTTTTTGTTGAGAACTCTGATAGTCAGAACTATAGTAATAAAATCACAAGACGTCGTCGTCATCGACCCAAAAAGATAAAACCTAAACGAAAGGTATGTTGTACGTTATATATCTATTATGAATATATCATATATTTTTTGAATAAACTATGTTATGTTTTCCTATACTTATAAATATTCTAGAAACTCATATTCATAGATGATGAAGCTGATGTAAGCAACTGCTATAATGAGGCAAGAATAAATACCAGTAAAAGTAGCTCAGAAGACGAAAGTGAAAATGGGGATACCGACGATTTTGATTCCAGTTTTATAGATGATGAAAAAGCTGAACCATCAACTAGCATGACAAAACATTATTTGCAATCAGTAAAGTAATTATTCCCTTTTTATACATGATTATGCATAACTAAAATATACATATATATATATATGTAAAAATTGTATCTCTTGTTAATAAATGAGTTAAGTATACATATAAAAATTACTTTTTACATTTGTTATTTTCTCTTTTAGAAGCCCGGCTAATGCTCGTGGAATTTTCAAGATACCAAAATTATCTAATCAACATTACAACATTGATGTTTACTCTCAGATAGATGATAGAATAGAAAATAACTATCAAGAGGTAACTTTTATAAGCACTCAGATATATTCTAAATTTAAACTTTATTCTTATCATTTTTCTGCCTAATATTGACATGATAAATAATCTCAACTTTAGATTAAATTTAATAGTGTTGTTTGAAGTTATTTCCAGTATTTAATAAAATTGTGCATGTTATAGTATTTTAAAGAATATATTAAGTTAAAAATAAATTGATTAAAATATATTAGAAATATCTCTTAATATTTACTAACTATACTTTATTTAATTTTCAGGACTCATTTTGTGTAGAAGATGCATCGGATTTGAACATGTCATCAAGTCCAAGTATCCAGCAAATGTCCGAAGAACGACCAAAGCGTAAACGCATATTATCACCTCAAAGCACAGATAGCGATAGCCCTAGTCAGTTTAACAAAATCATGATACGAAAACGAGCTAAAGTCAAAACATCATTAAACTTTAGTAAATAAAAATTTTTCATCATTTCTTTGTGTAATATTTTTATATTCATATCATATACTACTGAATTATATTTTTTAAATATTCGTATTTTATTAATTTGTAATAAATTATAAAAATATAATTTAATTACAATTCAATTACAAAAAAAAAAAACGAACTGATCTATTTTATTGTATGAAAATTACTGTGATATAATAATGTACATGCATTAATTAATATTATGACAAAACTAAATAAATTAGATTCTATGATTATAATATTATGATTGAAAAGAAATAATTAGTATTTAATATTTTTGTATTTCTTAATTAAAAATTAATTAACTGGAATACTGTATTCAGTGGCTGCACATAGCAATTTCTTCAGGAATAGCAAGTTAAATGTTGTTCTGGTACCTACCACCAAGATTACATTTTTTTAAATATAAATAATATATACTTAAAAAAGAAAAATATTTTCTCACTTCACTCGACAGCCTATTATTCCTTTTAAATTTTAATATTTATCTCTATTATTAATTAATTAAATTAGTTTTTTTTTCATTTATTTTATTAATAATTAAATAGTTTTTAGATGTCTTTACTTTCATATATTCTATATATATGCTATAAATCTAATATGATTGAAATGAAAAATAAAGATATACCTAATATTTTATATATATATATACGTAGTAAGATCAAAAAGTTCCCGGAATTTCATTTTATTTTTTTATATTTACAATTTAAATATAAATCTACTTAATCTCCTTCAAAATATTATGGACAAGCACCTTTGAGTCCAAGTTTTAGGTTTGGAAACAGCCAGAAGTCACATGGAGCAATATTTGGTGAATACGGGGGTTATGGAATTGTAGGAATTTTTTTATCCGTTGAAAATTGCTGAACTGCAAATGATGAGTGGCACGGTGCATTGTCATGATACAAAAACCAACCATTTTCCCATTTTCGTTGCCTTTTTCACTGAATCGAATCTCTTTAAACACTTTAAAACTTCAATATAAAAACTTGAGTTAACTATTTGTCCATTAGGCACAAATTCCCAGTGAACTAACCCTTCACTGTCGAAAAACACAAATTCCAAGTTTAAAACAAAAATAATGTTAGCCCGTTGTTCGAATTGTGACATTTTGAAAAAATGCATAAACTCAGTTTCGTATGGACACGATTACGGCTCACATGAGACTAATGTAATTTTAACGAATAAACCTACAGATAGCTAATAATGTCTACTTTTTATTCCAATTAAAATTCCAAATTTTTTTTCTATAAATAAATTCCGGGAACTTTTTGATCCTACTACGTATTTATAATACATAAAAATTAAAATATAGACACCGAACTTTTAATGTTTTCGAAGACTGGACTGCGATTTTTTATTTACTATTATTTCTCAATATTATAATTTGTAATTTAGTCACTGATCAGTACCACCAAATTATCACCTAAACAACATATACCCACAGCCAACCATACATCTATCCAAAATTTCAGGGATGGCATCTGCTACCTTAGAACCCCTTCGTGTGTGTCATTGACTTTATTACTATTTAGGTAATTGAAACTGCATGATTTAAATATATTATATAAATTAATAGGGCAAAACTATAATGTTTTTTATAAAAATTGTATACAGTAAAAACACTAATTTATATTTAACTTTATTAATTTAATTTGAAGTACTTGTGTACTATTTTTTTGTTGTATCTCATATTCTCATTTAGTTGTGACCACGGTTATCTGTGACTATCTTACTTACTATCTATTAGTAGATAACTGTAGTTGTTACAAACACAATAATCTAGTTTTATCAATTTTATGCAATATTTTATAATAATATAAAAAATATTTGATTTTAATTATATATATTTTCTATATAAAAATTAATAATGATAAAATATTATATAGAACCAGAGTTGTTGCGTTTGTCAGAACTTTGAGAGATACCCTGTGTAGTAGGTACCTAATCATATTTTTAAAATTAAGTTTCAATATTAAAATGTAGATAGGTACCAATAATTAATATTAGAAAATCAATGATAAACCCTAATGGTTAAGTGTTGGTTAAGTAATAAATCAAGTCACAATTTATGAAGAAACATCAAGTAGGTATAATATTTATAATAATAATAGTTACAATAATCAATAATAATAACATATTTTTTCCATTATGATAAACACATAATTTAGAAAATTAAACATACAATATAAGATTTATTATTTATAATATAAACACATTTTTTTTTTTTTTTAAGTAGTTATATCTTTGCATTTACATGCTATACTATATAACAGAGTTAAAACTAGAAATTTTCTATTAATTATAATAACTACATTATAAATTCACCAAACATTATTAAAGAATAATAATGGTAGTTATGTTGATTTATTGATAAACATTTGTAAAATAATTAAAAATTGTATTTATTCGATTTTGAATTCTGAAGTAGATTTTATCACTATAATATAAAAAAACAGACATAATGTTACCTAAAGATAAAGCTCTATATTATAGGTACATATCTATACATTTTTTATGTTTATGACGCTTTAATTTTGTGGTTTAGCTATATTCAATTAAAATGTTATTTTTAGAATAGAAAAAAATGGCGACTTTTAAAGTTTTAATACACATTCCTACTATAATTTATAAATGCATTTTTTTATTAATCATTTTATGTCAATTTTTTAATTTTATTTTATTAAACTTAATACAGGACGATGTAAAAAACAATATACATCATCAATATTTATAAGTTATTAGTTATTAATAGTAATTTCTCACATTGATTTTAATTATTTTTCATTATCGTTAAATTAAAGTGTAATAATTTTATTCATACTATTCCTATAATACATATGTACATAGGTACATATTATACATATTATTATTATAATAGGTATACCTATACGAATATTCGTTATTAAAATTAATGAAGATTCGCAACCAAAGCAGTTATTTTAGTGGTTTTACTAATGTCAAACAACAAATTGGTATCATTTTAATCCTATTTAAATAATCTATTCTATAGAAAAACAATGTAGGTATGTAACAATTAATTTTGCAATAGGTATAATTTACTACCCGTGTCAGAAAAACTATAAACATAATAAAGGTACCCCTTATGATGCACATAATTATTATTATGATCATTAACTGTAACGAAAATTTACGGGATATCGTACCTTAGATAGGATTTTTTTCTAAATAAAAAAATTAAAATTGAATTTACAATAAGAAAATAGCCAATGGCGCTAAACTACATGTTACAACGGCCGAGATCTTTAGTATAAACTATCCTGTTTAAGAACCTAAATTAAACTTGGTCTATGTATTTTTCAAAACATATTGCTATAATTGTAAATTTGTATCGAATTTCCAACTAACATTAAAAAAAACTTAAACTAATTACTTTTATCATTAAAAACTTTAAATGTTCAATGACAATAAACTAAAAATAAATTATGATGTTCTTTTAAAATTGTATGTTTTAATGTTTTATCATGAAAATTCGAACAATGAAGAACAATAAAAAAAAAATTAAAAATCTATTCGTATAATGATCATAAAAATTGTATAAATATTTGTTAGGGTATTTGAGATAAAACTGCATAACTAGTGCAAAATATTATAATGTGTATTTTCGGTAAATGGATTTATAGTTACAGCGCATTGAGCATAAATGCATAATAATATATTTCAATATGGGTAAGCGCGTGCATTTATAGTTATAGGTATTATACTATTATTAATCAATTATTGTATTCAGCTTTTGGGGACGGAGAATATAATATTATAAAACACATTGGGAAAAGTATATGATGTTACAGTGCACGTGACAATATGACATTGTAGAAACAATACCTATGTAAATACACGTGTTGTACGTGGGTGGATTGATGAGAGCACAGCTATTAATAACGAGTAAGTTGTTAATGCTTCAAAATTATAACATTACGAGACGGGCAGGAAAGACGAAAATATAAACAACGCAGTGGACCTATAATATATTGTAATACAATTTGTACATTTAAAAAGGAAAAAAATTTAAATACTTGCTAAATAAACAGGATAAAAATAATAATAATAATAATTTTCGGCCGTATTTAATCCATTGTTATCGTTGTTACTCGATCGGTTCAAACGGGTCTCAGCGCTCTTCTCGACATTTTTTTTACAAGTAAACTCGACGCAAGTGTGACGGAGTTGTTATTACGTAACACTGAGGACACAATTTTTTGGCACCCTGCAATGAATAGATAGAAATAAAATCACACGTACGAAATGTTATACATCATTCTACACGACTTGGACAGTTTATTATAATATCGACAAACCTAATGATTTGTTTTTAATTTATTATTATTACTGTAAGTATAAAAATACAATATGTAGGTAGGTATATATTCTAAGCGTAAATGTCCACAACCCGATCACTCCTAAAAGCTAAAATGTCTGAACTTTTCCAATAAAATAATAAACGGTAAAGATATTGTCAAATGAACTGTATCGATATTAGTTTGTTCCCCATATTTTATTATAAATCATTATGGCCTATAATCCATACCAGACCTATCGTATTTATAGTTTATTGATATTTATATACATTCTTACCAATATTTGTAGCCAGCAAACTTCGCAATAAACGTGCCAGCATGACGTTGAAACGACAGGATCTTTAAAATTACCCTGCAAAACAAGTAAAATAATATTTTTAAAAATTCTTCTACATTCTTTTTTCCTTACAACCCCAATTAGATAGTGGCGTCATACACCTCCTATATAGATCTCAATTAATTTCCATAACAATTCTCAACTGCCTCTTAATCATCTTTCTTCATATCATCATTTCCCCATATTTTACACGAGTTATACATTTCCCCTTATATATTGTGTTTAATCCTTATGTCATCCTCTCTAGTAACTCCATTCATCCATCTTATTATACTTATCTCCGTAGCGTAACGCTCATCTTCTGTTTTTTTTTTAAATTTATTCACTGCCCAACACTCTGATCCATACAACATAGATGGCCTCACTATACTACCTTACAATACAGCATAATGGAATCTTAAACTACCTATAAGTTATAAGTATATCTACTATATTAAGAGGTATATTTAGGAAGTATACTATACTCCCTATCTTGACTTATCGGCAAATTCTTGTCACACAAAACATTCGACGACTTCCTCTACAGTCTACTTTATCCACGAACACAAAAATTATTCTACATTATAATATTATATTTTATAAACTTTTTTTTTCAATCGATTTTATCGTAACTTAATATTATATTAAAATTTTAATTTTAATTTGCAATCATAATTTAATACTACAATAAGTAGGTACATAAGATCCTGTAAGTCGCATAATCCTACGTTTCCTTTACTTTTACATATTAAGTATAATATTCGAATATACAAATACGTAATGGTCCGTTAATATTGTATTTCAATAGTTTTATTCAAATATTTTACAAGTGTGCAAAATCGTATTTGGTGTACCTATGTAAAATAAATATCCAGCGGCGTAAATGGGGGTCGCAATGTGGTTGCACTTGAAATCACTGATATGTCAGAATCGCAAAGGTATAATTTTGCGACTTCTAAGATAACACATTTTTTAAATAAAATATATAATTTAATAATTTATACCTATTTTGTTTTATAAAGAACCAATTATTTTTGTAAAAATTACATTATAAATAATGAGTGCCTACAAGATTTTTTTTCTAAAAAAATAACATTAAAATATTAAACTATTATAATTTAAATGTAATATTTAGTAAAATAAAATATTAAATTCAACAGACAGTACTATACTTTACAGAATTGTTTGTTTATTCGTTGAAGGGTGGATGGACGGGGATAGGATAATTTTACAGCTAATATTTAATATGATCGTTTACAAGTTGCAACTCCAAAAATTAGACTGAAATTACGCTACTGTGATCGATATCTGTTATCAATATAGCCAGTCATTCAATAATTTTTAGATAAATAACTAATGTAGAAACCCCGAACCTACCTACTACTTATTGAATGTTAAGAGTAATAATATTATATGAGTGTGTGATATTATTTAATAATTTAAATGCTTTATTAATAGTTTATACTTAATGTTATGACAATGTGAAACTCACTTTGCATAAAAGACACTCGAACTTGTCTCCACCCGCCTTAGACACAGACTCCAATTCTCTGATCCGAGCTTTCAGTCCTTCGACAATCTGACCATCATTGAACTGACCGCAATATTTTTCGACATCCATTTTGGGTTTAATACCGCCGTCTTCTTGTGTGTTTTCTTTTTTTATCGATACGTCTAACGGCCCAACGTTTTCACACGAGTCCATTGTTTCCATCGCATTAGGATCGTTTTGTCTACAATAAATTTACATGAAATATCAACGTTTTGCGCTACGAAAGTAGAGACATAGAGATAATATTATAAAATAGGTATTGAAGACGTATTTGTAATTTTTAGTTTCCATAATTTCTGCAACATGAAATTCTGCCCTTAAAACTATATCGCATTGTAATGAATAACGAAAATCGAAATAGCTCAGGAACTGAACAAATTCTATATTAGTTTAATAAGCGATTAAATAAAAGATTTAATAAACAATGTGCTGGTTAATAATACGATTTTACAAGTATATTATGAATTTCGACATAAGCACAAACAAAATATTAGAACAGGAGGTAAGGAGTACTCAGTTGTTCATAAACATTTTTAAGAAAATTAAATTGATTAATAATATTTGTGATTAAAAATAGTCATTACAAAGAACGGGTGAGAGAGAGGGGGAAGGGGGGGTTATAAAAACAAATTTTAGTTTTTAAATGTGTAAATAGAATTTGTTTTTAAACTTTAGGATTTTTTGAGAGTCCTAATATTATTTGGAATTTTACTTCTGTTTGTTTCATATTACGGGTGGCTGATGGTTAGCCTTCATAAAATCACAAAACTTATATACTTTTTTCGCCTCATTAGATTTCAAGTAAAATCACTTACTCGGCGGGTGTAAGTCTGCGGTTTTCCAATGACGCGGTAGGAGGACGTGACCGGGCGATTGCGATATCTCTCTCGGCATATTGGTTAGGTCCGTACTTGTTATACAAGTCATCTGCGTTATCATCGACCACCACTAAAACAGAACCTTCTACAGTCGATTCGGTCGACTGTTTGGACGGAGGAGGCTGTTGATTACCGGAATTGCAGTTTGTGGGCATAGGTACTGTCACGCCACCTATTTAAATTATATAAAAAAAAATTTAAAAAACTATGTAATATATATGGTAAAAACAACAAAATATATCATTTTAAATAAATTGCTGGGATTTCGATACATTTTGTATTTTTTTCTAAAGATTGCTGTGCGATGCTCGTTTGGACACAAATCCGTTACATATTTTTTTGAATGAGAATAAGAAAATTTATTTTGCAGTTTTTGTTAATTTTTAGTTTTTAGATCATTTTATTTATTTTTTAGGTTATTTTTAGACTTTTTGGAGTTTTTGAATACAAAATATGAATTTGAAATTTGATTTTAAAATTTTTACTTAATAACATGATTTTTATATAAATATAAGTATAAAAAATTATAAAGTAGGTATTCGTAAATCGTAGTATATTATCGTACAATCATTAAAATGTCAAAACTTATACTAAATAGTGAACAGCTGCGTCTATGATATAACTAACGTGGTAAATTTATAATAACTAAATTTCCTGTTTAATAATCTTAAATCGGTAAAATTAAAATTAAATCAGTCATTTTTACATTTATTTAAAAGCATTTTCAGGGATTTTTAGGGCATTAAAATCCCAGCCCTAATCATTATATTATTATTAGAAGCTAATGCTGGAATGTGGAGCCATAAATCAATAAGTTAGATATTGGTAACCTATTTATTACACGATCGAAAGTGAATAATTATTAAATAAATAATCTTTTGAGAAAATTGTCTTTCAGATAACCCATTTAAAGATAATAATATCTTCTTCTTGTTCTCTTTCTACTTCACATTAGTATTGGCATGGCTCTACAGGGGCGAACGTTCACCCTAGAAAAGTCTTATATCATAAAAATTTTTTTTTTTTGTAATTGAACATAAAATATATATATATATATATATATATATATGTATAAATGTACCTATTTATAATATGTTTCGTTAATTCGTCAAACTATAACTTTAACTATTCAATGGATCTACCACTGCCTTTGTAATAGAATCTATACTCCCAACTAGAAGAGGTCAGCTACCATAATCTGATAGATCCCGATCTCCTACCTCTTGTCCACCTTTATGTCACTCTTCACCTTTTCGATTTTTCTCTCCCTCTCATATTATCTGCCATAATAATTCTCACATTACTTAAACCTATCAGTCTCACACACTACATCATTATTTATCTTAATTATATTAATTATTGGGTACCTTGTAGGGAACTTAATTCTTTATTTTAATATTTTATTTGTCACTAATGTAATTTTTACTAAAAATTTTAATTTACGAATTATGTAATATTTTAATAATATAATTATACCATTAAGTATTATGATTTATAAATATATAATATGAAGAATTGATGACATTCAGAATAACAAAATTAATAGAATAATTATAAAATATGTATAATATGTCAATCTCATCTCTTATTAAAAAAATTAAATTAATAAATAATTTATTATTAAATAAATTAAATATTTTTATAACATGTGTAGGTATTTACCTATTGTTCGATAAAAATAGATTCATCTCATAATACGTAATTATGTATTAAAAAATGTATTTTTTTATGATAATAATACAATAATAATAAATAAATGCACATTATTATTAAATATGATCACCCCTATATTGTAACATCATCCATTATTTTATTTTCTATGAATAAATTACTTATGCATTATCACCAGGAAATGGCGGAAATTGTCACCCTTTCAAAACGGTCGCGCATCGACTGGTAAAGCTTTTTATATCATGATGGCTTATTATAAACACGTTATCGCCTCTAAATACATCGACTAATATGAATTTCTAAATAAAGTTGATCACGCAATACATCTAGTGTACTACGCCACAACGGTTAACTTTAGAAATAATTTCAATTGATTATGAATTTCAATTCATACAATAGTTAATATACCATAATTATGTGTATATTAACTACCTATAATTGTTATCAATATTTTTTTGTTTAGTCTAAAAATGATACGCACTTAAAATTATACTTTGGGGTAATTATAAAATAATATTTACATAAACACACACATATTATATAAATATGATATCATAAGAACATTGTGTTAAAAATATAATGATAATTTACGAGATTATATTATGTATATAACATTATACTCGTATAAATAATTTAAGTATAATTAATAACTAAACAGTAATGTAAATATATTATTATTTATCATATTTTGTGACATACAATTTTACGGATAATCAAATGAATATTTTCCAGCGTACTTAAAACGTAATATTAAATATAAAGCAAACAATTGTAAATATTTATTGATTATTATTGAAATATTAATGAAAAGTAAAGAATATCAGTAAAAAGTATCCTTTTTACATATTACACATCTATGATTTATAGACTGTATGTGTCCTATGTCCATCATATATTAGGGTGAATTTTACAACAAATCACATATTCATATGGAATGGTTCATTTTAAATTTTTATTTTAATTTTAAATGAGTAATTATGCAAAGTCCGAAGTTTCAAAGCTGATAAAACGGAAATTAATTTTCTCATTTTTTTCGTCCAACTGAATACGAGCATAATATTATGATTAGATAATTGTATTAGATAAAGTCGATAAAGATATAGGTACATTGTAAATGATTATTAATTTCGTATACATGACCAGTGTTTAAGGAAGAATTGCCAAAGTTGAGTATAATATTAATTCTTCCCAAAAAATAACTTTAGAAATGTAGGTAGATTTTGATAAGTATCTAATGGATGACTATCATATTTTTTATACATAAAACTTGTAAGGTATACCTAATATTATCATAATTTTATAGAGGTTGTTGAAATGTAAATATGAAAAAACGTAAAAAATGAAAACTTCTACTCACTTCTATTGTAACCACCATGTAAGATCATCGGTTGTTGTCTCATTCTATTGAGTTGCTGTTGACCGCTTGTCCATACACCGTTCCCACCACCATATACGATGTCATACATAGTCGTTTCAGTGTCACCTTCTACGTCCACGTTCTCATCTTCGTCATCGTTTGCCACGGTCGTCACTGATGCTGAGTGACCCTGAAAGTCATATTTGGCGTAGTTATAATAAACTTTCTTAATTTAATTTATTTCTTTTTACGTGAACATTTCATTTGGTAAAAGTATGTATGGTGCAATAAATTAATATAAGTAATATAATAGGTATAACATAAAATAAAAACTGCTTATAAAATAGACAGTTTTGTCACTATAGTTGTAGGTAGCATTAGATTACAGTTATAAACGGGACTATTATATATACGTATAAAAAAAAAAATTATTATTATGATCACTTGGACATAGCATTTTTAAGTATAAAATTTAATTCAAACATCAAGTATTACAAAAGCGTACATTTTATTTTGCATTATTATGCACTTTTAAATTTTTAAGTGATGTTTTTAATTTCTAGAGCAGTTTTATTTACTTCTACTGGCAATTTTGATTAAATCTCAAGAATTCAAGATTATTTTTTCCAACTACATATAACAACATGTTTTTTTAAAATAATTTCGTAGGTGGTTACTGGTTATATCCATGCTTTCATAGAGTTGTACGCAAAAAATAGTATAATTTTTAATCAAAAATAATATTATAAAACAATAATTTTTTTTTCGTAATTACCCGTTGAACTAACTATTGATTTACATTGAAAATATTCGATATGATAATTTTAAACATTTATAATTTTTAAATAATATATATTGGAACATTTGGTATACTAAACGTTTTAAATTTTTTTGTTAAGGGCATTTTATAATATGATAATAGGTCATTTAAAGGTCAATAAAAACTTAGCTCTAATTATTGATAATATTGAATAAGCCGTTTTAAAATTCATGCACATTCAACATTGTACGGATATTTTTTTGCCCGCAAAAATACGACTTTTGCATCAAAAAATGGACACCGAGACACAATATAATGTATAAAATTACCTTGTTCCTTAGGCACATTTCCACGTGCGCATTCATCTGCTCTTGAGTGGCGGCTGCCACAGGCTCGTTACAAACGGGACAACAGCACGTCGTCGGTGTTAACAGGATTTCGTCAGGTTTTCGTTTACGATTTTTGATCCTTAAACGATTGTGTCGGTTTGCTTTGACTTTTTGATATGTCTATACACCGGAGAGAAAAAACAATATAATCAATTAACGTTATTATTAATATCTTTCAAACGAATCGGTAAAAAAAAGAAACAACAACGATAATAATTATTGTTTGTTATTAAAAATTGACATTTATTAGATATCTACAGTAAATTCGTTATCGAGTGCACTATAATGTTAATACATCGACAGCGGTTAGGTTATTAATTGAAACCCGAAAAATGAGTATATTTTTTTTTTTTTTTTCATAGAAAACTTTCATGAAATTCACTTAAAATCCTATAAAAAAAAAGTCTATATTAAATAAATTCGTCTAATTTAATATAACAATACCTACTAAAATACCAGTAAGAGTTTTGCAAATCGTTAAGAAAATACAAATGACAAAGTGACGCTGACTTTATATTATTATGAAAATAATTAAATATCGCTCACCTCCCATCGACCGTGCAACGAGCTGTCCCTGCTGCCACCGGCAATTGGCGACAGTTGACCGACCGCGCCGTCCCTAGCGCATATTGCAAGGCCGTGGTGATGTTGATGATGCATGTCGGCTTGCAGAAGTTTGTCGGGCGTGCCGCGTCTGGTTCGGCGACCCGCCGCGGCCGCCTGTTTGTACAGCCGTTCCAGTTCCCACACGAAATGAGCCTCGAGTTCGTGGACCGTGCGGAGAACTGCACCGCAAACCGGACAACAGTTGGCCGTGGATTGCTGCTGCTGTTGGCCGGCGGTCGAAGATTGCTGTTGTTGCTGCTGTTTTATGGTTGACCCGTTATTGTTGTTGTTGTTACTGTTGTTATTGTTGTTGTTGTTGTTGTTGGCTGTCGGTATCGCGTTCCCCGCGGCAGTCGGCCCGACGCTGCTGTTGGCCGTCGTCGTCATCGGCGGCGACGGTTTTTTTCCTGCGGAACAACCGAAAATGTCGTTAAAATCAAAAAACGGCGGTCTGACCACCGGCATCATCATGAGCTGCGGCTGTTGCGATTGCTGATGCCGCGCTGCGGTAAATTCGGCCATTGCGCCGCAGCGACGAACACGAACGCACGGATAGCGATTAAGGACTAACCGACTCGTTTACGCTTGACGCTGACAATACGCACGCACGCACGCACGCACTCACGCACCTCCCCCTCCCCCTTTCCGTCAACCCTCGCGCCACTCGTGCGGCGACCCTTCGACGTGCCTGATTATACAGGGTACGATCTGCAATGATGTCCGACAGATCGGAATGATAAACAAAAGATTTATATACGTATGTAGGCCAATTTTCGTTTTACGACTTTATAATAATAGTACCTACCAATTATATCGAATCCACCCTAATTAATAATAATAATAATATAGTTATTACGTATTCGCCAGTAATTGGCAGTATAATTAGCCTACCCCCTTCGCGTGTACTTTTCACACAATCGTCATTAGTTTGACGATTCGTCGTACTAGTATAATTGTACTGGGAAAAATTTGAATAACGACGACGAAAAGGTTTCGGTACGGTACGACCCCGTCGTTCGCGCGTCAGGGGCGACGCCGTTTCAATTCACCCTGTACGATTATAATAATACCTATGATATTTACGAGGACGGGTAATTCGAACGCGATGGACGGCACTATAGTTTTCCGTCGACGACGTGACAATAACGCGCGAGCGGGCAAACAAAACGCGGTGGCAGCGACCTATAATAACCATGTTGCTCGCCACCCCGTCAACGCGATATCGGCAACGATACTACCCGTCGCAAAGTCACTGTAATAATATATTATTATATTATATATATGTATATGTATACGTGTATCCATTGTTGTCCGCGCTACGTCAAACTGCAGCCAGCTAGCAGTTCTGGTTTATTTTATTTTATTTTCGTATGCCCTCGTCGTACTCGCGCGATTATCATTATTATATATTATTTTCCATTATAATATACAACGTGTGTATATATATATATATATATATATATATATAAATGTATACCATTGAATTATAATATACGTACGAGTTGGTGTCGTGTGCATAGCGGTGACGGGGTATGTGGGTCGGGTGGACAAAAAAAAAAAAAAAAAATTAAACACAATAAGAAATGAAAATAACGACGACAAAAGATCACTTCCCTCCGACGTCCAATATATATATATATATATGTATGTGCGCGGAGAAAATTCCGTCGATCTTCCCCTAGACAGTGTGACGCCGACCGGCCAGGTGTGTATGTGTGTGCCGGTAAGTGTCACACAGCGTAGGAATCGTGTGGTGTACAGTCACGCAGGTAAAACGACCGTTCTCCTCCCTACCCTCCCCGTACGCGCGGCCCGAAATAATCTCTGTAAACGCGGTAGGTACGACGTGTGGTCGTGGCACGTATAAATACCGGAGACGCAGTGGACTCTTTATACGCGGTCGTATCGCCGAATTTCAATAAGAAATATTTGTGTTTATTTTTTATCAATGGCAAACAACCAACACAACGTATATACATATATATATATATATATATATACAATATCAATCACAGTCAACTCGGTCCGTTCCTTACGGTTTAGAGGACGCTGCCCACTCGTCGGAGATGTCCCTGTCTTTAACATCCGCATACCATAGCAAATCCATACGTACCGAATTCTTATAATGTTAATGTTAAATTTACCTGCTATCAAAATTGTAGGCTAGAATATAAACTTTGTTCTAATTTAGAGTATTTTTAAAAAATATACATTATTATTTTAACACTAAGTAGATTCTTAAAAAAAAAAAAAAATGCGTTATTAAGTCACTTATATAATTCGTTTAAAAACAAATATTTTTAAAAATGTAACGCTAGAACACAGTTTATATTTAACTCTACAAATTTGATAAGTTGTAAATTTACTTTTATTAATTATAATAATTAAATAAATATAATTTAATTAATTATAAAGTCGTAGACTTTATATTATGTTATGCGTATTTAAGACAAAACGTGTGGTTGGCGTCTTGATTTTATATATTAATTGATGGTCTGCTTTTTACGAAAAATAGTTTAAAATTTCAACCTCACTAATATTATGTACATTATTAGATATTATATTTAATCGTTTGTAATCGAAATATAAACGAATATTTATAATAGTAAAATAATATATAAGTTATTATAATATTAAAATAGAAATATGGAAATTATTGTAATTTATAGTTGAGGCGTATATTATAAAAAAAAATGTATTATAATAAAAATAATTATTCTTTCACTGTAGTATATTTATGATAATCGAATCGCACACGTATATATTTTATACACACACATACACATATTTTTAGAGTTGGGAAAATGAAGCATTAAATACACATATGCGCGTAAACGACAAGCCAACTAAGTCTTTTATTTAGGTATTTGTAACTTTATAAACTATGAACATATTAAAACACACGAATCAGTTAGGAATGTTTCGGCGAGTATTAAAATAGTAAAATATACAATTTAATAGTATAATATGAATTTTAAACAACAATATCATTTCACATTATCGCACAATGATACCGGTTAACTCATTAGATGTACCTCGATACTACACCAGTATTTTCTGCACCTATAAACAACTATTATAAAAAAAATATTCATCGACAATATTTCACTTTTATAAATACCCATTTATTTTATATATTAAGACAGTAAAATACTATTTTAATTATCTATTTCGTTAAATAAAATATAAATACAATCAATCAATATTTTACTCATTCAATGCAATTATTAAATGTTTCTACGATAAAAATGTCGAATATGCATATATTTTGTTGAAAATGTTTATAGACGCTATTAAATCAATACAAAACGATAAAAAAAATGTATTTATTCTTGAAAATCGTAAAAAAAAATGCAAAATTTGCACCATACAATTTTATATTTAAATTCTATGATATATGAACCGAATTTTGTTCTCAAGAAACTATGTGCTGGAGTATTATGAAAAAAAAATGCAAATGCTACAAATTCCTAGCCCTGCATATTATATTATATATGTAGCACATAGGTGTATTTGTACGTTAACGAGGGGATCGTCAAACGACAGCGGTGACATTAATGTTCTAACAACCTTTTCAATTGCTTCAACAATGTACCCCTTAAGCATCTTCGATGATGAGTTGGATATGGGGTGTGTTTATTTTATTTTAAAGTAGCATTAAAAATATGTATCTTATTTGTCACTGCAGTTTATATTGTATAATATTATTTAAAATAATAAATATTTAAAATTTATCATAAAGATATAATCATTCGTTGACACCCTATATAATATATATATATATATATTTAAATATAAATATTTATGATTATATTACATTGTCTTCAATTTAAGAACGTTTATTTTAATCTGAAATTTTAGTTATAATAAAACATAAGATACATATTCTAAAATATTTAGATCAATGCATCACCGGTACCAGTGACCGGCTTAAACTAACCTACTACTCGACATCGTGATATATCTGTTAAGTAGGTGTACAACATTCAACAAAAAGATTTTAAGAAAATGTATTTAAAATTTTAATTTTATTTTTCTAGTGTAACTTAAACTAACCTAACTCAATTAACAGTTCTATTATATTATAACATAACATAACCATGTTAAAAAAAACAATTGATGATGGAATGGACAGTGACATGAAAACGCAATAAATGTGTCCGTCATATCTATATCATACAATAGATATAAAACACGGATTTGTCAAGTTATAATAAAAACAATCTTCGTCGTTGACAATTAGTGTTATAAAGGTATGATGTGCGTATGAAATATGATGATTGATGACATGCGATATAATAGGTATCTACTTCTCTTCAATGTTACAGAATGTTATCGATATGGATCGATGGGTAGCTTAGTGATTTTGCGCAGGGACGAAGATGGCTGCAGCCGCCGCTAAAAACAGATTTCCCGTCTCGGAAACGGGGCAAGCTTTTTAGTCTTTGGGTCGGTGGATGGGGGACGGGAAGCGGGACGCACGTGCATTTCAATTTATTTTCTACGTGTATACATGTGTGCAGCAGCGTAAAAGGATGTGCCGTTAGATTTCCTCCCTCGAAACTGTTTCGTGTTAGGGATTTACACGTCGACGGTGGTGCGGCTAGGCCTGTAGTTGAGTATTATTATTATAGGTTGAGAAAAATGCGATTTGTATCCTTAGTGATCATGGCTCGCGGGGAAAACAAAAAATAAATTTGCTCGAACGAATATATGTGTAATGCGCGTGAGGCGGTCGCGGGGGAGTACACATAATATTATGATATATATCACCATCCAATTCTATACAGGGTGATCGGAATTTCTCGTCGGGTGAGAATTACACACAGCGTATCAACGTCACTCCGTTATCTCGCGAACGCGAGATTCTGATCGTTCTGTATACAATGTTTTTATGAAGATTAATCGCGTTGTATCATGAGACGCGATGGCCTGCACAAGGGTCAACGCAAGAAGACGGTCGGTGGTGCAAGTGGACTGCTCTGAGATACGACCCTGCACATCGCATGCACATTCGTATATTATATGCATAATAATATAATATATTATACTATTGTTAACGATTCACGTTGACGGTATCGCGATTTGACCGCAGACGGATGACAAACGATGTGGAAATTCTCGCGTGTACGCGTTACACGTCGTAGAGCTTTCGCAGCATTGCGTAGTTTATCTGGCGCCGTATAAGGGATCCTCGATCCTTCTTCGACGCAGCTCAGGTGTGGATGCGATATAGGAGAGGGGAGACCCCGGGCCCTTCGAGCGGAAACGAAATAAAATATTCGGCGTCGGCGCTCCACCTGAGGTCGGGCCTGCCCACCCGTCGACTGAACCACCGTTCGCGCGGTGGTAGCGATACCTCCCCACCCGCGCCGCGACAACCAATGTGCCAACGGCTTTTGTTTTACGTGGGCGTCATCGTCGGAGGGGCCTACTCCGCCCTCCCCTCTCGGTCGTTTCAAAGTCACGGAAATATTTGTAGACACGTTTCCCCGGGACACCACGACGAAGACAATACACTCAATACGGGTCAAATAGTATAATATAATATGTGTCCTATTACACACCGAAACGCATCATATGTAATGAAAAACTTTTTTCTTTTTTTTCTAATACATCCAACGATTATTTTTCGTTAATATCCACAAATAGTTTATTATTATTGTCATATGTCATCCATTCAATAATATAATTCCAGAATAATATAGATTTAAGTTTCGATAAACGCACCATATTATGATTATATGAGAAAGACCAATTACCCGAAAATAACTTTTTCACAAACAACACAATAATGTAATATGCTACTCGTATTGATATACG
Organism: Eriosoma lanigerum; assembly: GCA_013282895.1. Classification (NCBI taxonomy): domain Eukaryota; kingdom Metazoa; phylum Arthropoda; class Insecta; order Hemiptera; family Aphididae; genus Eriosoma; species Eriosoma lanigerum. The sequence goes on from CM023361.1 coordinate 17,972,876, forward strand.
ATGTATCAGTATTATGTTTTATTATCTATAACATCACCAGATACGATGTAAACTTAGTTACAGTATTACAAATAGAACATTATTTTCGTATCTAAGGGTGCCAATAAGGAGGAAAAGGGGCCATTACCCCATATGAAATTATTTAAATAGTATAAATTAGATTAATTTTCTTAAGCTTTAATTTATAAGTCAATTAAGATAAACATATATTTAAAATTATGACACTTGTATAAACATAGGTACTATCTCCAGGTACTTATATTATACAATATAATAATTTATTATCAAAATTATTTTGATATTGACATATTGCCCTAGGTGAGATTTTATCCTTTAGTCGCACGTGATCAAACTATAGACTCTTTAAGATCTGTATTTATTAATTGGGTGTACATATGTACTTTAGTATATCCAGTTCCCGATAGAATGTTATTAATTTACTTCAAAACGACAGGGCAAAATATTTGTTTAAACCACTTTTACTGCTCGCTAATATACATGTCGTATATGTACTTATAATCTTAAATCATTAATTAACTCCACATAATCAATAACTAGGAATAAATAATTATAAAAATAATGGTAACAAATTCAAAAATATTTAAAGAAAAAAGTTTTAAATTGTATTCCTTTTAGTGTACAAATGGAATTTGCAGGTTACTCTGCTAGGTTTTAGTGAAGATACTACAAATAAATATGCAGGATATCTCGATCCTTAGTCATAAATAATAATAATAATAATAACAGTATGTATCTATTATTATTGTGCGTTTTACTTGTAATCTTAGATAATATATAATGGATAGGCCCTGTGTGGATTTATATATCAATATATACACCTTGGATAAGACATATTCATTATCAGGTATTCCTGAATTTATTGTCTCAATCAGAAATTTCGATAACATAGAGGTAAATAGATAACAAAATATTATTGATAATAAAATAAGTAAAATTTAAAAAATATATTATATATATATTTTATATTAATTGTATAATATACAATTATTACATAAAGTACAAATATTACAATACAAGTTAATTATTATTTTTAATTAGACATTCATATTTTCCTTAATTATTTCGTAAATGGATAATTTTGGTTAGTTTTTGCCATATTTTGATTGAATCGTTTGTTTTTCTTATTTCGTGAAAATTTCTGATATCAAAATATTTGTGTCCGTTGCATTTATTAAATAATTCTTAAGAGTTTTAAGATGTATTATTTTTATATGAAGATTTATTAAGTATTTATTATTTAATGGACCAAATAAAATTTCATTTTGAGTATGACAGAAGATATAATATTAATATTGTTCTTTCGCTGTCTCTCTTCTCTATTCAAGAATGGTGTCCGCTACACACACATACTGTATCAGTGACGTGCTGAGCTTCGAAAATGTATACCACCCACGATTTAAAAGCCATTTCCTTACGGACATTTTAGTAATAATAACTTATTTTAAACATTTATTAATAATAGAAATTATATTAAAATAATTAATATTTGTTTATTATTTAAAAAGTAACATATGTTTAAACGATCACTTGTTTTTGAAAATCAATCAATATAGCTTTATTAATATCAATGTTGATATCTTGTTACAACTAATGAACATAAGACTTTATAATCTTTTTCGGTTCATTTTACGATTGGACTTATTAACTGCGTCAATAAAATAAACGTATACTACGGCTGTGAACTCAGTTATACATCTTTTAGCATTCAAACCATATCAATCAGTAATAACTAAGCTTAGGGACTTCTAGCATTTGTATATTATTTTTGAATAGTTACCTATATAACTATCAAATTCAATCTAAAATCTTATTCGAAGTATAAGGAAACTATATATGCAAAATGTTATTTTGCATATTTTAAGATTTTTGATTTTTGGGCATATTTAAGCATTATTTAGCATTTTAGTGCTTTTATTTAATTATTTTGAAAATAATAATAATAATAATTTACCGCCATCACATGTTATTCCCTAATGTTCTCTACTACCCTTATCGGTATAGTTTTATAGTTTACGTAAATTTACAATTTAATTTAAATTAGATACAACTTTTCCAATTTAATTAAAAATAATCATTTAGACATTGTTGGTCTTGGTACTCTTGGTAATTTTTAGTGCATATTTAGGTGCTTTTTAGAGCTATAAATCCCTAAACTTGGTAATAACTAATATTAGTATAAGTTTAAAGTAAATATGTATTAAATAGTACCTAATTAATGTACAATATGGGCGTATGGTATTTATTATAGATTTGTTTTATTATCAAACAATATTGGAAGATAATAGACTATTTTATATTTCACCGCCCTATGTGCACACCCACCCCTTACAATCTTGTTGCCTAGACATCATTTTAAGCCATCTTCGGCACGCCACTGTACTGTATACACACGGCCTATCCGTTATGTATTAGCTATGATTGTACTCAGTGGCGTCATTTCAGTTTTTACTAGACCCATAAATTTGCCGACTATTTTTAAGAACAGGAGTGGGAAGGGTCATTTTTTTTTTTATGGGTATTTTATTTTATTGTGAGCGGTAATCAATTAAGGAGTTATTGTTTTTTGAAATCTGCCGACTTAGGATTTGGCTAATTATAGACTACGGCAAATGTATGAGTTGCCCCCTCGCCCTCAAATGACGCCACTGGTTGTACTACACACGTATATGTCGGAAAACAACGTGTGTTTTCGGTCCCCGCGGTGAAAAATCAACGAAAACTGCGGTGTAATTTGCCGGAGCACGTTTCACAAAGTTTCCGCAAAATTATAATACAGAGTGTAGCTGCTTGCGCGACGGCGGTTAATGCGTATTTAAACGCGGTACACGACACGGCGTTTACGGCGACAGGACGATCGCGGTAGCCGCGCGGGCCCGGGCGACGGCGGGTTTTAATGTGCGCCGCGCGCGTCACAGATGTGTTTTTCGGCCGAGGAACGCGCTCGTCGCTACGTCGGAGTCGTGTCGCTCCGGGGACGGATGTCGCGTCGCGCGGCGTAGCATTAATAATCCGCGTGTACGACGGATGCGAAAAAACGTACGAGAATCGTCTGTCGCATAACGGTCGCAATTAGCGGCGCGAAAGGGGTTTGAGCGAGCCGCACCGCCCGCCGCCCGCCGCCGTTGGAAATCGACAATCGTCCGGCCGCGGGCAAAAGGGTATATTATATATAATATAATAACATTATAAAACATGCCGTACTGATGTTCGTCTGAATGCGGGGAATGTACGACTGAGAGTATACGTCGTATATACGTGATGGTTACGCGTAATTGCTTCAACCGCGTCGGATTCCGGATAAAATCCAACAGCCGGCCGAAAAGCGAGAAAGTTATGTATAGAAGTTACCCCGGGACCGTATGGGTATATATATATTATATGTATAATAAAGGTTTCGGCTCGCATTTGATATTTTTAATAACACGGAAAATATTATGAAATTTTATCGCGTGTGCACGATGCTAATGTTTGTGAATACTATATTATAATTATTTACGCGCGGCCTCGACGTAGTGTATAGATATTATTTTGTGTTTTCCGGTCGCGACGGTTCGACGACAATATACGAAACCCGAAGAGAAAAAGAGGTCGGGCATATTGTAGTGCGCAGCCTACCCCTCGTCGGGAAACGATTCGCTATGTATAACCTATACACAAATTGTTACCTCTC
>CM023361.1:17976576-18189337 GCA_013282895.1 Eriosoma lanigerum
GAGAGGTAATGGCTTTTCACGTGTTTCTACGGTTCCCCTCCCCTCACCGTATCACCACCCCCCTCCCCACACACACACACACACGCACAAGGCACAATATATACATCATACGACTTTTATAACACGAGCAGATATATAATATTATTACGTAGGTACTCCATAAACGATCGTACATCGTTTCCCCGGACCAAATACCGTATAAATAATAATATACGATCGGTTGTAAACGCGATACATACGAAGACACGCGCATAATATATGATTATTAATTATCGTTATAAATAATACTTCCCGTCGAGTGAGTTATTGTATATTAACACGTCGGGGTTACGAAAATGACAAACATCATATTTTGCGCTCGTGTGTAATAATATCATGTGATAACTTGTATCGGTATCGCACAGACGGCGAGTCGAAACTACATCGTCACCATTCAACTCGCTGAACATAATATTATTATACTTGTGTAGAATAAAAACACCGATGAATATATTTTGCATATTTTATAAGACACATAGTGCTCACATATTAGTATATATTATTATTATTATGATATTATCTTTTATGGTTGAAAAATATTACGTTTAACCACACAAAAATAAGATGTATCTTGCACAGAATTGTCTGATTCAATTACATTTATCGGAAAAATGATCTTTTAGAACATATTAATTTTTAGTGTTTTATTATTTATTTTTATTTGGTACCTACATTTAAATCTGATTACAATAACTATATCGAGCCTCTTAGGCTATAATATATGTATTATGTGTATAATACAAATTTATACATCGATATTAGTTTTGTTTGGATTGTTTGCAGGGCCATATTTTGACCACCCCTATAATTGGTCGCTCCTGGGCATCACGATATTGCCACCTCTCCCCTCCTCAAAATAACGAACACATTTTTTTAAGTAAAACAGAAATAGCCAAACAAAAAAAAAAATGTACCCTTATATCTATATTCAAATTAATATATTGTAGAATAAAATCATAAAATGCACAAAATATTTAAGAAATATAAAAAAATATTATATTTACAACCATCAATAATTTTTTTGTAATTGAATGTCGACTAATGACATGATAGTTGCTTTAGTTCTACATTAAAAAAAAAAATATTTGATACCATTGCTCCTCCTAAATACGGCTATAATTGTTTGCAATTATTGATTGTTTGCAGCAAATAGTGGAAAATTAATATTGATAATTTTCTATTCTTTATTCCAGTTGTGTAGGTAGTAGGTGTATAATATATTGCATAATAATTATTAATTGATTTCTATATAATCAAAAAGATATTTACAAAATTTTTTTAAAATATTTAAATTGTAATTTTGAATGTATATTATAATATAATATACCAATGGTTTATTTGTTTATGTTTAATAAAATATTATGATTATTATCGTTTGTTCGCATTTCCCCATGATTACGTAGAAAGAATAATTGTATTTCACAATATTGTTCTACACAACACTGGTTATACATTCGAATAAATAGTATCCGTATAAACATTCACAAATCAGAATAATAAAAATATTAATATTTTTTTTTTTTTAACATGCGCATGCCATCGTCTTTGTCGAGTGGTATACTGGTACCTATGTAGTATAATATTATGACTCGCGCGGATAAATTACGACCGGTGCACATTATAATATTATTATGACATCGAATATGGAAATCATCCTGAAAACGGCTGTCGGTCCGTATGTCTGTGAACGTGAAAACATTTTTATATTTTAATTCGCCGATACCATCTTGTTTGTATTTGACCATTGGTGTTATCAGCTAATAGCTATCGAGTGGAGATACGAAGAGTATAGTGTCGGTAATCTCCGATCTATATACATGGGTCCACTATACGGCATACCTACACTCAAAACCTATATTATATAGTGACAACATAATAATAAATAATATATTATACAAGCACGAATTCGGAAACAAGACGAGAAACGACGTCACCGTAGTTATAATACATTACGATGACACCACGATGTCTTGTGAAAATAATATTACGTGGTAACGAAACACACTGTACATATTATTATTATTATTATTATTTATATACCTACCTAAATTATACGCAACACGCGTTAAAAAAAAATATGTATGAATCGGATACGTTTGAATTACCATTATCACGTGACACAAACTACCTATATGTATATATTATTGTATATACGTTTATTTATTTATTTCTATGCGTATTATCAGATGGTTATCATGGTAATACACACGAAATTATAATGTCGTATTTTTTATTTTATTATTATTTTTTTATCTCACGTGCCACTATAATATTATAATATTTTTTTAACAGTGTTTTTGTAACGTTTGTAGCCTAGTGTATAGAGAGAAGTTTGCGCATATATCTCACCGGCACCCCGTGCAGCAGATCCTACACTATAATATGATATTCAATGTCCCGACAATTTCTCAACGGGCCGTCGTACATTGACCGAATTTATATTAATTTTATAAGAAACCGTTTTGTAATGATATTATATAGCAGTATAGGCATTCATAACGACCATAACTATGGACCATAATCCACAATATTATAAATTATAAATAACCGATATAATAGTATATATATATATATATATATATAATGCACCATTGACCATTGTATTTGTATATTCTAATCGAGTTAAGATGGCTGGTAGATGCGGTAGCTATTATAGTTTATTACCTACCGCATTATAATATATCGATTATTATTATTTGTGTTTTGTTAATGGTTATACCTAGATATCTAATCGCGATTCTGAGTAACATATTCAGAATCATAATTCACGTGTAACTATCTATAGGTAGGTAATAAGTAATATATTAGACTATTATCGATTTTGAATACTATTAACCTTAATATATTTGGATATGCGTTGTAAGGACATTGAAATAAATTTCGACCTATTGTCTATACTATTAGTGTTACTCGATTTTTTTGTTCATCGACAATATTTCTGTTTAATAAATTTTATCCGTCACCCGAGCTCATAATGTCATCCGAAAAAATATTATAATGCTATACTATAAAGCTTATTGTTATTTATGATACATAATATTATATATTATATGTGTAAGTTTGTTTTTTATTTATTATACGTAATTATCCTTACACGGCAGTCGACCATTGACGTTTTTACAGCGTGTGACAATGCAAGCGGCAAAGGGTGCAGTATCACGAGAACACGGGCGGTAACAAATGACAATGCGCTACTGTAGCAAAAAAAAAAAAAAAAAAAGGGCGCATAACGTCCCTTTTTTTAAATAAATAGATGAAGTGTAAAATTATAATAATATACGTGTACTACACACTTAGGGACGGATCGCGCACAAGTCTTCCCTACTCTTTATCGGTGCAAAAGAGGCAAACACATGCAGTAAACAATGCGCCATTACGTATCTCTCTCGTCCATCGGTACAGTTCGACGAGAAACATATTACATATTATAGTAGTAAGTATTATTATTTGAATATAATACAATAGATTCTACAAAATATATGGAAACTGTGGATGGGAAATATGTTTTTTTCGACTTCGAGGGGTTAGGGTACAACAAACACAACTATATAAATAATACATATTTTAGCGTTATGATTAAAAAAAAAAAACACCATGTAATATATATTTACGTAGGATACGGGAAAGCGTGTGTGCGACACGGTCGATTAATTTTCGCGCGATCGAAGACTCGCCGCGCGTGACGGACGGCGGTGAAGCAACAAGTCGTCGCAGAAATACGGTTGCGTTGGCGTGTGGACAAGACGATGACGCACGATACATGCACCGCAATACTCATGAGGACTTGTTTATCAAAGATATGTGAAATATTTTATATAAAATATGTGTAGTTATTAGTTGTTTTTTTTTTTTAAACCTATATATTAATAATAATATAATGTAGAATGTAGAAATTATATTACGTACCTATATAATATAAATAGGTACTACGAAGAAGTATTTTTATCTAAAAAAAAATGATAATATGTTCGTAAAAATCCAAAAAATAAAAACGTATACACTACCTATAAGTCAATAATTATTTATTTTAATACAAGCGCGTGCAGGTAGACCACGGAGACTATCACGGAGAAAATATATCTTCCCCTCTAACAATATAACGTATATTGAAATTTGATACAACATAATAGTAGAGTGTGTTTTGCGTTGGGATATAATAAACATTAATAATATTCTAACGTAGGTATTATATCATAGATTAATAATATAGGCTGCGTTATAATAATTGTAATTGTGATCGTTTTTAATAAACGACAACGTGTGTTTGCCGTCGTTACTGGCTGCGGGGATTGTTTTCGGCCGGAAAAACTGTGTCCCTGCGCCATCGGGTAGGTGTGGGTATCAAGTCAGTGGCGGCGGCGCTGTTAAAGAGATATATAGGGTCGTTATGGTGTTGTTATTATTAGAAAGTTTCGCGGTTAGTTAGATGGGTGGAGGAAGTGTCGACGGGGATTGTTACTGTTTGTGCTGCTACTACTACTGCGAACAATAGGGGTAATTGCAGACAGAGCCGAAGGATTAAATTATTAAATTAAATACGCCACACAAAAGCGGTTTTCCACCACCACCACTATCGCGTGTATAACTTTTCTCCGTCCGACACGCGATATTATAAGTATTATACGTATATAGGAAGAGAACGGCTGCTGCAATCGCTATCGAACCATACACCGGCAGTTTTGCAGTCCACAAACGCATACACTTAAAACACTTCAAAAATCGTCTCATCTAAAAGTGCACCGACGTCGTCGTCATGCTCGTAATAGCGTAGTATAATAATAATAATAATAATTGTTATTATTATTATATTAGTGCGCATTTTCCATGGCGGACACGCTTCTAATGAAATGTTATTGCGGCATTCCTTTGTCGACCGCGAATCACCGCCGTCACTGTTTTCTCTGTGATGGAAAGTTTAGGGTATGCCACCGTATGTAGCATGTTCGCCGCTGTTGTGACACAACGACAATGTTATTGTATTATTATAATACTATATATGGGTACTCGTACAATTTTATTAACGCTACTTCTCAAAACTGTCACTGCTTCACTGCGCCGTATACTTGTTTCTTCGGCATTAACTTTTATTGTCGTTTTCAAACGTAATCTATCGTGTTTCTTTAGTGAGTTATTGATACCACATATAATTGCATATTATCTATTATAGAACAGTGGGTAACACTAATAAGCATCAGTTATTACTGCAGTGTGACGATAATATTTAATTTTAAATTAAGATAATTACTATATGGGTGTGATCCGTTTCCGCCAAAATTGTATCTTTCCATTTTCCACCATATAAGAAAGATCTATTGATTATAAATTGTATGATAATTTAATAGTATATTTTCCTTTCTCCGTACAATCTAATAAATCGATAGGTATATTTGCGAAACTATGAAATATAAACTCGCAAACTAATATAATTATATACTAAAATAAATGGTATCTTAAATCGTTTCGATACATTTCCGATTTTTTTTTTAAATTTAAGAGAAATGAGAATCGGTGGAAACATAAAGGTACGATTTTTTCGGAAACAGGCTATGCCCATCTATATTAACTAACCGATATTATAGTGTTAGTGGGTAGATATAATAATTTAAATGAGTAAAATACAACGTATCAAAGGATTACATTTCAATGATAACTTAGTATGACTACTTATGTAAACGCTAGCTGAGGGCAACATGTAATGAAGTATACGCGTTATTAATTTCCAAAACTACCATGTAGACACTAGGCATGTATACAAGCACACAGTATGTGTTTACCAATACCTATCGAACTAGTAAACGCATACATCATCAGTCCGTTTAAACGTTGCCACACAATAATAATTTTGGTTTGTGTGCTATAATAATATGTAACAAAGTTTGTTCAGATAATAAGTTTTCCACTGACCCTTTACTAATATACGATTTGAGCTTTGAGTGTAGGTAGTACACACGTGTGGGTATGCGGGCATGTAATTGTTTTGATTACATAAACTGATATTTTGACAGTAAATACACAATTTCGTATTTCGAAATCTACTTTGTAGTAATAATGTTATCGATCGGTATGCATATTTAGGCGGATATAATTTACTTTGATACGTAATAATTCGTACATCCAATGTTGAATATAATATGGTCTTCATCGTACCATTGGTTTTGTAATATAATATTAATGCATATAGTAGTGATGTAGTTATAATGTAATAATATAATACTAGGCAGCGAATTTCCGGTTCGACGAAAAGATAAAACTGCTATTGTCATTCATTCCTATCGACCATCCACTATATTCAGTCAATTATTAATTAATTAATTTTTTTAACTCTATTTCTGATATATTGTACTTCGTACTGTTCAATATGACGAATTAATTTTTATACATATACCTACTGTAAACGCTATTGATATAATTTTTATTCACTTCGTTTCATTTTGATAGGACAGAATAATATTATATCGCATGACTATGATTATCGTTTCCCCTTTAATCACAATTTGACGTCAAAGGGAGCGTCCAACAGCGTGAAACGTTCAGCTCGCGCGAATATACATCGTATGTAGGTATACGTATTGCAACATACCACAGTGAAAACGAAAAGCAAATTAATTTCCATCAGTGGGTCTTTCAAGTCTCATGTCATCGTCATAATCACGTCGTATCGGATCAAAACGGCAGACCGGACCTTGTTCCGCCTTGTTCAAACAACGGGAATCGTATATTTATAGTATATATAACTTTATCTGTGTATGTGTATGTGTGTGTCGAACAGGAGTGCAGGACAGTCGGATCGATGGAATTTATGATGATATCGTCTGTGTTCGTCATCGTATAGTCGAGTCGGCGGCGGACAATGAATTCGGGTGGAAGTTGTCACGTCGGGTTACGGTCCACGAGCGTCTTCATCCGTTGACGGAGATTCTATACCTCTCCCTTCGTCACTTTCATGCTTTTCGACGACGACACTACTGCAAATGTACTTACGTAATTGGCTTTGATGGGTTTGTAAGAGTCCCGCCGGGACGTTTGTCGAGTTCACTTAAACGCACGCTGCAGTGTGTCGTGTGTGGTGTTTGTGTACGTTTTACAGTGTTATTGCTGCTACTTTTCTGCGCACCCTGCTTAGAGTTTTCGGTCGTTAAATATCCGATTTTAATCCACACCCCTCGAGATCACGTGCCCAAACGACCACATTACATTATTATAAGGTCAGACGGTCAACGCGAACGCCGTCAACATCGCGTAATGCGCAGACGAGAGAATAGTCTTATTACTTAATTACCGATTTCGTTACTTAAATAAAATATCATTGTAATAATATATCAAAATTATTAACCTAATTATGTTTTAGAAATCATCGCTACTACGACAGTCAGAAACCCCATCTGTTTTTGATTTGTATATACTAATATCAAAGCCAATAATTATTATGGATCTTATTAATTTTTTAATTAATAAATCGTAATTTGATACAGAATAATACCATTAAAAAAAATATATATATATCTACGATATTATAAATATATAATATAAACATTAACGAATTAAAAATATTACAACATTTATATTTTAAAATAGTATTCACTTTTTGAGATTAAAAGTTCATAAGTTTTTATATTTAATTTTCGGCGCCCTCTTCTCTTTGACACTCTTTATCTAACTTTTTATATCTAATCACTTTATACAAAAAATATACTCGTGAAAAATAATTTTATTACGGTTTTTGATATGAATTAGTATTTTACACTCTCATGTATTATATTTTAATCAGTATGTATTGTGGGTATATATATAGTTATAATATTATACCAATCGTAGCACAAAAAACAACATGTTGTTCACTCATGTGTATGTTGTAATGTTGTATATTATATCAATAACAAAAACCATTTGCTCGATATTTGCACTATAAATCTGGTCGGTGAAACGTATTATATTAATATTATTATAATAATCGTAACCAGAAGCCGCGCGGTATGTCATTTGGAACGAACGCGGTCGAGGGAGCACACTTGAAACATATTATATTATTATTATTATTATATACAGAAACCATTGTTTATGAATTGAGTTACGACCGCGGTATACCGCCGGCACCTCTCCCGTCCAACCGCAGTCTCGGTCGGTCCCCCAAAACCTCATACCAAACAAGTCTTAGACCAAGCAACAACACATAAAGAATCGTAAAATACCTCCACCGTGCGCGCGATAAATATTAGACTCATTAAAACTTTCCGGGGCCCAAGTGTTCACGCCGAATAAAATATCTACTGCGATGGTGGTCAGTATAATTTAATAATATTATATACTGTCTGTTGTCGCCGGTCGTTAGTGTTGTAGACCAGACCCAGAGCACAACTGATGATGATCATGAATAATATGTATAATAATACAATTATAAATGACTGAAATGAAAAAAAAAAAAAAAAAAAATCATCCGTTTATAAATTATTACGTTTCACCTTGAGCCGACGCGGCGACGGGAGACATCGTTTTTACGAGTCGCGCAAACACTATACGCAATTTACAATATAATTATTCTCAACGTGTGTTGTAGGTACCATACGTGCGCACAACTTATTATCATTCGACCGCCACATAATATAAAACGAAATAAATTTTCGCCGCCGCCGTCGATTGATGATTTCGTATTTAAATGTCTCTGAATATGTTATTTTCCGCTTTACATTCTTCGGTAGACAGACAGAAAAAAAAAATTAAGAAATGAATTAGCCACTATAAAATGTAAATTTTACGATTGTTCGTGGACCACATTATTCCGATAAAAATAACCGCGATTAAATTGTAAAATATATTATATACTCGCCATGCGCGATAGCAACGATACGACTGTCACTTGTTAGTATACAATTAATATGCTAACATTCGAGTGGTATTAATTTATAAATAATTTAGATAATCAATAATATTATAATGATATTGCCTATAAAATTATACCTATACCTACTATACGATTTTTAAGTAAAGATTTATTAATAATAATTAATTTAGTATTCATCAATTAATTTGTAAACAACAACTTAATCTCAAAAATTCAAACCGCATACTATGGAGGTATAACGTATATTATGGCCACAAGCGCAATTGACTTATTTAAATTACATACATTATAAAAACTAAAAAAAAATTAAAAGAATTTCCTTTTTTATAATACATATATGTATAACAAATCATATTACTTAAATAGATATTTACAATCTAGAACACACGACGTTTGTTTATAATAAATAAATTGTGAATATTTTAATTATTTACATAAGATGGAAACAGCATCGTCAAAGAGGCGGGTGAAAGAACTCTCTAAATAATTATCTAGAAGGTAAATAAATAATTGGGCCGCAATAAGATTTATAAATATAAAATATATACTCCCTGAGAGTCAATCAGTTTAATTAATTTGGACTATTTGTAATTGAACTAAAGTCATATGCGTCTTTAATATTGGCGTTTGGAATGCAACAATATTTGTTCGTGTAGTCGCATATTTATAACATACCGTGTGATTGAGTAACGTGTGTTGCCTAAGGTTTTAAGGTGTAGGCGTATACTTTTGAACATCACACACATTCATTTAGATTTGGATTCATTTAGAATCAAATAGAGATCTTCAGGAAATACATTTTACGTTTTTAAAATTTGAATTTTACGCGCATAAATTATTACAATAAGTTAAAATAACGCAGAAAATGTTATACATACAAGCGTACGAATTCGACAATATGTTTATTTATTTTTAAAAAGCTAAATAAAGACACGAGACGTATCCGACGAAAACAAAACGAAATTATTTAGATTAAAAGTCGTCGTAGGGTACATCAAAGTAAAAGAGGAGAGTGATTCACGTTCTGAAGAAAAACACGTTTTATTTTTATTTTTATTATTGAGGGGTGAGCAATGCGAATATTATAAATAATAATGTTTCTTTTTTCTCGAATAAAAACAAAATATATACATACACCGTCGGCATATTAAAGTTGTGTGTGGTTTAACACATGCAATTTAACGTTTCACCAGCATCATTCGTCGATTAAATAAATTCGTCATTGTATTATTATAATAAATTATTTTTATTGGAATATTAGATAAGTGCACTCGGAAGCTTATACGGAATAATATTGATTACATCGACTATAATGTGCGCGCGTATTATAATACTTCTATTATTACACGAGAGACCGCGTTTATCTGCCGACAGCGGAAAATTAGTAGAAAGATTTATTCGTATACATTTTTAATACACAAACAATGGGTTTGGACAAGTGTAACATTTGACTGCCATCGTCGAGACACCTTTATATTGTTATTTCGTGGTACTGCCAAACGGTATAGGCAACAAAATACGAATACGAAGAAACCAATTAGTTTGCTTTGCCGTTCGATATTTATACATATATTTGTTTTATTGTTTATATTTTATTAATCACTTTTCTGTATCGTGTTGGCAAAGAGAATAGGGTAGATAGGGCAACAACCATAATATAACAATATTCGCTGTACCGTTAATCAATTATTTTACCGATGACAACGGCGGCCCATAAATATCGACGGTTGATAGTTTGTTACATAAAAAAAAACATTTGACGTCGTGTTTGGAGCCGTTGACTACTTGATGAGGCTTATGGATGATGAATTTAAAGTTTAAACCCAATGATACTCATATTACATATCTCGAATTAAGCCGCAATTACGCAATAACCTGAGATAATAATAATTGCATTAACCCGTCGTTGGTCGCGTCTTTTTTTCATATTTCTTCGGTCGCATGATGAAAGATTCTCTTACCTTTTTAATATGTGATATTATATTTTTTAAACTACCAAAACATATTTATTATGTAATTTGTATTAACTTATCTATTATGGCACTTATAAACTATATATATTTTAGTATTTATATTGTTCTTTATTTATATATTTATATAATTGAACATCATTAGTATTGTTATTACAAAAGAAATAAATACATTTAATATTTTCTTCTTAAAATTACGTATTACTAATACAGGAATCACATATAGTTGTAGAATATTTTTTGCAAATTGAACTTATTATTATTATTATCCATATTTACTGCATGAAAAACACGCGAAATTACCAAAGCAAAATTTTTTACACCATATTTATTAAGTTTGTAAGGTATGTACTGGCGGAATTTACGTCTTCCTCGGAAATCCTCTAACGTTTCATTTATTGTACAATATTCTCATGGTGTATAAAATGATGTGTAACGATTTACAAATTCATCAAAAACCGTTCTAATTGGTGCTAAATTGTATTTATTTTTTTTGTTCATTTCGATGTGTATATTATCAAATCGTAAAGCACGAAGTAAAAGGTAAAATCGTCAAGTACATACGTTAAAACAAATAGTATTAAATTTTACAAGATATAGTTTTTATAAAGGTTTTTGAATTTTCAGTCACATTTTGTGTTAACAAACATGCAAAACATTAGAAACACTTATGCGCAACGTTAAAATATTATTGTGAACATGTTCGATAATATCGAAAAATATTTAGAATGTGTTACATTTATGCAGTGTTGTACAAAGATAACCCATAATTTGTCTAGATAAGATGACAGATAATTGACTTTAAATTTATCCAGATGACATAAATAGATAACACTTTTATCTAGATAATAAATATTTAATTTTGTAGATCCAAAGTTCTTACTCGGCGACTCAGCGTAAACTATAGTTGTTAATGTCATAATTATTTTTTAAATATTATTATTATTAATAATAAACTATCCGGTGTTCCAGTTAAAACTATAAATAGTGTTTAAAAGTCGCGGTTTAAAATAATTTTGTGTCAAAATTGTTTAAATCATTGATTGAATAATTATTTAGATGATTATTCTCAGATATTCTATTTATTTATCTAGATTAGATTAAAATGTAAGTGTATTTTATCTAGATAATGCACAACACTGCATTTGTGAACAACAAACGTAAAATATTCAATATGGTATTAGATAGTCGTTAGGTATACTCGACAAATAATATTGTTATAGTATAAAATTAAATTATAATAATTGTTATTAGAAATTTATTATAATATATTATTATTTTAAATTAATTTTAAGTGTCAAAATTATTAGAAAAAAAAATTTATTGACCCGTCAACAATATGTCACACTATTTAACCTAACTTACGCGTCGACACAACGGTACAAAATTGTATAAGGTATAATGTTGTGGTAATAACGTGACGGGCGAATAGGCCCGTTAAAGAAAACAATAATAATATTATGAATTATATAAATCAGTGACATAGCCGCGGACGACAATCATAATGAATAACCATACTGGTTTTCAAAACGATACCATCATGTATAATGTGTACTCGACATTTAGACGAGTTTCTTTTGTTTTTTTGTTTTGTCACTTTGCTACTTTTTATTATTTTTATTTGTTTTGTTTTGTTTTTTTTAATTGTAATTATGTTATGTTCACCACTTGATGTGATCATATTTAAGTGTATTGTGTACGTTGTTATAACCTAACACATATTGAAATACTTAACGTCTGGTACAGCGTCATCGGACGGGGGCCGTGTTTAACCTCCAATAGTAATGTCAAACACACAAATACACGGCACACCTGTCAGTCGGAAGAATGTGAATTAGTTTTATTATTATTTGAAATTCATTTATTATTTATTTGTTTTATATATATATATACTTGCGATAATTGGAAATTCGGAACCGCCGCTGCTGCAGACATAATCTCATTAACAACGATTTGTGTCTACAAAACGATTACGAAACTCTTTTCTCTTAACAATTTTAAGATTTCGTGTGTAATAAGTGTCCGTCGTATAGAAATACAGGAGAAGTCACAAATGTGTTGCTCGAGAAAAACAACAATACCGCCAATACTTACTTTACTCAATACATACTCGATACTTTCTATAAATATTACTTGGCTGGTGTTCGGTATATTTATTCGTTTTTCTCAGATATTATTAATTTATTATTTAGGAAACACAAATTTAAAAATGTTTTTCTCATAATAAAATTATGACTAATATGACGTTGTATCGACGACTACGACGATGGGTAACAATTAATTTTTTTTTAAATTGTCAACACATTTTATTTAAGTTTACTTTACTCCGGTGTAGAATAATAATAATAATAATAATATTATTATTATTATTATTATAACACAATGTCATTTTGGATTATGAGTTTAAAAATGAGAAAAAATATACACTGTCGCTTGAGCGAGTAAAAAACAGATTCCTCTAATCGTGTACCATCAGTTTATATTTATTATTCCCTTACGAATATCGTAATATACACGTAAAAAGAAGAATAAAATAATATGAGTAATTTAATCCGGTAAAAAATTGCGAGTAAAATACAAATAAAACTGGATATGTTACAAAAACGCAAACATGTTGCACGATTAATGCGCATAATGGTGTGCGCGACACACGTTGACGTTGATTGAGATGGGGCGATACGTTTACGCGCAAGAAACGCGTGTAAATCGGTGTTAAAAATAAAGTATGAACTAATAAAAACAGTCTTGTTTTGTTTTATGTCTTATATCCGGTAAAACGATATATTCAACTGATCTGAAAAATATTAATGAAGTTGAAACGAAATAAACCTATTATTTACGAAATAATTGATAATAATTAATGTATTTATATTGTTTGAATTTGAATATTACCACACATGAAACATTATTACCTAATATCTACCTAATAAGAATTAACATTTTTATTTAAACAATGTCTATTGAAAAAATATTAAAATATATACAAATAATTATTTATGGTTAGTTGGCTAATATTTGAGAACACATATTTTTGTGTTCAATTTAAAAATGTTTCAAAATACATTAAATTTGTTTTTATATTTTTAAAAAAAAAAATAACCATGAAAAACATATTTTGGGATAACCATGATATGGTAATTACCTTTATACCTACATAAAAAAAATTAAAAAGGATTCCACTGAATTTGTATCCCTTTTATATTTATTGCTTTTTATGTTATACATTTTTATCCGATAATTTTCCGTAAAATGAAAAAATCAAAAACTACGCTAATTATTATATTCAGAAACTTTTATAATGGCGTATTTATATAACTTGCAGCTGGTTTGGCAATTATTAATTCATTTACCTCCAAACGAAATGGGGAGAGTAAAAAAAGTTTCAGTTTTATTATCATCCCTTTACCACCGCCGTTAAGGGGTTCTAAGTACATCTGTCTTCGCAGGCAAAAAACACAGACATATTAATAAATATAAGCGCTTAAATTTGTACAGTTACCATTATATATATAATAATAATAATAACATAATGAATAATGTTTTCATTAAACAACATCTTTGAGACATCAACCGAGAATATGATAAACTTTTTAATAAATGTACATAGGTACGTTAATTATTGTATTATATAAAGCACAAAGTCATTGAACAAATGACCGTAATACATAAAGACAATATTATAAAATAATGTTTAATTGTCGTTAATAATATTTTCGATCAACATTTTGGTTATTTTTAACATTATCAGAAAATAACATTTATAATTTAAATTGGTGTATAATATTATAATACATATGTACTACTTACACATGTACAGGATTACTTGTAGTATAGGTATACATTATTATTAATATTTCCTAATGATATCATATATCTTATACTAAAGTATGTAAGCATTGAATCATATATAGTATTCAGAATATTGCACATCGGAAGTAATGAAATAACATTGAAACGTATCTTATGCAGACTAGGGTAAAATACGTTTAATACATATTCTGAATATTTTATGAAATTAGTATTTGCAATATTTTTAAAATACATACTTCTCTTTTATTAAATTATATTAATAAAAACATGTCATAGACAATATAGTTTTATATTTAGTTAATATAAAAATTTTAAAATAATTTTATCAATATTTAATCATTTTAATGTGTGTTTGTAGAGATTAAATATTTTTTATAACTTAATAATTATTAACATATTAAAATTTTAAAACTTACAACATTAATTGAAATATTAAATTTTAATGTTAATATAATAATAATACAGTGTAATAAAATATAGTAAGTTTAGTAATTCTTAAAATAACATTGTTTTCCTTAGCATGAACTTTGATATATAATATATACTTATGTACCTTATGACTTATGAGAAATGATTACTTTAAATAATTTTTTAAACAAACAGCAATATCAATACTTACCTAAATGCTAAATAGCACTATAGACGTCCTTCATAGACATCACTCGTCTATGATACGTATAATGCGCCGTTTACCTGTAGGTATAATAAACTATCCAACGTTCCGACTACACATAAACCAATTACAAATTTGTTCAATGCACAATAATTTCCAAAGAAATTTAATTTGACGATATCCATTTTATACATTAAATTTTAAAATTATGAGTTTGAAAAGGTATCTTTTTCAAGGAATAAAATACTTTTACAGAATATTCAAAATTTTGTATTAAATATTTTCGAAAATAAGTATGCGGAAGTAAAATCTGAAGTAAAATCGGAAGTATCTGTGGAACTAAAAAATTATTCCGATTATTTCTAATATTTAACTATTCAAGTCGGACCTTATGTTTATATACAATTTAGCAACACTAAATTTTAATCACATGTGTAAAAAAACAAAAAAACTATGTTTTATCTTTTATGACATGTAATAACATTAAAAATTTTATGCCGACCACGAAAATTGTATGAGATTGGATACACATTAAATATAAATTTACACCTACTGATTATTTTTTATTATTTTTTTGTTATTTTCAAGATTATTATACTATATAAATACTACACAATAATACAAATAATAATATGAAATTTAAAATATCATAATTATTTACTTATAAAATATGTTGTTTGATATTTTATAATCAGTCATAATCGTTCTAAATCACTATTGATAGTAGGATGCGAAAGGAAATATCTTTATTTTGTATACTATTATTTTAAACAAATTGGTACTGTATAAAAAAAAATATTAGTATCTATGTACAATATATAACGTACTCCTGCAAAGAAAATAATTTATAATAAATAATAATGCAGTAGAACGTTTATCAACTACTGACCTGTCAAAAACATAAATATATATATATACATGTATATATATGCTAAGACATGTTCCAAACTTATTTGTAATTCTATGTAGAAATGTGTATTTTACTATCTCAATATTTCCAGTAAAATGTCAATTTTAATTTATTCTATGTACCTGTCTAGTACATTGACAACGATCGAAGATTAAACTACAGTAAATATGGATAATTCTGCATTTATTTTAAAAAGGAAAAAGGAATAAAATGTTTGTTGAGTAAAATATTATTATCATTTGGTAAATGTATGCGTGTTTTTGTGAGCCAAACAATAAACGTGAATTTTAAATCTCATAATTGACGTCAATTGTGTCCATCTGGTACCACAATGTACCTATGTGGCTATATGTGTTAAATATTTACGTGTGCTAAAACAGTCGATATAATAATATTAATAACTATAGTCCTTAATTAAATATTTTAAAAAGGCTTAACATAATATTTTATTACAGTTATAGTTTATGGTAAATGTGAATGAGATTGAATATATTATTAATAACTGAAAATTTTCATGAGTAGGTACAACGGAATCAACATTTTTGTTTTCAAATATTTTTAAAATTATTGATCTTTGATAAATTGAATATAAAACAAAACAATTTTTATGTCACACGTAGATTATACATTGTAGAACTTCTATAATTGGCAGTAAGGTAAGAACTTCATTTGGCATGTTATGTACAAAAAATACTTACACAAATTTGATTAAATAATACATTTCTAATCATTCATATAACTAATAAACAAAAAATGTATTTTGAGATATTACTCGTATTATGAGATAGTTCAATTATAAAATTAAGTCAATTGGTAGGTATAGTAGATATATATTTTTAAATATAATTTTATTCATTTAAAACGTTGACATTAATAATGTTGTCTAGAGTCTTAGACAGATGACAGTAGCTATAAAAGAGATATTATTTATAAATTATAATAAACATAATTAGAATACCTTAAAATATAATATAATATTAATAACTCTAAGCCAATTATCATCTCAACACCATTAAACAATCAAATAATAATTTAACACGTTACCTACTAAATATATACGAAATGTGTACATAATTTTTGCCAATTTACAAATTAATAGTGTTATTATTAAAGGAAAATCGAACTTATGAATAAAATAATTTTATGTGACAACAATTATTTCTTTGTCATTTAATTTTTAATTAAAAAATATTTAATAGTAATAACTTTTGAAGTGTGTTTCTATTTAAATTAAAAAGTCACGATTAAGCAATACGAAATTCTTGAAATTTAATTATTATTTAAATACTTTTAAAAGAAAACACAAGTCGAAAGATTGAAATTAATAAAAATGCAATTTAATAATTTTGTCAGTATTTTTTTTTATTTATAGTAATTACCTAAAAATTTATATTAATTGTCAAATACTATTTCTAAAAGTAGATACAAATATAAACGAATAAATATTTTAGTTAGATTTAATTGTAGGTGGATAAATTTCAGATTGTCTATCTCAATATAATTTTAACATAATTAAAAATTACCTGTACCTATAATATGTTTTCTTCTTAAAACACTAAGATTCCAAAAATTATTGATTCAAATTATTTTGATAACAAGATATAAATTATATTTACAATTAATTAATTTTGAATATTTAATTTAGATATTTATAATATATATCGTTTTTTAAGAAGTAGGACAATTTAAATTCCAATTAAATCGAATTCAAAGATCAAAGGGCCTCTCTTTTTGGCTATGGTAATGCGCGTCGGCGACAACAGCAATGAATAAAATTATCTTCACAATTTCTACCCCACCGGCTAAGAGTATATGTCAAGTCTCGGGCTAGTTGGTATTCATAATAATTCGTTATAAGACATAAGCATTGTATCAGCATGAATTTTGCTGTATACTGTGACTTATTTAAGTAATTGCATATAAATTAATTTTCTTAGTAAAATTGTTCATAGAACCTAATAATATGTTTAATCTTTAATTTTAAGCGATAAAGAGATTATATTATTGTGATTTTAGTAATTAGTAAACCTAAACTATTCAATCCTAAGATGTTTTCGCAAGTTAATAAAATTAAGTCTTATTTTAAATATCGTGTATAATAGGTATTCAATTATAGACATTATATTTCAACATAAAATATATAAAAATAACATTTTAAAAGAATTTTTTAAATATAAAATACCTGATAATTATTTTATTATTACTAGTTTACGCTTCTCAGAATATTAAACAAATTACCATTTTTTACTAAGTTTATTAAAATTTAAAATGAAGTATTGAATTATAAGAAAGGCATAAAATATTATATTTTATATTTAATTTTAAATTATATTATATATATTTTATTCGTATATAATATTATCATAGACTATTTATAGGTAATATTTTTAATTAAAATAATAAAACTATTCTTAATTATTAAAAGCAAGAAAAAAACAATAATAATTGAAATTAAATTGATATTATTACATTTAGAATTAAATAAAACAGATTTCATATGATTTCTTTAACAAATTTCAGAAAATATCATTTGATTGATAATACAAGCAACGACTTCAAGTTTTAAAAAAATATTACTACATTTTAGGAAATCGAAAAATGAAAAATGTTTCATATTCCAATGTATTGTAAATTTATGTTAAAAATTATGGTTTTATGAAATATTGTATAATACGTAATATAAATCATTTTCACAACAGTACCTAGGTTTGTAGGTAGGTACATATTTTAGTATTTCCACGTGTAACCGCCGACAATTAAAAACAAAAACAAAACCAATTTGGACCGACATGAAATATGAATATGTTTATTTTTTACTGCCTAAAAAAAAAAAATCTGACATAATTTGTACTGACCATAAAGAAAAAAAAAAATGAAATATGGTAATGTGTGGAGTAATTATGGTTTACAGAAGGTTTTTCAAAAGGCTTCTCTGGTACGTTCCTAACACACATATTTCTACCCGCGTTTAGTTAAATCCCATTTGTGAAACGGGGTATGTTATATATTTGAGCATATAATATTGGACCGGGATATTCTCCGGAACCCGAGTGTCGGCGTCGGTGTCGCGTCGCGAGTGAGGGGAAGGACAAGGGGAGTGTGATACGTTAATTTTTGGATGGTATTATAATAAATGTGTACGCGTGCGACAAAGCCCACGGACCGTGGCCGAGCGTATAATAATAAACGCCCCATACAGCTCAAAGCTTATTTAATCCCCGTTTCTGATTTACAGGGTCACCTTATACCTGTCACCTTATACCTTAGCCGGTAATTAACAAGTTTTTGAGGATTTCTGCGTAGCGTAAGTATCATAATAATATAGCCGGTTTCAAACACTTCCTCATTTCGTTTCCCTATTAACAAGAGCCGCCGCTATACGTCACGAACGTACAAACCACGTGCCTACCCGGTTTCGTGTACGCGTCCGCCCGATAATAATTCATAGGACCCGTTGTTCGAGGCCGAGCTTTTGAGCTTGAAATATCTCATCGAGTTTGTCACGTTTAATGGGCTTCGCCAAAGTTTTTGGAATCCGCCGCCTCATTCTCCCCGAGCCGCGTTATTACTTTTCATCCGGATTTCTCCGGCATTAAACCATTAAATTACTTTGCACCGTATCTGGCCCAGCTCTTAAGCTTGACGAAATTATAGAAATTATTTTGTTTTCTTAGTTTCACCTGTGACGTATTTATATTGTTGAAAAACGATTTTATCATTTTTCCTCGTTTCCATTCTAAAACCGTAGTTTTTTTTTTTTTTTTTTGTCAAATTATATGACACTGTATTATTGTTATCGGGCACTTTGGTGTTACAGACATACAAAAGACTATACACTACTATACAGTTATGGTCAGAAATAACAGAAAGAAACGGCTTACTCGGGAAAGGGTGAAAAGGAACACCACTAAATACGTTTATTTTGGATTATAATTTAATGGACGCGTGTAGGACTGAGATAATTACTGTGAAACTTTTAAAATCGTTCTGCACCCACGTTAATTATCCATTCTCACACATGCTTTCAGCTTTGGGTTCCACGTGTAAGCGGAAGTGCACACACGGGAGGATTATAGAGTTGGGGTACATTTTGTTGGTTTCCGTGTTATTATCGGTATTTTTTACAACACATTTTATACGATACACAATGTTTACACACCAGTTTTGACTATTATTATGTAAACAATGTAATATTAAATTTTATTCCGAGAAGTTATGACTCATAAAAATTAATGATATACAACAAACTATGCCACTATACCAATTGTTGGATGGAGTTTTATTTCATTGCAGTTTCGTTATTCGAAAGCAAAATATATCACGATTTAACATTTTTTAACATTTAATACAATTTTCTATAAATCTCTTAATTTAACGTCTTTAATACTTTAGTTATTATGAATGTAGAAAAATACATTTGGATAGGTACATCGATTAATATAATTTAACGCCAAATTTCCGTCGACTATAATTATTATTATTGTTATTGTATTTTTAGTTAAATTTAACTCTGAAGTAATTAACCAAAAATTGTATTAAAATAACATTTTTGTGTAAAATAACTCTATATACTATACGATAAACAGACGTGCGCATAATAAAATAATGTCGTTAAAAACATATTTTTATCATTCAAAATTAAATGTGAAATTCTAATAAAATGGATTACGGAGAATATATGAAAACTGTTTGTATGAAATTTTCTAGAAATGTATATTTTAAACAAATATTTTATCGATCGACTGGATGTCTGCGGATTCATATTAGAATATGTGCATTTACATACTAAACATTTTCATTTCCTATAGACGGTATATATTATAATTTAAAAATCAACAGTATAAGAGTAGATAGGTACACGATTTTTCAATAGGGTAAATATTTTCCTTTTAACTAACAAATCCCTTGTACCAACCGTAACAGTATATATATATATATATATATATATATATATATATATAATAATAATACCATTATAACCAAAGTCTATATATTGCGTATTTCTGAACTGTCGTCAACTTAAAACATGATTGTTACGTGATTCGATCAAGACAACATATAGCTAACCTAACTACACTAGCGGCCGGTGGCTGTATAGCGCGTGATACTATGATATTGTGGCACGCGTTGTCGCCAAACTGGAGTCTACGTGTTTGGGATGAAAAAAATTTTCATAACTTGTGAGGGTCTGGCTTAAGCGGTTATAATATTGTCGCCGAGGCGAGCTGTTTTTTCCCCCTTATCGTTTCGCGGCCACCACCACCGCCGCCGCCATCTCACTCCCTATCATCAGCACTACGCTACCACCACACGGCATATAAAACATGTAATCAAGTGTATATTATTATATTATATAGAAAGTTTCTCGTGTGTTTAAAGGGTCGTGATAGATGGTGGTGGAGACGGCGGCGGCGGTGGTGGTGGCGTAGTGCTGATGATAGGGAGTGAGATGGCGGCGGGTATCATCCTTTGTCTGACGACGACGAAGCTCGGCCGGAATGAGTTTTTTTCTTTTTTTTGCATTTTTACTCGCAAAGCTACTTTTCACTCGATATTATCGTTTTCCACGTTGTGTATACTACAACTCGCGCGCGGCTTTGTTGTGGGCATTAAACAGAGGAGAAATTCAACGCATACGGGCGAAAGGAGCTTTGAAATACTTTATTAGCCGAGTCGTAAAAAGAATTATAAGCCTTGGCTTACGGGGTAAAACGAAAATATCCACGTGTTTAAGCAACTTCAGATTCATCGTTTCGGGTAAACAGTATGCGTGTAACGACAATGAGGGATTTCATTGTTTGTACAAAAGCGAAAAGGGTAAAATTTCCTCATGCCTACAACGATTTCCCTATAAATATTGCATTCAGTAACGACGTTTTTGTGTGCATACATGTATAGCCAAAGTGACATTTAGTCGATTTTGTTTAAAACTAATATTATTAGTCAATCTGTTTTAACGAATAAAGTTAACTGTTTCGAAAAATCTTATACCTATACGTATTTTCATTCAAATGTGCATTATTCTTAATTCTCTCACAAAATTTCACAATTAAATAGTTATTTAGATAGTTAAATACCTAAATTTAAAAAAAAATTATTTCAATATAAAATAATATTTCTTATTTAGTTATAAATATTATTAAATTCAAATACTCACAATTTTCGTATAAATATTATTATTAGGTATAAATATACTTTATAATTAATATAAAAGTAATACTTAAGTAATAACCATTTCGCAAATAGATTCTTTTGTAATATTATTTTTAAAATCCTGAGAGGGATAAGCTTTATGCATATGGTATTTATCTATAATGTATATGAATATTAAATATTTTTTTATATTATGGTACACGCGATTTTATTTTGAATCTTCCATACAGCTTTAACGACATGGAGAACAATTTTGAAAATTGTAAGTTTTCCTTAAAAGCTATAGACATTATATTATGTGGTAAATACGTCATAATATCTTATTGCATTCAGATTCACAAAACATTTGAACGGCAAAGCCTAAGGGGTTTTGTTTCAATTTACATCCGGCGTATAAAATTAAATCCGGTAAAAGACGTCATCCCCTTGTGCTAAAAAGGCCATTTATGTTATTGAAAACAGCGTTTGGCAGTGACCCATGTCCCCCGCCCATATGCTAGAGTATGATATAAACCAAACAACACTGCAATACAGTAGCAAAAGATAAAAAAAAATTCACTTTTCCGATGGATACCCACCGCCCGTTTTATTATGTTTGTTGGAGTATGAAAACGTATTTGGTTCTCTTTGCATTTATAAGAATACGATATCCGGAGCTTTTCTCAAGCCTTTTAGCTGAAAGGAGGGCGGGTATCTCTTGTTGTCTGTTACCCAGACGCTGAGCATGCAGAGTGTTCCTTTCATATTCGCATATGTATTATGTAACTATAAGCTATACCCAGACGCGATAATAATAAAGAAAGGCGAAAAAAACAAATATGACACTAACACCTCACTCGGAACCATCTTATTTTGTCATCGAAAAGCCCTGTTACGACATTCGACATCGGCTTGAATTCTTCGCAAACGGCAATATTGCATTTCAATCACACCCCCTCTCAATCCCACCGCTGACACCGCAACCCATTCAGTGGCTATCTGCAATGAATATAATAATATGAAAAACCTACTACGACGTTAGGATAAATTCGTATTCACTGATCCCATTTGACATCACATATTTTTTCATGATCTCGGGGTAGATATATTATGACGCGTTCTTTATCGTGCCCAGACATTCGGCTCCCGCGCAAGTAACATTAAATATGCACGATTGACACGACGTCACAAATAATATCCCAATACGTAGTGTTCGCACGATACGATCACCATTATATTATTGAATATTATAACGTAAATAATATAATTAGCGTTTTGTTGAAAACGAAAATTGTGTGCGAAGAGTGGTGTGTTTACGGAGGGAGGAGGATATTAATGATATATCTTCCCCTTGACCTATTTATTCCAAATTAAAGAAAATTAGAATATTTAAGAAATTACTAACCTAACACGCATTGTTTACGATGGTGAGAGAATGGGGGGGGAGGCTTCTTATTCAATGAAATATTAACATCCTATATCTCCCCCCTCCCCTTGACAAAATCCTAAATACGCTACTGTGTACGAGGATATAACATTATTATTACATTATGTCCGACGTTGGAAACGTTTTAGACAACGGGCAACAGTTGGACGAGAAATCAATTTCTTACCGAGCGACGTTAGAGTGGAATGTGACGAGCAAGGACTTTCGATGGGTTTGGCGGTGGCAATAAGTTGCGTGTGCAAGATGGATATTAGAAAAGTTTAAATCGCACATCGAAGCGCAGATACGGCGACAACACGGTGAGTAACGAGTGCGTCCCGCCGAAGACAATATTTATATAAAATAATAATCGTAGTCAGCAACGTAATAAGTAGTAGTATAGTAATAATAATCAAACGTGTTATTTTGGGGAGCGAGAGAAAAGAAAAAAAAAAAAAACATTCGACGGGATCACTCGGCCGACACTGGGCCGCAGGTTGTCGAGCTCTCGTGACGAGGTATTGATAAGCGGAGTTTTTCGCGCGCCAGCTGAACCAATTATAGCCGGACTTAAACTTTCGGCAACCTTAACACCCCCGGAACCGCAGCACACGTCCCTCGGGCAGCATCGAAATCCGTTCGTTTCGCGTCCACTCACCCTTACGCCGCGCGCAGGCACTTTTCCACTAGCTCGTCACCCCGACACCGTCGTCCCGTCCCGCCACGCCCTTATCCGTATCACCCCTCCCACCACCCGGAACGCCCGCGCACAGCAGTATAATAATAACGACCCGACCCTCCGTGCGACGACATTATTTTTATTTATTATTTTTCGTCTTACCGCGGCGCTTTATTTAAATATAGGATTACCATGATTTATAACCGGCAACTGTGCCCGCGTCTGTTGTACTCGGAGGCGCTACATGCACACGGACACATTTTCACAGCGGTACACGATACGGTTGCGATGACGTCGGATGACGACGGACTGTAGAGGTGGTAATTTTTTTTTCTATATTTTTTTTTAGCCTAACCCGACAGCAGTTTACCGCACGGTTTCGATCTGGTGTATTTTGTTTATTTATATTTTTTTTTTTTTTTTTTTAAAATCACCTTTTTTAACACCTCCTAAATGGCTCGTCTTCCTAGGGCGATTAATACGTAAATTACACCATAAACAACCGTCATGCGGATGAACGGGAGGAGAAAGAAAAAAATACATAAAAAAGTACTCGTAATCGTACCTTGTTAAACACTATAATAATACGTATTATTCACACCGTTTCATATCGTTTAATAGGAATTTGGAGGTTACAAGTTTTTTATCGGAATGATCCGTCTTTACTTTTCATACATTTATGTGGACACATAAATATATAGTATCTGATTTTATAGCTAAGTTCAATTAGTTTATGATTAATTTTACATTTATTTATTAAAAAGTTTATTATTTCTAACATTATGTAAAATTCATAATATTTGTGAAGTGTTTAATTTATATTATTAAATATACGATTTTTTTAACTATTATTATTAACTAACAATTATTTAACTCGTTTTTCAAATTTCTCAAAAGTTTTTTCTTGGGAGAAAAAAAACTATCAAAAATAATGGGAAAACGGCAAAATTCACGGAAATCGTAATTTTGACGAAATTTATTTTAGATTTGCATAATAACTAATGCAATTTTGATCGTATGGACTTGTAAATTTGTTTGAGTATTCTCATAGATAGTTTACACCTACGGTAAAATTTTAGAATGGATTATCAATATAATATATTGTATTGTATTGAGTTTCGCTTAGAATCGTATTTTTGAAATCTCATTTATAATAAATAAATAAATTACTAATTTCTCCGAGAACCAAAGGGACAAAGGAAGGCGTCCAAAATCTATCTTCATGCTTTTTTATGTTGCAGTACGAGATATTTTATGTTATTTTGGACTGACTAAATAATGTTTCACTCCAATACCTACATTAATTGCTTTATAATATATAACATTTGATTTTTTAGCTGTTTAAGATAATTGTTTGATTATATCTTTAAAATGTTGATATTGATATTGTCTATATAAAACAAAAACAAAAAAAACAAAAAACAAAAAAAACAGTGAAGAACAGTTAAAATTCAAAGCAATTAAATATTTTTCAAACTGTCACCATTTATTCATCCGTTAAGGACTTTTTCGAAGAGTTAAAGAAATATATATATTATATAAAATAAAAAAAAAACTTCTCAATATCTTATTCCGTCCAGCTTATCATCAGTCTAGTAAGGCAAAAAAATTTCCGCAATACTTGTCTTCGTTGGGGATTTTTCATTTAGAGTTTTTTATGCTCGACGTCGGCTTAGTCAAGTCACTGAAAGATTTTCGGTTTCAATTACTAAAGGCGGCGGTCTGTTATTTTTTACGTTAAAGGGCGATTGCTTTCTGTACTTTTTACGGTTGGGAAAAGTCTTTTGCAGTAAAGAGAGAGACACATTTAAATGAAATAATATATGCTTTTAGCAACAATCAACATAAGATACTGAGTAGGACTGCAGGAGTCTCAACGGTTGTTGAACACCCCGTTTTATTATTATTGTTACTATTATTATTTTATATTTTTCGCGCCCTCTTTTCGCCTGGACTTTGCACCACGCTATTCTGAGCAAACGGTACAGTAGGTATACAGAGCTTCGCAAAAGCGCGCAAAGAAGTGTAAAAGAATTTGATTAGGCCAGGCGATATTTACGGTACACGGTATTTTCTAAATGAATGTCTGTGGCCTTATTTGCAACTTAAATTGCAAGACAATTGATATAATATACACCATGATATCGTTCCACGTCTGTTTATAATACGCTTTTAGAGTTAGTATTCATCAGCGGTTTATTCACCTCGGATTCTACAATTTATATTTTCTCTTATTTGTTTTTTTTTTTTTTTTATGAGACAGCGGAAATTGTATTCACTGCTTATCAAACAATCGACGCGATACTAATAATGTGTCTTCCTGCATATTATAATAATAACTATGAATACGTCTGTATCCGCGCGCTTATGTTTATAGCTAAAAATTATAATATCAGTTTTGACATACTCGTACTTATTAAAAAATAATATATTGATACCTAAGGTGCATGACACGAGTTGTATGCATGAGGTATAAAACAAGAAAGTATGAATAAAAATTTGTTTTATCGATTCGTTGCTCGTGGATTATAAGTTACGTATGAGTTTAAGAATAATCGATTTATAAATTTTAAAAGATGAAAATGTATTTTATGGCACCGATCCAGTATACAAATGAATAATTAATGACTCGTAATTGAAATAAAGAAAAGTATATGTCTAAATTTTAATATGAAAAATTGAAAAGTACCTATTTGCCTAACAGACATTTCGCCAAGTAATAAATCTATGTAATTTTGTTTATATTGTATTTGTGAAACAATCTAATACGTATATTCAATAATATATAAATTAAAAATATATATATTGTTATTATTATCTGTTAAATAATTATTTAACGTCATGTTTCTATTATAAACGAGAAAAAAACAAAACTAAAAATTAAATAATTCCAATCAACCGTTGTGCTTAATATCTATTTAAAATAGATTATATGCATATATTGTTACAATATTATATGATTATACTCGGGAAAAGAAATGTTAAATTATTTATGGGTCGACGGCATGGGCGACATAGTATTTTGTCGGAAAAGGGGAAAATGATTACCAATATTATTATTATTATCGTATAAGTACTAGCGAGCTCAACATATTTTTGCGTGTTGCCCGTGGGGATGTAAACAATAACGAAATCGTACGATGATGGTGACAAACGAATATTGTAGCGTGTATTTTTGTTTCGTTTTTCGAGAAAAGAAAACTAGCGGTGGTGAATGTTGATCAAGGGTTTGTAGAATATTAGTATAGTTACTGTGTGTCTGTGTCAGTATGAGTAAAACAAGGGTCGAGTTGTGATAGGAAGGATAAAATAATATTTGTAGCTCAGCGAGTGGTAAGGGGATGCGAAGGTTACAACCGCGTGACCGGAACTTAAAGCCTTCGTGTCCCGTCACCGTTACCGACGTTGTATCTTCATGCAATCGTCATCATCATATATATATATATATAGGTACTATTTCAACCGTAATATCCACATAAACAGTATGAGGAAACTGCAAAAGAAAAAAGATAGAGAGAGAACAAGTGTGAGATCCGTCGATTGTTGGCATCTCTTCAGTACCCGTTTTATCTTCTTCAACTACTCTTTATACTATTGTTCTGTATACAAAAACGTGTGAGTGTGTGTTTGTAAATATTCACTGTTATCATCATCAATTCCAAAATCTAATATAAGCTGACTTATATTATATTTGCATTTAGTTTTCCTTCTATTGTTGTAAATATGCGTATAATAATATTACTAGGTATATTATTAATATGTTAGTCTCATAATAAAGCTGATTACGTTTTTGTTAAACAACGAAGTAATACAAATTCAAAAAAATTAGTTTTCTTATTTTAACTCTTTAATAAATCTTAGTCCTATATTAATAAGAAATGTATAAACAAAACTACAAACATATAACTATAACATATAACATATAACTCTATATAACTATATACATATAAATCCATACATACCTATCTGTCAAATTATTTTTAGGTGTTTTTTAAAATTTGCTTATTTTTAATTAAAGTAATTTAATTCTAACCATACATCTCAGTGATATTTTATACTTTCTTTGTAGATATTTGCAGATTAATTTTCAGTATTTAATTTAAATGAGATATTAACATGTAAAACAAAAACGAATATCTTTAGATGTCCTAGATGATAAATTATGATTATTGCGAAAGACTTAATTATAGTATAAAAACTACAATTATTGTTATTAAAAATAAATAACAAACTGTTTGTAATTATTTCAAAATAATAGAGAATTCACGTTAAAAATAATGTATTTGTTCAATTTAATATTTAACATATACAAATATGTTAGTAATACTTTTATTTTATGTTGTCTAGCAGACAATATACCATGTCATTTTTATATCATAATAAGTATATATCATTAGTATAATAAATCAATAATACAATTATTATAATTAATAATTTTTCTCTGATTGAGATTTAAATAATATCTTATTCATTATTTTAACTTTGCAATATTTTTTATGTAAATATATAAAATTAATTTTAATTTTAATGTTTACTTTATATGAGTACCTACCTATATATTTCTGTATATTAAAAATCATATTACATAATCGACAAATTTAAAAATATAAATATATGCCAACGCCAATATATTATATTATAACCTCGTAAAATAATTCGATTAAGAATATTTTCTATGTATACTAAGTCTTTAATGTGGTTCAAGAGCATATGAAATTATTGCAAAATAAAAATTAAACTTGTTTATTTATACACAATCGATTATAATTAATTATAGTACTGTTTAATAATAAAAAACCGTACGCATCGATATTTTCAATAAACGTTGTTTATAATATTATTTGGAATAACGCTTTGACCGATGAAGTGTTAATCGTAAGTGGACGTCTAAAGTATAAAATCACCATTTATAATTATTGTTCGTTATTCTTAAGTATTTAAACACAATGTAAGACAGATCAAACATAAGTCTAGGTACTACCCAATTGACCAATGAAATGAAGCTTACCATAATGGGACTAAGTTTTTTTTAATAAGTATTTCAACAAATTCGTATTTATATTGTAATCTGTGTTTAATATGAACAGTAATTTTATTATTGTAACTTATTTCAAAAATCAGAAAGTTTACGTTTCAGTAAAGCGATTTTACACGTCATATACAATGTAATACAAAATATTTATGAGTCAAAGTAAGTAAAAAAATATTAAAAATGTAATATACAATTATATTTTATCACATTACATAAGTATTATTATAATATTATAAAATATAATACATTATAACATACGAAAAAAAATAGATTTTTAAAATTATTGACATTATTTTAAATTTGAAGAAATAGGTACTTTGAAATAATATATGCATGCACCTGGTTTATACGATAACTGTAGTTCAATTACTTTAACAAGTAAACATACTTGCTGTAACATATATACGTAAATGAATAGATTATGAATTATGATTTATGATACAAAAAAATATAATAAGTGTTGTATTACTTCGCGATCTCAAAGCGTGAAATTTAATTTAAAGATTGAAGAACACTATAAATTGAATCTTCTAAACTTATAGTTTTTCAAAGATCATAATAAGCATCATCTCCAATAAAACTCATTGCAATAACCTATTAAAATAAAACAATGAAAAAAAAAAACAGTGACCGTATTATATTACGTATGCCTAATAATTAATAATAAAATATTATAATCCTAAAAAAAAATTTCATAAAATATGTAATTATCGTACGTTTAATGTTCGAACTAAAGTGTGTTTTGAAGTTTAGCATTTAAAAATTTGTAATGATAACATAATTTGGGATATGAAAATATTAAAAACTAGGTCAAATTATCTCGATTGGGTATTAAACAACGCTATTTTAACTGTAGCAAATCCAAGAAAAAAATGAACAAAGAAAAAACGGACTTTAAACTGCCTTTTGTTTTACTTTAAAAATTGTTCCAAATAAAATATACAAACACACTCTTTTGGTGCAAACTTTAATGTTCCGCATCTTCACAAAATGTGGTTAAACTTCTGAAGCATACACGTTGTGAACAAGCAGTGTGGCGTTGACGATCGAGTTTCCCCGATAGTCGTAAATACAACGATTTACGAGCGATTTACGCAATTAACTCGTTGATAATAACCCGTTTACTGTAAACACAACACTAACATTGGCCAGCTGGACCGAAATGTTTGTTTTCGTCTTTAGAGATCACACACAAACGACGAGACGTAGGTATTGTGATTTGTAAACGTTTATTTATTTCAATATTACACTGTTAGTACACTACATTCGTTACATTATAATGTTTATATTTGAAAAAATTAAAACTGTTTTCTTCTTCTTCTGAAAGATGAAATATTATTTCATTTCATTTAAATGTTTGTGTTTTGTAACAAAAAACTAATTTTTATGTATGAAATTGGAAATTTTTTCCCACTTAGTTCCAATATTCGTCATTCAAATTATTTTTTAAGTAAAATATTTATTGGCTATATTATTATGGTAATTTTGGTCTATAATTGGCTATAGGCATAGCATTAACGTGTTCTCACACTTATTAGGTACATAATTGCTTATATTAGTCAATGTTGTACTATAGGAGTTGCGGGATAAATATAATGTTGGCTATTTATATAGGTAATGTATAATGGTTAATATCTACAATATTATCGGGTATAGATCCGACTGGGTATAGGTATAGAATAATTAAAATAAATATCATTTAAATTTTCATGGTCATAGTATCAGACCTTAACTTGTTTTGTTAATCTAAATGTTAATGGAATGCTGCAATTACAATAATTTATTAAAATTTAACTATTTCTGATAAAAGAGTAATAGAATGTGATATATATATTTATATTAAATTTACATAATAATATATTTTATTTTATTTTTAAGATAAAATCACCACACAGACGATTTAAGTTATTTAGTTAGTTAGATTCAATTTTCTGTTTATTTTTATTTATATTAAAAAACAATATTAAATTAATATAGTTTTATTTATATTATATATTTATAGAAAATTTAAAATTTGAATAATTTTAAGGTTAAATATAAATTTGTAATAATTAGAAAGAAAAGAAAAGAAATATAATAATAATATTATAGTAATACAATTTTTTATTGAATTTTATATTATAAAAACCAATAAAGTTGTAGAAAAGTGTGTTCACATAATATGATGTTCTTTTAGTTGGTCAATATAATGTTATTGTTGACAGATGGATTTTTTAGATTTTTATATATTTTAGTCTCAAAACTTGTTGGAGCACGGCAAAACATCATATTAGCCGTTGTTATAATCCGCTACGCATACAAATCTAAAAAAGGGTCTGTTCTTTATTAACAAATCTACGTGCTCGACCAGTCAACAAAAGCGTGGTTTTCGCAATATAGAGTAAACAACACTCTAAGTAACAGCGAAACATCAAAGTTCGTAATCTTTCGGCCACGCGCTATACGCGTGTACGTGTGTAGGAAACTGACCAAAAAGAAACGCACTGTAATCCTCTTTGTTAGGAATTTAAAAACCGCCTTTTTTTAAATACATATTTAAATATATTATATTTATATGTCTACCTACACTATATTAATTTTAAAACCAGCATATAGACGAGACAAGATGATTATTAATCATGATACAATATTAATTATTACCCCAATCAATTTATATGATTTATTTACCTATATAAAAATATTTAATTTAAAGTAATAATTGTTTTTTATTCCTTATAATAAAGTCAATATTTAAGTTTATGATTTTTTTTTTTTAATAGACCGCTAAATCTATTTTTCATTTCATTTCCAATGTAGAATATTTTTTTTTAAAAAAAATTATAATACATCAATTCCATTATTAAACCAATAGAAAAATCACTCAGCATAATAATAAATTGTATAGGATTATTATTTGTGCAATATCTATTAACTTTCGTAATATGAAAGAATAATATTTGAACCTGATCTATATATTTATATATGTTTTACTGTTTTTCTTTCAAGTGTGTTTATATATTAGGTATAAGTATAAATATTTTAAAAGTTGTTATAGTTAATTACAATACTAAAAATGTCATTAATATTTAAATTTAACAAACATTAGCAACGAATAATTTTTTCAACGTTTTAAAATCCATTTGACAATTAATTTTAATTTATGCTAGTTTTATATATATTTTTAAATTACATGATTTATGATAAATAGGTATGCATTATATTGATTATTGGATGAATCATTTAAATTCTTAAACGTCGAATAAAAAATGTAAATTTTAAGTCATCTAGTGCAATATAGTTAATTTATAATAGTAATATATACTATATAATAGTGTACGATATACCAATTTTCTATGTACAAGTTACTGTCGTCTATCGATATATAAACTTAATAATAGAATGTGAGGTCCGAAATTTTCATACCATCGTTACTAGTAACATTAACGTAAATAAAACTTTTTTTGTCAAATCGAATTCGATTGTTTTTTAATTACTGAAAAGTAAAGTATTTTATGTAATATTTAATAACATTCGTGTTAAATAATACAAATGGTGGATCTATTTTACTTCAAATAATTTCACAACTATATTTATGATAAAATAAATAACTTTATATTATGTACTGCAGTTAAAAAAAAAAAATTTTATGCTTAGTGATATTATCGGCAGTAAGTGTTTAGAATTATTATACTTTATTATCGATAATCTGAAACAGATATTTTATATGTTTTTTCTTCAATTTTAAAATATTATAACATCATTTTATTGTACAGTATATAGAGGCATATTATGTATTTATCAAATCGAGAATGCGTGTAGACTAAACAGACCCGGAATTAAACTGTTCGTTATTTTTTCTAAAATTAATCTTTCGTGTTGTTTGGAAAATACAAAAAACAAAATAAAAACGAAAAACAAATCATGTTAATTATTTAAAAAATAGTTAGGTTCCGAGCTAATGACTGCACGTATAAATAGCTTAAAACCTATTATAATATTTTTAATCTATTTCGATATGTGTA
Organism: Eriosoma lanigerum; assembly: GCA_013282895.1. Taxonomy (NCBI): domain Eukaryota; kingdom Metazoa; phylum Arthropoda; class Insecta; order Hemiptera; family Aphididae; genus Eriosoma; species Eriosoma lanigerum. Next base: position 18,010,028 of record CM023361.1, read on the forward strand.
TTATATTATTATAATAGTTTCCTATACATCGTGTATATATAATATTAAATAAAAATACACCTTACCCTATATTATATCTACACCATACGTATGGTGTATGCTCGAGGCGAGTACTCCTAACGAATTGCGTGTAATTACACGTTTTAAATCGTTATACGTTGCAATTACTTAATAATAACCGTTGTCATAAAAATCGTATCGGACGATGTATAAAAATAATAATAATAATAATGTGATTACCATAACCTACCGTGTCCGTCTCGTGTGCTCGTAATATTATATTATATAGATAGATGTTGCGGTCGAGTCCTAGCTCTCTGCCGGCCAAACCACTCGGACATAAAGTCTGGTCCACGAGCAGCTACCTATCGTACCTATATAATAGTACGTACCCGTTTACCGCTCGAGGCTGAGCGGCGGCTCGGCGTGTTGTTTTGTACCGAATTTTGTTATTTTCCCGAACTAACTCTATACAACAACATCCGCAGACGTGTGGTATCGAGGCTAGGTTAACCATAATAATATTACAAGAGATATTTGTTTTTCGCGGTACATCCATCGTAATGTTATAACGTAACACGCGGCGATAATAATATAATATAATAAATTAATATCAACAACACTAGTATCGTACCATTGTGAACACGATTAGAATTTTTAACACCATTCCACTCCCATAAGGTCTCAACCGTAATGTTCTGTACAATATCATATTGCGGTATTGCGCGTCGCTCAAAATTAGTGTACCTGTACAGTCTTAGATTTCGCGTGTCGTTGGAAAAAAATAATAATAACGATATTAATTATGTCTAAGTACCTACTCGATTTGCATACATAATACAAGAAATGCCAATGGAAAACAATTTGCCCAATTATCATATTTATTGAAATCGTTATCTCAATACGAACAGAACAATATATAATTAATTGTATATTGCAACCAGGTGCGAAAACATTAAGCAGATGGTTTGGTGTACAAACTACCTAGTGGATTCGTTATTAACATCAATTAGCAGCGTTATCGAATTGAAATCCATGTCATTAGCCATTCGCATATAATTATATATAACCACCATTTTATTTGGTTGTTTATTGGCATCAAATATGAAAATGAATATAACAAGTGTAATAACTAATAATAATACATTTATCCGCTGTAAATAATTATAATAAGCAATAGAAATTTGATTATTTAGAATTTCATTATAAATATAGGCAACCTAAAACAACTTGAAGGTAATTATAAACATATTCATATTATTTTTAAATAAAAATTTGTTAAAATTAAAAACAATCCTGTATAGTAACTAGGTACCCGCATATGTTAAAAAACTGAAATTATTGGAAAAATAGTCAATTCTATAAAATATATAGTTAATTTAGCGCATAAAATATTAAACTTTTTTTACTACATATTTTTACACGATAAATATAAAAATTATTTAAATATTAAAAAAAATTGTTATAAATATTATTATAAAAATTCTTAATTATATTGTACTATATTTTTATTTTATCAATTATTTATTATTACAAAAATCAAGTCATATTTGCTTTATATAATACATTTTATGAACTAATTTATGAGCCAGGGTCACGTAATCAATAATCGAAATCTAATTTTTATTTATTTATAACTTAAATCTCTGTATTTCCTAAATCGTGTGAAACTACCTACAATAATTTATTATATTTTTTAATAATTAATACAATTAATATAGCATGTATCATAATTAACCAAGGACTTAAATATCTTAGTTATTTTGATAAAAAAAAATAATAATAAAACAATAACAACCATTGATATTATACATTTTTAAATTACACAAGAAAAAGGGAATAGTAATGGTAGGGGAATGATTATAATCATTTCTTTAACTATATTTTAACAATTACGTACCTACAAATCTACAATCTCATGTATACAGAATGACGTATCCCTATATCATTTTGTCTAATTGAAACGTAATAATGTATTTGAAATGTATGACAATACTGTTTATTAATATTATTATATGTTATGACTATACGAGTATATTATTTTAAAGTTTTAGTTAATGGTTTAACACTATTATGGAAAACAAAACAAAATTCCAAGATATGTTGACATTCATTTTTAGTTTAATTTATTCTCATAATACCTTTTAATACAAATTTACATAATATTTACTTGTACAATTTCTACTGGTATTTTTTACAAGCAAAAATTTTAAACGTAAATTCTGATAAAAATATACGGTATTTAAATCAATCCGTGTATCGCGGTACGTCTATTTATTGTAATTACATATAATTATATATTCTGTATAAAACGAAAAAGTGAAACATGAACGTATGAATTGATAAACCAAAAAAGTAGGTAGTATAAAGCAGCCACTTCAACTGAATAACAACAATACAAACATCAAAACAGTACTACTTTAACTAATGTATGTTTTATTTTCAAGTAATCAAGTCTATAAGTGTTAAAAAACTAATAACATAGTAATCTACAAACATAAATAAATAAAAGAAAAGATGAATTTAGTTACTACTTATATAACAAAATAATCAACCACTATATTATATAGTATAAAGCGTTAAAATTATATATACATTATTTTATAATATACTGAGTATATTTCAATCTTACTTAATTTTAATGATGATTGTCATTATTTTACTTCATACCTAACAGGTTAATCAAGGTATGTATTTGTATAGGAAATATTTTAAGAATTCATTATTAACGTTTTGTTAAATTATGAACAAATTATATATAATATAAAAATGAGTTTTCTCGCTTTTTATTACATTATAAATTAAGACTAATTAAGTATTCATAGTTAATTTACAAAGAGTTATAAGAAGTAGTTAATTAACTAATATTTCCATTTTAAAAATGTCTTCATTATTATCAAAATTGTATAATGAACATATTTTAAGGTATATTATTTAAATACTTTAATTAGTATAAACACAAAAAAAATTAAATACAATTATATTTGTCAAGTACATACACTCGTAAATTATACATATTAATTACGTGAAATATAATTTATGTAAATAAAATTGAATAAGTATATTGTTTATTCTGTTTTTAAATTTTATCAGAATAATTTTTAGGAATATACTAGATAAATAATACTTAGGTACTAATAAAATATTAAATTTACAATTTTATAAATTTGACATACTCTTGATAATTTTATCTAAAATTACAAGAAACTTTAGCATAAAATATTAACATTATTATATCATAATATTATATTTTTCAATTTTAGAATTCATTGTCAAAAAAAGTTCTCAATTTAAATTATTTCAATAATTGAAAAAGTTATTCGATTAAATGTCTGAAAAATATTTTTCTTGTGTTAATTATGAAGGGAAAACTAAGCAATGAATAAAAAACTGTATTTAAGTAATAATGAACAGTTAAAAAAATATTTCTTTTGCTTTTGGGGGGTGAAATGGACTGCATTTTTATTTTTTTCTTACCCATTATCAAAATAACTTAATCTTAAAAACAGTATTATTGCGATATTATTTTAATCAGATTTCTTTCGGACTGTAAACTACTTCAAAAATAAAAAATGGGAAGTGAAATATTTTGATGACCAAATAAGATACCCTCCTAGTTATATTATAACTTAGGGTGTTAAGAGCAATGACGTAGTCAACTTATTATTAAGATAAGCGTTTCATAATATTATTATAAAATATATAGATCACAAAAACTTTAAATAATATTTGTTTGGATTTCAAAATCCTTTTTCTTAAGTATTTCCCGTTTTATTTTATAATAATATGCGTTAAAGTCAATATATTTATATTTGTTTAAAATATAAAATAAACAATTCAAATAACATAATATTTAATGTTAAAAATTAATATCTTTTAAATATAAAAACTATGTTTAGTTTTTTTTTTTCTACGTAAAACACACCGTGTTTTAACGGTGACTACTCAGTATCCACGATAAATTGTAAATATCTCGTTTCTCAGTAATTTTTTGTCGATTCCATTATGATGGTTCAGTAATAACGACGTCGCGATAAATTAATAAGAATATAAAGGCGGCGAGACACACTGACTACTGTCATTTTTATTACCTGCCGTATCGCGGATCAAAAGATACCTAACGGGAAAAAACTGATTTTTTTTTTTCGCCCGTCCGTATTTTTTCTGCATAACAGAAAAGTAGGAGAGAAAAAGATAAAGGAACGAGCGGCATTTTTCGAATTCCGCTGCGATGCCGCGAGCGCGTAGAGTGAAGCAAAAAAAGAAAAAAAATTACAAGGTTTTTAAGCCAGTTGACTCACTCATAACGGTTTTATTGGCGGCGTAACAAGGGCGGCAGGAACCCTGTTTCGCTAAACGTGAACAGGCGGCGGCAAGAAGAAGTACAGAAGAGAAAAAAAACGTCGACAAAATTAAATTAAAAGTGTATCTTATGCATGTTCTCTAGTCATGTGCAGTCAACTGTATAGACCCTACCGTCATGTAAACGACCTCGTATATTTATATTATATACATATTCATTTTTTTTTTTTTTTTTTTTTGCCATTTAACTTTGAAGAGGATAACAAGAACAGTGGGTATCCATACGGATAGTCGGATGTATAGACAGAGCGCGGGACATTGCGATAACGTTGTCAGACATAAAAAGGCGAAAATTTAATTAAGCCCGTCTGTCGACACCATGTTTAATTGCGTTTGACATTTACCGTAACGTTATTCGCACCTAACTGTCCTAACTGTAAACAGTTTTATAAACTATACTGCTATACTGAGCGTAGCTTACAGTAGCGTGCATTCAGTACTTATATACGACCCTTCGAGATTTTAATCCTTTTTGTTGTTTTGTAAACGATGGTGATAATAGAACGACTGCGAGAGAGAAACGAATAAACGAGAAAACATAATATTTGTTTTGTGTCAGGAAAAACATCGGAACACTAAATCGTAGTGAAAAAGCGGTAAACAAATAATATATATATATATAACATAATATTATATAAATCGTTTTCTTTATAAATGTGGCCGACAATTTCGCACACATAAACATTAAATCATGATCTCGTGTTTATTTCATTGACAACAGAGATTTTTTACCCGAGGAAAATTACGGCCTTGTTTATTTAATAATTATAATGTTTATTTTTAATGTCATCGGTAATAACTACTTTGTCGAAAGTAATTATTTTTTTAAAAAAACAAACTGCTTTTCTCCTAAATATCAATTTCTCTCTATATGCTCAGGGGCGTATTTAAGTACAGGCCTGGACCCAGAGCGTCAAATTTTTGGAGGCTGAAATTTATAGTTTTTATAACTTTTAATATAAAAATACATAATACTGTATAAATTTTTGTTTTCATTGGTCACCGATAGCATAATATTATTTACAACCATCACTAATTAAATATAAATCCAAATATTTTTTTATTAAAATTAAAAAATGTGAAAATTACAATAGATTCAAATTATGAAGTACAGACGGAAAAAACGAAATATGCCACTGTATATGACTATATGCTTATTGATTAAGCAGCTTAGTTTGAGTATAGTCTGTCGGATTGCTAGCAATCATTTAACATTATATGTTTCTATAAAAATTTAAATCTGGGTCAGTTGATTTACCTAATTTTATAGCGGATATCTACTTTAGAGTGCCTACCACGCTTCAGTTGAGAAACTTCACTCCCTTTATGATTTCTTTCTTTTCCGCTAACTACTTTGTGTCTTTTTTTATTCTCTTGTTCTCCGTATAATGTATCTCGCATCAAAGGATCCTAGTTCTGACATCTATGATATTTGTAATTTATACATTTTGTTATTGTTTTTGAGTTTAGAGCCCGTTTTATATATTAATTAATTAATTTGAATAATAAGTATAATGGCTAATACAAACTATAACTATTTTTGTTCATCGTTTTGTCAAATAATGGGTAGTATTAAAATTAAAAATTAATTAATTCAATGTTGAATCACTCAGACATACGCGTATGATAATCGGCAATATTTCCTAATGAAAAATGTAAAATTAAAACACAATTATGTACAATATATATAATATTATATAAAATAAAATGATATTCATTATACGGCGAGATGTATGGAAAATAATACGAGTATTTTCTCACTATTTACCATAATAATGGGAACAAATTGTGAAACTCATAACGATAGTGTAATAGTCGTGGGAGAGTGTATAATAAGTAAAGTAGTAGGTACATATTAGGTACATATGGACAGACGGAATGATAGTGAATGGGTTGGATGAGTTTTCACAAAATATCTGAAAATAAAAACGGTGTAAATAATAATATATTTCGATCATCTATATCACATTCTACGAGTATCGTCATATCGCATTAGAGAGGTGTTAACAAGAACCGACGACTGTCTACGACCTAATGCCGTCCTAAAGTCTAGCACGTAGTCTGTGCGTTCGGCCACACGGTCAGTGTGCGTGTGCGGTCAAGCCTATCACACTTTTTCGCCCGAGACATTTTTAGAATTCCAAACAGTTGCGGTTAAAACACGATCATCTCAAGAGCTCAATATCGTCGCATTATCCCCTCGGCCCACAAAATAGTCATCTGGTCTTACGGAGACTTGGAAAAAAAAAAAAATATATATATATATATGTTTACGCGTGTACATGCCAATAAATCATTTTTACGCGCACGCGCACTGTACGTAAGCTAAACGTCAAAAATGTTATTTTTTCGTCTCGTTAGTTATCTATTTCGTTTCTATCGTTGTTCGCCAACAGCCCGTGAACGTCATCCACATCGCATCGATAATCCTGTGCGGTCGCGAGTAAAGAAATGTACCCGCGGAAAAAAAAAAAATTCATACCCTTGCCATTTCCAAGCTTGTGTACGATATCGCAATATTATTGTTGCGATCGATGTTGTTATTGTTATTGTTGAACGCACACACGTAGCTTTTATTTCGTTCGTCGCCGATGGCAATATTTTGGGGGAAGAATTATGATTAGTATTCATGGTGATTTTTATTTTATCTTATAATCCTTACGTACGAATTTATTTGTTTTTATTTTTTTTACATCATTCTGAGAATACCCGACATTATAATAACGTATTATTACGAAAAAGCGAAATAATTCGTCGAACCAACACAGTAATTAATCAAGGAAATTTAGTTTTTAAATATAAAAAAACAACTGGCTATACATCTCACATGACCATTTTTACTATTTTTAGTAGGTACATAAAATGTTATGCGTGCTATTATGTTATAATGTTTGTAATTTTGTATAGTGTATACATTTCCCTATTTTTGATACCAACTACATATTCCTCCACTCACAAAAAAAAAAAAAAAAAAAAAAAACGGTCAATGGCTATTAATATAATATAATTTATAGTTGTCAATAAATTATTATACAGTATAATACAATTATTATTGTTTATTATTAGTCGCCATATTAAAAAAATACCATTAATCATTAATAATATAAAACATATTATACATATGACTGTTATAATATAATATAATAATTACATTTATAGTAAAGTCATTTAATTAAATGCTTATTTTTTGCAAAACTTTTCGATAAATGTCATAAAACAAATATTACCTATTAAAACTATGTATTTACATATTTTTTCAAGTACTTAATTGATTTATAATAAATGTTATAATAATTTTGATCTTCTCGAAATTAAAAAATACTCAATTTGATTAAACTTAATCGAACCGTACAGTGTTTAAGCTCAAACTAATACATAGGTATTAATAGATAATTAATTTAACGTATTAACTCAGTAATTTGTTTATAGTAATACAAAATAATACAATTTTAATGTATAATATATGAATAAAATATCCCATAAACCGACATTACTTTATAATATAACAATACATTTTAATTTCTTGCTTTCAAAAATAGCAACAACAAAATATAAGTATCGGTTGTTATATTTTGGAATATATCTATTTTAAAACGAATTTTGACGGTTGTAATAATGCGTAGATTAAAATTCATTCCTCGAATACGTTTTAGGTACCTATTATAAATATTGAGCATTAAATAAGTATCTTATGCAAGTAACAGAGTGATTCACATATATGAAGCATAGTAGGTGTGTGTGTGTATGTTATATTATTTATTTTTATTTGAATATCCATCCGATTAGACGGTTAAGATTCGCAATTCAAAAACGCGTTAAAACCTTCTCGACGAGAAAGAGGGTTTAGGTGTAAAACTATAAACCGTTCATGTTAAAAGGTTTGTTAAATGAAAGATGACCTCGGTTTTGTGGTAATTGATGTGTTTTGCTGGTAATAATTTGTCACCACACCGGTCAGACGGAGTGGCGTCATTAATCAAGCACTTCGTACGAGGGGAAACAGTTTGGGAAATCCTGACAACAGGATAACGTTAACAGAATAATTAAAATCATAACAATAAACAGACAAAAAAATAATAATAACTGTCTGGGTCCAGTTTTTAACGACCTTTATAAACACCCTAAACCCGTCACCTTACCCTTTTCCTTTTAACATTTGTTAAACAAATTGCATACCATTTTGTGGTTAACCAGCTACAATCACTCAAAACTGAAAAAAAATAGTCGAAACTTATACAATATCTTTAGTTCATTCGAACATTTTAAACTTGCTACAAAAATTGTTTTGTATGTAACATAATAATTGTAGTTTGGTGCATGTTAAAACATGCAAAACATGTTTTAGTTAAAATCAGATTTTTATATTTTTTCATTTATGTGTTAATACTATATTACTTTCACACGAATTGTTACATTTTATTAGTCTAGTAATTGTTTTAAATACTGATTTCAATATTAATAAAATTAAAATTTGATTTTATTCCAAAAATTTCTATAGCAATATTATAGAGGGAGCTCAGAAACAAGAATCAATATTAATTTGCTCGCACATAATATATACAAATGTATAATATGGAGTAATTTGTTATGTATAATTTAATTTAAATATAAAATGTACATTTACTATATGTACATGTGTAATCAAAATTGGTTTAAAAATTATAGTGATTTTATTATGATTTATGTAAACAATTAAAATCTATCTAAAAACAATATACAATTTTAATTTAAGGACGACGAAAATTATATGATTTAATTAAATAAAATCGCTTTGATCAATAATATCGTAAGGTTCGATAATATTTAGGTTGATTAATTATTAAATCGGTTTAATTTAAGAGTAGTGTATCTATATTACATATAAACATAATAATTGATAGTTTATAAATAATTAAAATATATAGTATATACACATTTCAATTCCTGTCAATTTTATTTGTACGATTTAATAATGAGATTTAGTGACTAAATACAAATTTTAAAATATATTCCTATAAACACTTCATAGAACTAATTATAACAAATGTACATTTTTTAAAAAAAATATATTAATTTTAATAAACTTAAATAGTATTTCAAATAAGTTTAATATAAAATTGTAAAATATATATATATTATATAGGTACATTAGTACCGATCTTTTATATTTGTATAGTGGGATAGATGCAATTACGTGTCAAAAATCAAATTAATAATTTATACTTAATGCTAGTAACAACTTAATAGAAAAAATGTGTTGATATCAAAATGTATATTTTTTCTAAACTTCATTTTTTAAAATTTAAATTTTATAAATCTCTCTTTTCGTCTTTTTACTGTAATGTAAAATAATAAAAATCAAAACGCTTAACTCTACTGTTCAGATTTAATATCGAGCAATATTATCCAAAATCTCGAGGGATCGCACTCCCTTTTCACAGAGTCCCTCCTAAACGCTAGTTTATACATTCGAGCATGTATGTGCGTTTTTGCATTCCGACAAGTATTCATAACGTTTATTAAGACAGCTATGGCATGCATTGTGGTACTAGCCCCAAATATTGAATTACATACATTCATGGATATTGGTTGAATGCCACGTCATGTAATCGTCATATTAATATATTGGTATTTCTATGTGCAGAAGCTTGTCGAATCCTACTAACCATGTAATATTGTATATCATAATAATGAAACATTATTAATATTCACAATCAATGTTGTATTCAACTTGTAATATTGTTTATTATAATTTATCTTTATATCAACATTTCGATCATTTTTACGTTTCATCGATTCACACTAAATGGCAGACAATGAACAAAGAAACAAACTAAAACAAAACAATGCTCTACAATAAAAATATAAATTATTAAGGCGTTAGTTATGCAAACTAAAGTACACAATTAATGCGTTTACGTAAGAATATACTGCGAATATTGAATATTCATGAATGTAAATTAATAATTTAAAATATGTACCTATATCGCATTGCAATTATTATTATTTATTCATATACATAATATAGGTATTATATTTTATATAGATAGATAGCATGCAATAAATATAAAGTATAATAATATAAACGAACAAATAAAATGCAATAAAAGGAAGATAAATTATTCGAGAAATAAAATGAAAATTATGATTTTAACATATTATTATACACAACGACTGGAAATAATGAAAAATTAATCAAATATATTGCAGTCGCTTGCACTGTACACGTATATAAAAACCTGACGGTATTGATAACTATAAGCCGGGAGTATAGTGAAGCAGAATACTGCCGATGGAATGTTTCACATAGTTGGCGAGCAATAAAAAGCTCGACATTGTAGGCGATTAGGCGAAAAGAGCGTCGGCGGCAGCGATGAATGGATGGTGGCATCGAAGAGTGGTGAGAGGGGGGCAGGGGATATATATATAGTACTCTGTAACAATAATAACACAGGGCCAATAATAATAAACGGTAAATAGGCCATAAAAATAGCGGGCTCGGGGTCACACGATGAAGGGGTGATTTTCCAAAAGTCCCTTATATATATATATATATATTTATTTATATACGCTTTTCACCACTTTATCCTCCAATACTACCACAACAACAACGACAACTACTAACCTAACCACTCCAAGTATGCGTCCACGCACACACATACGCGTACACTCTACATAACCCCGTGTGTCATCATCCATCAAGTCGAGATTTTAATAACAGCCCGCCGTACCTAATATTTGCCGAGTTAGACCACATAAATTAACCGAAAATGAGTAACGACGAGAGGAGTAGAAAATCCTTTGGTCCAAGAAACGGGGGGTGTGCCATAAATATGCCTACCTGCCCGCTTGTCCGACGCGGCACGCTATACCCTCACGCGGCGACACTGCGGTGGTGGCAATAGGGAGGAGAGACATTTGTAAAAAGGACTTTTATTTTGTCGTCAGCCACGCACGCAATAAGGTCTCCCGCCATTATTTATCATCCGAATACCTTCATAAAAACTGACAAAAGTCTGTAAAATTGCGAGAATGATAACTCACTGGCAATAACGAAAGTGACCCCCTTTCCATACTATCCGCTTAGCAGTTCGCTAACTCCACAAAAGGAAGAAAAAAAAAATACATCATATAAACTGATTACAGTACTGCACTTAATCATTTTGGTTTTTATTTCTCGCTGCGGTCGTAACGATGAAATACTAAAAAAAAAAAAAAAGCCATCGTTCAAATTTTATAAGTGACTTTTACTATAACCCAGAAACGAACAGATGTTTAAAAGAATTGGATGGTCGTAAATCATTGATGACGGACGTTATTCATTCAATTTCGTATTCAATAAATTAAGATTTTTTTTTTTATTTTATGTTAAAATAAAGTCAGTTAAGGTCATCATCAAAAAAAAAAAAAGTTCATAGATCAATAAATGTACGTTTATATTACTTATGAGCTATTAACATAACCAAAACTAAGTTATATTTATTTTTTGTATTTTGGTATTGTGGGCAAATTATTAAAAATATACAAATTAAAATATTGTTTATATATTTATGAGCTCATATTTAATGATATAGAAACGCCATATAATTGACTTGGATGTATCTAGATTAGATTAAATATGTATTATATTCTTATCTTATCTATAGACTCGTGCACTACATACTGTTTAACAATTAAATTGATATAGTGAAAAAATATGTTAGTGTTGACATATTAAAATCCAAACAAATTCTTTGTTAGAAAAAACATAAAAAAAATATTTTTACATAAGAACTTGTGTCATATTAGGAAAATATTTAATGAATTAAAATAAAAACGTAATCAATTTTCAGCAGAATATTCATGTCGTGAATTAGTTTTTAACATAAATTTAGTTAAAAGTAAACAATACAATTTAAAATATATTATTTATATACGTTTGTTTAATGATTAATATTATTTGATGAAATAATAATTATTAATTTCGTTTACTAAATAATGTGAATAAAATATAAATATAAAATAATAATATTAAATATTATTGTTAGGTATTAATTAGTATTTACTAATTAAAAAGGTAATGCAAGTACCTATATAATATAATACTTCAATTTACAATATACTAAAATATAATTTGAAATTAAATGTTTTTTATTTTTTTTATTTCTAGTAGCAAACTATGTATAGATTTAAAGTTGCATATATAACAGAAAATTATAAGTATAAATTAAATACTTGAATAAATTAATATTTTTCCAAATTAAGATATTTAATTTCTCATAACAAGAACTTGTAAAAATATTTAATATTTTTTCTGATGTATTTAATTTCAAACAGCACAATATTATTTTATTTTAAGTGTTTCTCAATGACCCTGACCCCTTCTGGTATATATATATTTTTAAATACAATTGATAAAAAACAAAAATATTTTAATTTAATATAAGTATATTTTTATTATCAATATGGAAATATTGAAAATATACTATATTAATACAATTATTGTACAGATCATATTAAATTCAAAATTCAAATTAACATGGTTAAAATAAATATTTATCTATAAATATATGTAAATTTCAAATGCGTAATAAAATTATAACTACATGTAGGTAGGTATACAACGTATTTAATTAAATAATATTTTGACGGTTAGAATATGAAATTCAATCCACAAAGTAATCTCATAAACGCAACAAAACAAAAATATCTTATAAGTCGTGGTGTGATAAATTAAATTAATGTGCACAAAGAAGTCCATGCGGTGTAACGTCGTTACTATCCGGATATTACAATTTCGCCCTTCATGAAATATATGTGAATGTATATAATATTATAAAAAGATATAAAACATTCATTTAATGTAGGTATACGCTCGTTATTACTGAACGTAATTTTATAAAAAAATATATTTGAAAAATAGAATCATTACTTTTTCCTCGTTTAATATATTATTTCTATTCAAATATAATTCATATTGTGTTCATAAAGAGTGAGTAATAAATTGATCAAAATACTATTTTTTTATCAATTTTTAAATACGAATTTGAATGTGTTTTATTTTAAAATATTATAATATATTTATATTGAATTTACACAAATCCCTAGTTGGCGTAAGATCATTGTAAAAATTCTCAGTATTACATCTATTAAGTGAAAATTAAATGCTATAATACAGTTTTATTGGTCATTAAAATAAAGTTAAAAATAAAATACCTACTTATGTTTGAGCAAAACAGAAATTAAAACATCTTACTGCCATATAAATTAATTTACTTGCTTATGTTTCTTATATCTTATTTATATTAACATATTTTAGATGTTTTATATAATCAAATATGTACTTATTTTTAATACATTTAAAAAAATAATAAAGAAACGCTAATTAGAAATTATATTGATTTTATATATCAATATGGTTAAATATTAAGTATTTATACTTTTGCACAAAACTAATAAACAATAATTATTGCAGTGTTATCCTGAAGTAAGTATTTAATTTAATGTAATTAAACATGATCAGTGTATTTTTTTTTATGTAATTATAGATGGAATATTCATTATTAGCACGTATTATTAATAAGTTGTAACAATTTTAAAAAAAGTTAACACGATACATTTATCAAACGAAACGTATATCAGGATAATAATGCGCGATGTTTCGAAAGTGTTTTATTGGTTTAGTGGGGTTGGCAAAAGCGAAAATAATAAAAGAAGAAACAGTCACAAAACTAAAATAAATCTGTTGAAGTTTGCGAGAGCAAAAAAGCAAAAAAAAAAAAAACAGAGCAGAATAAAACGACAACAAACCAAATAATTGAAACTACCTTTTGTTACTGTCGGCTTCCAATTCAACGACTAACAATGGGTACACAATTTATGTGGTCGTTTGAAGATAGTAGCGGGTTTTACACATGTTCTACAGGAGTTGGGAGTTGAGTTCGTCCACTGGCTATTATAATACATTTTATTGTCTTCCTGCACATCGACAGTCTACGGTATTTTATCATGCAAATAACTTAACAGCGTTGGTGTTTTAAGTTTTTTTTTTTTTACAAATGTATACGTGCAATATAATTCACTCGAGACAATAAAAATATATAAATATCTGACCAAGTGCTTTAGAGAATAATAAGTGGAATCCTGCACTAATGAAAGTAATTGCGAAAACAGTGTTAAGATTATCTCATCAAATGATACAATTATTATCGAATCGACATTTTAAACGTACAATTTGTATTATTTTATAATATATAACTAATATTTAATTGTATTTTTCTTATCGACAATTGCATCATTATTACATTTATAAAAGTATTAATTTAGTAATATATATTTTTTTAAAAGTTTAAAATAATATTGAAACACGAAAAAAAAATCCATCAATATTTAGTACTTAGGAAGTTAGGTTTTGTGTATATTTTTTGAATAATGTACAAAATGATTAAAAGAAACATACCAAAAAAAAAAAAAAAATCGTTTTTTTTTTATGAATAATCGATCAATAACAAAGTTTTATATCATAGGCTTACTTATATCATCGATTTGGAAAAAATTACAACTATAAATTCATGAATGTTTTAATTTTGTTAAAGAACTGTGTCTATATTATATTAATTATTATAATTAGTTATAACATAACACATAATCATTTTAAATTTGTAAAATAGTTATTATACCTAATACATTAAAACAAATATGCAAACCTATTATGCACCTAATAATGTCTACATTATTTTCTAGCATAAATATTTCGATTGATTTAATAATAAAGCTCGTTTACATTGGATAACATTATTTAAGTTTAAAAACCCAATGCCCCGCAATGATGAGCGCCGAATGATAATACATCATCACGACGGTACACAAACATATAATATTCTACACGTAAATTGAATGTATAATGGGTTTGAAAATGTTCACGCATATTTTAATACTACCTGTTATACATGTTGAGTCGTTGACCATCTACGTTCGGTTTATACAGTCATAAAACCCAATGTGTCATTTCGAATCCTTACGATTGCCCCGCGAGATATCGTGTTCGTTCGAGACACTTATTTTTTACCTTGTTTACTCCCTATCCCCCCTCTCACGAAAAAAAATCAACTGTTTAGCAGTGGTAGCGATTCGGTTTCCCAGGCTGTTCGTGTTTCTACAGCTAGAGACTTCCTGCATAATATACGACCAGAAGTTCCTATACGCAGCGGCAGCGCCCCTAACATACCTACCACATCCACCTGTGTGCATTTGGAATCCTCGTCATAATATCGGTTACAAGGCTTAATAACCGCAACACTGCGGTGCGACCAACACCGGTTGGTCACTAACCGAAAACACACACAAACACTTGCAATGATACTTTAGATTTGAAAACAAATAAAGCTTTCACTGCACCAGATCAACGCGTGATTTCATTCTATAACATGATTAATGATATTGATATGCACTAAATCTCAAGACATCCGATACCGTTTTACTGTAGAGTAGACTGCAATGCCTACCTATAACAGACCCGGGAATGAAATTTAAATATTTTTATTTTTTTTAAAAACATGTTCGTTTTCACCGCAGTCCATATTGATCCAATAATCTATGATAATATAATATAGTCTCCGTAAAAATATAAACCTATTGGATAACACACGTGAAGATTGAAATACAGTATAGTGAGTATATTATAAATTATAAATTTCACTCGTACATCAAATATAATATTATTTTCTGTATATCTTGGTATAGCTTTTGGCCGATATCGTTTGAAAGATATATGAGTAACACAATATTATGACACTTAATCTAGTATAGAAAACTAACAAGCTTTCATATTATACGTTTTATACGAACCAATTTCCCATTTACACTTGTATAAGGGATTTTTATAGTTTAGAATATAGTGTGTAATCGAATCTAAACACTACATAAATATTATTTAAGTTTTTAAACCATATTGTTTACGAATTAATAAATCGTAACATTTGATAAAAATTAATAAGGAAATAACTATTTTAATGAAATGTTTTGTTAGTAATTTAAATAGATTTATAATTAACATAATCTAATAAATATTATGTATTTAACATTTTACTGGTATTTTAGCTTCTGAATTCTTTATATAGATACTGAATTATTAATATGTATAACTATTATTAATCACACTCATTATTATGAATTATCAAAGAAATGTTTGATATGTGATTCATTTACTGAAATTTTAATTATTACAGTATTACACACAGAAATGTAAAAGTCTGGATGTATAAGTACCATTTACTCAAACAGGGTGATTTCGAAGTATTAATTAGTACAAGAAAATTATATTTTAATTTCATAAAATAATTTTATTTGTTAAATAATAATTATAATATGATAAAATAAATAAACAAATTAATAAAAACATTTAAAAAAAAACCGTTTGATCGTACACGTGAGTAATATTTTTTTTTTTTTAAACAAAGAATGCGTGTGTTATTATTAAATTGCATTTTATTTTTTTTAATGTATTTTTACTAATTATAATTTACAACCATTTTTCATTATAATTGACACTATTAGTCAATAGATGTATTCCATTAAAACACATACATTTGGTACCTAACTACTCATATAGAGATAAAATGTTGTTTTTAGTTTACTCTTGTATCTGACACGAAAACATTTGAAAAAAATAAACATCATACTACGAATTCTTTAAAAACGAATAAGCCTCTAATAAGACAAGGGAAAATATTGTATAAAAAAATTACTAATCGTCTTAAAAAAAAGTTAACAACAGTTTTGCGTCTACAATAACACCAATTACTTGTCATTTCTATCGAACAGCAATGTACGATTTTGGTGTTATATTTAATGTGTTTCGATAACCTGTTTGATCTATACCACTCCTAAATGTGATAGCATAAATCACTTTTTACCATCATATAATTATATGATGTGGATAATCAATTGTAAAGGTGGATATTAAATAACTATAGCATAAAAGTAATAAATAAAATAATATTAGCTATAGTATCTCTCATTATGAATTCACAAAATCAATATTGTAATATTATGTATAGATACGTAGATAATATTAAATAATCATAATTCAATAAATTGTTGCAACATATTGAAAAGTCATTTCTATAATACTAAATAAATAATAATATATTTAACGCATTTACGTTATACAATTTGATTTAATATTTTGTTATGTAAATATCTTTCAATAGTTAAGAATTAATAGTTTTAAATAAATTACTTTATTTCTAATAATTAATTACTGTTACATAGGTATTATATTAATAACAAAAAATGCTGATTATCCAATTTAATGAAAATGATTAAAGTTTTGTTTAAATATTTGTGTAAAATAAAAACGAAAATAATTAGTTTTTGTTCAAGTTGACCTATTGACTAGTTATAGATATAACATATAACAAAAATCAGTTTGCAGTTATCATTTTTTTTTTTAATGACAAATATTTATTTTAAAACTTTTATATTTGACCGTCTAGACTTATTAACTACCGGCTTTAAAACTAACATTATAAATGAAAAAAATAAATCTACATAATGTATTTTAAATTATTTTAAATTATAGGTAGAATAATAAAAAATATTCATTATTAAAATTTGTAATTACTACAAAATGTCTTTTTTAAGTGAAAAGTGACTTATAGTTTATGATTAATTTTGCAGTTTTTAAATCATAATAGTAATTAAATTGTTTTTATTATCATGTTATTAAAATCGTACTGGCAGATGGCATATCTAAACGATTTGATAAACAGTGCAAGTTTGGATAATTCTTATACCGTATGGTATGAATTAAAAGATAAAATATAAATCTATAGGTCCACGTTTGAATCGTCTCGCTTTACGTTACCTAATCACATTGTTTATAAAATAACCGAAAAAAAAATTCCGACACAATAATAACCTATAAGGCGATAACTCTAATAATGCTCGAGTTATTTACACAATTATATTGTCTGCTGTACCAATTTGAATACACCTCTATTATAATACGTAATTAATAAAATATGATAAAAACGCCTTTCATTAAGTTATTTTATTGGTTCGATGTCGTTCTTGAGATCGTTGATGATGATTACTATTTGCCACTCAACGTATACTCGAGTGATTATCATCATGAATCGTGATATGACATATGTATAATATACGTATCGTAAATCGTACGTACGACGTTTTGCGCGAAATTCCCACTAGGCCGAGGCTGCAGGTGTTTGGAATTTGTTGTTTCCTATTGTTACAACTGGGAAATTATCGTTTTTCTTTCTCGTTTTGACCCATAATCCTCTGCGAAAACACCGCATAATACTGCATGCGCAGGTATACAGCTTGTACCGCGTGCACGCGTAAAACTTTTCCGGGCAAAACCTTCACAACTGCGCCATATTTCCTCGGACGGGAAAAGAAAAGACAAGATGTTTTCACTTTTATAGAGCTTACTTTTACGACTCATAAACACCCTCCGCTGGTCACCGGCGTTGAGCCTATACCTCACCGGTGCTCATTCCGTTTCTATATATAAGTCTCGTCGTTGTGTCCCTCCTTCCCGCACATCGAGTAAACGTATACCGCGGTATCCTTTTCGTCTTATCTCCGCGTATATTATATAGACAACGTTAAACCACCGAGCTATATACCTACCGTAAATATCCGTTTACAAACAAACGCCTCGGCCGCCCAATTGAAAACGGCCCTCCTATACATATGCATTTATACAGCTCCGTGCGAGACAATCTCCCATAAATACTTAAACGTCCGCATTTCCATTTTAACCCCTACAGTCCGTTACTACGAACATAACACATTTAATATTAATATTTGTTTTTTTTTTTTTTATGTCCCACGACGTTTTAATAGCTCAAAGGCCATGGAAATTTTGTTTATATCGAACGTAAAAAATACATTGTAACAAACTGTAATATAATACTTGGGCACGGGTATAGACCATAGAGAATATAATAGTCGTCATGAGAGCATTTTGAGGAGAAGACAATTATATATATATAT
This sequence comes from Eriosoma lanigerum, assembly GCA_013282895.1. Classification (NCBI taxonomy): domain Eukaryota; kingdom Metazoa; phylum Arthropoda; class Insecta; order Hemiptera; family Aphididae; genus Eriosoma; species Eriosoma lanigerum. Next base: position 18,029,369 of record CM023361.1, read on the forward strand.
ATAGTATGCCACTACGACTGGCGACGACTCTTTTCGGTTTACGATCGTAGTCGAATGGCTAAAATGGAATTTTTTATACTTTACGATGCAATATCCATTTCAAGATAGTCTTGAACAAAAAATTCCACTCATATTTTGCAATTTAAATAAATAACATGCAATTTAAATTTTTTATAGTATCAATTTAAATAATATAATATATATTAAGTTATTTACAAAACCATACTCAACAGCCTAACAGATCTACATAATATATATTCATACAATTAATGAATTATGTAACGGTTTTTTTTATTATATTTCAAAATTACTTTAATAATAAAAACGATATTTTTCACAATTTCAATTAAAGTTATAATACGGTAATTATAATAACCAATTATTATAAATCATATAAAACTCAACATTTCAATAAAAGACAATTAAGACAATTAAGTTTTAAAACGTAATATATTAATAAATAATATATGTTTATGTAAAAAAATTATACTTAATCTATTTTTAAAATTGTTCTGACTATTAGTTTTTTATAATTAAATTAAATTATCTAATTCTAAAGTAACTTAAAACTATTTTTCAATATTTTGTTTTTTTTTTATATAAACCAACACTTACGAGTAGTGATCAATTTTATTAAATATTCAATTAAAGAACTTTAAAACCATTTTTGAGTGAATTTACTCCAATTTAATAACCTCTAAATAAATATTTTCATAATTTTGACTTATTGATATATGTATAAAACACAAATCACCCGTGACTAAATTTGAAATCATAACTATACATTGGGTAATCAATAATCAAATCTAATAGTTAATAAGTATCATTATTTTACCAAATTCAAACATTTCAAAGCAAATTTGTTTACAAGTTATATAATACTACTATGATAATCTGATATGTGATATAATAATATTGTATAATCTATCGATTATTTATAATGGTATAATATTGGTGTATGTAACCTACATTAAATATTCATAAAGTAACAAAATCAAAACGTTTTCCCCCTTATTTATATTTATTATGTCGACTCATTCAGTTACAAATGTCCCATAGATCCTGATGCGTTTGTTTAGTGTTTCTGACACTTCCATTTCGTTTATGGACCGCAGGCTGCCGTGTAATTATAGAAACATTAAATCGGTAGACAACTTTAACATCCATTCGAACGAAATTAATTAACGTTTTTATTACAGGCGTAAACAATTTGAATAGGGTGAAAAAATGTCGGAACTTGTGATGTCGAAAAATTCAATGATGACAACTACCCCTCACCAATTATTCACAATTTCGCACACATGGATTATTTTCAAAGCTACGGAGTGCTATATATTATGATATTATATAATAATATAAATGATAAAATATAAAACTATAAAGTATTATATAAATATTTAATATTGAAGAATAATAATATGTTTAATATTACATATGTGTCCATTTGATTTATTTTAGTTACCACCAATAATTAAGTATTATATAAAATTGATTATAAAACTATTTTTATTTTTACTAAATGTTAATATTTAATACACTCGTAGTTCTCCAAACAAATTGCTCAGATTTTAATTATATATCATTTACCTACTTTATTCTTTAATTATCTTTTCAAAAACCATTAACACATTTTTAATACATAATGTATTTTTCATGTACTTCATAATTAATTCATATAATTATGAACTTGGTGATGTAACGCATCACAAAACAATATATTGTTGTCACTATACTTTAAACATAAATAAATATAGCTTATTCTATGTAAAGTGATGAAGGTCAGTCTAATTGGCTGAACTAGTAGAGTATAAATAAAATGTCAAACTTTGTTAAAAAAAAAAAAAAAAAAAAACATTTATGATTCGTATGGTTTATATATTTTTACTACTTTATCCAATATTTTATGTACAGAGCTATAATATTGTGACAATGAACTATTCATGTAAAAGTAACCAATCAGAAGACACAAAAACGGGTTTCTTTTTCAAATCAAATGTAGACATGTAATAAATACCACCATATCTATACTATAACGATTTAAGGTGTCGACAATAACTCTTCCTCATTATAATACGTATGACGTAGTGTATATATAATAAGTATGTATAAACATTTATTAAAATAATCGAACGTTGTATAAATAGATTTTACACATATAGTCATAATAGTCAATTTTTATTATACTAACTACTAAAGGTTAAGATTAAAACTTAATTAAATAATTTGCGTTTAATATTTCTTTGAACATACGTAGATATCTCTACCTAGGTAATTTAAAAACATACTTAAATAAAATTGATAACATACCTATAAAATTTTAAAGTTATATCGATTGGATATATAACGTATCTTGAAGTTTTAATTTGTATGATGTTAAAATATAATTGCTATTTGGTAAAATAATATTTAAATATATTTACCTATACAAAATTTTGCTTTTTGAAAAAATATTTGTAACTATACGTACTTATTACTCATTAAGTTCAATAATGAACAATATTTATCACGCCTATATATTATTAATATAACAAAGTAATTATAATCAGTTAAAATGCAAATTGATCTCTTTCCGTAATTGTGTTCCACTAAAGTATAATAATATTAAAAAAACATACCGCGCCTATAGAAATAAATATATTGTGGTTTTCACAAATTTTGGTGCCTTTTTAAATGAAAACAACAATAATTAAATTCAAAAACATGCATGTATTTATAATTTACATTCCTCACATTGCACAAAATCTAAAATGTCAATCAATGTTATACGGTAGGTTTAAAATCTAGGAATTTAAACAATTTTACAATACTAAATTATTACTTTAGTGTTAATATAACTTATAATTTAAATGTTATTCCCTTGTGCTTTCTTTCTTTCTTTCTTTATTTATTTTATAAGTATATGTTACATATTATACTTCAAGTTATGTATTAATAATACATTAAAAAAACATAGAAACAAGCATAAGCTTGGAATTCAGCCAAATAATAAGTTACATTACAAACGGGAAACTTATAAAAACAATACACCATTGCATTTATGTTTCCTTTCCCCCGCTAGTTTCATACACGCTCAGGCCATTCCTCGTGTCGTAGTTACTTATTGGTTTCCAATAAATCGTTAGCATAATACGCTTATAAATTTCGGTTTTTAATAAGGGTCCGCAGTTGAAACTGTTTTTACACGTTATTAAACTTTAGCGGTCGCCCGTTAATAAATCTTGTTTGCTCTCACCCGCTAAAACGGTAAAACGCGTCTTCCCTATACCACCAGCATGCAAAGCCCATTCGTTCGTATTATGCGTATAATTTGATACGTTTTTTTTTTTTTTATACTCCCCTCTCATGCGGTCTTGAAAGTCTTGAGGATTTATCGCCAATCAATGTGTAAACAAGTACGGATTTCATCACGACGAAGATTCCCGAGCTGGACATTTTTCACACGTTACGATCGGAGTAAGCCTACTGGTAACACATGCTAACCTTTTATAATAGGGGTTGATACTACGCAACCGTTATAACACACAAACACGAACAAATAATAATGTAATAATAATTGACAATTATTACAATCTAAATACACATTTTTACGATAGATTTTAATCATTGTTTTATAATATGTATTATATATTTAAAACATAATGATAAACGAATGTAAAACTAAAAACGAACGACTAATATTTGTACCCAAAGTCTAATACGATAAATGACTAGTTAGTATTTAGTACGGTTCATATAAAAATTTACTCATTATTATTAATTAAGTATCTAAATTAAATAAATCGAATTCATAATACGTAACAACTATACCAGAAAACAAATATCATTTACATTTAAATTATTATACTAATTTAATTATATGAAAATTATAGAAATTAAGGAACAGTGCTTAAATGTCTTTGTTAATATAGAATTATGATTGTTTTAACCAGTATTATTGTATATACTGTATACAAAATAATTGTATGAGTTAATAATAAATTTAAAAAAAAAAAATTAAACTTTGAGTAAGTATTTTATTTCCTTTTTGTTATACCTAAAAACCTGTTTATAACTGATAAAAACAGGATATTTTTATAATTGCGTTTTTTATTGATTAAATTTAATGCGAATTACTTAGAGGCACATTACTTTTTTATTAGAAGTAATATACTTCGTAGGTGGTCTATTAAAAATAAGTTTAAATTGGTATATACCACATTTTACTAATCCTATTTAAGAAGGTCGTATCCAATACCCATCATATAATGTAAAATAAAAATATTAATAACATGTTATAGAAATAAACATTTTATATATATTTTTTATACCTATGAGTACTTATAACAAAATAATTTAAATGATCAAAGAAGCAAACAACAAATGATTTAATATGGAACGACTCCATATGGTTTATTATTTATAAATGTTTTAGATACGAGTATGTTTTCTACCGCGTAAACATTTTAAATGATCACCTATACTAAATTTTACAAAAAAAATATTCTAGTATCCATATTAATTTTGTTTCCAAAATAATAACCATATTATATATTAATATACCTATATTAATTCTGATTGGTATTTACGTAAGTAATTTATTTTATCAATGTCTTCGTTATTATTAATTATACAGATATGAATTGTATTATTAGTATTTGATAATAAGAATTACAAATCTTTTAAGCTCAAGACTAAAAAATAATAAGATACAATAAAATAATAATGAAAGAAACAATAGTATACTTAAAATAATTTTTCACCAAATAAATTAGTTATTTATATCATTTATATTAACAATTTAAAATTACAAAGTTAATTGTTAAAAAGTCAAGAATACATTTAATAATTATAAAATTCAATCCACTTTTGTTAAATATTGTATTGTATTGATAAAATATGTTAATTATCATACTTTTTATATATATCAGTGCAAGATAACAACTACCTATAAAATGTATAATTGAAATTAAAATTATAAAATGCAATTTTTTCTATCGAAATTAAATTCTACTTAGAGTTTATTGACTTCATATTTCTATGTAATATTGTTAAAGTAATCGATCAATGCGATGATATAGGTAATTATGGTTTGAAAGTAAAAGTCAGTAGAGTGTTATAATGAATGTTTTAAGTACAAATTGAGTAGATACATTAAATTAGTAACAAAATACACATTATTTAAATGTCTACGTTAATGTATATATAAATATTGTATCTAATTGTAATATTATTGTAACCAAGTAGACAAAGACGATCGTACCAATTATTATTAATTATCAATGACGGAGGGATGAAAAAAGTAATAACAATTGTTTGTGTTGCGTGAACAGCATGTATACTGCAGGGATGTTACGCATAGTATACACATACTATATACAAGTAGTCATTATTATTATACGTACCCACTCAAAATATGTACATAATATAAACATAGCGTGTAGTCGTTAGAAGGAAGGAAAACACTTTGATGCTAGTTAGCGGAGTCGATAACAATTAATTGTCACCTAATTTATACGGGGAAAACGTGATAAAGATCAAAATACAAGTAACCTATAGCCTAACCTAACCTATATGTATAATAATAATATAATGACAATCAACTCGATATACATCAAAGAGTCATATATATTTAATATTTTAAAATAATAATATAATAAAAATATATAATCATATTCCTGCATAAACGGTCTAAGTAACAGTATAAGTTACATCATGCGAAATTCGTATCAATGACTTAAACGTACCTATAACATAGATATGTATGCATTCGCGCTTAAGGAAACCATATTTTTCACGTTTTGTTTGCAATTATTATATTTATATCCATCACATAAACACATAATCATTCGTGTTTTTATTACATACTTATATAGGTAATATGATACGTAGACGTTTAAAGAAAAAAAAAACATTAATGCCACTATCAGGAATCTATTTCCATAAACCATAATATTATATTTACCGTAAACGGCTGTAGTATCTATTTTTTGATGGAATTATCAGTCGAATGAACTTTGTAAACTGTGAGCAAAACGTAGTAAAGGAATGGTGACGATGCTTTTGGAAATTGAATAATAACAAAACGTTGTTGGGAAATATGAAAATAATATAGCAAAACCCTAGATACATTCCTGGCATATCGTTCCAGTAGGATGATCATTGTGGGCTGTAAAAAGCTCTTTGACTACACAGAAATCTGTGTGGTGGTGATGTGTTTCACTAAACAGTGCCAAACCAACCCGTCAATATTAATATCGAGTTACCATAAAAAGACCGTGCCCCTTTACTTTTCCTGTCATATTTCATAAATGTGGTGGGAAAGAGAAGTGGAAATCAGCTCAAGTGCATAACAGATTATATCTATATAGGCGAAACAAACCATATACGTACATAGACGGCAATACTGTACACATTTTATATGCAAATGAAATTCATACGGCTGGACTTTAGACCAAAATAAAGTAATAAATATTTGTCTCTAAACTTCTTTCTTCATCGTTCAATTATTTATTTTATTTTATTATTCATATTCTCATAAACGTATTATTTTTATTTTGAATATTATTTTCACATTTAAAAATTTATTTACGTAAACATAAAAGATAATGACTGATTTATATAAAATAATAATATTGTTAAAAAAACTACAAAGATATAAAAACGAAATTATTAAAATTAATTAAAACTTGAAACTTTTGTATTCATAATATATTACACTATATTACACATTTATACGTAAACAGAGTCTTACTGTGTTTAATGATAAATAGGTACTATAAAAATTGCATTGTGGGAATTATAATAAATATATATTAATATATTTTATAAAACAAATTATTTTTCGCTAAAAATTTACAAACCTAAATAAAATGAAAAATAACAAATTAGAAAAATCTTTATTTAAAACTTAAAATCTTTTGTAACTATGATCTTAAATCTGTCAGTTTAGTTAGACGTTAATTTATTATGAAAAAAGTGGTTTTATTGATTTCAACATTTTAAAATAAAAACGATCCTATAAAATAGATAAAAATGTGTTAATTATTCAAAATGTATTTATCATCCTATAAGTAATGTTTTAATATATATTTTTTAATAGTTAATGTTATATTATTTATATAACGGATATTAAAAATCAATTCTTAATCATATGCCTATAACTTTTAATAGTCAAGAAAAATAAATAATTTAATTACGTTTATTATAATAAATCTCATAATAAACTCCACCTATATATTGATGGTAGAGTATTAGAGGGGAATACTTGTCCAATGTGCATACATAGGTATTAGGTACGATCCTTCTTATATTAACAAAACCCGATCACACAGTAACCAGTTTGATCAAATCAACTCAAGTTAGGATATAATACTTCCCTATAATTTTAATAATGTAAAAACCGGTAAGTTCTTACAAAATACACTACGACACCACTTAATTATGTAATAACAATTACAAATATGTAATGAGACCCAATAAAAATTTGTTATTATATTAATTTAGTTATATTTATTACATGATAACATATATATAACCTACTTTTAAAAAAAAAAGAGCACAATTGTTAAAATTATACTTAAAAATAAACTATTTTCTATGTGAAGGAGAATCTTAAGAAAGTTAAAGAATAATATAAGATTTTATTAAAAACTTTTAATAAGCTATAAGAATCAATTAAGTTTCTCGTAATGCATGTTTATGATAATTCTTGTTTTCAGAATAAATATTACGTATATAAGTCATTTTGAAATGAAATCAGCTTACTAAATAGAATCATATTACACATAGTCATGGTCTAATGGGAAGAAACAAATGACTTGACTAATTATAATTGAAGTCGTGTAAATCCTATAGATCGAATGTTCATCTGCGGGATATTTAATTTATTGACGACCTTGATGATAAAAAAAAAGGATGCCAAAAAATGTAATACTTTCCTGAGAGTAATAAGGGCATTTTGGCACACTGGAGCTTTTTGACGTAACCGACAAGGGTCAAAGTAATCTTGTGGTCGGTTAATCGCGAGGAATTATGGTGCTTATCTATAGTGCGGGTCCCCAAATGACCAGTAGTTAAACGAACACCAACTACCACCATTTCATATTAATCCTCGTTTTATAAACTACAATATATGGTCTTCATGCCTTGCATAATTCATAAGGTCGGCAGACAACCGATGACAAGATGTATATACTCGGACCAGAAAACATAGTGTTCAAAATTACACTACCTTTTAGGAAAAGGGTAACACAAAATAAATTATGTTTAATAAAGAGCACGTAATCCGTTTCATTTCACCCATGATTCCCTGTCTTAATTAAGCGCTGTGAAATGTTACGGCTCATCGCGCCGATGACCGATTAAGATATTATAAATAAATATGTGTGGTATAACAACAATTTTAACATTTTTAAATAATCTGAAATACACATTAACGTATACAAAATATGTATACATTACTGTTTGTTGTGAAATAAAATATATTAAAGTTTTATTGGATCGATAACCGTCAGAACTCGGAATAAAAAAATGATAAATAATTAAAATTATGTATAATATTATATTATAGCTATACAAAACACACTCGTTAAGATTATACTTTTAATAGTTGTATTCCCTAATAAATTCATTAAGTATTGTGTTTTTGTAATTGTTGTTATTAATATTTTATAAAAACTAATCTATTTTTTTTTTTAATATCATATTAATATTATATTATAAACATAATTATTACACAATAAATTATGTCACAAAAACAGTAGGGATTGCATGATGATCGTATGTTATCTCCCACCGTTGTATTTAAGTTTATAAACACGATGCTTTTTTATGTAGTTATATATTATGGTATTATTTATATATGGATAATAAAAGAAAATTTTCCTTAAAACTAATACTTTAGATTACTAAACATAAATTATTTTTAAAGAAAAAACACCAGATATCATATGAAGATAAATTCACAAACATAAGGTTGTATAATATAACTTATTAGTAGCGTGTGTTTGTCGGATAATAATATATTTTATGTTTCATTACAGTTATTATTATGGTTGTTGATATCAACATACAATCACAAAAACACTTTTGTTAAGTAATTTCGGTCAGATAAACGAGTGAAACAAATATATTATTGTTTTAAAACATAATATAATGTACATACCTATATATATATTAAGACGTCAAAATAACAAAACGAAAAAAAAAAAATTGAAGAAGAAGTTGTGATGTAGGTACGTACCTTTACGTGCGTGTGTATGCGTGAGCAAACGCGGTGTACAATTCAATAACAGAATACACGATAATAAAATAAAGGTATAAGGTAGGTATAATGTGCATGACAACACACATGACCGTAGTCGCGGTCAGCGGCGGTGGCGGCGTTTAGCATTCTACGACATTCCACAATGCGGAGATCTCTCCATCACCCACAGCTTGTTAAAAACCATTGTAAAAGCAAAGCCGCAAACGTTATTTTTAAAAAAAGAGAAGCGATAAAAAACGGAAAAAAAAAACAATCGCAGTGAGTAAAAACAAATGTGAAAAACATTGCTCCCGATTAAAAATAATAATAATGAATAAAATTGTCCATACATTATACAATATTATTAGGTATACGTAACAATATGACAATATCTATAATGTAATAATTATTATACACAGCTATAAATAGATAGTATGATATAGTTCATGTTTTCTTTGGTTTTCGGTAAGTATGTTCAGTCAATATACATACTATGTGATATGCCAAAGACTTTGAGAAAAATACAATAATAATAACAATGATAAAAACTATTATTAGAAATTTATAATCGCTAAAAAATCACGAAATATGTTATTGATAATATGCGTTTATATACCAAAAAAAAATGCGTAATTAGTAATAACATATATGTTATTAATTACTAATAATTCTGTAAATTACCTAAATGAACCCGTTAATAATTATATTACATATTTTCGCTTACCTAACTAATATATATTATAATAACGGTTGGATGAATTAATATAATTCATAAAAATAATTTATCATTGCAATCGTAAACAATTTATATAAGTTGTCATCGACGTATTATTATCTTATTTATAGATAAACATAGATCCATTTGCAATGTTATTTATAGGTCTACCTATATCATTTTATGATATGTTTGACAGATTTATATATACTACGAACCTATTATTGGCTTTATATTGCACATATGGATTATCTAATAACCGTTAAGGGAACTTTAATCTTTATTTTCTGGAAATTGAATTGAAAATTATTACTAAAATATACGTTCTAATATTTTGACAAAGATCAATAAAAAATATGACTTAAAATTTTAAAATATGATATAAAAACTGAAAATTATTGAAATATGCAAAAATATACCAAAAAAAAATCGTATATTTAATATAGCAAATGAAACATGTTTTGTGCTCACTTAGCATACAGTATGAACGACCAGAAAAAATATTCAAATGCATAATGAAAATTCGAATTCTAATTGATTATTATTATTAATACGTATCTAGAAGAACGACCATCGAGAACGTATTCAACTATTGTCATATTCACCGACCATTGGTACCATTTATATACGCAGGTACCTAATCTAACTCTCTCGTTGTCTCATTGTCTGTTTTTAATTTCAACATAATATTTTCTCTAGTTTACGTTAACATATTTTTCTGAATGTCGTAATAAGAATTATATTATTTTTTATAATTTATATATAGAATTTATACCTACATCATACGCAGGTACACATTAGCAATACACATCTACACTTGCTAATAATTAAAATCAAAAAAACTATCAACTCTATCAAAAATTGTATAAAACTTTTATTTTACATATAAATTAGCAAAACTTTTATTATTGTTACTTTTATTGTGTTACAAAAAATTCATATAAAAAATTTATCAAAATATAAATTATGTTTTATTGGTGTCATATTATATAATATACCTACTTAGCTATATTATGTTTTCAAGATATATTTTTTTTTTAAATTTAATTTGAATTGTTATTTTAACTCCTTTGAAGATAAAATTAATGAAACACTAAACGGAAAACACACTGATTCAAGTCAAATTATCAAATACTAAATCTTAGCATTGTGTCTAAAAGTACATGTTTGATGACTGCATAATATATTTATTATCCACAGTCGAGTGTTTACGCTATATATAAGTAGATTTAATTAACAAACACAAAGAGTTAATCTTGTTTAATATGATAGTAAAATTTATGACCAGCTTTATTCGATGTTTAATATATGTATTATTATTTGTAAATGATATTCCCCATAAAAATGTTTATTTGATTTTAAGTAACGTTCATTTTTGTATCTATATAAATTACCGAAAATATAAGAATATAAGAATCGATAAAGTTAAAATCATATTTGAATAACGATCAGGATTAAGATGTTTATGTATTTCTTTATTATTTTAAATAATCTATATACATGCATTCATGTGTATGCTTACTTATAGATAGAAATGAGTATACGTCGATATTACAATCATAAAACTGTAATTGTTTTTTATATATTATATTTACTTACTATTTTACTTCTATTCAAAATAAAACTATACAATTAATTTTTCTAAATTAGGAAAATATTCTACATAATAAGTAAGGGACTCGTTTAAATTTAACAGTATTAAAAAAAATTAAGTAGGTAATATAACATTTTTAAATTGTATATATAAAAACTAAAAATACTTAATTTTATATGTATAGACGTATAGTGTTAAATTTTCATTAACAAATTTAAAAGACTGTTTTATAAATATTTAGTTAATTAATTAAGGTACACGTTGGTGTGTTTTTTCTTTCTTTAGTAGTTAACTTTTAGTATTTTCAGGTCTTGGATAGTCTATTTGAGGTAGGTAATGAATGTAATGATATTGTATAATAAAATAGGGTTAGCGTACATACGTATTATACATCTAAGTATATTTTATACATCATAAATGTATAGTATTATAAAATACAATTACAATTAAAAAATATAATTTTTCTGTAACAAATTTAAAATTTAAAATGAATAAAAATTAAAAGCATGATGCCAGTAATAGGTATAAACTGAACTAATTGTTTGTATATAACATACATTTATATAATATATATTCAATTTTGACTATATTGAACATTTTTTATTGTAACTTCAATTACAAAATAATTAAGTAAGATTAAACAATAAACTATATTATTTAATGATATTTATACTAAATTAATAATTAGATAAATTAAAAATTTAACATTTTTTACTAAATAGTAATTAAGTAGGTACTATATAAGTAAATACTTAATACTGCTAATTATATGCAAAAATCAAATCCCATGATATGATATGAGTCTATGATATCTCATGTAATAATAATAGACATATTATAATACGACATATATTTGGAGGGGCTAATTTGAAATTTTGGCGCTAATTAAGGATCCAAACTACAATAAAAACAATATTTAACACACTAGTTATGTATATAAAAACGTAAAAAAGTATTGTTCAATAATAATTTAAATACTTTAAAGAAAAAAAACTAATTTATACATTTTATACATGTATATAAATGTATAATTACACATACGTATGTAAACACACAATACATATACATTGTATACATCTTGGTATATACAATTTTTACACGTAATTTTGCCCAGCCATGATAAATATATAAACAATATTAATTAAAAACAAAAAACTATGGATTGTATCATAATATAATATATGGCCTACAGGTAGGTAATAGGTATAACTACATTGACGTAGGTACAGTTTATTTCATATAGAATAAATGATAGAGGAAAGAAGTTATGAAAAATATTTTACACACCAGTTACAAGACGTAATAACTATATATAACTAGCTGTATCGATTTATAATAGATACGAGTTTCCTTACAGTAGTAAGCAGTCAAAGTCCATATTATAATATTTTTAATAATAACACTGCATGTTAAGAGAGACGATTTGTGTATGTACAATAAATACATACTAATATTAAGTTTGTATTGTTCATATATAATCTATAAATGTATTACTATAACGGAAAAGTGAACAATATTTTCCAGACAAAATCTCGATTTAAGACATATTATATGTAGGTATTTATATACTAAATTATCTTTCAAGTAGATACCTCCATGTAAGCATTTACTACATGCGGGTCAATTCCCTCTCAAATACCTAATCGTTTTGGCAGTAGCATAAACTTCCCCAGAAATAAAAACTGTGCGTAAGTAAGTTTTCGTCAACTTGGTATTAAGAACGAAAGTCCCCGACAAGAAATATGAAGCACAGTTGTACAATATAGCCAGTATAAGGAGTTTCGATCAAAATACATCATAAATTCATAACAGTCATTATATTATAGACCGTTGCTGTGTCCAGATTTCGAAACAACGACGGTTTTTGTTCGCCTAAATGCATAATGACTAGGAATATTAGCCACTTGTGTCGGTTATATCAAGAAGGGGAGATCAGAAGTCAGTTGCCTGGAAGTTTTGTTCTGAGAAAGGGGTAAATTGTACCCGTGTAATAGTTTGCGTTCAAAAGTTGATGTAAACCTATAATAAAGTTTCCCAGCGACACATGTGCTATTGATGAGGCACGTAATGTCACGCTTGTTAGCTGCTACCACCTCTAACATTTACGTTACTGCCAGTTTACTCTTAGATCTCGTTATCAAAAACTTTTCAACAAAACAACAATATTATCTGAAAAGTCTCACATTACGAAATTTTTTTCAATAAACTTTAAAACTGTGTCATTAAAAATGCAGTAGGTTGTAGGTACTAAATACATTTATAATGTGCAGACCGCGGAAAACATTATGATTTATACGTTAAAACGTATTGTACATAGTTATCAATACATAGAAACATATCTTTAAATAGTCTTAAAATAAATCTTTATACGTTCAATACCTATGAACTATTTAAAATTTTAAAATAAGTTATTCAAAATAATAATGTTTAACTTACTTGTACTTTACATACACATCATACAAATATATTAAAATATTAAGTAGGTAATGCAATTTTATGGAAAAATAATATGTATTCATACCTTGGAGATAGACTGTAAGTATTGAATATTATTACTAAATAACTTTAATGAAAGTAATTTATTATAATAATCTAAATATTTTTTATGCTTACTCGTACAAAATATTATATTTATAAAACATATAACACCTTGTAATACACAAAGAATGTACTACATATAAACTTATATCGCTCTCAAAATTGTTTAGTGCAAAAATATATTACTATAATCATTTACGATCATTTAAAAAAAATACAATCATCACATCTCCGCAAGAAAAGAAATGTAAATTTCTTATGTATTTGTTTCAAAATTTTAAATATTGTGTTTTTAATTTTGTTTACCTGCCTAATTCACGTACGTGATTATTCATAGAAAACATACGTAACACATACATTCTATTTGTATAGCACTTACAAAGAGTTAAAATACTTCTACTAAATATAACTTACAGTAGAGATGTACGTAAATTGTAATTTGATACGATGCTATCACCCAAAATTGTGTGGCAAAAAAAACATTGAAATAAGATTTGTATATAGTATATAATAAATACAATATACCTACTAAGATCATTGTAGGGTTACAACAATGAACCAAGAATAGATAATATAATAAATACCAGAATAGATATATTATATCAAGTTTTGCATGAAACTAAAATTTCACACAACAGACGAGTTTTACTAAATATAAGGTAAACGTTCATTTTCCTATTACAGAATCGGTGATAATAATAAAACTATTTTAGACCGTAGCATTCGTATTCATTTCATTTTGATTCTAGTATTTATACACATTATAACTTATAATTATAAATCTTCATAAAAAGGTTCATAAAACCTATGCTATTAATATAAAAATAGAAGCAATAATAAAATATATCTATACGTATTAGGTAATTCGTGAGACGGAATGCATGATTCGGTAAATGTTTGCAAATAATATATTTCTAAATCCTGATATTGACGTATTGGTTCCCTAGTTGATTTCAATAAAGTACTATATATAAAACTTAAATTTTTTAAATATTTAGTATGGTAATATAATGAAATACACCTAAAAAAATTAAAAAATTAAAATAAAAACTAAGTATACAGTAATAATATAAAGAACGAAAAACGACGCGCTGATCAAATAATAACTATTATTATTATATTACTTTATAATATATTATAGATTATGATGGTAATAATATTACTCGTACAAATTACAAATTGTTTTACAATGCTACAGTATTGTAAATTTGTAAATGTTATTGTGGTCCTTAGTTGTGAATCTACATGACATAGGTAATTGATAAGCCTTAATAAACATCCGGTAAAATGCACTTACTTCTGATAAGCCTGCCGTCTTCTGACACTGCCCCTGAACTCGGCGTGTCCCTGTCCGAGCACTCGTCCTTAGAATGTTGATGCATATTACTAGCGGCTGCAGCTGCGGCGGATGACGGTGGTGACGCGGATATGCTGGCCGGCGAACACGGACTCCTTCTGGGTGGAAACGGGAAAGACGGTGGCACCGGTTGCTGCTGCTGTTGCTGTTGCTGTTGCTGTTGCTGTTGCTGCTGCTGCTGCTGTTGTTGTTGTTGTTGTGAGTTTGCTGGAGGTTGTAGTTGTTGCTGTTGTTGTACGGGTCCGTCGGCATACGATGCCTGTTTGTCGTCCATTTTGTAGCATTTGTTAGGTGGCGCAAATGCGGATGCGAACCCCTTGAGACCGGCTGCGGCTACGGCGGCCGCGTGATGCGCGTGCTGTTGTTGTGGACTGGGTGAGCCGAGCGGTTGAAAAACACCTGTCTGCGAAAAAGATATCCGCGGATCCAAAGCCGGGTGTAAGAACTGCGGTTGCAGATGATGCAAGAGATGCGCAGGCAGTGCTGAGTAATTCTCCATGAAACGAAATCCGAAGTTTGTGCCCTGGAACGGAAGGTGAAGGTGCTTGAGATCGTGCATCTGTCGACACACATAAGAATATACGTAACCGTGATGGTATAGTAGATTTACATAAGCTTTATTTCAACGATTAAGTCCAGAGGTTGTCAATTACAAACGGTGCGCATATTACATAATATAAACGATATAACAATTGTGTCGTATAGATTTATGTGTTTGTATGCTCGTGTATCAAAAATGTAATTTAAATATCACTCAATGGTACAAATACGAATACAAACCAATATGTGAAATTTATAAAATATGTGGTGTGAATTATCAAATTTCATAAATTATATTTGTACCTAATGGTTTTTGCTCCTTAAGACAAATATAAAATAATAAATAAATGTAATTTTTAAATATGATAGTAAGGCATTTTTAATATTAGTCTACCTAAGACTATTATAAGACTGGCGCGTTTTTAAATTGTAATTATAATTATATATTAACGTAAGTAAGTAATTTATATCAGACAAAAGTAATTAGGTACCTACCTACTTACCTACCTACAGCAACATTATAATTTATAAAAACATTTAAACAACAATACATATTAGGTACCACAATTATATTATAGTATTATACTTCTAGATAATTAATTTTTAACTAAATTATATTTTGAAGCAAACTTATATTACAGCCCAAATTCTAATTATTTTTCAACATATTCATATTTAATTATTCAGATATGTTTAGGTTAAGTTAGATGATAATATATTTTAAGTATGGTGCTTTTTTATATTATAATAGAATTCTAGAGCTTCTAGAAGAAATTTATTTGTACCAAATGTTTAATAAAATTAACTATATAACAAAATAATTATTATTTAATTTTTAAAATGTTGACAACAAAGAAAAATGCTAGCTTTTATTAAATTGCCTATACTATATTCTAATGACCTTATTTTTACCTACTCGACTTATCCCAAGTGTCAAACATTGACTAAATGATCCAGTTTATTATAACAAATTGTATTTATACCATCTTAAAAATATAATCGAACAACCATAAAATAAAATAAAATATTAAAAATAAAATATTAGTGAGAGTTTGAAACATAGTTCTGAGATAACCATTAATTATATATATATATATATATCTAATTAAGAATATAACTATATAATAGGTACCTATTTAACTTTCATCTGATCTATATATCAACTTATAAGAATTAAGAAGCAAATTAAAACGTGTTTAGTTTTTGTAACAATTTTATAAAACCGTGAATATATATCAAATGTTGTATTAAATATATAACATGTACAATAATAGCTTTTGTGTGTCTAAAATGTTATAAATTTTAATAAATTCAAAATGTTCACACAAAAAACTTACTATTTGTACTAAAAATATATTGTAATTTAGTAATTTAATATCTACCTACTCATATTAATTTTAAAATATAACTTAAAATTAGTATAACAATGATATTCTATAATAAAAAGGAATATTTTACCTAATTGTATTTAATTAATATCATTTACATTATAGGTATTTTAATATTATTTAAATAATAAAAATAATGCACATAGTATTTAGGCTAGGTACGTAAATAAATGTTGGTATACACATAATTAAAAAATAGTCCTAATTGGTTCAGACCCTACATATATATACCTAATTAATCGTAAACAAATGATACAAATTATATATTTTAATATCTACTGATTGATGTGAAAAATTGATTTAACTTTTTTTGTCAATAAAAAATTTATGTCAATAAGTATTGTAACATCTTAAATACAACTTTATAGTTGATACAGAGAATATATTCACTAGGTACCTAACCTACTAAAACATTTTATAGGTGTTTTCCTTCTATCATTTTTTATTCATTCAATTATATTATTTTATAATTAATTTTTTGTATTCTAACTGTCAACCACAAAACTATTAATATTGAATATAACGAGCTATATTTTATATTCCTATACATTTAATTAATCAGCAGCAATTATAACGGTCATAAAAAATAAAGATAAAATTTAATGTTTTATAATTTATCAATACTACCTAATGTAACTTTATAAAACTAAAAAGTTTTTTAATATTAATTTCTAACGTAATTTGCACATAAACATTGAAACCGAAAATAATTATTGTGATAATGCAGGAACATTGCAAATTTAAATAAAAATACTATAAACTATAAATTACGAGTAGGTACCTTATACAAATGCAATTACCATTAGCATTACCTACTTGAAACGTAGGTAGGTACACATTAAAATATATTAATATATATTAGTGTAATTTTCAAACAATAACATATTATAATTATATAACATGTCATATTATGTATGTATATTGCATATATGCAAGCATAATAAGTATAAAAAGGCATGTAAATATGTAAATTATTTTAACTTATAATTGCATTCGATTAATGCAGTGTTACTACTATTAGATATCCAAAAACATCTCCAACGTTTATTAGTTGCTTTATTATATCGAAAAAGGGCCATATATAATGGACAAGATTGATTACCACGAATATTGTAAAAAGTTAAAAAAATAAAAACGTGATGGGAAGATGCTGTGCCAGTGATAACTAGATCGAAAGTGAACGGAGTTTTAGAAAGATTTACGGATTGTCGACAAGATAAAAATGCCGCAAATGGCCACCAAACCAAATACTATTTGTATGGAAATAACCATGGCTGTTTACACAAAACATACATGTGCATGATTGTAGCCTTATATAACCGGATAAATCCTCGTGGATTTGTATAGCAGTTTACTGAATACCCGAGCGAGAGGGTTGTCTAAACGTGGAAATAAACATAATAGTTTTATAAATTATTAAGTTATAATAATTTCGTAAATTTAAAATAAATTCAACTATTCTGTAAATAATCAAAATATTTTACAAATTATATTCTCAATAAAACAATTTTTGCTTCATTATTCTATCGATATTACTTACTAGTTACTGTCATTATTATAATATTAATAATTTATTTAGTATTCATTTTTACTATTTTTCTAATGCTTAAAGATTCATTTTCATATTTTATGCCATTTATTTATTAAATGCCTAATATTGAACCCAACTAATATAGGTATATAAATATATTCATATACAATAAGTAATGTGTACTTACAATATGTTTCATATTATTTCCACCAGTACCTTACCTAACCTCTACTTATTACTTTTACAAAATTAAATGTACCTACATGCTACCTACTACCACGTAACTACTTTTTTTTTAAATTAATTTAACATTAATATTTTTGTATTATAGAAATAAATGAAATAAAATAATTATATGTTCATAAAGAGTCATTCAACTACAAAAAAAGTTTTATTTTTTAATCATATACATATTAATCTAATCAATGGTTACAATTTTAATTCTAGTGTTTTTTAATGAGTTAAACAACATACCTAAGTAGTTCTTGACATTAATATCAGATTTACTTCAAAAAACCTTGACACGATCATGATTTTTGAATTTCATTTAGATATAGCGTAGGTATAGGTACATTATTATAAAATAATAATAATAATGCTATTAAACTTGAATTTTTATATAAATAGAACTTTGATAATAAATTAAAATAATTAACAACTATAATATAAGTACGTGATACTAATATATCACATTAAAAATATATTTCAATATATAGTCTTCTAAATGTTAACAACAATAACTAAAAACTGGAATAAACAATGTAACCTATAAATGATGAATTACCTACAATCTACAATCTAGACATATTTAAACATCTAATGTCTATATTTTTGACATTATTAAAAATATTTTAAATGCAATATATATTTTTAAATAATAATTTTTTATTCTGTTCGTAATGAGAAATATTAATTTTTGTACAGTTTATAAAAATATTATAATCTCTAATAACTAATACTACATTACATTACCAAATTGTAATAAACTACAGTTAAGTAAAACTATTTTTATATAATTTAATTCAATTAACATAAAATATATAAGTATGACATACATTTTATGTATTTAAAAATATGTATTGATTTTATAATATAATTTATATTTTATTTTGGTGAAAATAATATTAAATAAAATACATTTCGCATGATTTATGTTTTGTAGTAGGTACTTCAGTATGAAATTTAACTAGTTTATCAATATATTACATAATTTTAAAATCGATTTAGAGCTCGATAAGTTCTTAAATACTTAATTTAAAGTGGTGTCACTGACAATCCCATTTATTAAGCTTCGGAATAAAGATAAACATGATATTATATGCACTTAATGTAATGATGTAATTTAGGTATAGTAGACAAATTATTCTTAAAGTGCTTCCGTTATCATAAATTTTGTTTACAATACAAATTATATAATATTTACCTGACTAAATGGTCTGTGTAATCTGATATCTGGTAAGTTTGTAGGTGTTGGAAAGTTTGCTAAAGAAGATGATGGACTCGGACTTTGTGAGTATGGTGAATGCTCCATCTGAAAAAAATTTATACATATTTGTTTAAAAACATAGATAAATACAATTTTAATTATTTTAATGACAGTTCTATAGAAAAATACAGGGTGAATATTTTATCCATTGTTTTTTTATTCCAATTTCATAATCATCATTCATACAAAAGGCAATGGCATACTTATAAGGAAGAATGTGGTATCTAACCTAAAATCCCCATTTTTAGCTGTTTTTAATTGATATATTTCGAAAACTTATATAAAATAAGATATTTTATATACCTATTACCAAGGCTGGGCAAGTTAATGAAATTTTTTAACTGAGTTAAGTTAAGTTAATCGACATAAAATGAAAAAAGTTTACAATTAATAGTTGATGATATATTTTATAAACTCAGTTAAATTAATAGTTAAATTTAAAAAAAAAACTTATTAATTTAAGTTAAGTTATTTTTTTTTTAATTTTTAAACAAAATTCTATTTATTTAATTAGGCTTAGGTAATATGCATTAAAAAGACACATTCAATAAATTTGTACTTGTCACTATTTATTATATACGAGAATAAGGGTTACTATAGGATTGAATGTAGTCAAGTAGTAAAAATAAAGAGAGCTAAATCTTCCGGTAACACCGGCCACACTACTCAGAGGTTTGAACATTAAAAACAAACAAAATATTAAATTAATAATTAATATAATTGTAGATTTGTTTCCTATTAAATAAATTTTATTATATTATTGTATATTTTTGTTGTTTTTCAGCGAAAGAAAAATTTCATGATCATAATCAAATTTTTAAATTTTGTTTACGATTATTTTCACAATATCATATGAATTGAATTATATTTTTCGGTTTAAACTTGAGACAATTACTACAAAAAATGTGTGGCAGATTTACACCTGTAAAAAAATATTTTTAGTATATGAATTGAACTTAAAATATATATAAAAATATATTAACTTAACTTGAATTTTAAGAAAATTATTTCTTTATTAAGTTAATACGTAATAAAAAAAGTTAAAGTACAAGTTAAGTTAACAAATATTCAGCTATTAAAAGTAAATTAAAAAGTTAATATTAACTTAAATTTTAACTTAACTTATAACTTTTTACCTCGTTAATGCCCAGCCTTGCCTATTACAGAATAACAATATTGAAATTTCAACTCTTTGACGCGCGTTGTTGACGATAGTGAACGAATAAAGCCCCCCTTAGTCAATGAAATATTACCATTACATACATTATATAATAATATCCCCATACTCATTTACCACTTTCAATTTATAAGATTACCTGAATAAATAATAAATTTTACCTGGTTATAAATTTAATATTAATAATATATTATATTAATTAGTTAAGTATAAACTTGATATATATTTTTTGAATAAAGATTGTATCTGTAATTGTCAAAATATATTAAAATAAGTATTATATAAAATATTACATATCAATTGAACTGTAAATTTCTGTAGGTATTTTTGTTATAGATAAATCTGAATTACATTTTAGAAGAATATAAAGTAATTATTAAATTTTCTTATTAAATTAAATGTTTCATTTTTCAGTCATCATTGATATAAAAATAATCAAATATATTTATAATTAAATAACCATAAAATATTTCTAAATTTCACAATAAATCAAGAACATAGATATTTATAAAGTAGTATATAGTATAAATATTGTGAATAATTATTATTATACCATTATATCATAATAAAGGACATGACTATTTAGTATCTTTATATTTACACCTAAAATGTTTAAATGTACAAGTTAAAAACAGGATAATAATATCAATAGATAGGTAGGTAATATATAGGTAATACATAGGTATTAAATGGTAGTTAAATACTTAAAATCCTATAATTTATGGTTTCGTTACTCGTAAATATACCATGTGCGTGTAAATGTGTGATGTATACTTTGTATTTATTCCAAACGGTACTCTAGTTCTAAAAACGAAAGTGGTATTGTCTTAATTTGTGTTTTAATACACTAAATAAAAACTTATTGTATTTGTTTTACAATAAATATATTATTGATTTTTATATTTAATGATAATAAACTGGAAGTTAAAAAAATAAACCATAACTTAAAAAATATCCATATACAACTTATAAAACAATATATTTGATATTCAGTTTTAGGCATGTATAGCTATTTAAACATTATTATTATATTTCATTAATATTAATACTACCATAAATCGTTAATATGTATTCAACTTTAAAGTGATAAATTTAGCTTCATTTATACAAAAATTTAATTATTTCAAATATTTTATTTATAAATAATAAATCATTTTCTATATAATTGAATATCTACCTACAACTTTAAATAAACTAAAAAAAAAATAAAAACAACCTTTAAACCATATGAGATGAGTATACAATATATTATTCACATTGCATAAATACAATACACATATCTACATAGAAAATAATATGAATGAATAGTAAGTTTCATGTAAAAGCTTTAAAAAAATTACGAGTGTTTGTTTATAAAATAAACCTCTACCTATTTATCTCGATTTCTTTTCGTAAGCTACTCATTAGTTTTCTAATTAATTATTATATTAATGAACATTTTAATTTCTTTAGTCTTTAAAATACAATATTAATATTATGCAAATTACATACTATGACTAGTAGGGAAAATACTTATCATCGTTGATCATGTGCTTATCTTATTCTATACATATTTTAATACCTATACTTAAAAACCAATTTTTAAGTTATTGTTCAATTTTCTTGTTTTCATGAATTTAAAAAAACGAAACAAAAAGTTTATAATAAGTATTTAAATAATACATTGAAAATTATATATTTTTAGAAGTATGAATATAAACATTTAATTTTCAAATAGTACCTTCTTGAAGTTGTTTAAAATAAATAATGTACTATTGAATGATATAACATAAACTGTGTAAGCCACAAGTGCTCCCGAAAAAGTTACTTAATCATCATATTATAAACAAACAAAAATGGAATTAAATACTATAAGTTTGTATTAAAAATAATGAGAATATATTTTATTTTTATATGTATAAATATTTAAAATATTTTGTTATGTAAATTATATTTAAAGGAGATACATTTTTAATTACAACAGTTTAACATAGGTATCAATTTTTAATTTCAATTAAAAATAATTCCCTTCTATTTGTTTTTATAAAATTATATTTAAAAAAAATATATGAATTAAATATTTATGGTAAAATTATTTTGTTTTTTACTTTTATTTATAAAGTATTAAATTAATGGTATTAATAATTTAATGTATAAGATAAAAATATTCCTTAAAATTATTTTATAACAGACTTTACTCATTAGTTATAGGCATGTATACAACTTTGGAAAAATTTTACGATAAGAGACAACAAAATTATATTATCTACCTACTTTAAAATGTATATGTGAGAATAAAAAGGATACAGAAAATAATTATTTGGGGAATAAATGCTTTAAATATAAAAGTATGTTATATTTTGTATTAATTTATATAACTATTATACTTTGGTAAGTAAATAAGTACCCACTTATATAAAAATAATAATGTAAGAGATGCAATTAATTTAAGTAAATATGTTTAATAAATAATTAAACTTTTTTTTTATTTAAACGTATTTATATTAATATATTATATAGTTCTCTATTGTAATATTGTAATTAGAACATAATTATTTATATTATATTATAGTATTACATAAAAAAAAGTTTTACTACTGAATTATAAAATATGTAGGTACCTATATATTTATTACTCCAATAAAACAATTACTGATAATAAAATGAGCAGTCAAGTTAATAAAAAATTGTAAAATATTTAACGTTTCAACTGTAAAAAATACGACATACCTATTAGTAAAAATACACGTAATTTTTCCTTTTTTTTAAAAAAAAAATTGTTAACGCCTAATACAATGTATTGTTGGTCGCGTTCAAATTATAAAAAAAGTTCGAAATGAAAATACATATTAGGTATATAATAGATAATAAGTACTTTAAAAATCATACTGTAATTATTATTTACCTTGGCGCGTGAATGACTACGTTGAAACGACGGCGGCGGAGGCGACGTCGTCGCAGGCGTCAACGGCTGCAGCGTGTAGCCGTTTCCAGATCTCTCGGCCCGGAAAAACGCGATCCGGAAAACACTCGGAAACGTTACACAAACGCTAATAACAATAATATTAATACCTATTTGCCGACAATTCCGTTACTTCGAGTTTCAGTCGATATTGTTGGTCAGACGATAAGACACAGCTCTGTGGTGCATGACGTGTCGCGTAATACGCGAACGCGTGGTCACGTGCGAGAACCGCGGAACGGCTGCAGTATTGCGCCAGGGACGGGTATCAGACGCGTACTGACTGTAAATAACCGATAGTATGATCTATCACGAAACTCTAGCGCGCGAATGAATAGTAATAGAAGTGGTGGTAGAAAATACTTACTGTGTATAACAGTAAGCGTGTAAAATTTGTGGGTAGTAATAGAAGTATAAGTAGAAGTATAAATAGTAAAAGTATAAGTAGTAAGTGTAGTGGTAGTAATAATTTAGCGTAAAGTTTTTTTTTTTTATGTGTGTGTGTGTGTGTGTCAGCGAACAAACGTACGAACCGCCGAGACGGAACGATGATGGGCCGGAGAACGTTGGTAGGTCCGAGCAAGACGGACCGCGAGTGTGAGAAAGCGTAACGCGTAACCGAGTGAAAAGAGAACGAGCGCGTCGGACAGAAGAACCCGACGACACACACAAACGCACGCACCCACGCGCGCAAACTGCCGTCTAAGCAGGAACCGACTCGCACAGGCGTTGTGCGCGCGCGAACCGACACGAGGGGCGGCCGTGGCAAAGTGTCCGACGGCCAGTCCCACACCGGCGAGTCCAACCGCCCACTTGATCGCGGCGCGCTCTCGCATTCGCCCGTGCGAAACGTGAATTTCCGCGCCGCGTGTTTGCCACAGATACGTACCACGTTGTTTTATAATGATAATATACACGTCGGAGTAACATTAAGATTAAGGTATACGGCGGCGGAATGTGATTGTCTCGTTTTCCGTCCCCGTCACGTCGTTCGCGACTGAATTTTTACGGCAGTCCTTCCAAGTATGGGTACACCTGCAGAAGGGTAAAAACACAATGCTGGGCAAGTTAATGAATTTTTTTTAACCGAGTTAAGTCAAGTTAACTGACATATTATATTGGAAAAAAATTACGATTAATAGTGAATCAAATATTTTATTATCTAAGCTAAGTTAATATAGTTAAGTCTAAAAGAAAAAAATTAAATTATACATTTTAATTAATTAAGTTAATTTTTATTTTTTAAACGTTATTAAATTTAATTAGGTACATTTAACAATATTAAACACATGACAAATTTGCAGAGAAGTGAGGTCAGGTTAAAATTTTGCGTTTTAAAAAAGTAATATCCAATAATTGAATTTTAAAAACAAACAAAATATTAAAATTATTATTTATACTTAAATATCTGATTATAATGACACACAATAAAATAAAATACAAAACAAATTCAATTTTTTAAAAAATTATATTTAATTAAATTTATTAAAATCTAAATATAGGTACAAATATATTAACTTAACTTAGATTTTAAGAAAATTAACTTGTTATTTATTATATTAATACATTCTAAAAAAATGTTAAGCTACAAGTTAAATTAACAAATATTTTAATATTAAAAGTTAATATTAACTTAACTTAAACTTTTTAACTCATTAATACCCAATATTGTCAAAAACACAAGAAACATGGTAATACAAACGATATGCGCGTGTTTGTAAAACTTTATTTAATTTTCCAATGTAATACGAGTATACGATAATATTTAGTGTTGTGATGTACTATTCGAAATTTGAACCAAGCAGTTCGGAAATCGAACTTTTATTACAAATTTCCGAACTAAATATTCGTTCTGATAATTTATTTTGAACGATGGATTTCTCATTGTTTTCCAATATTAATAGTTCGGTTCGGGTTCAGAACATTTTTATTTAGATAGGTTCGGATTCAGAGACGTCATTTCAGTTTTTTTTTTTGGGGGGGGTTTGCCATTTTGAAATTTCATCAGGCCATATAAAAATAGAGTGGATCTACAAGGGAGAAATTCGGCTCCCCAATGCCGCGACTGAAATTAATTTACCTGAAGAATTTCACAACGTATATATATATATATATATATATATAGATTATGTAGATTATCCAGCTTTTATTTTTTTCAATAAAACATGAATATAAATAATAGCTTTTTACTATTTATGTTGATTGTTTATTTATATTCATAACTTGCACAGTCAAATGCATCAATAAAAAAAAGAAAAAAAACAAATACTTAATAAGCAAAAGCAAAACACTTTAAAAAAAATAATAATAATGATATTTATGTAAGAGGATACCGGCGATTTTTAAGTTTAGCAAACATATCTACTGCTGTTTTTAATCTATAACAATTACTTGTTCTTTTTCAACATTAAGTACCATAAGATCATTTAGCCTTTCTTATCCCATGGAAGTGCGTAAATATGATTTGACCTTTTTAAGCGATGAAAAAACCTTTCATTTGATGCCGTTGTAATTGGTAAGGTTTTTATTAATGAAATAATTTTCAGTGTTTCTTTAAAAGCAATAGGAAAATTTTGCAGGCATATTGCTATAGTATCTAAATCAACATTATGTTTGTTATCAAATAATGCTTTTGCTGATGGAAACTCAGAGACTATTTGAATTTCATTCCTACCACGTCCGTTAACCGTAGATTATCAAATACACAATTGATAAAATTGATAACACAATATTAATTTCTTTATTGACAGTAAAATACCAATATTATTAATATGAAAATATAATTTAATTTTAATTATTTAATAAATGGTACATTATTTCAGCAGTTCAATTGAGAATATTTTAAATGTAAGGGGTGGAACCGCACACTCTGATCCCCCCCCCAAATGACGCCTCTATTTAGATTGTCAAATAACTTAAATGTTAAGGTTCGTCACATCACTAATAATATTATAAATTTAAAAACAATTAATGAAAATAACGCGAATTATTATTTCATCGACATATCAATACTTATATTATTAACATAATATTATAACATCGACTACTCAATTTATTTAAAAAATCAATATAGACTAATGAAAAATCTATTGGAACTAGAATTTGTTCGTTTTACTCCACATACAGGGACGTCATTTCAACTTTTAGTAGAGTGGAGCAATAAGAAAAAATTGCCAGCTGAAAAATGTGTAAATATTATGAGATAGAAGATGGGAGCAGGACTAACAAAAATAATGTTTTTTTTCTATCTACACGTTATCTATAATATTTTTGTCACAAAAAATACTACTATTAAGGACTAAAGACTGCTAACAGTGAAAAAACACACCAAGTATAATATTTATTTATTTATTTATTTCTTAAACGCCAAACAGCAATTACAAAGGGAATTAAAAAATATCAATTTTTAAATAAATATACAATAAATAAAACAAAAAGATTGAGTAAAAAATGAAACAAAGACAGATACAATACAATAGGTATAGGGTGGCTTAAATAAACTTATTAGTAACATTAATTATTCTATTAAAGGAGTGAAAGTGACGATAATTCGCAGAATGGACAGGGAATGAAAACTGAATAGGACACCGAGTATTGTGGGAAGGAACTCTAAAAGAAATACGTGAGAGGAGATCAGGGGCATCTAGGGTTCCATCAAGGAGGGAATTAAAAAACTTAAGGTCAAGAACAACATGATGATATTTCAACGAAGGGTATTTAAAATGTTACGCAGGAGCAAATGGTTGTATTTAGAAGTAAAATAGGTAGTAAAAGACGGTAAGCGGCAAACGTAAGGAATTTATTTAAGACTTTCAATACGTATCAAATCCTTGGCCAAAAAAGAGTGCCAAGCTACTACACCATATTCCAGGAAGGAACAGACCAAGAATAAAGATATAGTGTACGTAGACAAGAAATAGATCTAAAGCCTGCTTTGTTCCGTTTGATAAAGTCAATAAGCCTAAGGATAGCCTAAAGCTAGATGAAATTTGAAATTTTTAATTTCCTCTAAAATTGCCATCTGGCGTTTAATAAATAAATAAATAAATATTATAGTGAGTTATTTCAATGCAGTTAGCAGTCTTTAGTACCTTATAGTAGTATTTTTTGTAACAAAAATATTATAGATAACGCCTAGCGAGTAACAAGTTTGTAGCTTTATGTGCTATGAAAAAAAACATTTATTATAATTTCTAAATAAGTGTAGATTGAAAAAACATTATTTTGTTAGTCCTCTTCCCATCTTCTATCTCATAATATTTACACATTTTTCAGTTGGACACTTTTTTTTATTGCTCCACTCTACTAAAAGTTAAAATGATGCCCCTGTATGTGGAGTAAAATGAACAGATCCAAGTTCCAATAGATTTTTCAATATTACTTTATTTAGCTAATTTTTCGAGTTTTTCAAAAGCTTTCCTCGAGAGAAGAACAAAAAATGGCGGAAAATCGGCAAAATACGGTTTCCGTTATTTTTGAAAATTGTTTTGCATAATCAAATAGGTAATTTACACCTGATAAAATTGAAACGGATTATCAGTATAATATATTTTAATATATTGAGATTCGCCCAGAAACGTATTTTCTAATGCAATATCATTGCATTCAAATCTTAATTATAATAGCTACTAATTTCTCCGCGGACCGAAAGGACAAAGGAAAAACGTACAAAATTGACCTTCCCGCTTTTAAAATATTAAAAATAATGACGTCAGAAATATCATTTCTCTAATAATTAAAAAAAAACTCTTAATAATCGAAATTTTGATTAAATTAAGAGATCGGACACGTCAAAATTCCCATATAAATATACTCTATAAAATAGCTATCTTCAAATTTTACATAATTAAAAAAATAAAGAGTTTTTTTTTTTATGAGACGTCTTTTTTTAAACAAGTAATAAAAGTAATATTATAGGACTATAACATATCCGTTGCCTAAATAATATTTTGAAAAAAACTGCATTCAAAAATTTTAATTTTTTTCGGAGTTAATAAAACCTTGATCGCTCTTCTGGACGCAGTGACTACGTGTGTAGAAAAAGACAACCGAGTGTCTAACTCTATGCATAAATGCCGTATCGTATTTTTGAAGAGTACTGCGTGTCTTTTTAGGACTAAGTTCGGATAGTCGAACTTATTCTTTCGAGTCAGGAATGCCGCTTCCGACTTATGTGGAACCAGTTTTAATACATTATTCCGCATCCAGAATGAGATGGTTTTGAGGACAGGATTGATGAGCACTTCAGCTGCAATATAAAGAGCAATGCCAATCATTGCCACATCATACTCGAACGCCACAAGTTGTGATCCTACAGGTATGTCAATTTCCAGGAGGTCATCGAAAATATGTTCCAGAGGACCGAAGACCAAGCTATGTGGGACACGGCATGTCACAGGACACCTTTGGAGACTAGCTCCGATGAGGAGGTTCCATCCCTCTATGTAAGACGAAATCATTTGATTAAAATATACGAGTACCTTCTTACTCCAAAGTTCGGCGTCAATAATCAGGAATAGCGCTGTATTGATGTTATATAATGGTATATAACGCTCATGTTAAAGGATACGACCACGTACAGGTCACGGTGTTGCACGGCGTCTAGTGCGTATGCAGCATCCATACGCGTTCTATTGTGTCCTCTGTGGAACGCCCGTGCCGAAAACCGTATAGGTTTCCAAACGTTGCCTCGTTCTGTTCAAATAATCGTTAAGCTGCTTGAAGAGTAGTCTCTCAACCAGTTATCCGGCGGAGTAAAAAAAAAAGTAGCATGCACCTAATGATTTGTTCATCTTTCGTAAGTAATGCCGAAAGCAACTATGTCCGGAGAGCACCTGAGTTAGATGAAATGTTGTTTTAAATCAGCCATCTGTTCAGGTCTGGAAGTAGCCGATGAATCCACCTCCCCTTGACGGACTAGTTCCATCGACGTTGCCAAGTAATGTTTGAAATTTTTCTTTCTTCCCTGCAGATATACTGCAAAAATATTTGAGGCACTACCTGCAATTCATATCTGCACTGGTCTATAATATTGTTATTTATAATGTTATGATCAGTGCCGCCCAAACTATATTTTAACGTATTTGAACCTATTAATCTTACATTACAGTCCCTGATTTGTCTGGCGAGTTATCGAGAAAATCTCGGTGGACTGGTAGAAAAATGCATTAAAAAAATGTTGAAAATAATCGAAAAATAATATATTAATGTTATACCCCAATTATATTGTATTTCAAAATAAAATTTGCTAGAAATATTATAAACAATTTAGGTATATTATATACATTTAAAAGATAAAATTATAAAAGATGGGACAATAAAATATTGATATCTCGGTGGGCCAAATTTACTCAATCCGGTCCTAATACTTACTATTTATATTTATAGCGCAGATTTTATAAAACTGCTTATAGTCACACATTTAAGTGATAACTGATAAATGATAATACTGTAATATAGTAATTTTAATTTTTAAAATAATAGTGTAATTATTTTGATGTGTTATAGTTATATAAAAACTAACACTAATAGCGAGTTATACCTACATATTCAATTAAAATCTTTACTATTAAAGTTAACGATGAGTTTTGTCCAGTGTCCTCTAAAAAAAATATATAATGCACATGTCCTATTTCAACAAAAAAAAACTTATTTCAAATTATATTTTAATATCATTATTATATTATATATAATAGGTAAGGTACCTACATACCTAGGTATTTCTAATGTCTATGGTAAGTATATGTTGACTTCAATGACGGCGATTTTAAAATACCTATATAAGAATACCTTGAACACGTAATATTACATTTATTATTAAAAGCCTTATTGTAACATTAACATTATTATTTATTGACCATTAAAGAATACAGTGGTAAACATAAAATTATTAATATAAAATTATTATAAACCTATTACATCAATCTTATTTTGGTTGCTCAGTTTTAAAACTGAGAGAGAATAGACTGAAATGTATAGGATTAGTTATGAATTTATTACTTTATGAGGATACCCGATTTAGAAATAGTGAGAGTTGTTATAAAAATAAACGTAGAAGGTAAGACGGGTAGAGGAAAGCCGAAAAATAAATGGATAGATCATAGATAGAATAGAGATGGGTGATATTATAAAAATAGCTGTTGTGAATTGGCGAGATAAAGATTGGTGGAAGATAGAGATCACCTATGGGTTCCTATAGGTGTCGAGCTATTTACATCTATCAAATCAACTTGGGATTTTAAGGCGAAGCAGAAGAAGAATCTTAATCCGGTTGCTATATTATAAATATAATAGGTACCTATAAGATGATGATGGTCAGAATATCAAATTTTCACGTTATAAATAAAACGAAACAGAGACGCCAAGCGGAAACTGAGAATTAATTGGCAAGACACAGAATTAGAGCACTGCAAAGAACCAACATATTTAGGCATTAAACTTGACCGAGCCCTGACATATAGAAGTCACTGTGAAAACACAAAAAATAAAATAGGAACAAGAAACTGCTTGCTTCAAAAACTGGTTGGCTCTCAATGGGGCGCAGATCCTCATGTCTTGAGAACGACAGCCTTATCATTATGTTACTCGACGGGTGAATATGCTTGTGCTGCATGGAGAAACTCAGCACATGCCAAAAAGGTAGATGTGGCCCTAAATGTAACTAACAGATTAATTACGAGGTGCCTGAGACAAACACCAGTTCAGAAAGTACAAGTACTATGCGGTATAGCACCCCCTAATATAAGGCGAGAGGTGGCAGCAAGGGTAGAGAAAACAAAACAAAAATTAGACTTAAGACATCCTTTATATGGAGGTAAAACCACGGGTAGCCGGCTCAAATCAAGAAAAAATTTTTTGAAGACAACAATTAGCCTATCACAAACACCTGAGCAACAAGAATAGACTTATGAAAGAGACAATGAAAGAGCATAACTCACTGCTATGGAAGGATCCGAAGGAAAGCTTACCAACCGGAAGTCATCTACCATGGTCGGTATGGAAGACACTAAATAGATTACGAACCGAAACTCGAAGGACAGCGAGTAATATGAAAAAATGGGGATTGAAAGATGATAGGAAATGCGAATGTGGTGGGGAGCAGGATGCGGACCATCTGTTTGTATGCCCACAATTACCGAATAAGTGTAGAAAGGAAGATTTTTTGACGCATAATATTTCAGACAAAGCAATACAAATTGCGGCTTATTGGGAAGCGAAGGGAATATGAAGACAGATACGATAAGAAGAAGAAGACGTTATAAATATGATAAAAATTATTACATTAGTATACTCACTGGACCGGATTTGACTGCCACAGGCCCCACATTTATAAAGGTACTTTAACACAAAATATAAGATATTTTAATGTAGGTTCTCGAGCTATATATAAAAAAAAAAATGGTTTTCTAAAATAAAAATTTCATTTCAAGGTATAAAAAATTGTATACAATTCGTAACTGCATAATCAATTGACGTGGTGACTTAAAGATCAGAAATGTTAGAGCGTATTGTATTATTGATAAGTTCTATATAACTATTATATTATACGTAACTAATACAATTTTAAATTATTAAAATTGTGTAACATAAATAATTATGTATAATTGAAACCTTTTACTCGTGATAATACCTAAGTTATGTGTGCAGTTTTTATTGTAGAGTACCTAACGCCCCAAAATCGTATTTATCCTAGTTTCTCTAAAGTTTAGATGGGTGCCTATATCACTTAAAATAAATAATAAATATTTTTAAAATTGTTATCCTAGACTTTTATATTATAGATATTATAATATTTATAAATAATGCATGTTAACAAAAACAATACTAAATACTGTACAATGGCGACAAGAGGCCAGATGCCAGAAACTACATAAAATTTCATTGTTATTGTTTACCTACCTGTAGTAATCTACATATATTTTGCATTTAGGAAGTTAATATAATTATTTATTACCTTCTTTAAAATTTGAGGTTGCTGTGTATTTAATTTATTCCAAAGAACTCTAAATTTTATAATACGCCCAATTACATATATTTATATACTTGGGCGCCATTAATACTAAAATTTCTACGTCATAATATTCCCGGTGGGGGAATATTAATAATATATATGCAGGGACTGTAACTTGTTATAATTTTGTTTATTTATTATTATTATTAATTTCTATACCGTCTGGTTAAGGTCATATATACCTTCTATAAAATATGTATATTTAGATAAATATATAATTGGTGTATACGTAAACAAATTAATTAATAATATATTTCAATTTTCAAATTTATAATATAGTATAAGTACTAAAGTACACTCTGTATTTGTTGAGACTACGCCACTGATTATTTTCAAATAACGCAACAAGGAATGTTTTTTTTTATGTAAAACCCCCCAACGAAAATTAATTCTGTATAAGATCATTTGACATGCCTAACTAATAATTATATAGTATTTACTATTAAATATTAATTTTAATTTTCAATTAGCCAATCTGAAAATTTAATATAACTTCAATAAGATAATTGTTTCAACTACATACACAAATCAAAATATCTAAACTATAACCTAAAAGTATGCCAAATCTTTTTTTGATTTAATCAAATTATAATTTTTAGTAAAATATACCAATTATTATATTTATTATACAATGTTTTGTCTTTAATTTTAATATAAATCAAAAATGATTACTTATTTAATACAATTACATAAGAAAGTCTATGACTATAAAAATTAAGTTATATATTATATTAATAAAAGTTTTAATTAGTCAGTACCTATATCATATATACAAATATGCAACCAAGATTTAAGCACATTTTTTTATTAATGTCATCTAAAAAAATGCATTCATGCGTTTAACATGTATTAATATTAAACAACTTAATAATTAATACTATTTGTGTATGCTGTTTAATACTTTCAAACAAAAATGACTGTTTTCGGTCAAATAATAGATTTTTATAGACAGACATTCTTTATACATCAACTAATATACAACCAGTATATTGGATCATATTTAAAATATGAAATCATCTAATACTCTGTAGTATTTTTTAATTTGTTGTTACGTATTAATAAATGTTTGAATTATACATTTTGAGATTTGATAGTAAAGTGCCGTTAATTATATTTTATTATTACTATTTTTTTTTTTTTTTAATAATAATATTCTATTAGAACATAACATTTATGTGAAAAATACTCTAATAACATCAAATATTGAAAAAATATGTAAATAGAAATTATATTAAAATAATCAGTGTGTCAATAACATATTTTACTTATTTAGTATATTTTTTCAATTGTTTTTAAAAACAAGAAAAAAATTACATCAAAATTCCATATATATCCTTCCACCACCTATCTAGTTCAGTAAAATATTATCATCAAAAATTGAGGATTTTAACAAAATACACATTTTTCACCATCAGTATCCAGTTAATTTTTTTACATATATGATATTTTATAATGCAGCTTATCATTTTTTGGAAAATATTTAACATGGAGATCTTTTTTTTTAGTTTGGAATGACAATGTAATTATTTTAACATAAAAATGAAATAAATACATTTAACAAACGTTTAATGTTTTATTGTTTTTAACTAATAATGTAGTACCTACATAAAATTATTAATTATAAACAATTATAAAATATTAACACACATTTAATACTACATATTAATCTAAAATGCTAATTTTAAGTTAGTAAAATATTGATTGAATTTTTCCAAGTACATATATTATAACTAAAACCTGGTAACAATTAATAATTATTATCTTAGTCCTAAAATTAATGAAACAAAATAAAGATTAATCTTAGAATTAGTATTATAACATTTTAATCTTCCGGATTAATATAATATTATTATAAATTAAATAACTTATTTATGTGATATTACCTAAAATATATTTAAAAATCTTACAAAACACAGCATTTTATTGTCAATTATTATTCTTATCACTATAGTAGTAGTGGTAGTACCACAGTCTTAAATCTTTAAAAACCATAATATGTTATAACATTTTAAAAATTACAAATTTACACTTATAATAGTTACAAGCAAACCAAATGAAACAATATAAAATATTAAGAAAACGTAAAATAAAATCATTATGTTATATCTATATTAATTATTATTACCTGAATTATTTCTACTTAAAAACATTCAATACAGATAACCTTTTTTTTTTTTTCTTAATACTTTACTTTAGTTTCATAGTTCTATTAAATCATATTTGACAGTATTTTAAAAGAGATGGTCGAAATTACAAATTTAAAAAAAAGTATATATAAATAGTTATATATTATAAAAATTATAAGCCAAATGTTAGCTACTGATTATTACACAAACATATAATGTGTATGATGTATGTATCATAACCATATTGTAAAATCGACTATTTCATAAAAAAAAACAACTTCATGAAATGAAATCCTATTTTTGTCATTTTGTGAAACAATAAAATAATTCATTTAATGATCCCTTTTTATGAAATGGACAGCATATTTTGATATTGCGTAATTAATTGTTTACTATATGATTAAAAAATTTACTATATGGTTGATTTCCCTATAGATAATATATTTACACTTTTATTGTCAATAAAAAAAAATAAGTTATACAGATTTAGTATTTATAATTAATTATAAATTAAATATTTTATTAATATTAAATTACATTTTACATGTAAAACTCCCATTAAATGTGAATTTTATAGATAATCGACATGTTTTTATATCAATTATATAATATATATTATTATATAAAATGAATTTATTCCATCATAAAAATATAACACTATTCCTAACTAATAATAATATAATAATTACATTATCAGGACAAACTCTAAACTATCATTATAATTAATACATATCATTTTACTATAAAAATTGTTTAAATATAAAGTTACATAAACCATAAAAATTATAATTTAACAATAATATGATACAAAGTTTTTATAATCATAATATTCATATTGATAAAGGTCATACTAACAAAAATCATTAAAAAAAAATAAAAATAAAAAGCTATAGAATTAAAAATATAATAATAATTCTATACTTGTCTTTAAACTTTTTAGAGTTTTAAGATTAAAGGTATAACAGTATCTATTTGAAAATTACCCAACAGACTAGAAAAAAAAATTTCTTCAATTATTTGAGGCTGAAATGATCTCAATGTGGGAAGTCTTAACAATAATAAGGATACTCGATTTTCATCACTATATTCTTTTGCTAAATATTGTGTCATCTCAGAAATAGTTTTTTCTTGAATCTTATATAATTGTTGTCTTTCGGATGGAATATCTGTTAAATAAAAATATCAAAAATAAATATAGTAAATTAAATTAAATTAGTAAAATACTTAATTAAATAGATATTATAGATATAATATATTTAATTTTAATTTTATACTAACCCGAATTAAACAAGGATATCAATTTTAAATATGCGTATTCTGCTTCATTGACAGTTATATTTTCCATCTCTGTAGTATAATCTTGTATTTTACTGAGATAACCAATAAGCTAAAAATATGTTACATAAGGATTTTAAAATATTTAATTTAAAATTGACTATAAATCTAGTTTGCCTAAAACTTTAATTATTAATAAACTATTAAAAATTAATTATTTCCACAAATTAATGTTTAAACCAAATTTAAACCAAATTAGCATTAGTATTTTTAAAAAATAATTTACCTCTTTCGCTTTCTTAGAGTTTGATGAATTATAGTTATTATCTTCAGTTTGTAAATGTCTTATCATAGAGCTAAATATTGAAATTAAAGACAATGGTTTGGCACACTGAGTCAAACCCAAGATAAATAACTGTGACCAAGAATTTTTTATCAAACTAAGTTGTATTTCAAATCTAAAACATTTATTTTTTAAAATATATTTGTTAAAATATTATTAATAATAAAATCTTACGTTAGTAACTGAAAAACTGGAATACTTTGAACCCAGTTAATTGACAAAAATAATAATCTTGAAGCACTTTCACATATGAAATGCAAATTCAAATAAGCATATTTTGGACTAGGAGATTGAAATGGAAAATTGACATTAGCAGCTGGCAATATATCTCCAGAAATATCTAAAACTTTGTAACTTTGACGTTCGTTTTCATATACAGTAGTATTAGAATTTTGCTAAACATAATGAATATTTATAAAATGTAATTGTTTAATTATTATTTTTTTACAACTATCAGAGAATAAAATTAGTATAATAATTACATTTGTCATAGAATCCAATGCCAAAACCAGTAAACTTTTATTATCTTGACTAAATGGCTTAATATCTAGTTCATTAATTGGAGAATGACTAGTAAGTGAGTCTTCATCTTCAGCATTAAAATAATCCATATAGTTCTGATTTCGGATTGTGGTGTCATTTTCATCTACAATATGAAATTAAAATTAATATTAAAAAAATTGTTTTATTCTGAAAAATCTATTTATTTTCTGTTATTCATGCATGATAAAAATTAAATAATAATTTATTTTAAATATTATATTACTTGATTGCAAATAATGCATTTCTCCTTGATCAGTATAAACAGGGCGATGTCCTAAAAATGGGATTTCACTTTTAATGAATGATAAATCGTTTTTTATAAATGTTGTTTCATTTTTAATAAACGAATTATTTCCATATGAAAAAGTTGAAATATTATTATTGTCTGGACTGGTAGATAAATTATGAATTGATTCTATTTTATCTGAAACTGGTTTCCTTTCATGTTGAACAGCTAGGTGTATATAAAAATAAAAAGAGATAATAAATTATAATTATAATATACCTTTGACCTTATTATTTTTTAAATATAAAGAACACTATTATAAGATAATGATAAACATATAATTAAATATCGTTTTATGAAATTTATATTATAAAGTTATGAGAATATATATAAGATAAAAATATTATATAAATATATTACTAGTTCATTTATTTATTTTAATATTCTAAAATATAAATTTTAATTATTACGAACAATCACTACGCATTCCCATAGATAAGCATTTTTGAAGACGACAATATTGACAACGATTCCTGTGATTTTTTGTAATTTCACACATTTGTGTACTTCTACACTGATATGCTAACTGCTTACGAATAGATCTTTTGAAGAAACCTTTACAACCTTCGCAGCTAATAGCTCCATAATGTCGACCTAAAGAATTAGATAATTAGATAGTAAACTGTGC
This sequence comes from Eriosoma lanigerum, assembly GCA_013282895.1. Classification (NCBI taxonomy): domain Eukaryota; kingdom Metazoa; phylum Arthropoda; class Insecta; order Hemiptera; family Aphididae; genus Eriosoma; species Eriosoma lanigerum. The sequence goes on from CM023361.1 coordinate 18,068,070, forward strand.
TTTACATGTACTTTAATTTTAAAATATTATAGGTACTTTATAAAAATATAATACAGTTTCTATATAGTATATATTATTGTTATTATAGTCAAAAACTCATAAACATACTTCAGACTTTTTCAGATTAGTTGGTACCCTTAAATTTCTTGTAAGCGATAAACTTACCTGATGCTCGATCACCACAAACAACACATGTCTCAACAGGTACACAAAAAGAATGCATTTTATCATTGCTGATAATATTGTCAATATTCATTGTAATGTAGAATATTTTAACATGAGATATTCGTTTTATTCTTGATTAAGCTGTAAAAGTGAAATGAATTAAGTACCTAAAGATATCTAAATATTTAAAAATATATCCAAGTTGTATACCTTATCAGACATATTATTTTTTATAGCCTATTTTTAATTGTTATAAACTAATTAAGTCAACAACATAACACAAGAATAAACAATATTAATTATTATCTAAAATACAAATTCTGGTTATTTACACAATTTAAAATGAAAATTATTCTAAGATACATATAATTAGCTATAATAAATATTATATTATATTTAATATAATCTGTGGCCTGTGATGTATTAACTCTAATTAAAAAATCAAAATATGCCACTAATTTTTTAACGGTAAACAACATATGCTATTTCACATTATAGTCATTCCATTTTTTTACATTAAATGTTAATACATACATCCCAAATAAATTAACTTTATGTTTAGAACAACATAATAGTCACGGACTAAGATGATAGCCTGTTGCATTCTTAGCCTGCCATTATAGATAATCACTTATTTTATAAAATGTAGATAATTATGTAAATCTAATAGCATAATTAGTCAAATAATTGTATAGAACCAGTAAATAAATAATTTTAAATTGAAACTTGAAATACCTTCTTTAAAATTTGCTGATTGGACACCATTAAAAATTAAAGTCAAATATACTATAATTATGTAATTTCTTGCAGACACATTAACGTTTAATAGTGTTAAATAAATGTTATTAATTGGAATAAAAAGTTCACTTATTAACACTCAATGAATTATTGGTCAAAAGTTATAATAAATAATAAATTGAAATGTAAATGTAACAATGAAGACATTCTTATAGGATACTACAAACTTGAAGCTATAAACTATAGTTTAATAGGCCAAGTATCCATAACTATTAATTAATAAACGTAAACGGCACTATTTTAAGTAATAAAGTAATTAAAAAATGGTAATTAATAAAAATAAATTGTCAAAACGTCAACATCGAAATAATGATAAGGAAATGTGATACAATACTACGATACATATATAGTGCGAATATGAGTGATTGATAAAAAAAACTCGAATAAATTAGGTCATCAATAATCAGCTGATATCCATATTAGATTTTGTTCTACACACGGATTTAATATTAATTTTCGCATTTTTTACTTTTTTAATATTTTATTTGTGGTTGAAACCCTTTGATTAATTGAAAAACTATTATAATGTTCAATGACCAATATAATTATAGTAAAGATTTTAGTCTTTAAATCTTAGTGGAAATTAGGATTTATGTTTTATAGGTGTATAAATGATAAATATATATTTTAATTAAACAACAACTATTTAATTATATTATAGCAATTCATAGTTAGGAAATACATGTTTCGTATTAGTTTTAAAGTAATAATAATAAAAGTATACACAATTTTTTAAATATTTTTCTTGATTTATAGGTATGTAAAATCCATATCAGTTAATTCCATTTAACATTTAAGTTCATTAAATGATTAATAACATAAAAATATAAAGAAGACATATTTCACCTTAATATAAAATAACTTTAATGAAATATATATTTATATATTTCAAAGTATATTTTAATCATATAAAGTATATAAGGTTTTAATAACTATACAAATTAAATTAAAAATTGAGATTACTTTCTTAGTTTACAATATATAAACATAGAATACTAGTGTAGTAGTATCTAGTTACTAGACTCTAATAGGCAAGTATAATGAGTATATATGTTAATGTAATATTCTTTTATGATTAATAATACAATAGTATAATGAAAAAGTCAGCTCATTATATATATATATATGTTTAAATTTTTTAAGATTTTAAATGATACCTAATTGTTAATGTTTGTTAGTCTTATAATTTAATGAAAACATTTGATTCAAAACAAAACTGACAATTAGGCGATAGTATGATAGTATATACAATTTGCAAATTATAGGAAATAATAAACAAAATAAAAAGTATTATTGTTAATTAAAATAAAAATATATAAACTTTTATACATACTGATTTTATTTAAGATTAACAAAGAATAAATTTATAAAATAAAAATAAATAAATTGTAAATTATCTTTGGTGGCAGATTATTCAATAGAATGTAAAATATTATAATTAAAATTAAAAAAATATCAGCCATGTTTACTTTATTCTACAACAATTAATTTGTTTTTAAGGATAACTAGTCTTACTATATATAAAATTAAATAAATATATATACATAAATTGTATAAAATTATCATTAAAATAAAATGAAAAACAATAATATAATTATAGTGTTAATTATATTTTCTTTTTTGTTTAAAATTTGATAATGGACATTTAAAACGGCATGTAAGGCCCAGTGTTCTAAGAAATTCTACTTCTTTAGTAATATCATATAGTTGAATAGCAAACATTTTAAATGTATTATTTGGGAATTTATTGAACATAACTTGATCTAATTGTTTTCTTTGTTCTGATTGAAGTTCGATGGTTTTTCCACGCGTTATACGCCTAGTAGGACTTTTATTAGTAGAAGACTGATTATTTTTTTTTTCAATAACACTATTTTTTTCATTGAAAGAGTTTGACGGTAGAATTGTTTTTTCTGTTTTTCCCATCTTAAATAGTTCCAAATTTTTTTCTATTTTTGGTTGAAGAACGTTATATATTTGGACTTCGTTTAGTTGAATATAGTCTTCTATATTTATATAGCAATTTTTAGTATAATGATCAACAAATGGATTTCTATAATTTATTGAAGGTGCATTTTTTTTAAGCCAGATATACAACCCATTATTATTCATAAAACTAGTATAGTTTGATGTTAATATTTTTCCATTGGAGTGTGTTTTATCATTATATGTATCATTATATTGTTTTGTCATATCATATACATTTTTACGATCATTTTTATTTGCTTTATGAATTGATAATTGGTGTCCTTTTTTCTTTATTGTAGATGATTTTTTTATTAAAGTATTTATTTTTGGAGTTAAAATCTTACCATTTCTCAATATTCTATGATTTGAGACTGATAAATTATCAATATCTTTCATTTGATCAATAATTATTTTACAATAATATAATTTTTAATTTCAAAATTATAATATTGAAAATAAATCTTTGATATCAATTTTTCAATTTCTTTGCATATAAATAAACCTAAAAATAAAAATAATTAAATATAAATATTAATGTATTTATTTATATAAAAAAACCTGTTAACAAATAAAAAACCTACCAGATTTTAACTACTAAAAATTATATTAAATATGCAATTAAAATTAAAAAGAAAACATTTTATTTTGTTATTTAAATTTTAAATTTGTATTTAACGTTTAATAACTTAAGATTTCTACTAATTACATCTGAAATCAGACATTCCTCAAATAGAAAACACTATAAGCTACACACACCAATATTAATATATTATGATAGAACAATATTGTCCTCTATTAGAAATCCAATTGAATAACCATTCATCTTCAAGATCACTTAAACCATATTGAAGATAGGTTCTTAAAATAGAAAATTAAAATAAATGTGTACATGTTTTTTCACACTAAATAAAAAAACCACTCTTGATTTCTTCCTTTGGGAAATTCCAATTCCATATCAAAATAAAGTCAAGTATCTTTAAGTATAATTTTACACAAAAGACATATTTAGAATCCTCACTGAAAATCTAAAGGAAATTATTACATAGGAGATTAAACCTGAAGTAACCTATTTTTAAATCTAATCTTCTACTCTCTAAACTCTTTATATACAAATCATTGATTAAACCAAAGAACATAAGGATATATTGAGATTGTTGAAAGTTTAGCCAAAGCTCACTACAAAACATTTCACTCCAAATTATCTCCACTGATATCCACTAATTTCCAACCAACATTCTTTTACAATTCCAAATACTGTCTTACTGTCTTACAATCTTACTGTCTCAAAAGATAATGGTGTTGGAATATTCTTGATCCTGCTCACTGTTCTCCAATTCCATAATACTTCTGCCAATTCCCTTCAGTAGAAAAATATATGTATGGATTGTAAATGTTACTTTAAAAAAAAAAATATACTTACTTTTTGGAAGTTTGTAATTTCAGGTTATAAGTACCAAAATATTGTTCAATACATTTGCTAATGGTGTATAAGATGTAGCTGTAAAACAATAATACTGAAATCATAAATATAATATTATATAATTAATAGATACATACATATCTCATAATATCTTGAACGTCTGGTTTTCGAAACAATTTTCCAATTTGTGATAATCAGATAATTGCAAAACCACAATGATGAAAGAACAGAAGTTGAGATCGTCAATGTCTGTGATGGAACATTGAATATTGTTCATTATCAAACACAACAGTTAATAATAGTAATATTAATAATTAACATGAATCAGTCCTCAGCTAGGGAAAACTATAAATATAGGTTACGTTCACACATTATTATGTACTCAAATTATCACATCAAACATGAATGATCAAATATGAAAAATTTGAGCAAGGATATTTGGAATATGGATATTATCAGACTACCTATATCAGATATTATAGTCATGGTCAAGGCCCTATCTACAGCAGTGTCAGCAATATTGAGCAATGGTTATAGTTCGGATGTTCGGAACATGATAAACTAATTTATGAACTAACCTAACTTAGTATATCTCAGTTCGTGGTTGACATTTGTAAGTTCCACAGGTTTATACATTATACCACGGTTACAACCATGTATTATAATATGGATAGTTCCAAACAAAATATTGATGTTCTTGTCGGTTCTCGATTTGATTACGCGCTCTAGTGGTAATTATCAATATATATATATATAATGTATTATTATGATCTCAGATAAGGTATTATCTATAAAATTGTTTACAAAAAAATTATTACATATTGGTTTTAACTCTTAATTATTGAGTTACATTGGTGCATCTAAATGTGGTTCATGATTCATAAAATGCGCTTGAATGCACAGATGAACTTACGCACAAGGTTAGAAGTACCTTCATAGATATAATATAATATATGATTATTATGTAAGTGAGTAATAAACAAACAATTTGTATTCCCTAAGTATTTGTAATATATCACATTGAATAATTATTTATTGAACATAACTTAAATATAATATTTTAGTTTTAATGATATAATTTTAAATTTTTATAATTTCTTTTAGTGTATTCTATAACTTTCTCTTCAATATATTCTTATTCTTTAATGTCTTGAATATTTCTGCATTCACAAACAAAAAATATAATGTTTTATCTCATAACTTATTAAATACCTAATCTAAGTATTCTATACACAGGAAAGTAAAATTTTCATATTTATTGATGAGGCCTACTATAATATTATCACCAAATATATTTGTGTAATGATTTCGAAATTTTTGATCAGCACTCAATAAGTTGTTCAAATAAATATTTCGATGTTTAAAACCAACTTTACTTTTAATATTTGTGAAGTATGCAATCTGGTATGTCTTAATATTCTCATTTTTGGCAGTTAATGGTCTCTATACCTTAATACATAGTATTTCAAAATATCTACAATGTGAACTAAAGAGTATTTGTGCTCAGCTATGTCTGAATTTATATTTTCTTCCTTATACTCGGTTGTCTTCTTTTATTTAAAGTTTTTCCAATGCTGAATAATAACTGAATTACTGGTATAATATATGTTATTCATTTCAGATAATTTAATGAGATTTGTTTTTGATCCATTTATATCTACAATGAAATTGTTGTATTTTGGTATATTCAATATAGCATACATTGTCAATAATTTTAAAATGATTACTTAAAGATTATCTTTGTTTATTTTTCCTACATTTCTTTTCATAAAATTAAATAAACTTGTAGTTCTTGAATAAATTATGCCACAGATATACATAACTAAACATATCCTCTGCAGAGATTATTATGATTATTATTTGTAACATATTAACATATTAGTAAATTTTAATATATTATACAAGTATGTGACATTTATAATATTTTATTTTTATTTACCCCCAACATTTTGATTGTCACTTCAAGCATTAATATTATTTAAATTATTTTGTTATGTATTACAATTGAGTAATATTTTTTTAGTTTGATAAAATTTATACTTTGTTTTGACACGGCTTCTAATAACAATAATTATGCCACGGCATAAAATAAAATAAATTATTATTATTATTATCTTTATCGTTATTATTAATTATATTATCTTTATGTAAACTAAAATAAACCGATAATCATATGCAAAATATAATAAAAATAAATAAATATACATAGCAAATTATTTTAATATAATAGGTATAAGTACCTATTAAATTATTTTAAATACATATTATGTTCACAAAAAGTACATAAGAGGTTGAATACAAATTTCAAAAATTATATGAATATAAATTAATTAATTAAAAATAATTATTATTCATTAATTTATAATATAATATTAATTTAATGTATTTACCAATTCAAATATTTTCTTTGATCAAAGGTTCTATGAAATTAATGGATATAGTTAAAGCTGAATTAAAGTTTTGATCACTATAACTTTCATTATGTTTAAACACAGCTCCTTTTCCCAAATATATCTGAATAAATGTATTTTAATTTTAAATTAATGAGAATAAATTTAAATGTTTTTTGTTCATATATTTCAACTATTTGGATAACTAGTAAGTATATCTTCTATGTGACTATGTTAATACTTATTAAAAATTCGGATATTTTAGATTTAAAAAATATTTGTATGAGTACTTTATATTTATTATGTCTTTAAAATTATCAAGAACCAAATATAAATTAAACACTTATTATAGTTGAATATTGTAATAGCATAAAATAAAGACTGTTCAAACCCAATGATACCGTGGTATAAAAACAATAAATGAGACAATGGATTATAATCAATGCATCAAAATTCATCAAATGTAAAATGTGACTATTAATTCAATACATTCAACGAAAAAGGTAGTAACTCAATTTTTTTTGTTTTCGAGTTGTGAATGTTAACACTGCATTTTCATAAAGGATTTTTTTCTTTATCGACAATGAAAATGATTGTATTTCCATCAATCCCACAGAGATAATAAAATAATATTAAAATTAAAAAAAAAAGTGGAAAGGTCGATTGTGGACGTTCCTTCTTTGTCCCTTCGGTCCTCGGAAAAATTAGTGGTTTATTATAATTATTAAGATTTGAATGCAATGATATTGCATTAGAAAATACGATTCTGCAAATCTCAATATATTATACTAATAATCTATTCCAAAATTTACCATGAGTGTTAATTACATATGTAAATATTATGCAAAATAAATTTCAAATCCCTCCGATCAATATTCAAGGAGTTATCATTTCATGATAAAAATTGTCAGTCACGATTTTCAAAATATTTTATAAATAGATTAAATAGTCTATGAGTAGGCTTCTACAAAAATTTCAAACCGTTAAATCAAAAATTACAGGTAATAATAAATATTTTTAGAAAAAATTCAAAGCTCTATACTTGGAAATAAAATCAACCAATCCGTTCCAAAATTTAACTAAACGTAAATATTTTTGTGAGTACTCAAAAACTTTCAACTCTCTACGAACAAAACTTAATTAGTAATAAAAATTTTAAAAAATTTAATAAACGGAAACCGTAATTTTGCCAATTTTCCGCTTCTCAAGGAAACTTTTAGAAAATTCAAAAAATGAGCTAACTAAAGTACCAACTAGAAGAAATTTGGTACGAAAAGGGTAATCTATTTGTGGTAATCGGACCATTATTTCTACCTGAAAAAATATTTTCATATATAAGAAAAAAATTAATAAAAAGCCTATAAAGAAAAATTGTCAGTCACGATTTTCAAAATATTTTGTAAAAAGTTTAAGTAGTATATTATAAGGCTTCTGTAAAATTTTCAAATCGATAAATAAAAAATTGTAGGTAATATTAATTTTTTTTGGAAAAAAATTCAAAGCTCTATATTTGGACAAAAAATTACGGAAATCGTAATTTTATCAATTTTTTGCCATTTTTTGGTAGTTTTTCTACTCCTAGGGAAAACCTTTTGAGACATTCGAAAAATGAGCTTAATAAAGTACCAACTAGACGCGATTTGCTACCGAAATCATACCCTACTAGTGATAATTGGACAATTATTTCTACCCGAAAAAATATTTTCATACATAAAATAAAAACATCTTTGTAGAAACAATACATTCCTCGCTCCGCTCGAAATCTAATAGAATAAGAAATCAACTTTGAATTTTATTTTGATCCTCCTGAACAATTAACAAAATGGAGTTACTACTCTATGTGCATAATTTAGGCGTATAGATATCATATAGTAATCACACTGAGACATATGAAGTTTACGATTTAGGCTGAGTGACTACTCTGTGATAAATCATAGACGCTTAACGCCCGGTTTTGTGAAATTAGTGTATGCGAAGTCACAATAAGGTAATCTATGCGATATAACAATGAGAATTCTTCCAGTGTGTCAGTAATATAATCTATTTGATGTCTCATAGATCTCTCATGGAGATGTATTTACCCAATCATTTAGATATATAATTTATATATAGGTATAAAAAAAAAAAAATACTACTGTTAACGTGTTTTTCTCTCCAAACGTAGATGATAATTTTTATATTTAATTATTTCCCGAACTTTGGATTTGAACCTGAGACCTACCTAATTCTAACCTAACGCCTAACCAAGCGATCCACCACGGGGTGTTGTTTAATACTGTGAGATTTGATTTATATAAACCATTATAATACTTGATAACAATTTTAATATTATGGTCAATGGCATTGATTTTATAACATATGTATGTTATAAAATAAATGTCAATGGGAAAAACATTAAGATATTGGTAGAAATCAATAATCTATTATATTTTATTAATTATTAACTACATTTTATAGTAGTTCTAACTAAAAAATATTAACTATTAACATTTAGTTTAATCGTTTAATTGCATAAATAGTTATATTAATCATTATTCACAATCTTCTAATAATAAACTAATATTATTTTTTATATACAATTTAAATACATAACATACATACATACAATGTCACATAACACAAATAAATTATGTTTTAAAATAATAATAATAATAATACATATATTATAATATTAACACAAAATAAGTTAGGTGCGTTAAGTTTTATAAAATTCACGGTTTAATATAAGTATCTTAAACCGCAGTAAAATTATATATTATACAATAATATATATGTAACAAATGTCCATAATAGATGTCACATTTGAGATCATAAATCTACCATCACAGAGAAGTTAAAATCACACAATTGCACACGGGGCGATATTACAAATCGATGTCACATGTACATTACATTGTGATATCTCAAGAACTAAATTATGATACATCTTTTAATTAAATATCTATTAGATATCACATGAGGTATTTGTGTGATATCACATTTGTGACTTAAAAATACAATCGCATAGATGTCAATATAACATAATTGCGCACAGGGAAACAATATTAACTGTTTACCACAAATTATTTATATATTAATCATAATAATATTATTATAGTACCTCATACACAAAATTTATAAATAGACTTGATGCTATATATATATCAATAATTATTAATATCTAAATATCCAAAAAACAACTTCTATGTATTATAACTGTACTATAACTTATAGAATTTACATATACGTCTTAAAAGTGAAGTTATAATGATTTCACATTTTAATATTAATTTTTCTACATCTATAAGATTTCATATAGATATAACAGTGTGATGTAACTTTTGAGATTATAAACAGCTATCACATAGAGTTCTTCATCATCATAATGCACATAGGGTACCCTTTTTCGTTGGATATATCAATTGAATATTAAAATATCAATTATTATTTCTATGTCCTATGAACAATCCCGAGTTACGATCGAAGTCGATCAATAAACAGAACAGTTACAAAATAATATGTTTTTTTTTTTTTAATTTTATTTGTATAATATACAAAATGTCTTAGTAACTATGTTACAGAGGTATACAAGGTGAAAATAAAATATTTTGACGTATTTAAGCCTGGGAACCTTAATGTAGTCTAATGAAGTTATCCATAGTATGACGAAAAAATATGCCCTCTGTCCAATTTGGAAAGTTAAATGACAACACCCATTTTAGATTTTGAGCGAATCAAAGAATGTATTGGTTTTACAATGTTGTTTTTTTGTGTCTAAAAACATTTTATCGGGTAGAAATAATGGTCCAATTACTACGAATAGGATATGCTTTCGGTTGGAAATTGCATCTAGTTGGTACTTTATTTAATTCATTTTACGTATTTCTCAAAAGTTTTTCCTCGAAAGAAGAAAAACTACCAAAAAATGGCAGAAAATCGATAAAATTACGATTTCCGTTATTTTAATTTTTTTTTAAATTCGTGGTAACTAATTAAGTTTTGATCGTAAGGACATGAAAATTTTTTTCAGTATTTACATAGTTAATTTACATGCGTGGTAAAATATTGGAACGGATTTGTTTTCTGATTAAGTATAGAAATTTGAAATTGTTTCCAAAAATGTATAATATTGCTTGCAATTTTGGGTTTTTTTATTTGTTCCGCCTAAATATAATCCTCACCCTGCTGGCTAATATTCTGGCTTACAAGCTAGAATTTAAAAAAATAATCCGTATGCTAAGTATATAGTTCCATGTGCCATTCATTAATAGTTAAATTGAAACATTTTTTATTAAAAGCTATAGTAATACAGTTATATAAAACCAATGTTCGAAGTAGGTAAAAAATAGTAAGAGTACTATTTTCATATTTGAAGAAAGAACGTGCCCATCCCTCTTAACCTTATTATGACATGAAGACTACACCTCTTAAATAGTAGAAGTACGGTAAAATTTTTGAAAAATTAATTGAGGTAATCAGTACCCTTGCCCTCCAATTAAAGTACTGCATATAATGTACAGTAATTATTTTGAGCCTTGAAGCTCATAGTATTAAATAAAATCCTTTATTATTTTTCAGCTTGAATATTATTTTGTATAATAATTTATACTTTTAACTATTCAAAAATGTTGTATAATATTACATCAAGGTAGATAAATATTAAACATATTAATTTTTGGTAAACTTGAAAACGTATCTAGTTGGGTACAGTTTGAGCATATAAAGTATTACTCTATGGTTTTGAGTGAGGCGATGATTGATATCCTAAACTTAGTTATTATTTCGTCTGTAATTATATGGTATTTTTTCTTTCTTTTTTTTTTTCGTTCTATTTTTATTAAAATATAAATGAAATATTATATTAAAAAAAATCGATCCCCCTCTTCTATTGAAATTTTATCAATATCGCCTCTAGCTGGGAATGTGTTCATATATAATTATGCTTCATTGGTTATAATTTATATATTATAATATTATTTGTCGTACAAGCTCGCGAAACTATAACTTAAATATTTCGATCATTGTGGTTAATCCAGTATGATACTTCCTAATGGTATCTTCACCAGCAACAAGTTATACTAGATACTAAATCAAAAGGCGACTACTTTTTCTTAGAAAAGTTCTATTTTTTGAAAAGTTGCTTAGTCATGATATTTAATGAGTAGTTCACCGGCCATTAGGTTAAGTTAAATAAAAATATACCTTAGTTCAAAAATAATGGGTAGATAAATTTTAAGGGTTTCGATGTGGATACATACTCCAAAGAATCATAGACGATATGCTAAGGAGCCGCAAATTGCTGACATTGCACTTAACTATACTGATTGAAGATTCGATTTCGGGATTAGATCACCTTGCGGACTTACCTAAATGAATCCTCAGTATGGATTCCATACATAATACATTTAACAGCGCTGATTATCAGTGCAAATAATTGAGTAAAAAACTACTGATAACTGTTAGTAAAGTATTTGAACTATTGTTAACCATAGAAACACACAGGGGACACTTAGCACCCCCAAGTTATAAATAATCACTCTCAGTATAAGTGGTGATCAGGGGTAAATAAGGTTTAGGCTCCCAAATTATTACTTCGTCACTAAAGACTTTTACAAAAATTGTATGGGTATAAACTTGTATCGTATATGTTTCTTTAAGTACCTAGGTATGTAAAAAAAATTGTAGTTATAATATATTATATATAATTTTAGCACCCCCCTAACTTCACACCCAATGTGCCTCTATGTTGTTAATTGAACTGAAGGTGTGTGGACTACCTACTTCAGTTTTCCCCTCAGTTCTTTTCTCTTTACTTTAATCAATTTAAAATGTATTGAACATATTATAATTTATATTATGTGCCTATTCGTATGCATATTTAAATTTAACAGAATAAAATCCCCTATATACTATACCTATAATGATTCAAATTATATTTAGCTAATTTAATTTATAAAATATTTAAAATACCTACCTAATAAATACTTTGAAAATATAACTCTGGTATAATCTCTCCGCTCTCAAAATTGGCTCTATTACTCTTATCCATAAATTTGGTGATCCAAAAATTGTTTCTTACTTCCATCCGATTATTATCCTCATCCTTAACTAAATTCTCGTTGAAGAACAACATGGTTTTCACTTAATAGCCATTCGAATACTACCTGTAACTTACTTCTTATTTTTATTTATCTTTCCGGGAGCGTAATATAAGTTAATATAATAAGTTATAATAATATAAGTTGACGTTATATATACCAACTTTTCCAAAACATTTGAACTGGTTGATCACAATATTTTCATCAATTCTCTTTATTTCTTTGGTATAGGCAATTTTTTACTATATTGGTCAAGTTCATCCTATCTATCCAATCATTATTTATTTATTTCAGTCCATAGTTCTTGGTCTGTCTTCTTTCCTTCATCAGATGTTCATCGAGGTGCTATACTTTCTCCTCTTTTATTTGTCTTACTTTTTAATTCCTTTCTTTCAGTTCTTCTACATACCAAACTTACATATTTGCCGATGACAAACTTCGACAAACCGAAAAATAAAACTTTTTCTACATATTAATTACATTTCTGATTGCATTATCTTCCAACAGGAAAAAAGTCATGATTTTGATTATAATGTGATTTGGCACATCGACATTATATACCAAAGTTTACAATTTATTATGCAAGAAAAAATATCAAACCTATATCTATACATTATAGTATACCTAGGTAAAGGTTGGTACCTACTATTCATTAGATTTAGGGCACACATAAATATTAATGTAGATTGTAGAAATTCTTGATAACCAATTATATAGTCTTATTATTAAATATTAATACTAAATAGTAAATATTAATAAGGAAAATGGGATGATTTATACAGTTTACAAAACTTGTAGTATACAATTGTCAGTCTCGATTGTTATTTTACAATTAAAAATGTTTATTCAGTTAAAACGTAAAAAAATAAAGTTAGGTACCTGCTTTTAACTTGTATCGCTTTATATAATGTATTTTTCATTGTATTAGGTATATAATTATATAAATAAGTAAATTACATACATCTATAAATCTATATTATAGGAAGTATCTATTTATTATTACCTATTGGCTATTGTTTCATAAAATAGTAATTAAAGTTTGACTTTTTGAGCTTTTAAATTAGCAATGTTGTCGATAAGCTGTAAGATATTCATTAGCTCTGCTTTATAATTTTTTTTATTTAATAACACTATGTAAAATAGTTTTTATTTCTCCATTAGTTTTTTAGAATAATGTTAATCATTTTTAATTTTGAAAAAGTCCGTTTTATCAACTAAAATAGTTATAGATTTTGTAAAAGAAAAATTAGTCATGAACATAAATCTGCTCATATCGTAATATTTTATTATTAATAATTTAACAAATTCTCTTAGTCTTAATTTTTCTATATTGCTTAAATTAGTAATGGTTTAGAAAAATCTTTGAATATTTTCATTGTGATAATTTTGTCTCTAAATTCTGTATTTATTAGTTATTTTTGAATTTTCATGATTTTTTATGTGATAATTATCTGTTGTATGATCATATCATATGACATAATCGTTCATTTCGTTTTTGATATAAATTGCATATACCTGCCTATTAATTTGGCATTAACATTCGATACTAGTATGATTATTTTTTAAATTATTTTTTTTAGTATATTATTTTTGGGATAAATATTATTAGGTAGGTATTACAATTTCTATTATTGTCAAAACGCAGATGTGTATAATATTATATTTTGGAAATTGTGGAAATTCCTAATTAGAATTAGATATTTAGTTTTTTGTAATAATTATTGTTGTTAAAATTGTGATTTTTATCGAAAGTATTATATTCCTTATGTGTATTTACTATTATTTTGGGAGTTAGGTTATATTTATTATTATAATTGTTTTCATATATGAAGTCATTATATTTGTTACAGTACTTTTTATCATTTATTATATTTGAGTTTTATTTTGGAATCACTGTTTCTAGATTAAAAATTTTAATGTTAACTGTAAGTATCGATTTGATTTTTATTTAATTTATTTTATGTAGCTTCTACGTTTCTTTTATAATTTCAGTTCTGATTTCGTCAGAAGTTTGGATTGTTCTCACATCTAATATTTATCTTGCTTAATATTTTTCTTTAGATCTTGGACATTGTTGTTCAAAAATTATTTGAGCACAGTAACAGTGTATATTGAATTTTGAAAAGAGACTGCGCTAATGCTCATATAAATTTATAAAATTTTTAAGATCCGTTATAATGCTAATATATAATAATAACTGGTATGTGCAGTACCGGCGATAGGTTTAATAATAATAATTATAATAGATCTATACATAAGTTAGTATCTAATACTTACAAATTATAATAAAATACCTTTATAGGTGTATCATATAAATAGGCGGAACTGAGACAATTTTCTGGAGGGCTACAAGTTTAATCGTAAATCGAACAAAACTATTACATGCTCATATATATATGTATCTTAATATCTTATATATATATATCAATAATTATTTAATTAATTAATTTGTTTAACTAATGAACTTAAAAAGCAGCCCCTATTTTTCATAAAGATTTGTACTACACATTTTAGTGATACTAATAGAAAACCTAAAAAAAATAATCTTTTTTAAAAATTTGAATAATGTATACTGTATACCTACTACCTAGCCAATAGTCTTATTTATTAGTATTTAGTAGGTACACACTTTTCGAATCCGTAGTACACACTTTCAGTTTCGGATTACACACTTTGTGTCGGGGTTCATTAAAAAATAGGGCCTGCTTAAAAATTCAACTTTTCCTGTTATATTGTTTAAATAGGTATATACTTATGTTAATATGTAAAATTGGATTGTATATATTTTATGTATAGATCGTATTATAAATTTTTACTTTTATATTATTTTCTCTACAAAAGTTTGGGCGGGGGGCCCCCCTAAGCCCTTCCAAGTTATCCCCTATTTCCGTCTATGATCGAATATACAATTTTACGTAAATATGTATAAGCGATATCACAGAGAATATCCAATAGAGCCTAAGCCCTACACTATGGAATATTCCTAGTTTAGATTAGCAACGCATGAAATCTATGCGACATAATAAAATATAGTTAAAATTAAAAATAACAAAGAGGTCAATCAAATAATATACCATGACGTCCATGTACATATTACTTTATAATCAAAACCTCAAATTATGGATACAATAAAAAATTAATATTAGAGATATTACAATTAGAAGAAAATAAACACAATACCTATACCTAATTTTCATTTTATATAAAATACATTTTTATTTGTGATATTTTATTTTTAGGTACTTACCATTTTTGAGATATTTTGTGCAACAAATTGCACATAGGGATAGTATTATTGTTTCAACAATCTGCTATATTTAGGTAATATCAATAATTCAGTTATTTTTTTCATGAAGAACTGAATTAGATAGTTGTTATAGCAATAAACTTATCATGTTATTGTGAAAAATTGTTTAACAAAATTAAAGTATAAATTGTTATATTCACAATATATTATATAACGTCTTAGAGCCTTTTTAGTCATTATTATGTTCAGCCAAATAATGTATGGATAAAATAATACGCCTAAAAATAGGGAGGGAGGATCCTTAAAGGAGATCCTTTATGAAATCATCCAAGAATAATGTTAACTCACCCCCTTGGCCTTTATACATTCCCAAATAGGTACCCGCTAAACGACTATCGTATAATACTGTTTATATGATAGCGTGAAATTTCATATGTTTTTTAATCTTTAAAATATGTTTCCCGATGGTAGCTAAAAAACATATTCGAAGCTTATAGCTTTTCTTCATGATTAAGAGAAATTGAACAACCTTAAATGGAAAATGCGACGTTTTTAAAGTAGGTACTATAAATTAGCCAACGACAGTAAATTATCTTTTAATTTTAACTACAGTCTTTATTGGATATTTAAAATATTTTTTTCTAAGTAATACCTACCTAGTTTAACCAGGTACCTATATCAAATTTTACTTAAAAATTAATATTATTGGATCGATTTCAAGGGTCTAATCATTAATAAATCAATATGGGGAACCGGTGTAACAGGCGATTTTTATACCCTTTATATTTTTACCTAAGGGTAAAAATCACGTGAGGTAATTTGCATGTGATTGCATTGATGTACCTATGTAATTATTGATTTGGATGTTTAATTCGTCTAAATATTTCCCTAAACATTTTATTTTTAATTAGAAAAACATTAATATAATCCTACAACACAATAATTATAATTATGCAATGTACTTTGTCTAATATTATTGAATTTATTATATTAAAATTAAAACTGGTAAACTTTTAAAATCTAAACCTTTTTATATTATAATATAATTTTTCCTAGGTGCATAAGCATAATAATATTGTAACAATTGATATTTTTATAATAACGTGATAAACTACTATAATCAAACCACCAGAAAAATCCAACCTAAAAATAGAATAATCCATATAAATACACTTGAATTAAATAGGGGGAGGGGTAAAAATCGCCTGATATACTAGGCGATTTTCACCTCGGGCGATTTTTACCCCCGAGGTAAAAATTTGGGAGGTAAAAATCACCTGTGACACCGGCATGAAGATTCATGTAATATCAATTGATATTCTCAGATTCAGATCTATATAAGATTGATTCAAATTTATCATACAAATTTATGTTCTCCTCAACCGCATCTATTTTAAACAAATTTGTTTCATTGAAATTTTATTAAATTTATTAATAATCAGAGGTAAGTGCCTACTTCTCCTATTTGAGATTGATCTTGTAGATCTATTTGTTGTTCGTTTGTAATTTGTGATAATTAATGAATTTTAAGATTGAACCGTCTTGTTTCTAATAAATTCTTAATTTTTGTTTGTTTTTTATGTGATTGCAGCGAAATTTTTCACAATCGTGATTGGCCATTTATTTAAAACTTACCCATCATTTGTAATTCCTTTTTTTTAAGGATAAATCAGTGACGTTATCAATAGTAATTAAGTGGTTTTGATTTAAACATATGTTATAGCAGAGCTCTGAACGTGCGGGGTCCGCTCGCCAAGCCCTTACGCCTTGCACTGCGTCAGTGATTATCTTTTTTTGTGACTATACTTAGGAACTTTTTATATATTTTTTCACAAAGCATATTTATTTATGTGTTAAATTGTCAGAGTTATTTTATAAATTCCATTATTGTCATCATATCAAATTATAATAATATACTTATTTCAAACGATAAATTTTGAATAGCCTGTGTGATTACAATTTGTTAATTATTATTGACACTTGATAGTTTTTAATGAAATTATTTGTTAATACATTGTGATTTTTAGATTTTGAGCGGAGCGAGGAATGTATTATATAATATTGATTCGGTAATATTCGTTCATTCTGGATATTACAATACTTTTAGATGTTGTGTTGAAATTAAAAATAAATCTAAATCTTATATGGACAAATCTATTTTGTATTTGATTTGTTACAATATCTATTGTTGCAAAAATAATTTTTAAGGACCTTTAGAATATCAAAAAAACCGTTCTTTCTTTTGCTGCGATTATAAATTAATGTGACCTATTTGATTTAAAAAAATTAGTATTTCCTTAAGATTTAAGAAATATAAGTATATAATATGACATAATATGACACAATCACATCATTGATTTAAATGGTAATTGGTAAATACTTCTACCAATAATAAAGTAAGACATACCTATTACTAGATAATAATAAACTATATACTACTATATTATACCTTTTACATTATTAATATATTATAATGTATAAATATTATTAAATCTTTACTTAATAATAGGTATGATTTAAAATTTCGGGGTAAAATTTTAGGTATACATAAATATATACCTTTTTTATTTTTTTTATTTTAATTGCAAACTTAAATTTACCATGTGTAAAATATATTTTTAGTTTCAATTATCTATACACAAATTTAGCAATTTAAAATGAATAATTTATATAGTTATAAGGTATAAGTAGTATCAATATGTCTCAATATTTATGATCTTAACGGTACCACAATAATTTATTATGCAATTACATCTTACATATTCCTTTAAATATTTTTAAAAAAAATTATAGCTAGAGAACCCTTATTAAAATTCCTTATATTTTGTATTCATAGTCTCTGAAAATGTGGAATCAGAGCTTATAAATAAGTGCTTATAACGCCTTCTGTCAAATCCTACCCAGATAGATTTTTTTTTTAATTTTAACATATTAATTTATTATTTTATTTTTTTCAAAGAAAATGAAAAAAAGTAAATATTTATTAGGGGTACTTGTTCTAAATTCTCAGAGGAAATGCCCAGGAATATTATAGCTCCGATTCAACCACATTACACTACTATCCTTATTTACGCCACTATATATGATGTAAAATATCACTCTCTTTACACCTATACCTAGTGAATATTAAATACTACTATTTAGAAGTATTAGAAGTTAAGTTTAGAAGTAAAATTGAGCTATCAATGTTTTTTGTAACACAAGACTGAAGAAATTTTAACATACATACATCATATTTGTTAATGAATTGCACAACTATAAACCAATAATTAAGTTTGACTGTAGGTTATTTAGAAATATTACTCCATTAGTATATACTATGCTTACTTAACAATGTGTAAAAAAATAATACATTTTTTACTCATCTTAGTAGCATTGAAAGCAATATATTAATAACAAATATTTAAACAGAAAAAATTGTATAGTTAAATTAGTTTGCATTTACCTAGTATACACCTAATTATTAACAGTTGTAATTAATACAAAAATAATAAAAATTTAACATCAATTATATAAAATTATGCAAGGTGTTAACAAAACAATTGCCCATCTGTGTTTTATAATAATAAATGAATTCATGTCAATCTTATTAATTGTTCTTATAATTTTAAAATTAAATTCAAACATATGGCACTAAATATTTGTATACTATTAAAAACATGTTATAAGAAATTTAAAAATAAAATTATATTACTAACAACAATTACTACTTCAAAGTGATAATAATAAATGAGTATTTAAAAATAAATATTATGTTTCTTAATTGAAAATGTAAATTTTAACGATGTACAATTTATAAACTTAATAAATAAAAAAAATAATTTATAGCTTAACAAGTTATTCGTTTAAATACACTTTTTCATTTTTAAACAATATTAACAATTAATAATTTAATTACTAATTACTATCGGAATGGTTAATTGTTAATATTAGTGAAATATAATTTTGTAAATTAAAACTTAACCATTTAGTGCATTATAAATTTTTTGTGCTCGCGATCGAATTTCTTCATTTTTATGTTGCTTCATTAATATTAGACTTTTAGAACGGATTTTTTCTAAACAATTCACTCCATATATATAAGCATACCTGCTAAACAAATTAATATATTAAACATTGGACATTTTCAATCTAATATTACACTAATATAATAGACTTATTGTTACTGGTAATTAATATATTAAAATAAAACATTGATAATACGTGTAAGTAGGTATTTAAGATAAATCAATTATTGAACTTACATAGTTTCTGGGGAAGCAGCTTTATCTACTATTGGCAAGTCTAATATTGGATCAATTTCCATGGCTTTAACTGCATCAGTAATATTATTAAATAATGTTACAGTTCTAAGAAGAATATCTTCATTTTGATTCATATTAAGCATGGATATCAGTTTTTTTGGAGCCTAAAACAATTATAAAATATTATATTAAATACATATTATACTAATAGTTAATCTTTATTTAAAGTAACCATGAATAATTTTAATGAAATTAAGTACAACTAATGACTATAAATATAATTTCAAGATTATCTGAATAATAGTGAAAAACATACCTGTCCGCCTAAAAGAAATGGTATCATATCATCATTACATGATAAGTTTATTAATAGTTTTAAACACTGAAGAATAACTTTGTTATTTTGACACTCTAATAAACCATATAAAGTGTGAATAGAAGATTTTAATTCACTATGCCACATTTGAAATACTGCAATATTTGTTAAAGTGGATAAACAGTTATAAATAATTTCATCTGAATCCATCAATTTCATTAAGGCTAATATAATTGGTATTGTTTCCTATAAAAAATATTTTAATTTTTAACAAATGAATAACAAAAACTTAATTATTATTATATTTTTAAAACACTACACTTAATAGTAGGCTGAAAAATAATGTCTTGACTATTAATTTTTGGATTTGAGTGAGATGAAGAAGTTAAAGCTAAATAGATATTAAATAGGAAGGAATGTTTAAAAATGATAATATTTAAAAAAAACTTATTTGAAGCATTGATTAATTATAATCAGTAAGTAATAAGTAATCAATTAAAGTTTGATGTTAAATATTTATTCATGTGTTTTTGTTTAAATGCATCTTATTTATTAGTAGAGAGCGGATCTTTAGGTTTTTGCATATTTTTATTGGCTTTATGCAACTCAACGAGGATAAAAAATGTGCACAATTTATCCATCACAGAATTCGTAGAAAAAAATTTATTTTGCATATTAAAGCATATTTTGGACATTAGAGAATATTTAGCCTATTTTTCATATTTTAGAATATATTCTATTATTGTTCATATAAAATCATATATTTCATTAATATCAAGTTGTAATTTTATCTAACAATATTTTCTTGGAAAAAAATAATTTGATTTAAGAATGAAAAAAATTAAGTCATTCAATTACTTCAATTCATCTACTTGTTTGTAATCAAATTGATAATGTTGGTCACCATATTTATATGATGTGTTCAAGATACTGATGCGTTTGTTTCCGCACCAGTTTATGTTAACGAATTTCAGATTACTCCCATAACCGTGCACGTGGTCCATGGTAATTATAGACTATTGTATTTGATAATTGATAACGTGATGAAAACGATTTAATATTTAAATTATTAATCTGTTACCAAAGTAATGGTACAAAAGAGTTTTTCATTGTTTTTATTGAACTATTAAAGAAAAAAAAAAATCATATTATCTCCATATTTACAAATTTGAAGAATATTTAGAGAATATTTTAGGTTTTTTTTAGAGCATATAAGCATCATAATTTAAGATTTTAAGAACCTAATAATCCGCTCTCTATTTATTAGTTTAAAACTTATAACTTTATAACAAATATTCATTTATCACAGCTTACTATTTGTATAAAACTATAAAATATAATTTTAATATATTATACAAAAATTGTATAATTCTTAATGGCTATTAATAATATATTACCTTCATTTCTTTAGCGTTATTTTTGTTTAAAGCCAAATTTCCTAATGCCACTAACGCAGTTATCTGAACCGATTCTTCAGAATGGTAAATAAGTGTCTGTAGCTGACTTAAATATCCAATTTCTCTCATTATTTCCTTTGTTAAAATAATAATAACAAATTAAAAAATACACAAGTATTATTAATTAATAATTGTATAATTTTTATAAGTACCTATGATACATATTATGACTACAAATGACTGAGATTATAAATTTAAACATTTTTTAAAATAAAAATAAAAATAGGATTCATATTTATATATATTGAAAAATTAACTTTATAATATATGGTAAATATAAATTATATATTATATATTATAGCCCATAATATTTTAAACAAATTATTTATTAATTTTTCAATATTTTCTTTATAATTCTAAATATAGAAATAGAAATACTATTAATCTTTAGAATCAATTGTGTTTGTTTGTTTATTTTATTTTATACTTATATAAATTAAATAATAAATTAAAGAAAATTATTATTATATTGAATAATATTTATCTTTAAATTTAAATTCACAAGTCAATGAAAAGAATTAAAAACATATTCATACTTGATTTGGAGTGAACGTTGCTAAATTACTAACAGTTACAAGAACTTTTTCAAGTACTTGAATATCTCTGGAACCCATAAGTGTTAATAAATTCTTCGCTTCATTAGGTTCTAAAGGCCTAAAGGAAAATTATTAATATAAATAATATAAAATTACATTAAAATTAAAAACAGATAGTATTTACCTATTCAACAATGATGACTGGTTAATTTTTTCAAATTCTTCCATATCTTTATTCGAATGATTTATAGATAATTTGGATTCACATGGTTGTGGCGATTTTGTCCTTAAAGATCTGTTAGAACTCTTTCTTCGTATCGGTGAACCAAAATTTGGCTCAGTACCATAGTTATCATAAAGCCTTAAGTTTTCAGTTGAACGACTTCCTAATATATGGCTTGCATCTACTGGACTCATTATTCTAGGCGAATTCCATGGTGATGCCTAAAAAGTATTTTTAATGAATATTAATAGTAGTATAGTTATTAATATGAATAGTAGTATAAAATTGTATACATGATCAAAGTAATATATTATAATATTTACATATCAGGTTTATAAATATAAATTATATATTAATTAAATTATAATTTATAACACAATATGGTACTTAGAAAATTTAAATTTTAAATATTAATATTTTTTTCAACAATGTGAGAATGAGTTAAACATATTATACATGGAAAAATGGATAATGATATATTTACTAACAGTTTATTGTAATATAGATTAATTTAGTTGGCTTAACTGACAAATTTAAAAAATATATATAATTTTAAAATATGTATAACTAACGCATCATAGCAATATTTATATCAAAACTACTTGATTTTTCAAATTGTTTTAAAATTAAAACATGTAATAGAAGAAAAGTATATACATACAATTAACAAATTTTTAAATAAACGTATAAAAAAAAATACAAACTTGTAAACTTCTAGGACCATATAAGGAATGTTTATTTGAAGGCGTCTGTATAGCAATCATTGTATCAGCAAACATTCTAGCACGCAAATTAAGCTCTTTAATTCTTTGTTGGACAGTCATGGGTCTTAAAAATACACGATTGGTCTCCGAATTGTCCAAATTACCGAGGAGAACATCAGTTTGTGTTGTCTGAGAAAGTCTACGGAAATATAAACGATGGTCTTCATGATGATAACCTAATGAGAAAACCGGAAAGAATTAACCAATTATTAGTCAAAACAATTTGTCAAACCCACCATCATCGTTTTTTCTGCCTAAACGCCGACCAAATGCATTCTTAGCAACTGAATATCCAACATATGCGAAACCAGCAAAAATAGCAGAACATACAGCCACTTTGTTGACAGTGTGATCATTTGCAGCAGTTGGATTTAACGCCATTATTAATAATGAAAATTATGAACCTTGTAAATGCTTATTAGACATATAGTTGGTACGCAAGTAGATATAACATGTTAGTCCAAGCATCTGCGTTACTCCAAGAAACAGATCAGTATTCAGTTTTTCGATTCATACTCTGTCGATGTCCTGTCAAGCTGTCAAGATAATTATTGTCATTATAGCTCATATTAATCAAAGTATATTTTATATGTAACCTTATAATTGTATACACAGAAATATTGTAAAAATTGTATAATTTACTTAAATTATTCCTTTGCTGTATAGCATGGCATAAACATATCAAGTAATAACCATGACAGCTTCACAAGAATATTCTCGGTTTCTCACAAAATGTATATTTTGGCTTTTGTCATTTTCCCTTGTAGATGCAAATTCATTATCGTAATTTTTAATTGTAAAAATTTCACTAAATAGTGGAAATGGAATAATTGATAGACATTAGACGTATGATAGTATGAATGTGTGATACACAGAAAATCATTAGTGTTATCATTTTTAGTATTGATTAAAATATAAACAAGTTGGCAAGGAATAGAACTGAAATAAGGCGGATTCGCACTTTATCCTGCTTTTAGTGTGTTGAATAACCAATCAGAAACGGGAAAATAATTGTATTGATATTTAAACAATCTACAACCGTGTTAATGGTACATTTTTTATCGTTTTTGATAACGACGATAAAAGTATTAAATAATAATATTATAGAATCGCGTTTTTGGGCGGCGTTTTTTAGTAGTTTTTTTTATAGCAATTCGTGACCTAGATTTAATAGGTACTATAATTATAATCATATTATATAATACCTAATTAACCTATAAAGAATTAATAATAATTTAGTATAACAAAATTAAGAATTGAATATTTTATATTTGCCATTTTACCAATAATTATTAATTACGATAATATTATTGTCAAATTGGACTTTGTTTTGATCTTTGTATTGGTTTTACAAAGTTGTTTTTTTTTTATGCATGAAGACAATGTTTTGGGTAGAAATAATGGTCCGATTACTACAAGTAGGGTATGCTTTCGGTTGCAAATCGTGTCTAGTTGGTACTTTATTTAGCTCATTTTTCGCATTGGGAGGCGAAAAACTCAAAAAAAATTGTGGAAAATCGGCAAAATTACGAACTTTTTTCCAAAAATGTTTAATATTTCCTGTAATTTTTGCTTTTTCGATTTGAAAATTTTATTAGAGTCTAATCATATACAACTTAATCTTTACAAAATATTTTCAAAATCGTATGTTGCAACTTTATTATTTCTCAAAAGCTTTTCCTTGGGAGGGGAAAAACTACCAAAAAATGGCGGAAAATCGGCAAAATTACGGTTTCTGTTATTTAAAATTTTTTAATTTCGTGATAACTAATTGAGTTTTAATCATAGTGTCTTGAAAATTTTTATGAGTATTAGCTTAGGTGAACTTCATTACAAGAAAAAATTTAGAAACAAATGGTTGATTTTCTGACTAAGTATAGAGTTTTGGTTTTTTTTATAAAAATGTTTAATATTTCCTGCAATTTTTAGTTTATTGGTTTGAAAATTTTGTCAAAGTCTAGACATATACGACTTAATGTTTTTACAAAATATTTTGAAAATCGTGACTGACATTTTTTTTCATAACTTTATAAGAAAAAAATTTTTGAAAATCAGCAAAATTACGGTTTCATTATTTTATTTCTTAATAACTAAATAAGTTTTGATCGTAGGAAATTGAAATTTATTTTAAATATTTACATTCGTAATTTACACACGTGGTAAAATTTTGGAATGAATTATTAGTATAGCATATTGTAATATATTGAGTTTCACTCAGAATCGTATTTTCTAATGCAATATCATTACATTCAAATCTTAAGTATAATAAACCACTAATTTCTCCGAGGACCGAAGGGACGAAGGAGGAACGTTTACAATCGACATCCCCATTTATCTTTACTTTTTTTTTTTAAATTTTAGCAAATTAATTTTTTCATTTTTATTGTCTCATACAAATATTTCATTCTTAAGCCCGATTCACTCAGTCAAATATTTAATCAAATATTTATTTGAAATAATCAGCGTAGTTTGCTAGGGGCATGTTGGGATTTAACCACCCAGAACTTCTTGTAGCCCCTTAAAATTGTAACCTGTTAATTGCTACTAACTAATTTATATCCCCAATATAATTTTTCTATTATAGCCTAGAACCTAGATAATTATTTTAAACTATGACCATGGAAATAATGGTGACACTATTGAATAAATATTTAGTTAGGTACTTACCTAAAATTCAAAAATGACTAAACTGTTCAATTTGACAGCTTTTAAAAAGCATTTTAAAATTATGTAATAGGTAGCTCACAAAACATAATATATACCATTAAATCCGTATTTAACGGAGGATAATGGCGACGATCAATCTCTGACATATGTCATAGTAAATTTAATGTTGGTTCTGTATAAATATGTCTGTTAAATAATTTTTATTGAATTTCATTCTTATGTAATAAACCCAAATGGTTTACTAATAATTATTAATTGATACTATATATATATATATATATATATATATATTTAAATATAATATAAAATAACTATAAAACTATAACAACTGCTATTGTTATTCAACACAGTGCATCTTACGAGTAGCCGAGTAGGCGAATCGATATCGTCGGGGTAAAAACCATTCTCTTAGTCAATATGAAAAGTTTAGAGATTTACAATAACAAGTTATTTACGCATTTTAACCAGATCATAAAAAGAACGACATTATTTTGGTACTAAAACAACATTGTAGGTACTGATTTCCAAAGAAGGTTCAATATAAGATTTCTTTAGTAGTAAACATCCTTTCCACTCCGCCTTGATCTTCTAATATAAATACTAGATGTATACTAACATAGATTTTAAACTATATTCTTTATGTCAAGATCAGGCCCGGAATGGCCTGGAAAGAGAAAAATACATAGGAAATGTGTTGAAAAATAAGTTATTAATGTTACACCCCAATATTGTATATGGTATTTCAAAATAAAATTTGATAGAAATACTATAAACAATTAAGCTATATAGGTATACATTAAAAAGATAAAATTATAAAATATGGTTCGGTAAAATATTGATATCTCGGTGGGCTAAATTTATCCAATCCGGTCCTGGTCAAGACGTTTGTGTACGTTATTAACTTAAATCTCAGGTAGATACGATAAGTATCTATTTTAAAATTTTAATATAATTTTGGCGTGTTATTTTATATTATTAAAAAGTTTATTTAATATTAAATGAAAAGTCTTTAAGTCTATTCTACACAACATCGAAGTAAATTACATGATCTTACAGTAGAACTGACTTCATCACATTACGTAAAACGTTTTATTTGTAGGTTCACAACACTTATTTCAACAACGACAACAACGAAATACTTTTAAAAAATTAGGATACAAATGTGAGAAGATATTTAAAATTGTACTCACTGTCAAAGTAAATATTTTAGACCTGATTAGCAGCTATGATATTTTTAATTTTTATAAATTTAGAAACCCTTAAATAGGCAAGTTAAACATAAAATGTAAGTGAAAGAACCATGTTTTGTTTCTAATGAAAGTCTAGACAGTTAGGCTAAAGTTATGCAGGTACCTATTTAACATTATTAACTTATTTAATTAATTTAACTTGCCTAAAATAATTTATTAGGAAATATAATAATAATTTAGAAACGAGAAACGCACCGTGAAGTCCCATCAATATCTAATTAGATTTACATTTAAGATTTTAATTTTATGATAGGTATGTCGTATGTAGATAACCTGAGCACAAGGTA
This sequence comes from Eriosoma lanigerum, assembly GCA_013282895.1. Lineage (NCBI taxonomy): Eukaryota > Metazoa > Arthropoda > Insecta > Hemiptera > Aphididae > Eriosoma > Eriosoma lanigerum. Next base: position 18,095,879 of record CM023361.1, read on the forward strand.
TTTTTTGCAAATTGTAAGTGTCCTCTCTTTTCTACGCAAAAATGTATCTGCCTATACCTATAATGTACACACAATCACCACAATTCGACAGTTCAATGGTTTTTCAAAAATCTACATAGGTATATTTATAATTTTTTTCTTATTACTATAAATTCATTCAATATATTATTATTATTATTAATATACATTTGTACTATATGAATTCACTAACGTTATATTAATAACTAAAGATTGATATTGTATATTAGTACCTATTATTGTTATAGTCTATATGATAAATGATTAATTTTTTTAAATTTATTCAGCTTTTTTAAGTGTACTTATTTTGACTTATGTGGTGCTAATGAACCATAACATCCACCACCTATTATACAACTATATTTTTTAAATTACGTTTTTAATTGACGTGAAATAAAGCAAAAAATTTAGAGTTATTAAATATCTGACATTTTCAAATTTTGGGCTTTTAACTCATAATAGCAAGTAGTGCCTACTGCAGTACTGCCTAGATACACGCCTATGATTATAAGTATATGTTTTGTAAAATATCATCTGGCAAAGAAGTTATAATGTATTAAAATTTTTAATTTTTTTAACACACGTTAGACTTTTTTGACATTCGATATTTTACATAATGAATATATATATGACATTGCCTGCAAAACATTATTTTTCTCGTTAAATTTACCAATACAATAATATATTTATGCTATTATTACTACCAAAATATGATTGAAAATTGCGAAATTCACGGTAACTGATTGTGACGAATTTGATTTTAAATTTAAGATAACTAATGAAATTTTGAATGAGGGGACTTGAAATTATTTTAAAGTATTTTCATACATAGTCTACATATGTGATACAATTTTAGAACAGATTATCAGTATAATAAATTGTATATCTGACTGAGTTTCGGTCAGAATAGTATTTTCAAATGCAATATCATTGCATTCAAATGTTAATTATAGTAAACCACTAATTTCTCCGAGGACTAATGGGACGAAGGAGGAACTCTCGGAATCGACTACTGTACGCACTTTTTTAATTAAGAAAGCTATAAAAATTATTACAATAAAAAAAGTGCTCTGCAAGTGAACATAATATTTGCAATACATTTATTTATTTTTTTGATTTTATTATTATAATAATCTTATTGGCATTATAGCTTTGCACATATTATATACCAGCTATACATACTTACCTAATACATTATATTTACGTTATAAACATAATTTTTGATTTAAAAATAGACATATGATCATTTTTAAATTCTTATAATTAAAATAAATTATTTTATTAGGTATTTATTATTTTATAAATCTATATCGCAAATTCCAGTTGTAATTTTTTGAAATTAAATAGGTAATGAAAGTTAATTTAATGCAGAATCTCATGTTTTAACATATCTGTTTAATAGATATGTTTAAAAATAGACATTACCTATTAATTTATTTCAGATACTTATATAATATAACAAATTTTTTAAATTTAGTTTTAAACTAATACAATTTTTAGTGAAATACAATTAGTACAATTAGTAGTCAATTTTTAGTACAATTAATACATTTTAATTAGTTAAAATAATAAGTTACTGTTGTTTCATTGATTATTTAAAGACCATTAATTTTGTTATTATAAATTATTCACAAGATATAGCCAAAAATGAAAAGTTAAACATTAATTTTCATTATATTGCAAGAAATATTTTTGATATAGTATACATGTATGTAATATATTAATATAATACTTAGAAGAATTAATCTCTATAGGCTGTAGCTATAACATAAAAAAAAAATGTTCCATAAAATATATACTTATACTATTTCACCAGTCACAAATGAAGCTTGGATACTTGGTGCATGGTTAATATGAAACAAAATATTCTATCAATTGTTCTAAATTTAAATTTTTTAAATGAAATAACTACAAATAACTTAAATAAAATTATTCTATTAGGTATGATCAGCATGATTTATTTAAACTTAAATAAAGTATTTCTATAAAAAATAAACAAAGAAAAATTCTATAGACTTTAACATATACAAAAGTATATATTTATAAATGCTACACATATACTAATGTAATTTATTTATTTTAAGTCTAAATAAAAATAGACATAAAATTTAATCAAAAGTAAATTCATAAACTTAATAAAATGATTTTCATATATACTATATTAAGTATTCGAGCTTATAGACCATGACTAAATAACTAAACTTAAAATATTTAAGATAATAAAATAGTATTGTGTTATTTTAAACCTGTCACAAATGAGCACGAAGCTACCCTTGTTACTAATTTGTAATTATTTATATTTATAAATATTTTTTGATAGTTATATGTTGTGAAGTTATCGACATGCAATGTTATCAGTTTCTATAAAGTATTACATTTACTCAATATGATTAATAAAATATTATATCCTGTATTAGTTTTTGAAAGTTTTATTGAATATTAAGTTTATGTCAAGTAAAAAAAAATGAAAAAAGAAAATAATAATTTTAATGTATTTTATAAAAATGTTATAACAATGTTATAACAATGTTGCTTTAAATTTTTAATATTTGAAATAGTTATAAATTTATAATATATTATAATGATAAAGACATTACCCATTTACATTATTCATATGAAAATTCTAATGGATATTATGTTGGAATTGAATGACATTAATTCAATTTTTGGATTTTTATAATTAAAAAATAATTATTAAGTTTAAGTTTATTTAAATTTGTTTATTCAAAAAATACATAAACATAATTAAATATTATTATTGATACAAAAGTTTTTTTTTTAAAATTTTTTAAGTATAAATAATTTATAGGATCATATTACATTTTAGATACGGTGTTGATGCCTAATAGATCTAGTCCAGTGGCCATGTATTCAGCTGTAATTTTACATAATAATATTCTTCCAGGATAAACTTTGATAATTTCACCTGAAAAATATTGTTAGATAAATAACACAAAATACATTTTTAAATAATTATTTAAACATAAATGCAATTGGGAAGTTTTTGTGAGGGCATAATATTTATTTTTACCAATTATATACGATTCCTCTTTCTCATTACTTATTTTGCTTAAAGGTTCGATAATTATTGATGAAATTTAAGGCTTAGCCATATTATCAGGGGTTGAAAAGGCAATTTTTTTTTCCAATTTCTATTTTGGACTATTTTGTTATTGATAATACTCATGTTCATGGATGGAGAGTAAAACATATACTTAATGTTACAATATTAATTCTGTACACTATTAACCTTCAAATTTCTAATAATACAAATTTTACAATTTATAGTTTATACAAAATAACATACTGTTATTTTCAATTATGCACTATTACAGCCCATATGGCCATATAGGTATAAGGTATTATTTTGTTATTACCATAAGATAATACTAATTATTATAACCATAAAAAAATATTAAATCAATATGACAGATAAGTATTAAATAATAATGATATTTGTAAAATTATAAATATACATCTTGGAACACTATATACTTTCTAATATTCTTAGTAAATGTAAATTGGTAAATTATGTGAAATAAACAACATGTTTATTCTTTTATTAGAATTTATATCCGTGTGGGTTAACACTAAAATACACCAGAACAAAACAATAACAAAATTTATTGATATATTAATTAATAGATTTTAATTCTGAAATTAAATTTTATCAAAAATAATTTTAAAATTCAATAATATTCATAGTTCATATGGCCGTTAACCCTATAAAATTAAAGATTTATTGATAACATATTTTCGTTTTGATTTCGATTTTGGATACCAGTATTCAATTTCTTCAGGTTTTGATAAAATTTTAAATATCGGTTTCAATATTTTTCGGTTAAGATTTTGTAACAGTTTTAACAGGTATACAATACCAATTTTGAAATTGGTTTTAAGACGATTTATTTATCCGCCGAATTAATACATTAATGGAAATATTTTTCAATATTAAAATTAATATTTTATAATTTACTATTATTACATAATAAAATTAATCGTCTAAAATAGTAAAATTTAAATTTCCAAATAAATAATAATTAATAGGTATTCAGTTAAGATATTTATGTGTTTGTTCGAATTCAGGTTCCTGATTTTACTACATTTTATTACATATGACATAATATTTAATTTTTTAATATTGTTATGATAGTCGTTAGATTTTTTTTTAGTGTTCTATGTTGTAGAAAAAAAAATTATTACCAGTTTTAGAATCCTTTTCAATACAATAACATTTATCATAAAACTCAGTGAAAGTTGTAGCAACATCATAAAGATATTCACATAAATGATGAAGACAATAATCTTCAGTAATTTTTGTCAATACCTCCGGGAATCGTAATAATGTCTGTTAAATTAAAACATATTTAAATTGATATTTTTATATATTAAAATTATTATTTATTTAATAAATACTTTGGCTAATTTCCATTCTTTTTCGTGATCAAGTGAAATTGGTTCATTTAAGTTTTTACAATGAGTACCTAAATTATTAATAATGGATCTTATCCTTGTTAGAGCATATAGCAAATAAACAGCAGTATTTCCTTTATCTTCTAGCATTTTATCAAACGAAAATACATATTCATGGCTTCTATTATGACACAAATCAGCATATTTTATACATCCATATGCCACAGCTGTTTCGGCTAGTTTTAACTCTTCACAACTCAAAACTTCATGTCTACCTTTTTCAATTAATTTTTCTCTTGCACGTTTAATACCTATTTTAACAAATTATTAGTTTTATCAAAACAATAAATACAATAGTTCATAAAAACTATACCTTCATCCAAGAGATTAATTAACCGAACAGTATCACCTGAACGGGTTTTAAATTTTTTTTTATCTTCACCTAAAACAACTCCAAACCCTACAAAGTCCATTTTAACACGCAAAGGATCTAAAATACCAGCACGTATAGCACATTTTTTTAATACATCAAAATGAGTACTCTATAAAAAAAATTACATTACAATACTTTTAATATATATATATAAATATATCAATTAATCATACTTGACCAGAATCAGTAACATAAATTAGACGATCAGCATTTTCTTCTTCTATTCTCTGTTTCATAGCAGCAAGGTCTGATGTATCATAAGTAAATCCACCATCTGATTTTACTATGGTTAATGGTATTGGAGACTCTAAACCCCACATAATTTTTCTTCCATTATCATTCTCTAAAAATTCTATTAATATTTACACTTTATTTAGTAAAAATTGTATTTAACATTTATTATTGCATATTTAGTTATATACTCTATTCAAATTAATACATATATTACATGCATACAGATTTTACTTAGTAGTTGATGTATACCTTTTTCTTCTAATTCTTTAACCAATTTTTCCATACGACTTTGATAAAAAGATTCGCCTCTTTCTTTAATATTGATGTTTAATCTTTCATATATTTTTTGAAACTCTAAATGCAATAATGTTACAAGTTAAATATATATTTTAGTTATAATATAACTTTATTATTGGAGTATTACCTTTTCGTGACACGTCACAAATCAATTTCCATGCTTGAACATGATCTTGAGAATTACTTTGCAATTTCACTACACAATCATATGCACGAGCTTTAAATTCTGAATCATTATCAAAAAGAACTTTGGACTGTTTATAAAATTGTTGTAAATCATTTATAGGAGGTGATACAGTTTTGTAATCAGGAAATTTATCTTGAAGTAGAGCAATTAACATTCCAAACTGTGTGCCCCAGTCACCTATATGGTTTAATCTTAATACATCATGACCAATAAATTCAAATATACGACATATACTGTCACCAATAATTGTTGACCTAAATTTTAAAAAAATGAAAAAATATTTAGATTTGTCTTTATTAATATAATACTATATGTCTATACCTATATTATCGGTCTCCATCAGACATATACAATATAGGAAATTTATATTTTTTTATTATAAACAGTTTTTGAATTTTTAATAATAAATTAAATAAACAAATATATAACCTAAAGAAGAGAACATTATTTATAATATTTTTTATATCTTATGTAGTTTAACTTTTAAGAGGTATTCATATTCCAAATATGTAAATAATATTATATAATAATTATCACATTTATAATAATTGAAAAAAACCATTGAGGAAATTAGACTATAATTAACTAAGAGCTTGGTTGTATATATCTATAAACAAATACTTTTCTAAAACTTTCATAATGAGTCAATTAAGTCTACTACTATTAATTATGAGAAATATATAATTCCTATATAGTGCACATGATTAACATAAACAGTTAATACAAGTATAGTAATTTCTTAAATTTAATACCTTAAATGTCCAACATGCATCTCTTTAGCGACGTTAGGTGATGAAAAATCCACAACTATCCTTTGTGGTTTAGCTAAAGGTTTTGGCTTTAATTTATTTTCGAATATAAACTGCAAAATTTTCCTTAACTTCTCACGGCTTAGCCATATGTTAATAAATCCTGGTCCGGAAACGTCTAATTTTTCAATAATATCACATGGTTCCAAACATTCTACTAATTTTTTGGCAACAGAATTTGATGATACGTTTTGACCTGAAACAAATAACTAAATTTATAATATATATAATTATTATACTTATTTTTCTCAAAAAATTGACCAATTTTTCAATTTTTATAGTATGTTATAATAACTGGATAAGAAGAAATTAATTAAACACAATTGTAAAAATATACTAAATATTTTCTTACGATGTATTATATTTAGTAAAATAATACCTTAAACTTTACCTTTTGCTTTTAACAGCTTACAAATTTGCATCGAAGCATTACACTGATAGTCAGAAAATTTACTACTTGTTGAAATTGCAGGTTGAATAATATCTTCCAAGTTTGGATATGCTATTTGAATAGCTTTGGAAAACAAATTGGTTAATATATCATGAAAATTAATTAATGAATGATCATTAGATTCCAATTTTGACTCCGTAGCTTGAGTCTAGATGAAAAAAAATTAATACATATTATTTTAATTATGAGCAGCAAAATTTTTTTTATCTTTTTTACCTTGCCTTTAAACTCTCAACTAGATGGGATTGATTATTTAATATAATTAGATATTTTGTTTAAAATAATATTTTTATTTAGCTACTATTTTGTATACTTAATATTGCAGCAAATTAGATTTAAATATTAAAAAATTTAATTTAATTTGTGATGCTATAATTAATAAATCAATTTTAGTTATTATAAGTTCATGTAATAATTATTAATACAAAATATAAATTAATAAATTATCTTAAAAGTATCTAATCAAATAAAAGTAAATTATATTATATTATTATAGTAATATTTAAATATTAAGAATTCCTAGATATTAAAAATTACCAAATAGGTACATCTATTTATTATTGATATATAGTGATATATATTAAATATTTATTAAATATTGTGTCTAAGTGTATTTCAACATGCTCAAACTAGACATTATATATTTAAATCTATTCTTACTACTCACGGTATTTTAAAATATAGAATGATCAGAATTTTGTGTTGAAAAAATAAATAAACTATTTAAACTTGTTGAGATAAGCACAATATCACTACTTAAAATATTTTACCATTATTGTTTTAATAACCTAGATATTTAAAGTTGTATGGCAAACTTACCACTTTTAAAATTTAGTTTAGATAATATTGGATATAATATTTTATTATATTAAATTAAGATTTAATCATATTAAAAATTATAATTTAAATCTATGGTTTACTTCCTATTATTACAAAACATAAAAAGCTTAATTAGAAAACAAATATACCTACATAATCAAAACGGTAAAGTATTATATTGTGTTTTTAAAACTGTATAATAATCTCTTTGGGTACAAATTATATATATATATATATATATATATTTATCATTGATAATAACTAGTTAGAACATGATACTTATTTGGCATTTGTATAAATAATTATTATTTCATCAAACCACATTAATGCATACCTCTTTTAAAAACTTCAATCTGTACTTTAGTTTTTGATTTTGAGATTCCAGCATTAGTCGTTCATTTTCCTTCTTGGCTTTCAAATCCTCTAATTGTTCAATATCTTTAATTAACTGAGGAATTGTTTCGATTAAAGTTTTAAAATCTTCCATAGCTAATGTTAAATATTTCTAAACGCCGTAAATGTTATAATTATTAATTAATTGTATCACGTTCAAAAACAAAACGTAAACGATAAACGACGAGGATAATGGTATACGGATGGTTCCAGAAACGAAAGTCTCAGAAACTCGGTGTAGAAAACTAAAAGACACCGTCTCTATTCTCTAACCTCAGACTCTGAGCGTCTGAGCATTGATAAGTGATTACACAGTTGCACGATGTACCATGACTATAGAATAATATTATTATCTACATTCTAAACGCTATGCCAACCACAACTAGACCATGGTTCAGATTTATGATAAGAAAATATTTTCTTTTCAATATTAAAGTAACGCCGACATTATACATGGTTCGAAATGGAAGACCGATATTTTCAGAAATGAAATTGTACATTACTATATTTGTACGAGAATATCATTTAACAGGATCTATTTTTATTATAATTGTTATTTAGAAGGACTACATAAGAAAATCCATAAGATAAATGTTATAAATACTAAATACATAAAAAAATATATTAAACATTACCTAATACCTAGGTATCGTACTTATCCGAACAATATTATATAGTTGTACCCATGGCTAAATATATATATTTATTAATTACTTTAATTAATAATAATACAATTACAATATTAATTAATTACTTTTTTATTTATTTATTTATATTAATACCTGTATATTTAGCCATGGTTGTACCCACAGATTAACAGAGCCGTTAATCAGGGGGGGGATGGGAAGTATTTTTGCAGAGGCCCGAAAAAATTTTTTTGTTTAAGTTTTTATTATGTCCCTTTTAAGTATAGAAATTCAAATGAATCAATATTATATACTTTTTTCTTTTGTATTTCGGTATTACAGATTAGCTATTAATAAATACAAAGAAAAATAATAATAATATGTTATAAAAAATGGATTAAAATATTAAATATACTTTCATAAATATCTTATAGATCGCCCGTTTACGTACAGCTATTAGTTATTACAATATCTTTATAACATTGTAACAAAGTTTTATTTCCTAAAATTTATTTTTGATTGAAAATATTATAGTTTTTAGTTACTTTATAACATTTATAGGTATATTAAATAATTTATATATGATTATGTATATCATATTTATTTAAAAAAATATTGGTTGAGTTATAACAATATTGTACACCTAAACGCATTTAACTGTACGGCTAACACGAATGAAATATTGTTTCAGTTATAGACCTTGGTTTTATGAATAGGTATAATATTTATAAAGGTAAGTGAATAATGTTATTTTTTACCTCATTCTTTACATAAAAAAAAAAATACAAAGACAATAAAATGATGTAATTTTATATTAAGAATTTAAAAAAAAAACATATAAACAATACAAATTAGATTCAATAACACTTAAAAATAAGTGTAATAAAAAAATAATAGTATTTAGTATAAATACATATTACTCACTTTTAAACCTGTGAAAATAAAATATATAATGAAATATACATTAAAAATAATATATAAATGTTCTTTGGTATAATAGTTAACAATAACTTTATTAGAACTCAGGCACTGCAACAAAAAATAACTATTTAATTTGATGAGACAACAAAAATTAAAGTATATTTCTTATATTATGTTGTTATATGTTTAATTATTTAACCATTAATTGACATGAAATACATTATACATAAAAATATACAATTAATTAATTACTGCTTTATTTTTAATATGATAGAAATACACCTGCAAAACAACACTTCAAATGATATAAGGCATTTATACTGTCACACATATTATAAAAATTTATTTAGTTCCTGATATTTGTTAACCGACTGTGGTTTTTCGATAATATCGCTTACGTGTCTTATTATTTTTACTAATATACTTATTCTTATTTTTTAATGCTCATTAGTTATTAGTTGTTATATTCTTAAAAAAGTAATTGAATTAATTAGTTATTATGTAATGAAACAATAATATTTCTGTATAGCCAGTGCTCAAATTGATGGTCAGTGGGATGTGCAAGGGGACGGAGTTCTCGACCATTTTTTTGCACACTCCAACTATTTTTTTTTATACTGGCACGGGGAGATATCACAAACTAATGCCCGATATAATTTTTCTTAAAATATGGATTGAAATTGTTGTCAATGGTATAATGAATTTCACAATTTTAAATATTTTTAAAATCAAAATTATTTCTACTGCAACATGTAGGTATTTAATGTATTGCTATCGAAATAGGAATTTGAATTATATTAAAAGAAACTCGATTTTTAAATGACTGAATGTACACCTATGTGGCAAATTTGTGCCAATTAGGTGAACATACATTTATTTACTGAATTAACATAGATTATACGTAGAATTTATATATATATGTAACTGAAATGTAGAATTTAACAAAAATTGTTCATGTCTTCAGATGGTGGGTGGGGATGAGGCAAAGCCGCAGATAATTTTGTGGAACGTAGTTTTTAAATCATAACATTGAGTACACTTATTAAAATTTCTTTCAATTCATAGCATAATATTATTTGCAACCACCAAGTTAGCTACTAGCCACCACCACCCCAAATATGGTCGGGCGATACCACGTGATCAGCTCCACTGCTCTCACGTACACGTCGCCGCTCATTCCTACCGATAAAATTTAGTATTATAAGAGTGACCGTCGCGAGCGATCACGAGTGTCGTATGATTTGTTTTCAATACATTCGATTTATTATACTGTAAGTCTGAAACAAATCAAGAAGAATTTATTTTGTCTTTTTATATAGTTACGAAACTACGAAAATAAGATGTTTAATCAGTTGCCCACAATAATCATGATTTTCGTTGTCACATATGCAGAAAAATTAACTGATTTTCCTCAAAATCACGTTGGTAGCGTCTTTGGCCCCAACAAAGGTACGTTATTTATATATTTTTATTTAGTTATGTTAATCGGTTGACTACTAAAATTCGAGATCGAATTTTAAATGTATTTAACAATCTATAATCTATATTTCTTTCCTTAGTCCACTGGGAGTTAAAATATTCTTTCTGTATTGGCATTGTGACTTTGAGTATTTCAGAAAAATTTAATATGTTATTAATACCTACATTAAAAAATAAATGGGAAGATTCCGGACGTTCCTCCTTCGTCTCATCGGTCCTCGGAGAAATTCGTAGTTTATTATATTTATATAATTAAGATTTGAATGCAATAATATTACATTAGAAAATAGTTAGAGCGAAACTCAATATAATACAATATATTATACTCATAAGTGGTTTCAAAATTTTACAACGTGTGTAAACTATGTATGTAAATACTCAAAAAAATTTTAAGTCCTTTTTTCAAGTCCTTATATGATCAAAACTCAATTAATTATCATGAATAAATTATCATTAATTATCATTTTGCCGATTTTCCATCATTCTTTGGCTGTTTTTCAAAAATTCAGAAATTCCAAAAATGAGCTAAATAAAGTACTAACTAGATGCTATTTTATACCGAAAGCATACCTTATTTGTGGCAATCAGTTCATTATTTCTAGTCGAAATCGTGCTTTCAAACATAAAAATAAACATTGTAAAACCAATACATTCCTCGCTTCGCTCAGAATTTAAAATAAAATTTTTATTAAATATAAAATGATATGAAACAATATCGAACTAAAATAATTTATATATATTATATATTATAATACCTTTTATTATAAATTTATAATATATATAATATATGTTAACATGATTTCTAATGAGACTTCTATTTCTTCTTCGAATACGAAAGTGTACTGTGTACATGTGTATAAACGAAATTCGTATTATATATTGTAGATAGTTATTTCAGTTTTAGGTAGGTACTTGTTATATAAAATATAACTACCAATATTTTAAAAAATGTAAGTATGTATGAATTATTTTTAAACCGGGCCTATTCTAAATTATGATCCTGAGCACATCTTTGTCGAAAGCATATCATACTTTTGATAATCGGATCAATATTACTTCGCGAGAAATTGTCTTCAGATATAAAAAAAAAAATCAATGTGACAGTTCCAAAATTTTTTCTCAAATGTAAAATACATATTATGTTACTCAAAATACTCAAAAAAAATTTAAATACATTAAAAATTACATTAGTTATCATAAAATATTTAAAATCAATATCGTCATAATCACAGTTTCCATAAATTTCGCAGTTTTTCAACATATTTTGGTAGCTTTTCTTATTCCAAGGAAAAACTATTGAAAAATTCAAAAAATTAGCTTAGTAAAGTACCAAGTAGCTACCTAAAGCACGTCCTATTCGTGGTAATTGGATAATTATTTCTACCCGAAAAAATGTTTCTATTTTGTTAAAATATAGTTTCGTTGTATATAAATGTAGGTACCTACATATTTAAAAATCTTTATCTTGAGTTAGGTTAGAATGGACTTTCGAATAAAAATTAATTAGAAGCAAAATATTTTTTTTAATCTCCTAAAAAGTTGTTAAAAAAGTTATAATTTTTTTTTTATAGATATCTTATTTGTTTATATGAATATATTGATTAATTACTTGAGTTATTTACAATGTCAATTAATCTAAAAAAAACTTAAAATACATCACCTACTGAACTACGTGAGAACTTAGTATAGTTGGTACATTATAATACAAATATAAATATAAATTAAATTAATTTTAATGGTAATTATAGTATTTATTTTATTATTAAATTGTTTTTAATGTTATCAAATAAAAACAAAAAAATTTAATTATTATTAAATATGTAGGTTAAATTTACCTATATAAGTTGTAACATCTGAAGAATGATTCCGTTTAAATATTATTGTATTACAATTTAATAACAATTATAATGATGAATTAAGATAATTTGTATAATTATTATTATCTTAAATAACATATAACACAATGTAACAATAGTATTGACATTTATATACAAATATCTAACGTATAGAAGTAGAATATATATCATAGTAAAATCCGAAATGGCGAAATATCATATTATTAATATTTTATAACTATTAGCATCACATAAGTATAAAATAGTTTAATCATTATTATATTATCAGCGCTTATAAACAATTAAACTTTAAAAATATATTATGATTAAGATTTAGAAATAAACGTAATCAACACTGACCATTGTATTAGGTATATTATTAGAACAAACAATAGAAATGGGTAACAATTCTAACGCAATAAGATCATTCTACTCAACTCTCTTTCATACTCACTCTCTTTACTCACTCATTTAACTATTATTCTTTTTATTCAAAATAATACATAAAGTCTTAAGTTACATATTACAAATTATAATTTAATTATATTTTACATATTAAATTCATACGTACCTACTATATCATATGATAAAAATAATTTGTAATAAAAAGTATGAAAAGAGTAGAGTAGAGTGATCGTGTGTTAGAAATATGTTATACCTACTTTTTTTACAAGGATTGTCCTAATTTCTAATACAATGGTCAATTATAATTGCGTTTATTCTCTAAACATACACAGTTATTGTAAATTATATTTTATTTTATACTTTATTTGTTTATAAATGACATTTGTATAATATATTTAAAATGTAGAATTAAAAAAAAAAAGTCGCAATATAATAATATGTACCCACATATAATAATAAAATAGTATTGTGTATATTAACGTTTCTACGTATAATACGTAATGTAGTAAGCACTAAACTATAAACAGTAAACATATATACGTAATACGTACCTATACAGTATATGATACACTGTCATAATTACTCATAAATATTTAACTTATTGTTAATAACTCATAATAATTGATTTTTATGAAATATTCAATCCCTATTTATAATGTATAATATAATAGATATTGTATGAGAACTGTGTATGTAACATTGTAATATTAAAGTGTAATAACGCATTTTTTCTGATTGAATTATATAACTATATTTAATATTTTACCTATTAAACAAACAATATTTCAAATAAAATGTCTATTTAATATTTCATTAAATCCTTTCTTAGGTTACCCGGAATTATATTTTTTATTAAAACTTCATTAATTTATTTTCAATTAAAAATTACAATATATCTAAACATATATTATTACCTTTATAATTTTTTCTATAATCAATGAAAATAAGTTATTATACTTTATACCTGCAATGTAGCAATTAAGGTATATGAAATTTCGGTTGATTTATTTTTATTGCAGGGCCCATGTGTCACCAACCAAAAATTGGATATGATTGCAATACTGCAGCTATCTACCAGATTTACGATTATAAGTTAGCCGGGTGGTTCTACCATAAGCTTTTCAGATCGTGTAGACCATTTTATACAGCCAACGTCACTGACGTTTGCCCAGGAAACCAAGATTTGCCATTGACCAAAGAGCTTTGTGAAGACCAGTGTGGTAAGTTTTTGTTTTTTCATTATAATATATATATTATAGGTAATATTATTAAACTGATATAAAGACAAGGTGTTGACTTTTCATCATCTGAATTGGCAGTATATTTGCTTTTATTAAAATTGTATTGTGATATAGTCATTCATATAGGTAGGTATAGTATATACCATATAGGTTACCTATCATGCATGGTTCTTTTCTGTGCCTATACTATATGAAAAACACATGTCATCTACTACCATATAGTAATACTATAATTCAAACATCACACACTAGTAATATTTAAAATTTTTTTTAAAATTTCAATTTATACGCTTATAAAGAATTATAGTATTATTTACATTAATTTTAAATTTAATTTATCTAATAAAACCACGTAATATACAATCATATAGTATATAATTATATTTATATCTAATACTTTAAAGAAACTTGTATTAACTGGATTAACTTTGGTATAATGAACACATAATATTTCATATTATAGTAAGACATTTCATATTATCCTAAATAATTTTTTTATATTTACACGATTTTGTTAGAAATTGAATCAATAATTATTCTATGAACAATTGCAATCAATATAATACAATAAACAGTTATAAAAATCGTTATAATTTATAAATTTAAAAGTTTTAAATTATTTTTAGGTTTAAAATTTGTTTTTATTAATTCGTGTCAATTTAGTCAAAATATTGTTTAAAATATTGTAGGTAGGTACCGTATATTTTATTATCCGCAGAGCGGTATAATAATATATTAGAATATGGTAAACTATACTTGGTATTTATGTTATTAGATTTACTCAAAAGTGGCAATATTATAATTAATTTATAGTATTAATTATTCTCTAGTGTAGTATTTTTATAGTTTTGAGTGATTTTTTGAACGAGAAAAATAAACATTGCCGAAAATCGTTTGCTGTTATATTATAATATACTATATTATTAAATTGCATATTTTATAAGAAACATAAATATATAATCGTTTTCATTAACGTTAATATTTATGAAAAATAGTAATTTATATAATAGTTTATGGCATAAATTATAGGATATTTTTCATCAAATAATCTGTATTTTCTTTGATAAAGAACTAACGATGAAAGTTGTTAACCATACCAGTGGCGCAATTACAATGGGAGATGGTATGGATGTCGTACCCCATATTTGAAAATTGAATAGGTAATAAAGTAAAAAGATTATTAAAATATTAGATAATCAATTATTAAAATTAATATTTATGCTTGTAATATTATGATTTATAATGAATCATTAATGAACTGGCTTTTAAACCTCAAAAAGTGGAACTGATTTTCTAATAAAATGGCCAATTATAATGTATCATTTTCATGTTTCATGGTGTATAATAACTGCAGTATTTGTAGTATAAATTTTTAAGCTTAAAGAAAATTTGTTTCGTGTATATTCCACACACCCCCCCCCCCCCAACCAAGACCAATTATTAGTTACGCTACTGAACGATAAAAATAAGTTTTAATTTTTTGTTAATTAGTAGAATACTGAAAAATATAATTCCATTTATACTATGCAGACATCAATTGAATATTATACTTTAAGTACAAAATACATATATTATCATTTGAATGATGTAATGATATGAGTACATATCATAATGTACTATACATTTGTTTGGTAGACTTTAGAAATAAGAAAAATTTATTTGTATCAATAAAATTTATTATGCTATGCAAATACATTTACTTAGACGCCACGCATAGACGGTCAGAACCAGACGAATAGAATAAAAACGTGTCACGAACAATACCCTTTTACTAGAACCCTCTTCAAGGGTAACTGGAACAATAAGATACTTTTATATTTTGATATTAAAAAATCACATATGTTTGAACAATTATAAAATATTTTTTTAAATTTTGTCTGTACGTGGATATTTAGGATTTATAATTTGTTTATCATTTTACTATCAGAAATACTTTCGTGGATGCTTATAATTGTAATTAATACATACCGACCCTGAGTTATTAATTAATTAATTATTTATTTATATGATTATTTTGATCGACATGACTAGAAAGGAATCAGAAAACAACTGACGATCTTTTGTTTGTTTCAATTTTTTCCAGGTGAACCTTGCAAGACCAGTTTCGGGATCGACGGGATTTGCATGATGGAAGAGTATTGTCACCTAAAAGAGCCAGCAAGTGCAAACCCAAGACCATGCGGCGCATACAATGTCAAGTGTTGTCCACGATCTGTACCATCGAAGGCGAAAATAGCAACGAAGGAAAGTCATATACAGAAATTGGTCTCCCGTAAAAAGAGTCAAAAGGCCAAAACAAAACTTCGCAAGGCCTCTGAAAACAAGGAATTACCTATTGCGTTTGATTGCTATGATTAGAAACTGTTTCAGAACTTAAACTTAATATACACTTTTATATAACAATATCTACTTTTTTTTAATACAAGAATAAAAATAAATAGTTTTAAAAAAATTATAAACTCATTATTTATTGTTATAATAATTAAAGATTTAAAATCTCAAAAACAGTTGTTTTTATAATTATAATACATATACAATTATACTCAAAAAATCCCCAGTGTCAAAAATTGCATTATAGCAATGAAATATTTAAAATCGAGTTTCTTAATATTACACTTTCTATAAAATTTGCTTCGTACCTTGATCTTTTTTTTTAATAAATTCTTATGCAGTATTCTTTAGTTTTGTATCTATTTTATTTCATTATAGTATTATACTTTAAGTACAAAATTAATAATTAAATTAGTAATAAAAGTGGGAAGGTCAATTTTGGATGTTCCTCTTTCGTCCTTTTGGTCCTCGGAGAAATTAATGGTTTATTATAATTAAGATTCGAATACAATGATACTGCATTAGAAAATACGTTTCTGAGTGAAACTCAAATAAAATACAATATATTATACTAATAATACGTTCCAAAGATTTACCATGTGTCTAAACTACATATGAGAATACTTAAAAATATGTACAAGTCTCTAGATTCAAAATTGCATTAGTCAAAATCTAAAATCAATTTCGAACTAACTTGATGCAATTTGCTACCGAATTTATACTCTATTCGTCGAAATCGGACCATTATTTCTACCCGAAAAAGTGTCTACAGACATAAAAAAAAAAACAAAAACATCATCGCTTCGCTCAGAAGTCAGAATCTAAAATTACCTTCGGTTTTGTGTGACATGTGGGTGAAACTCGAAAATTGTTAATTCGATTTCAATATTTCATAATGGTTAAACAAAATAATATTGAGCATTTGTATATTATACCTACACTATTGTCTGTTCGATTTATATTTCGATTTACCTATACTAGTATATATATAATCTGTTTACTGTTATGGAATCGAAAAGAAAATCAACCATATTAAATTATTTTTCAAAAAGAATCGTCCTAAAGAAGAAATAAATAATATATATAATAAGGTAAGAATACAGAAAATTAATTGATAATTTAATATTATAAAACAATAATATAGGTACTCGAAAAAATTGTTTAAGTGTAAAGAAAATTTGTGTCATGTATCTCCCCCCCAAGACTAAGTTATCATCTTATTATAATATGAAGCGTGTTATTTACTTATTACTCATTAATATTATTTAGTTTTTCATAATGTAGGTTAAGTGTTTAATATAATATTAAAGGATTACTTATAGTTAGTGTTAGGAAAAAATAACAACGATACTGTTCCAACCAATGCCGGCGCTAGGTTTTGCGGGGCCCGGGGCAAATCACATTATAGTAGGCCCTAAGCCCCAATCTCAATATGTAAAAAACCTATTCTTTATATATATTAATTTTTTAAGTCCCTGTCCCTATACATATAAAATTGTATTTTTAATTATCATAAAATATTTAAAATCAAGTTCGTCAAAATTAGTTTCTATAAATTATTTTGTTTCTCAGTAGAAAAATATAAGTTCTTATGCCAGAGAAAAAGTTTTGAGAAATTCTAAAAACGACTTAATAAAGTATCAAGTAGATACAATTTACTTCCAAAAGCATACCCTACTCGTGGCAATCTGATCATTATTTCTTCCCGAAAAATGACTTCAGGCTTTTAAACATATAAAAATTAAACATCAATGTAAAATGTTAAAGTTTGAAGGAGCATAAAAAAAAGTTGGGTTACGATTTTCGATATTTTTACATGGTTATTCAAGAGTATGTCATTAAACACATATCAAATTTTCAGTTTAAAGAAAAAAAATCAATGTAAAACCAATACATTTTTCGATTAGTTCAGAATCTAAAATATTATGATAATTTCATTTTTATTAAAATAAACATATTACTTATATTATAGTAAATAAAAAAATAGTTAATTTATTTTTGAACTAAAATAAGTAATGAATCAAATAAATAGGATTATGTAATTCTCAATAATTTATTATATGTATTTTGCAATGTTTGCCTTAAAATAATAATGTTCAAAATTATAAAGTACTGAAAAATATGAATATGAATAGATATACCTATACCGGTATATATATTATGGTATATAAATTATAATATTTAAAATATATAAAAATAATAACTACGTTAAACTATCAATAGTCAATAATTTCACTTTTTTTTTGGTTTGAAAACTAGAAAATTTTAAAAGATGGTTTTAAATGGTTACCTCATAAATATGTGTCTATTTTTTAGATTTTGAGTGAAGCGAAAAATGTATTTGTTTTACAATTATTTTTTTTTTATGTCTGAAAACTCTTTTTTGGGTAGAAATAATGGGTCCGATTACCACAAAAAGGGTATGCTTTCGATAGGAAATTGCATCTAATTGGTAGGTACTTTATTTAGTTTATTTTTCGAGTTTTTCAAATATTTTTTCTTGAGAGAAGAAATTCTGCAAAAATAAATTTTCGTTATCGTGGTAGGTATTTAATAGTTTGATCTATTTATAACAATAATATTGTTCCACTTTAATATACAATAATATGCTAATAGTATAATTATATATTCTTGATTTACGACTTTACATGAGGTTTATTTTTTTTAAGAATATAGCGCAATATTTCTTAGCTAGCCGCAGGGCCCGAGGCACGTGCCCCGCTCGCCCCGCCCTTGCACCGGCACTGGTTCCAACAATAATTAATGGTTATAAATTTATAATATAATATTATTATAAGGAGATTAATTAAAAACATTGGAAGTATATAAGAATTTAAAATATATTTCAAAATTATATTGGATTTAAATTTTCTAGTAAATTAATGTCACAACTCACAACATATTAGTTATAGAAATAGTGTCGTAAAACTCAAGTTAGCTAAAGTCATTAGATTGCTGATGGTATCCAGTTTTTAAAAAATAGTAGTGTGGTATCGTTTAAACATAGTGAACAAACGGTATATTAGACAGGTTATTATATTAGACAGGATCGGTTATTTGATATAGGTATTAAATGTCAGAATACCTTTCTTATCTCTATAGGTTTTAAAAGTCATATAATTCTGGAAATATTAATTCAATAAAAGTTGTAATTGAAGAAACTTAAAATTATTTTAAAAGCTTAAAAATATTAAGAATACCAATAATATTAGGTGGTAGAAAAATGTTCATTCTAGGTTTGATTATCATAATGATAATTATTTATTTAATTGGAGAAAGGCTATGGAGATAAATTAGATAAATAAATAAGCAGAATAATTGTCCACATTTCTCATGAATTTTATATGGATGATATTATATAATAATAAAATATTAATGTATTATATTATATTTGTTCGATACTCTAATTGCGATATTGATAACCTGTATCGAATATTACCTAATATTTTTCGTAATTGATAATTTTTGACATTGTGTTAGTTACGTGACGGACTTCGACTGATGAGAGTCATCTCACGCCGAATAAAATAAATTGTAATAAATGTAATTCATAAAACAAAAATGATATGTGTAACTAATAATTGTTTATATTTATATTTTATATTGTTAATAAATGTTTATACTCATGTAAAATAAATTAAAAAATAGTAAAAAATAAAAAAATAAAAAATCATGTGTTCTTGTGATATTAAAATCAAATATCCTCCATACGAACCCATCAATATCACCAATATCTTTTTTAGGATTTAATTATTTTATTAAAATTTTTTAGTCAGTATTTGATTACTTTGTAGAACATAAATTAAAGTCATCTTTATACTGTCCATTTTTTTAAAAAAACTGTTCAACCAGATATACTAGTGAAAACTTAAATAATATTATTGAAAGGATATCAACTATTGATAAATGTAGATTTGAAAATTCAAAAGAACCATTGTAGTAAATATTTCACATATATACTAGATGCAATTAGCAACCAAAACCAAACCTTATTTGTGCTAATCGGACCATTATTTCTACCCGAAAAAGTGTCTTCAGACTTTTAAAAACAAAAAATATCATAATATTCAATTCTACTAAAATATTCAAATTTTTGAATTTTATAAAAATAAAATTGTGACTTAAGATTTTAAAGTATTTTGTAATTAGATTAAGTAATATATAAGAAGGCGTCTATAAAATTTTCAAACCATTGAACCCAAAAATGCAGGTAATATTAAACATTTTTGGATAAATTTCAAAGTTCTATATTTAGTTAGGAAATTAATCAATCCGTTTCAGTTTTATTACATATGTAGACCATCTATAAAAATACTCAAAAAAATGTACTAACTTAGTTATCCTGAAAAACTAAAATCAATTTTGTCAAAATTATGATTTCCGTGAATTTTGCCGATTTTCCGCCATTTTTAGACAGATTTTCTTCTCCCCAGGAAAAACTTTTGAGAAATTCGAAAAATGAGCTAAATAAAGTACTAAATAGTTGAAATTTACTACCTATAGCATACTCAAATAAATGTATCCATTGTCAGTGGCATACCCAGTCTGTTATTAATGGTGGTGAGGGAGTGAAATAATTTTTAAAGAAAAAATTACTCAAGGTCTACTACTTGTTCTGAATATTTAAATTATCTAGCTTCTAGCCTTACTAATTATTAAAAGTAAACATTTAAATGAAATTGTATTCAATGATATCATCAATCATACAGTATCAAATAATTTTCCATAAAATATAAGGCTTGAAAAAGACAATATATATTTTAAAATGCTATTATTAATACTTTTATTTTGTATGTAATATTGTGTTTTTGTTTAAAGATTATAGTTGATAGTTATATAATTATTACTATTTTCTATTAGTAATTTGATAAAATGCTTTAATAAAATATTGTTTATACTTATAATAATTTATTATATATTAAATATTAATTTTAAAGTTAAGAACTTTTATCAAAATACATACATTATATAGTTATTAATTTCAATGGTGGGGGAAGAAAAGGCGTTAGAAAAATGTTGGCCTACTGGCAAAATATCTATCAGTAATATTAAATTAGCAATACAAAATATGAAAGTAATAATTATCAGTGTCCTAAAAAAAAACTCATTAATTTATGGAGATAATATGAAAAAATATGTTTACAATAGTCATCTTTTATCATTATACATCATACATAAAATAAAGATAATGCAGTTAATACTATAATATAGCATGTGCTAATTGTATAATGTATAATATAATATAATATAATATAATGTGTATCTATTTAATGCATCTATTTGACTTTAATCCAGCTAAACCTAATACAATAAATAAAAATGTTCAATATAGCTTTTATTATAATAAAAATAAGGAAAAATTTGTATATGCATATGTTTTTATAATTTATACATTATATCATATAAAATATACAAAATTATAAAAATTAAACAAGAAGACTTTAATTATGTACATATTTTATCAGATTTAATTCACACGATGGGAAAAAAGTTCCATTACCAAATGAACTTTAGTTTTATAATACACAAGTAATTATTAAGTTTATTAAGTAGTTTTTATATAAAAACTAGATAATATATAATTTAAATTAGTCACAAAACTCTAGCCTTGTGAGTACATTCCTGTGTGAAGTGATTTTATCGGTAAACAAAAATCAAAATTGGTATATACATACATATATAAAAAGTGAAATTTTTACTTTTTTTATCTAGTGTTATGTTTAATATTTTCTAATCAATTTATTGTGTGCATAATATATAATAAATTCTAAATGTATAAAAAATTATATAATATTTATTAAAAATAAAAAATTTTTAAAAACCTGTTAATTCTAAAACAATAAATGTTTCTATAGTTGTTATCAGTCTATTGAAATCTCAATTTGATACTATTATTGCAAATTGTAATATGACATTAAATTATAACTACAGTATTTCGATGAGGTAAATATATAATTAAATATAAGAAAACTAAAATTGATAAACAAAATAAAAAAATTCTCAATTTTTGTCTTGTTAAATCTTTATATAATTCATACTTTTGATTTCATATATTTTAATATAATATCTGTTTTCATTCGAGTGAAATTATTTTCATATATTTTAATAGTAGATTCATCAAAATATGTATTGTACTTTTTCCAAAACTTTCTTGTAGATGGATCCTTTTTGCTATTTTCTGGAGCTAAACTGCACATTAATCCTAAAACAAATATTATTATTTAGTAATATATATATACGTATATCAGATTAGAATATAAATTTAAATAGGTAGATTATCCAAACTTAAGGAAAACGTATAAATTATAATAAGGCCCGAATTAAGGTTTTTGCTGCTTGTAGGCTATAATAATTATGCCACTTATATTATAATATATTTCAACATTGAATTATTATTTTACTCCCAAGATATCTCACACACTATTTGTATACTTTATTTATAAAATTGTATAATATTACATATAATTATTGTAACATTACTTTAATAAGAATTATAAATATAAAATAATAAATAAATATAATTATAGAATATACCTACACAGAATATTTACAGAATATTAATATCCAATTTAAATGTTATCTTTCAGTGATGCATAGGCATCTATATATATATTAATTTGAATAGTTATTATTTTTCTATGAGTTAATAATCTTAAACGTATATATATATACTATTATATATTTTGAAAGTAATAATATTTACAATTTAAATATAAATATGAGTATAGTAGTAATAACAGTATTTTTTTCCACTCTAGGCTGTATTCTATATAGCTTAAGCGGTATTACGCCACTGATCATAATTAAATTAAATTAACAGTTATAATTAATGAAAACAAAATTAATAATAATTATTATAAATACTTTATTTACATTTTCAATGATTTTGAAGTTTCAAAATATTTAAAATTTAAAAAAGTAAACTTAATTTTGTGTCAAAACAATTTAACTAGGTACTGTCAAAAATAAATTCATAATATGATAATTTAAATTTTCTTTGTTTAAATTCAATATCCTTCATAAAATGTTAATTTATTTATATTTTAATAGTTTTACATTAAAAAAAAAAAACAATATAATTTTTTTGTTTATTAGTTGGCTAAATTTTGCAGGCGTTTTATTTTTGTTTTTTAGCTATGTGTGCTAATTATTGAGTAATAATTATTATTATTTAAAAGTTATAATGGTCTGCAATATAATTAACAAGATATTACCTGCTTTGTGTGCCATAGAAACCAATTTAGAAATTCTTTTCTGCTGAGTTTTACAAAGTCCAGTAACTCGTTGAGGCATCATACATCCATCTGGTCTTACAAATTGACTAAGAATCAATACATCCTGAAAAAAATTATAATAAAAAAAATATTATAAATAAACAAATAAAACAATATAACAATATTGTTAAAGTGTACCGTGTGTTTTACGTCTAAATTGAGATTGCACAATGAGCAACATTCACTATTATTCTGAATAAGAAAATGTTTTCTTGGTGACGGTACATGAACCCCTTGAATGATCAACTTCTCACCAATTTTATCGACTTTGACTAAACATAAAAAGACAAAAACTAATTAACACCAATAACAATAATGCCATGTCTTGTACTTACTTTCCTTCAACTGCATTGCCACAGTAGTACGCAAACCGCGATTAGGCGTGAACAATTTTGTGGAAAGTCTGCTCACACCCAATAAAGGATTTGTTACTGGTATTTTTAACATTTTCGATTCTTATGAATAATATTTTATAGGTAATGGAGTTATGAAATCTTTTCGAACATCGAAACGAAAAACAAATGTCCAGCTGATAAAAATGTAAAGTTATAAATTATAATTGATAAGAGAAATAAATGATAATGATTGTAATATCACGGACTATATAAGATACCATATACAATGTCCATGTATCATGGACATTGTATAATACATTGTAAAATTTTTGTTTAATGGACTTTTACATGGAAATGTATCATTATTTTATATTTGGCTATTTTAGTTTAATTAAATCAATTTTTAAATTAATTAATAAAGTTCAACCTTATCGTTCCAATTCCAATTGCAGTTTTGCCATATTATACTGAACCATTAATTATCGTTTTATCTATTAGCTTCTGCACCCCTTAATATTTGCCATTCGCGATAAAAATGTTTCTATTACATTTTGTAAATTAAAATGGTAATATAGTAACACATACACATTATTTAAAATTAATATGGTAATATAAAATATTAACCAAAAATGTAGGTAATTTTTTGTCCTATATTAAGTTAATCTATATATATATATATATATATAAGTTGTCTAATATTCAGGAATATGGTTATAATTAAATTGATACCTACTGTTAAAAATTATGATTTCTCGTAAATTATAACGATGATAATTGCTTAATGATTATGCTATAATAATAAATTTATTTAAAAATACACAGCTCACAAGTCATGTTATACGTTTATTTGTTCTATAAATATTATTAAACTATGACTAATAGTTATTAGTTTATTACTGTATTAAATGTCTATAAGGGATAGAAATGTGTGTATAACATCATACGAGTATTTATTGCAAGTACAAATTTATATTATATATTTTTGAATTTCCACATTTTTCACATCACCTAGCTATTGGATACTCCCTTTAGAATGGGGGACAACTGCCCCCCCTTGTTGAGTACTTTCGGCGCCACTGTACCTACCTAATGAATAATTGAGATAAATTATTGTACCTATCTATTATTTACCTATAATTCCTTTGTGTTTTTTTTTTTTTTTTTTGTAAAACATTCGAAAAAATTTTGATCACTTTATATAGTGTTATTGCTACCTATAGACTACCCACACAGCAAGTTAATATTTATTAAATGTTTATTGTACATTAGAAATTAAATGACAAATATTTATTAAAAGTTGAAAATTGATTGTCTGGTAATTGATTAATATTGCCCAAATGTTGCAGGTACATTAGTTGAACCAAAAATTAATGTTATATATTAATATGAATTAAAATATTTAATAAATATTGCATTCATATATTTATTAAACATTGTACTTTTAATTATATAATGTTTTTTCTTAATTTATTAAATGTTATTACATGTTTACTTAATGTTGCACGTAAATTATTTGAACAAAAAATAAATATTAAATATTCATTTAAATTTAAATATTTAATAAACATTGCATATTTAATGTTAAATAATATTGGTTTATATTATATTTTTCATTTAGGTTCATATTTATATACTTTTATAGGTACATACTGCACTAAAATAAGAAAATAATGGCATATGAAATAAAACAGTTTCTTAATAATAAATAAAAATGATGTATTATTACAAAATTAACTATATGTATATTTTTTTTTGTATAATTATAATTATTAATTTAAATATATTTGTATACCTATTTTAATTACTTCATCATGATTGAGGTATTTGTTATTGCATATATTGTATGAATATGATATATTTTATTTTTATATTCTATACCATAATACCTATTTTAAAAATAATTGTTATTGCCTAAATTGTAGATTTAGTAGATATGGTTTTACTTGTTATTTGGGGTTGCATGTGCCACTCTTTGCAACAACTTTACAACTTTTTACTTTGCCGATTACCATATTTTATTCAGATATCTCTATTAAATTCTAATAATATGATAGATGATAGTACTATAGTAGGAGATGACATATAGTGTGTGATATATGTTCAGATGTTCTAAGGATTCTTCCTATTATATTTTATTGTTTTAAAATTATATGCGTTATCTTCTAAACATTTTTTCTATTAACAATGGGTCAAAAAATAATGAAATTTCAGGGGGGAACCACCCCAAATTGAGGGGCACCAAATATGGAGTAAATTAAAGTAGCACGCCACTGACAATAGTATATTTAAATACTATTTATAATTTACATACATACATTTTATACTTAAAATTTTATTATAATTAAAAAATCCAAAATAAAATTATTCAATATTACAAGAATCTAAATGACTAATGAGAATGTGTTTTATTTAAGTTTCTTTTCAAATAATATATATATTATGTATTTATGTATGACATTTTACGTATCATTCATTGTTGTGTCCAGGCCCGTATAAAAGTAGAGTGATTGCGCTTAATATTCAGGCGCGTATGGCCAGGATTTATTTAGGGGGTGTTTTAATTTTAAAATGTTAAATATTAACATTTTACTCGTTAAAATGCTTATCACGGTGAAATTTACGAAAATATTACATTATAATATTATCATTGGGCAATTTGTATAATTATTTGTTTATAATAAAAATATTAAACAAAAGCATGTAAAAATATGTTTTGCAGAAACTAGTTTATAATATTTTTTTAAATATAAATAGTATTATTATTTATTAAATACAGCCAAGGCCAGGGCCCGAATAAAAAATAAAAACATTTTGTTTAATGTTTTATTTTTATACAATTTATTTTTTTTTAACGTTATAAAAATGTTTAACGTTATTAATTTTTTGAGTTTAATTAGTAATTATAGTAATTATTTATTTTATAGTAATTAGTAATATTGTTGTTTAATGTGTTTTTCGTTTTTCGTTATTCGCCATTTTTAATTTAATACAATTATGTAAAATTAAAAATTTATCTAGATTATATGCAAATATGCGATCATAATTTATGATTAAAATACAATAATTAAATTAAAACTATCTAAACTTAATTTGTAGTAGAATTACACTCAATAATAAAATACTTTACTTATTTTTAAATTGTATATTTATAAAAATTTAATAGATAACCTAATCAGTATCTTTACGCCTGCCAAATTTACATAAATATTAACAAATCTAAGAATCAAAAATTCAAAAATAATTTTATTAGAATATTTTTTAACGTTTTATTATCGTTAGTTATTTTACAATTTTATTTGCTTTTAGTTAAGTTATGATATGGCATATGTTTCGTTTATTGTATTATTTTGTTTAGTTTAATATAAGCGTTTGTTTCCGTGTATAATGTTTTACACTTCAATCGTTTTTTTGACAAGTTTAACGTTATAATTATAATGTCTTAAAAACGTTTTCGAGCCTGTCCGAAGTTACTACTAACCACACCACTGACCACTGTTAATCTTAATTACTAAAACACCCATCACCATATATTTTATTGCCAATTGTTTTTGATTCTTTTTCTTCTTCTTCTTCACCTTACCGTTACTGGCGTCACTACCCACTATATGGGTGGTATAGATATTATTATTAAAAATTTGAATAGATCGGGAAATAATTACTTGTTTTATAAAATGTGTCATAAAAAAAACCAAACATATCTTGCGTAGGTATTTTTTATTTCTATTCGTATTGAACCTTATTTATAGGTACTATATATATATTACACTATAATATTTCGGTCTGGATTGTGAGCGTATAGGACTCGGGGGGGCAATATTTTCAATGATCCTTTTATTCTTCTTCCAAATAAATTAAAATAGTAGGTATTGCCGTATTTGACTTTTCTCCGCCTATAGACACTTCACAATAATTTGCCACCTTTTAGGTGTTCCCCTCGACCCTCACCAATCTAATCATCAATAGGTACAATAATATTGTACAATTATTGTCGCATAATAAAT
Organism: Eriosoma lanigerum; assembly: GCA_013282895.1. Taxonomy (NCBI): domain Eukaryota; kingdom Metazoa; phylum Arthropoda; class Insecta; order Hemiptera; family Aphididae; genus Eriosoma; species Eriosoma lanigerum. The sequence continues at coordinate 18,124,381 of CM023361.1, forward strand.
CTTCTATATAATGATATACATATTTTACTCGTACGACATAAAAGTAATATTATTATTAGAAAAAATGAGCATCCGTATGAAACGCGTAAAATAGGAAAACGTATTTTTTATGTAGCATAAATAACGTTGTGTAACAAATTATATTTGTTTTCGTATATTATTAAATGTAGATATTATTATTATAATACCTATGTATTACCTATTATATTCTTTTTATAAAGAAAAAGAAAAAAATGCCACCACCGCAAATTTTCCGCTCTAAGATTCGGCGTGCCGGAAATGTGTGCCTAAAGATTCGTCTGAGTATATTAAAATAAGCGGATTACGTTTCCGTCCCCCTTATTTCCCCAGGGACCTCTCCCTTTAATCCAGGAATAGCGATACCTTACATACCATTTCCCACATATACCCATACAGATTTCTGCCCCGTGAGAAAGTCGTATTGGTGAATACGTTTTTGATTATAGATACCTACCTAATTTGTAAGTTGTAGACAGTGGAGGAAGTGGGTCAAAATAAGTGGGGGGATAGCTATTTAATAGAGCTCAATAATTGTATACATTACAAACTCAACGGGGGTTCCCCTCTCCTTAAAAAATGTATATATTTATTATATATTGCTCTTTAGTGTACGAAATACGAATTAAACCTTTCAACGGTGGATGCATTATCTCCCCTCTTTTCCCTTACTCGTTTTAGGCATAGCTGGACGTATATATGCCTGTACAACGTATGCTTCCCATATAGGTAGGCATGTACATAATTATAATATTTCATATATAACATATCATATTTTAATAATTAATATAGGTATACCCGAAACACATTATTAAACACATTAGTTCGTGAAATACTTATTAATTATTATTTATTTTTCGGTTATGCATTACCTTGATTTTAGATTCTGAGCGAAGCGAAGACACTATTTCGGGTAGAAATAATGGTCCGATTACCACAAGTAGGGTATGCTTTCGGTAGCAAATCGTGTCTTGTTGGTACTTTATTTAGCTCATTTTTTGAATTTCTCAAAAGATTTTCCTTGGGAGGGGAAAAACCATCAAAAAAATGGCGGAAAATCAGCAAAATTACGGTTTTTGTTATTTTAAATTTATTTATTTCATGATAACTTATTAGGTTTTGACCATAGGTATTTAAAATTTTTTTTGAGTCTTCTCATAGGTAGTTTATATACGTGGTAAACTTATGGAACGACCTATCAGTATAATATTGTATTATATTGAGTTTCGCTCAGAATCGTATTTTCTAAATAAAAAATCGTTATTTAAAATTTTTTAATTTCGTGATAACTAATTGAGTTTTGATCGTAGAGACTTGAAAATTTTTTTGAGTATTAACATTGATAATATACAAGTGTGGTAGAATTTTGGAACACATTGGTATATTATTTGGCCAAGTATAGAACTTTGAATTTTTTTCCAAAAATGTTTAATATTACCAGCAATTTTTGATTTAAGGGTTTGAAATTTTTGTAGAAACCTAATCATATACTATTTAATCTATTTACAAAATATATTGAAAATCGTGACATGAAATGATAACTCTTTGAATTTTTATCGTAGGAATTTGAAATTAATTTTGAATATATACATTCGTAGTAAAATTTTGGAACGAATTATTATTATAGTATATTAGAATCGTATTTCTAATGCGTTGTATTCAAATCTTAAGTATAATAAACCATTAATTTCTCCGAGGACCGAAGGGACGAAGGAGGAACATCCACAATCGACATTCCCGCTTTTTTAAATTTTCAATCGCCACTTTTTACGTGGTAGGTGAATAACTATGATAACACATGAACACGAGTGTATATATTTTTTTAACACTATTGTATTATCATGATTGTTTTATTTTCTGGATATATTGCCCGCACCGAAGACGGCGCTGCAGCGCTTGTATACAACATAGCTATTAGGTGTTATTTTGTGCAAAAGAACGAAAAATACACTTATGGACGGTGGACGATGGCGGCGGTAGGTTGTAAGTATACCTATACATATTGTTGCCATATATACGACGTGAGCGTGCGCTTTAAGACGGTTTCCGCGGGCACGCAATGCAGATCAATATTATATAACATCAGTTAGAAGGGAGCTGGTACTGCACACACACGCATACGTGAACATAACCCTAAATGTATATAATATTATATTGTTTATATTATGGTTCTTCTTTATTCGTCACTGTGTCTATGCAGACGCGCGCGTGCGTAGGTTAATACCTAAACGCTGCTTTAGTCGGCAGGAGACCATAAAATACATACTGCACTCAATATAACGGGACCACGGAGACGGGACTGGACGTTTTCCGCGACAAAAATGATTAACGCGATTCGCTTCCGTTGATCATCACACGTAAGTCTCTTGCACACGTATATTATAAGGACCTATATAAGAAACACGCGTAAATTACCGTCAAAGTGTATATAATATAGGTATAGGTAAAATCATAAAAAATATCATAATATTCAATTCTACGAAAAAATCTAACTTTAGAAGTCAGTGGCATATTTACAAGAGGGGAATAGATCCTCTCTTGGCCTTTTTGTTTATAGTGATATCAATCGTAAACTGATATAAAATGACTTATTTTTTATGTTTACAGATTAACAATATATCGAAATTTCAATACTTACTAAATAGGTATACACTTCTAATAATAAGCGTTTGTTAAATAAAACCCCCTTAGCAATGAAATTTAGTCATTACATATCCTCACAATAACAAAATATTAAATACGCCATTGGGTACACTAGCTACAAGTATCAATTCATAGTTCGTATAGGTACCTATATAATGTTCAATTATAATAAGTACTCGAACGTACTATTGTACAATGAACGTACCTATTTAAATCGTGTCTCGTGCGTAAGCGTCATGTTAATTATTAATATTATTGTAAGATCGTTCATTACTTGCAGTTGTAACTGGAAGAGTTGTTAACATATGCAGTAGTTACAACTTTTAAAGTAAATGGAAATATTATTTTATTACGTTGTTTAAGAGAGCCGTGAGCATTTTTTGACGAATCTTGATTTTCTACACAATTTTGTTACCACATTTTAATTTCACCCATAGCTGCTTAAAACACATTTAACTAAATCGCCTTAATACATTCAACTAGCTGTTTATTTTTTTCTTTGTTAAGTTTCAATTTGACAATGATAAAATAAAGTGAACAATTTTAAGTATAGATCTTTGGATAAAAATTGCTCCTTCAATTGATTTAAAAAAAATATCTATAAATGGAAAATTAAATAAGTGCTGTAATAGTGCTTAGGCAAATTTATTTGGCTATTTCATATGTTTTATACTTATTAATAGACCTAGACTATAGACCTAGGAATTAAATTAATGGTATTGAACTGTTATAATGTACCTATTTTATGTATGAAAAATGCAATGGGGAGAGAGGTTTAAAATATACCCAAAACCTCCCCAGGCTACACCACTGATTATTATTATTATTAAGTACCTACTATTATTTTCCACATTTTTGTAATGATATACTCATTTATAATATATATATACCTATATAATTATACATTTTTTTTATGAACAGCTGTTAGCTTTTTATCGCAAAAAAATAATTATATCATTTATCTTAATATAATATTAAGTATAGACTGTTGTTTATATATAAGATATAAAAATTTTACATGAATTTTAATTATGACATTTCTTTGTATAATTTAGTACAACAGTAGTATAATATACGTATCTACTGAGATACTACTTTAGGGATGCTACTTTTGTTTAAGTCACATACTCCCTCTTTTTATTTTTCAATTCAAGCACTGTATATTATGAACTTTTCTCTACGTAAATGCATTGCTTTATTTATTGTTTTATGTGAACAACTTTTTACCCTTATAAATATCAGGGGAAGTTATAGGCACAAATTTGGTGAACTGATATTGAAAGCCTTAGCCTTCTAAAATTATTCAAGTCCCAAGAATATATTAATTAATCGATATAAACTTAAAACAAAACTATTATTTTGTTCAATAATATTTGTTGGTGGGTTTATCAAATAGTCGTTACAAAGTTTGTAATAATTTATGATACTAAACGTAAAATTAATTTATTCACTATTATTCATTTTAAAAGTTTTATTTTATAAAAGTTATATTTTATGCATACCTACCTTACCTGACCAATAATAATAATGTGTGTCTGTGATAATTTAGACGTTTTGCACTTTAAAAGAGCAGCAGTGAAAATGAAAAAAGAAAGAAAAAAACATAAAGATAAAAACAAAAAGCAACCATCTGATTCGTGTTTGTCCGGTTGTAGCGGTATGGATTGTATGGGTTTACAACAAATTCCTTTGTCGCCGCCGCCGAGTTACGATTATAGTTTACAAGAGGTACCTATGTGTATTTATATTTTATTGCTTGACGTATACGTATTATATATTAATTTGTATAATATTATATTCTAATATTCACTATTTCACAAAGACATCAATACTTTTAATTTTTAAGTAATTTCTATATTTTAACCTTCAAATTAAACGGTTAGTCTGTGGTAATTTGTATGAGGGAGAAACAGATGTATTTCACTTTTAACTTAAAAATTGTATTCTACAATATTCGAAATTTGTTGGTATATTTAATTATTTAAATTATGAGATTAATTTTTAGATTATATATAAGTACGTATAAATTAGTTTAGAACTAGTTATATTAATATATTCTATAGTAATATATAAACTAAATGTTATTAAAAATAGTTAAGTTTTATAAATAAAAGAGGATGTTATATCTTTATTTTTTGTCTCTAACTATCTAACGGGGAATAAAGCAAAATCACAGCAACGCAGAACTCCAATTATAACGTTTAGGTGGAACTTAGAGCTATATCTAGGTATTAGAAAACGTATAGAGAAGCATATTTTAGAAAGAATGCTATATCCGTTTTGTAAAATATCATCTGACAAAGAAGTTACACTGTATTAAAATTTTTATTTTTTTAACACGTTGTAACTCCTTTGTCAGACAAAATTTTACAAAATGGATATGACATTTTCTCCAAAATAGGCTTTTTTAAAATTTGCTATTTATATTTATACTCTAAGTTCAACTTAATAAACGTCACAATTTATTTAAGTTTTGTGTTGCTATGATTTCGCTATATTCACCGTTAGATAGACAGACTATAGTGTTAACATCATTGAAAAATAAGCGTGTATAAAGTTCCCTTAAGAATAATTGGGTTAAAGAAATTAGATATTCAATAAACAATATTTTAAATTTCGTAAAACTTCTCCTAAAATTCAATAACAGCCTCGATTTAAAGTGGTTAGGTCTTAGGTAAGTACTTGTTGTTGATCATAGCGAACAACCTGATTTCTGTATTTAGTTAAACATTTGTAATCAATTACTGTAGGCACATCTACATGTATATGTAAATCTATATTTTACATATATTATTATAATAACTATAATTACAATAAATATTATTGTCGAGTTAAAATATAATAAAATAAATCATAAATTTTTATATAAATAAATTCAATAAAATAATATAATTTGAAATTGTTAATTAAAAAACTTAAAATTTTTTTTTTTAATTGTATGACATGTAATAATTATTTTTGTTTTATAAAAACTGAGCTCAATATAAAAAACTAAGTAAAATAAATAATAAATAAAATCTCTGTTATTTCGTAATGTAGTCAAATTGAAGATTTCATTTTACTATGGAAGATAATACATCTTTTGATTTTCTACCAAGTACAATGCTACTATATTGAATCATTAACAAATTAAAATGAGAAATACATACGTTTTAAAAAAATCAAGTTCATAAATTATTGTCCATTTCTAATTTCTAAATCGGAGATAATGAAAATACAAATTTTAAATTTAAGTAAGTAATCCAAAAAATATGTTAATATAAAATAAATTTAACTACTTATTTTGTACTTAACTTATGATATTATTATATAAACTTACTTGTATTTCATAAATATATGAAATAGATAAAAAAAATAATATAGTACAATTTTAAGTGTAGGCAATCATGCTACCTATATCTAACCTAGTATGTTCCTATATAATATTATGGACTATGGTTATATCTCATATGAATGTATTAAGAATTGTAGTTTTTTATTATTTTATATTGAATTTTTTTTTTTTTTTTGTGGTAAATTATTATATGTTTTTCTTTAATATAAAAATATAATACTAGGTATAAAAACAAATAGGTATAATTAATTAATATGTTTGAGGAGTTAATAATTCAGTTTCAGTATCTATCTATATTTATAGATTCCGAATAAAGACTAACTAGTAACTATACCTATAGGCACTGTTTAATAACTAGATTGATATCTAAGATATAATATGTATAATGGCATACTGCATAATATTAGGTATGTGTATTTACTATTTAGTATTTAATATATAACTATACCTGCTTATAAATACCTAGTATTTTTTTTTTTTTATGTTACTATATTATTAATTGTATTAATTCTGATTAGCCAGGGCCATCGACTGACCATAGTCAGATAGTTACAGACGAAGAAAATTGCCCAGGAAGAAGTAGTCAAATGTGTGATTCCGAAATTAAATGTCAGTGTGGTTCTCCCAACCAGTGTATTTCTCCTGTTCGACAAGAAATATTTCACAAGAGTAGTAAAGAATTTTATAAAGCTGTCGCTGCCCAGTGGGGGGGGTATAACATGTAAAATGACTGATAACTGCCGATGTCTTGAATGCCAGGTAAAATGTACTTCTAGTTTTTAAAATAAATAATTATATAAGTGGTATAAAAAATAAAAAACAAGTTTACAAGTTCTTCCTAATATTAATTGTTTATTAATTTTTGTAGATTTATCTGTATTAGTTTTTTACTGATACATTAACAGTTGTCATGATTAGGATATTTTTGTGTACCAATTTATAAAAAAAATAATAAAAAAATGTATGTGTGTATTTTAATATACAAAGTAGATAGGTAATTAGAATATTATGAATTTATGATATTAAATTAATAAAAATTATTATAACATGAATTACTCTTTAATTATACCCTTGAGTTATTTTTAGAATTTATAAAACTGTTCATTAATGTTGTTATTATTTACAGAGTCGATACTTTGAATGTGAATATGATCAAGAAAATGAACAGGAAAAAACAGATGGTGGTTTAGGGGCTGGCACGCCAATGTTCTTGTCAGAAGTTATGCATGGGTCTACTTGCACGTTAATTTAATAACCTATATATTTTTTGCACGATGGAATTTTTAATTACATTTTTTTTTTATAAAATACCAAATAGTTATGGCAATTATTATTAAGTGTACTGACTAATAAAATACTTAATGAATAACGATATACCATACCTATACATAACATGTAATATGTAATATTTATATTGTTTTGTGCAATGATAAATGTCTATAATTGCATTGCCCTAAATTGCATGGCTTAACATACCTATTATTATTATTGTAATATTATGAATATTATTTTTTTTCTTAAATCAGGCTATAATTTAAAAAATTAAAAGAGCCTATCCTATTTTTTTAAATTAACCTTCTTACATGTGTTCTTATTTTTTTTTTACTTTTACTATAAGATTGTATTATTTTTTAATATGCCAATTTACCTATATTTATATAATATCATAAGTTAATAAAATCAAAACTGTTTTGAATTAAGATTAATTGACCTATAAACAAATCAATTCTACTCATAATTACAGTTCAATTAATTAATTAACTATTAACAATTAATAGTTAATACTATGTATTTCAGTACTTATTTATTTACTATTAAAAAATGATCATTAATAAACCATATCCTCAAAATGAAAATATATATAAAGTTGTGTTATAATTTATTCTTAATTTATATTTTTTAGTGGGTATTAATAATACTCCAGTATTTTATCAGTTACCAGTAATTTATTTTCGGGTAATAGCGTATATAATTATAATGTATCTATATACTATATTTTTTAAGCGATAAGTGTCTACTATAGTAAAATAATTTTAACTTAAATTATTTGGTGCTTGCCATTTACCATGCCAGTAAAATAACAGCTAGTGAGAAATGTATACACAATAATATAGGTAGGTAATACAATAGATACATACAGAGTTTTTATCTTAATAATACTGAACTTTTGAATAGTCACGACCACTAAAAATAGCTAGTTGGAAAATTCAACTGTACCATGTCAGTATTGTCACTGCAATATATAGTATATAACTGAAATATATGCACACACACAAAAAAATTAATTTGCTATTGTTATAATATGTATGTTGACTGTTTAGTCCTTAGACTATAGGTATAGGTACCTAACTTATTTATTTTTTAAAGCAATAGATACTCTCAATGATGCAATTATGTTCATATTCATTTATTTTTATTGCTCAAACAATAGGAGTGTACAAAATCAGTATTATGTATTATATTATATATTTAACAATTTATAATACATTATAACTATAATAAATAATGAATAAAAACAATTAATATATCATAAAATTAATAATATTATTCAAAAATATTTGTAGTTTAAAAATTTTAATTTTAACTGTAACAAAAAAAACTTAAAACTTAAAAATAACCCAATAATTTCATTGACAACAATAATGTAAAATAATTTCATAAAACATTCCTCCAACAATTTTATTGCACTTTCAAATCACTGTATAAACTGATCACTAACTTATATTTATTATATTGCTCTAACATGGACGGTATACGTTTAGTTGAGTATATAATACGAATACATAATAATGTTAATTTTTATCTAAAATATTTTATTTATAAATTAATCACTAATCAAACTATCCATATTTATAATTTTGTCACTAGCAACTAATATAATAATACTAGGTACCATAACAACTAAATATGAGTGCTCAATTATATTACCTATGATTTATTTTCTTATAAAATATATAAGCTTAGGTTAAATTTTAATAATTACAAAATTAAACTTTTACTTATTATAATTATTCTCTCTTGATAAATATATATTTGACAGAAATCATGGTTTTAAAATTCTTACATGAGGATAAATATGTGGGTACCTAATCTTAACTAATTATCAAAATTTGTTCATATTATAATTTAAATATATATATATGTCTTACGATATGTATATCTGTAAATAAAATCAACAATATACAAACAATTATAATTGATGAAATATAATGGTTAAACATATATCTATATGTACTTAATTTTATTTATAAAGTGAACTTTGAGTGTGAATAGAAATGTATTTAAAATGTAGGCAATCCGAGTTATAAACACATTACCCTCTTCCAATAATAAAGTTAATTATTTCTAAAAAAAATGATGTATTTAACACCAAAAATGTGAATACTGTCTCTTACATAAAATATGCTCATATATCTTATAAAATTAAGTGATTCGTTTGTTTGTATAATACCTTTATATAAATCCTGGACCTATTATATGTGTAATTATTTCTTAATGTAACATAAAAAATACTTTAGGTACAGCGTACAAAAAATTAATAATACATTTTAATTTAAACAAAACTATATAGCTATTAATTGTTATATATTATTAAAAAAATAAATCTACAATATCTTATAGGTACATTGAATTAAAATATAATAATTTGTTTTCAGTTATTAATGTTAAACAATTGAATATCTATAATTAAATTAATTTAAGAAACTATTTTGAATAATCCAACATATTAGTATTAAACTTTGAAATAGATAATAGTAAATGTAGAATTTACCTACTCTTGCCTATTTTGTGCGAAAAGGTAGTCAGATAAATATTATAAATTGTAAATAAATCGATCGAAAATACAACCTATCTACTTTTTATAAAAAGTAATATGTAGATGAAATGGTTGAAAATAATATTATTTTGTTATAAAACACAACAGTAGTCAGTTTTATATTGAACAAAATTTGGTGTTTAGGTAACAATTTCATATCATAACTATTATTTTAGTACCTACCTATACTTATTTATTAAAACAATTTTTGTTTTTGTTTTTATTTTGATTGCATACAATACTAACAAAAACATAAAATAGGTACTTCACTATGTGAGATCTATGTATTTTTTATATAAACAATGACTTATTTGGTCTAAATATTATTTTCCACAAAATTAAGATTATATATATTATTACAATATTTTTTAAAATTATTAATATCACTTTTATTATAGGTACATATAATTTACATAAAATTTGTATTCCACGGTGAATAAAAAAATTATGTAAAATCGAACAAAAACTAATATATTTTTTTCTTATTAACGTTGTCTTAAAATGGCACACTTAAAAATGATAATTATTTAATGATGAATATTGAAAAATGTTAAATGTTTACGAAATTGTGTTTTTAAATGAAATGTCGTATCTATATAACTGATGATTATTATATAGTAAGTATTTAATAATTAATAAAATATATAGGTACGACTATGGTATGTATCATAATATTAAAATAAAAAAAAATGAAATATTAACAAAAAAAAAAAAACAAAAAACAAAAAACATGAGTTTGTATGGGTAAGTAAGAGAAATATAATCAAAATAACTTACAACCATAAGGGTAAAATGAATAAACAAAACCAAAGGTTGTTTCTATAAATTAGTACCTAGATAATGTAATAACTGATAAGTGATGAAACCAATGAAAAATGTAACAAATATGTTTTTCTGGAAGAAGAATTTGAAGCATCTTAGAAATAACATATTAATATAATTAGGTGTACTTGGTACAAATTCGTTGGACCACCAAAATTGGCACACTACCATATTGGTACTTATTATATATATAATATATATTATGCGTAAAAATAATTTTGATTAAATAACAATTATATAAATATATAATATGTAACGATAGAAAAATCATAATAACGGAATTCGCACGAAAACAATTAAATTATAATATATTAAATATTTAACTATATATTAGGGTGCGGAGAAATTCTCATAACGTTATAAATATGGGTGTAAGATATAGTGCATGTCATAATATATACATTTTTTATCATCGATCGTTTTGTGATAAAAGTTCAACCTCGATGACAGGAGATACGACTATTATTTATTGTGATATTAAGGAAATGTCAATAATATGTTATGGTTACATATTATTTTGGTGTGTGTAATCAGTTCACCTATATGGATACAACCGTAGAAAAATAATATTATTTCTAAAATGTGGTAATAGGAAATATAAATAACTATTAATACTATAATTGGGGTAGGATATACCAATAATGTGAAATATTATTATAACATCGAAATGTTACTTATGTAGAATTCATGAAGAGACGCATGATTTTTACACGGCCGTACTCTGGGTCTGTATGCGAACTTTTTTCACGCTTCCATTCCGAGACAAGGTGGGCGACGTACCGCTGAAACCGGGATTCTGAATACCAATGCCAGTTCCATTGTTGTTGGCTGATCGGGGTTTTTTCAGACTTGACCGCAACGGGCTTCGGATCACCGGTGTTATCGACGATCCATTTGAGCTTAATGTGGTGGTCATCGACATCATACTGCCATTAGTTGTACCACTCACACTGCTCAAGTATGGCTTACCACTTGCCACCGTCACTGCTATTGTATCTCTGCTATTACCTTCTAAACACAACAACATAATTTCAAATATTAAAATACGATGATTTAATATGTTTTATAATTTTCATTTTTATTCCCAGCTAGGAAATAAAACTTGTTTGTTATAAAAGTATTACATATTAATGGTTTCTTGTAGGTGCGTTTTAAAATATTTGTAAAACAGATATATGATAATGATGTAACCAGATGGACAATTATCGTATTTATTAACTTACTCGGGTTCATTGATCTCTTCTCTTTAAATGCTGGATTATTGAATGTGGTAGCTTCTACTCCAGATGGATCTCGATTACTGATAGTTGGATCACCACCCAAGCGACGAGAAAATATCAAATCATATATTGCAGCCACGAATAGTAAAAAGTTTAATATAATTAAGCCAATCTGTAAAATTATTGATTGTTAATCATACTATTAAATTACAATAAAAATTTATATCCAGACGACTAGACTCCAGTTCATCTGTTTTCATAGAAAACAAAATTTATAATAATAGGTAGAATTATACAGTCGCACTATTCAATTATAAGTATTATGTAAGTATACCTACTATAATTATATAGTACATAATGTAAATTAAGTCTGTTACTATAATTAGTTGTAGATATTCATTCCTTATTTATGCACAGGTAAGTTACATTATAATAAATACAATTTCAATCTATAAACATAGTTTAAGTAACAATAATGTATGGGTATTTTAGTTGGGTATATATATATACCATAATATTGTTACAATATTAGATTGTATATTATACATATCATTAAATTTTCATAATCATTAAATTTTAATACTTAAAAAGAAATCTAGTTTAATTTATATCACTAATAAGACCGTTATTCCTGGTAAATTTGTAAAGAACAATACACAATAAGGTTATAACGTATTTTATGCGTTTCCCACCAACAGCGTTTTAATTAGTTGTAACTAAAGCTCTAAAGGTGATGAAAATTAGAAGTAAAAGAATATTTACCATAAATAATTTTTATAAAATGTATACCAAGGTATAAATTTGTTTGTCTATTTGCTATTACATTCAAACTGTTGCAATATTAAGAATTGAAATATTGAAGTCTTAAATTTATTTTAGATTCTGAGTGAAGAAAATTTAATCAAAATACATGTCATAATATAGGTAAGCAGACTTTTAATTAATATTTTTCAATATTGATTTTCTCAATTCAATGATTTATAAATTTATAATGTATTTCAGTATGTACTTCGAAATTATTATTAAAATAATATGATATTTATTATTACTATATATATATTTTTATTAATTATTTATTTTATTTTATAAAAAACTTAGTTATTTGTTAATTACTTGGAAATATCTATAGGTACCATAAGATACAATTTATACAAAAATACTAAGAGAGAAAAGGGAAGGTTTAAATTGTATTTTATTGTCAGAAAGTAGGCTTTTTATTAATTTAAATTTGAATAACATTAAATTATCTTAGATTTTTATTTTAAGATTTAGGTTCCTAAGAAATTTATTTAAAAATATAAATGTATGTTCAGTTATTAAAAATAATGGAATCATGTATTCGTGTTATAATTTAAAATATACATTTATACATATAATTATACAAGTAATACCATAATATTAATTAAAAACTATCTATTAGCTGTAATCCCTTTAGTATAGTATATGTGTACACTGTCATCATAATTTTTATTTTCCGAATATAGTTCTTATAATCTTAAAAATATACACATTTATGTACCTATTTGTTTTATATATGTATAGAATTTCTAATTAATCTAATGTGTAAAATAGTTTGCTTTGCATATACCTGCAAATAAAATGATTCTCCTCGAGTTACTTGATAGCTGTTGTCTTTGTCGTCAGTTTGCAGAGCAAATAACCCAGCTGCAATAATTGCTAATAGAGCTACATAAAGAAACACAAGTTGTATTAATTACAAATTGCATTTGGACTACATACATATATCAGTGTTCATATAAATTCGTTTAGACGTATATTATAAAATAATATTTAATTTTATTACTTGCTGCAAATGCGAACACCAACTTTGAGACTACAGTTTTGCTATAGACAAACATCACTTTTTCTTTTGATACCACCATTGCTAACTGTAATATGCTTAATGCGCAAAATACAGCAAGACTTAGTGTACCAGCTATGGCAAAGTATCCAGCTATTTTTACAGTTTCTGTAGAAAAATACCGTAAAATATTTAATTGATAATTTATATAAATATATGCATTATATAGAACACTATTTAAACTTCATAACAAAACTCACCCACTGGACGAAACCTGGATATTGCGTCCCCACACTTTGTTCGTCCATAATATGATTGTTTGCACATTTGCCATGGTCCAAAATAACCACGATCGATTCCAGAAGTCCCAATTTCGGCTGAAACAGTGAAACATTTTATAAATATTCGTAATTTAATAAAATAAACATATTGATTGAGATTATTGTCTAGTTCATCAACGCGTATACCTTAAATCACTGGTGTTGGATAAATTATTATGATCACGCAATCGAATTTAATGTTGTTTTGTAATTACGTAACATACATTTAGTATGTACTATATAGAACTACACTCTACAGTATAGAGTTTTTTAAATAATATTGTTATTATAATATAAAATAGTTCAATGGAAATAAATAAATTAAACTATTTTATATAGTACCTAAATATAATTAGATACATACAATTTTTCCACATTTTGTTTTAAACAAAATTTATGAGCAATACATGTATAATATATTGTATATATGATAGACGATCGCCATATTAATTAGTTTGTCAATTGGCATCTATATACGAGCAGTAAAGTTTTATATTGATTTACAGTTTTAGGAATTTGTATTCAATTACTAATCGTTATTTAGATGATATGATTATTACATTAGTTATAATGATTTTATTTTCCCAAGACATGTTAAATTAAATTATTTCTTATAGAATTTAGACATTATTATTATTATTATTTTTTGTAAAATTGGAGCTACATAGTATAGGTACTGTATAGTATTTGTATGTACTCTAATAATATTTTGTTAATTATTTTTAAATGTTTATATTTACACCATATAATATCTAATTAATTATAAGTAGGTACCTATTGCAATTGTAGCATTTAATTTAATAATTGCTTGGATGTTTAATTAAATTAATGATTGCATTTAAATATAAATATTCTATAAATACTTGCAAATGTATAAAAAAATATAAATTAAAACAATTAAAAGAACCATAAATTGTAATGTAAATCAATAGTTCATGAATTAATAAACATTAAGCAGTACCTACTATATTTTCTTAATGAGTTAAACATCGTTAATATGCTAATGTTATCTTAACAATCATAACATAATATGATGGTAATATGGTATCATTATTTATTAACGATTAACATAAAATTAATCATTACAGTACTATTTGCCGTTGTATTTTGAAATATTAATTGTTATATTTATTTAAGAAACAAACAATGAGCTAGTGTTATTTTTTTAATAGTTTATTAGAGTAATTAGGTATAACTGTAAGACTGTAATACCTTGTTCTGACAAATGATACCCAATTTATTAACATTTAACTTGATCAGGTTTGGCAGTTCGAAAAACCATTAAGTATATGAATTAAAAAAAAAAAAACTAATATACTATAACATAGGTATAGTTAACCTATCAAACAGAGTAAAATATTGTTTTGTTTTTAAAAACGTATTGTTTACAACAAATTATAATATAATAAGATCTTTTCATCTTTTGTTAGTTATTTTTGTAGAAGTGAAAAATATTGTTGTTATAACATATTGTTAACTTATGAAGTATAGAAATAGCATAGTTTGAGTTTAGTGAACCCAAAATAATGAAAATATTTTTAAGTATGTTAAATGTATTATACCTGCCGATACTTAGGCATATATATATATAAATATTAGATTTATAGTTCTAACATATGATAAAATAATTTGTATATATTAAATAGACATTTAATGACAATATTAAATTAATTAATTTAGAATGTAACAACACATAAAGTATCTATAATATATAGTTATCAATAAAGTGACAATATTTACCTGCATATTTGAATACATAGTTACGGTTTTATGATTGCATTAGTTATAAATTATTATAAAATATAGAATACCTATATAAAGTATTTACTTAAATTTATTCAAATTGTTGTTGACTCTAATAAAATTGTAAAATGCCTTATCATGTTTTTAGTATATGTACTTAAATATAAATATAGTATATTAAATATAACATTTATATTCAACAAATACAAATACCTAAAAAAGTTTATTATTATTTACATACCCATACGTATTATTACTTACATAGTAGCTATCTATTAAAATATTTTTAAAAATAATTTGATAGTTTTAATTATAAATAATTTAAATAAATACCTATACAAATATATATATAGGTATTTATGATAATTTTTAATTAGGTACTTTTTATTCATAGATTAATAAAATTATTTGGATTAAATTTCGTATCAGTGACATATTACATGGGTAAAATAATCGAAATAATATTATCATATTTCAGAAACTAGCAGATATAATTAAAATAACGTTGTATTTTTCCGTTTTGTTTCGTTTTACAGTTAAGTATAAATATTTGCAACTATTTTTCAACATTTCTCATGGTCATCTGAAAATTAAATACTATACATTTAATAATCTAGATGTTTTTCTTTACATTTCGAAGTAAGACAACATCGACTATCGAATTAGCAATAGATACATATTTTAGTATCTATGTTTGTTACCTACGAGCTATGTTTGAAAATTTAGTAGTAGATATAATACATCTATATTTATTATTTACGATTTGGTCATTCAACGCGTGAAAAAATGTATGGTAGGTACCTAATGTTGATAATACGAGTATATTTATATACATAATATATAATTACAAATAATATATAAGTATACATATATATATATATATATATATATATATATATATATATATATTTATGTGTAATTTCATATTAGAATTTAATTTGTATAATTTCTTAACATAGGTAGAAGTACCTACTGTTCTACTCTAAAGTTTTGATGTAGTTTTATTAAATAAAATGTACACTTCAGGTCATCAGACTGCCACATTGCGTTGCCTTTAAAATATATTTCATAGAAAAATACCAATTTGACTCTCCATAATATTTTATTTTTAGTAGGTATACATTTTTCATATGAGAGTGCGTTCTTATGAAAGTTAAAAAAAAACGATAAGAGTCCGTCAATGTGATAAAAGAATTAAACACAATATTATAACCTGTGACAATGTGCCATTATAAAACTGACCTAAAAATGAACAAAATCCGTCTTAACCGTGTATTTTATTATGATCTAGAAAATATTTATATGGAGCTATATTAATTATATTGTTAATAATCTTATGGATATATGTATGTACACGATACACGTGTATAACAATCAAACATTATACTTATTATAATATAACCTACCTATGTACAACATAATATTAATATGATGTTTCGGTAATTATTCTGTGTATATAAGTGTAGGACTCAACAACGCGTATATAAATAATTTTAACTACATATATTATGGTATATTACGTATTATAACACTACAGAGTACGCGAGTCAGTGTCCTTCTGGCTATATAAATATATAATATGCGGAATTTCGTAAAATATGCAAGTGGGTTAATATTATAATATAGATATAGGTACAATCGCACGTTACCATTTACCTATACTTACCTATATACATTGAAATGTTATATTATTTGTAAATTTGTAATAATGTACAAATAATGAAATGAAACACAATATTATATAGGTATAACGTGATTACTAATTATAATTATAATTACTAATTACCTATAACTTATTCAAAAGTATATTCAAATTAAGGATTGAAACCTTTAAAGTTATATGAAAAACAAAACCTTATATTATTTTACCTACGTTAATTTAGATTTTTACTTATTAGTTGTAATAGTTGATATATTACGTTCTAAATGCTGCTTGAAAATATGTCAGTATATAGATACTATTGTTAATAGTTAAGAAATTTCGGGTTTTTGTGATTTATAACGGGTTAATTTATCTTTACAGAAAATATCAAGACTGTTCTAACACGATACAATTAATTCAGTTCGCACGATATCGTCGTTCAATGCATTACACATTTTCATTAATTTTTTTACCTCGCACCGCAAAAATGTGATATAATTAAAATATACAATATTACAGAGGAGAATATGTTATTTTAATATTATTAAATGTTATATGTTATATTCCTTAATATAGCTTCTGCCACAATGTCACATACAAAACAACTGTACTACCAATTGCTATTACAAATACAATTTTAAAAAAATGGTTCCTTAGAAATTTGTACCACTAATTTTATAAGTAAGACTTTGATTATATTATTAATATAATTTCAACTGTACCTACACTATGGACTTGTATATATAATATGCATATGATATTACATTATATATAAGCGCTGTGACTTGTGAGAGCATAAGAAACACTTAAAAAAAAATATTCGTTAGGTACACTGATTTGATACATGTAAATAAAATAAATAAATGTATAAGTTTCAGTATCGTTAACTGTATTCTGTTTTGGATTAATTATGATAATTATAATAATAGTTCAATATATCAATAATATATAATAATACTTATAGTAATAGATACTAAAGCCAATCATAATTTGATTAAAACATATATAACAACAAAATACAGGGTGATTAAAATTTTATGTTTTTAAAATGATGGGAATTACATTAATTTTCAATGTAATTTCTACATTATTTTTGTAATATGAAATTCACTTTACCATAAAATTAACATAAAATGTTGACTGATGCATACGTAGCCTTAAAACATTGTTAAGAATATGAAGTTATAATAGAACATTGCTATATTATAATAATAATTTTTTTTTTTTAAATACTCGTATTTCAATTAAATTTGATTTTTAGTCCTTACTCTATAAGATTTAATACGAACACGAATATTCATATTAAATTAGATTACTCAACTCACGATGAAAACGTTGTTTCAGAGTAAATATAATAATTATACTATATGTTATGCGATAATAATAAAACGAATACAAAAATATAACAGCTATTATATATTATTTTCCTAATATTATAAAAAAAACAAAACCAAATTCGATAATGTAGCAGCTATACTAAGCTTTAACTTACACGACTGACTAGTTAAATCTATATTATAGTAAACCTATAAACACAGATTTGTTAGTCCATAGACCATGATACGCTCAAAACGTATCCTTACGTATTATACAAACATTAAATATATTAGTGCATTACCTATAACACTAGACAAAACTAAAAAAACACGGCGGTCTTACAAGCTTTAAAACATGTATGAGTCAAAAAAAGGCAAAATATATATCGCGTGACCGAACAGGTGAACTTTAAAAACAAGGTTAAAAACCGTTTGGATGATGAAACGATTTGACGGCGGTAATAATGACGCTGAGAAATTATTTGTACCACATTGCGGTCGATAATATTATGTTCGTGTTAGACGTAGCTTTATATATTTATTATAATATTGACAATCGTCATGTTGTCTTATTTCAATATCCAAAGCCAAATATTTATTACAATAATAATAACAATATATAATTTCTATCAATATAAATAACACAAGCATTATAATATAATATATACGTACATAGGATTCGCAGTAACGTTGTAAAATAATGACGAACGCAATAAATTTCCGCGGAAGTATTTGAACGTATTATGTTATAGTATTCTTGCAAGTTGTATTTGTAATGCCTATACATCCACCACCACAATAAATTTTTTAGTATACAACAACAATAAACAATATGTATTTGTTGTTTGTTGAGGTTACAGTAACGGTATTACAGCAATATTGAAAAACTGCCGAAAGTGGAAAATATACCGTTCAAGGTTAAATTTAAATTTGTATTTCATGTTTATGTAATTTTAAGTGTAATATCATATCAGGAATTCTGAAAACATAAAAATCGTTGTATTTTTCTAATTATAGACGAGACTTAGAATTAATTTCACTAAAAATATATTTGCATTTATAAATCTAATTAAAGATTAAATTTTAATTAAATAGCCAAAATAAAAAAGCCGGGAAGTGAATTCTGAAATTAGTGGTGGAATGTTATTGTGTTATATAATTAAAAAATTTAAAGATTTAATTTAAGATTTGAATGCATTCGAAAAAATGATTTTGAGCAACTCAGTCAAATATTATATAATATATAAGTATTAATAATATTTATTGTTATAAATGTTTTTCATATATCAAATAATGTGGGGGAAAAAAAATTATTTACAGTAAAATAATAAAATCCTGCAAGTTCGTCAAAAATAAAGATTCCGTGAATTTTGCCATTTTTTGCCGTTATTAGTGATTTTTCTTGTTTTGTTAAAAAAATATTGACAGTAAAAAAAAGTGGGAAGATTTTGAATATTTCTCCTTCGTCCCTTCGGTCCTCGGAGAAATTAGTGGTTCATTATAATTAAGATTTGAATGCAATGGTATTACATATTATTTTGATTCTGAGCAAAACTCAAAATTCAAAATTTCATTAGGTAGTTATCATGAAAAATCTAAAATAAATTTTGTCAAAATTATGATTTTAATAAATTTCGCCGTTTTTTCAACATTTTTTGATAGTTTTTCTTTTCTTGTCGAAAAACTTTTGGGGAATTTAAATAATAAGCTAAATAAAGTACTAGCAAACTTTAGTTGTGGTAGTCGGATAGTTATTTCTACCAGAAAAAGTGTCTTCAAACTTTTAAAAATATAAAAATCAAACATTAATGTATAATGTTTAAGTTTGAAGACCTATTAATCAAAATTTGACTTTTGATTTTCAAAATATTTTGTGAATAAGTTAGGTTGTATATGAGTAGGTTTCTATAAAATTTTCAAATAGTTAAATACAAAACTGCAGGTAACATTAAAAATGTTTGGAAAAAAGTTCAAAGCTAAATATTTAGTTAAAAATCAACCAATCCGTTTCAAAATTTTACCATGCGTGTAAATTATCTATATGAATACTCAAAAATATTAATTAATAATTATGAAATAAAAAAATTCAAAATAACAAAAACCGTAATTTTGCCGATTTAACTGCATAAAGTACCAATTAGATGCAATTTTTTACTAAAAGCATACACTATTCTCGGTAATTGGACTATTGTTTTTACTTAAAAACATCCTTTTAGACATAAAGAAACACATATCATTCTAATCAATACAATAATTACTTCACTCAGAATCTAAAAGCAAAGCTATCGATTCTAAGCGTTCCTCCTTTGTCCTTTCGATCCTCAGAGAAATTAGTGGTTGAATGTTATTGTGATATATTATAATTATAATTTGAATAAATTAATTTTGTTTTCGAAAAAACGATTCTGAGCGAAATTCAGTTTATATTCATATACAATAGCTATATTAATATTTATTTTTTTAAATTTTCTTTATTTTAATAACGTTATCATTTATAAATTAGTTATCATAAAATAATGAAATTCAAGTTTGTTAAAAATTTAGATTCCGCGAATTTTACAATTAATAGTGATTTTTCTTATTTCATTTAAAATAAATATTGAGAATTTCAAAAAATGACCTAAATAAAAGATCAAATAGACAAAATATAGTGGTAATCGGACCATTATTTCTACTCGAAAAAGCATAATTAAAAAAAAGCACACATTAATGTAAAACTAATACATTCTTCTCTTCGCTAAAAATCTAAAATAATTTTACTATAATAAAACCATATTTTCCAATTTTAAATTTTAACATATTTACGTTAATTATTGATTGAAATGGGATATGATGTATTAAATTTAAATTTTTTTAACTAATTTCATAATATTTTCACTTTATAAGTGACCCCATCACAATAACATATAATTTTTAACAGTATAGGTAATACATTTATTTATAAAAATTTTTTCATTTTTTAAATTAAGTAATATGTACCTATAAGTGAGTTTAATAGAAATTTAGTGTTTATACTTTGTATTAGTTTAGGTAAGTTTAATAATGTTTTAATTAATTTAAATACAAATTAAACATTTTTACAAATTTCCCGCTAATATAATAATTTATTATATTCATACAATTTAATTAATACCTCTTGCAATGATAATTGTCTTAACATATAAAATGAACGATGTACCTATGGATACTTTATAGAATTAATATTATTACGACTATTTTATATTGTATATTAGTAAGAGATACATCGATTTGTAAAATACATATGACCTATAGTAATTATTTGCTAGGTTTAATACATGAAAAACTTAAAGACCACACACTATCATAAATATATAGATTTAATAGCATGATAGATGTTCAAATTTTATAATAGTGTCATCCTTTAGTGCTATGATTATAATATTTCTGGTCGTGAGAAACCCCTTTTGTAACCGATCATGTCATTGTAATAAAACTTCAAATACAGAATACACATGACGAATTTATATATGCTTCTATAGAATTTTGATGTGCCATTTGACAAAGATAATAATACGGGTTTTTTCTCTACTCTTTCAAATTAATATTACGGTTTGATTAGTTTGCAATCATATGTCTATATAATATTAAAGAATGAACATTCTTTATCGAACAATCGCCTCTAGAGAAAAAATGATGATAAGTCAAATAAAAATCACTAGGCCGATAATAACAACTAATTTATTTTAAAGTATATATTTATTACTGTGCAAAATAACACCTGCTTGACTTTTTTTCTATATGCCTATACTATTTTTTTTTACTTATCAATAAATTGCGAACTATTTACCAATTGATTATAAAATAACTTAAATAATAAAATAATTTAATACAATTTATGACAGCGTTACATTTTGTGTTCTCATGTCAACATCATTATAAATAACATTTCAAAGTTAATCGATTCAGTTATATTTTAAAATAATGATTAAATTATTTTATTATTTGGTAGTCCGAATATCAGATATTTGGTTTGCAGAAATATGGAGTTTTTTTATAGTTTATCCATAGATATTCAAAATTTCAAATCAATAATGGAAACATTTAACTCATCTTTGTAACTCTAAAAATTTGTTGTTCTTCCTATTCACATATGATTAGTAACCATGTGAAGTTATTGTTATCAAATAATTTGTTTAATATAGTAGGTACAATAAGTTAACACGTCATACATACTGTATACGACTGTATAGTCGTGATCAAATAATCAAAATTTCAATGTCTTCTGCATATGGGAACCAAGAATGACAGCAGGTAGTTTTTGGTTCAGATAGTTGTTAAAAAAGTATATCCATCACAATGGAAACTCTCTTAAAACAGATAGCGAAATAGGTATTAACATATTATATTCCTATTACATTTCTACAAAACAATCGAACTATCTGCATAGTTCTAGAGATAGCCTTATGGACATAATGATTTTGTTGTTATAATAGGTACCCAGTAGGTATACTATTTAAATTAAACTAAACAAATTGGTGAAAAAAAGATATTGTTACAGAAAAATATTATGTACCTTCATTTATAACTACAATATATTATAATATATTACTATATTACCTATATTATCTACCAATTTAAAACGATTACTATTTGTAAAAATACAACGTACTGTATCATAATAGATAAGTTTCAGAGATTAAAATTTCTTTACATGAATGTCTGTGCCTGTGTTTATTTATATTTTATTTAATAAATATAATGACAACTTTAATTGATTCGTGAATTTATTATAAATCATGACATTTTAATTTGATATCTATGTAATAATATTAAAAATAATTGTGAAATATTGTATAATTCAAATTGTTTTAAAATTATTATTCATATATAATAATGATATACAAATCCATATAAAATAATATTAGGTATAATGACATTTTTAGAAGAACAAAACTATAATAACAAATATAATGAACAACATTATAATTATGAGTCTTGTTGAATTTGATATGATTATATAACGAGTAACTACTTCAAATTTCATTAATATATTTAATAAAAATGTAAGTACTAAGGTTTCGAATTCAATAAAAAAATATCCATTCTAGTAGGTACCTACTTTACCACAATATGTGTAAACTAGACCGAAACCCTTTTACATATTTCAATTAGTTCAGAATGCGGACTAAAATAATATTTGCATGTAGTAAAATCAAATTTATATACAATAATAGTGTAATATAGTATAATATGCAATGTTACATACAAACGTACGTAATTTATTACCTATAATTGTTCTTATAGTAAAATTATTATTTTAAATAAATGACAATTAAATTTTAAAAGAATAAATAAATTACTACTTGAAAGATAAATTATATTAATATCAATAGTATCTGCAGGTATATTATATTGTACACATATAATTTGTTGGAATTTATTAAATAATGTAGGTAAATATCGAAGTGTAGAAGCATGTCGTATAGACGAAAAATGTAATATTTCCAGAGTATATTATGTACAAGTAGATATATTGTATATAGTTACAAATAATATATATATATAAACAACATAGAATTAAAATATTTATGTAAACAACAATAATACGAATATAATTTGTATCTGAAGTGGGTCAAAATAAGTGTTGGATGGTTTAACATTTAGCTGACCTATAAGACCCTTGACAAGTTATACTTTAAACTATAGTAGGTACTTTATTAGTCCTTTTGGTAGGTACATATATGAAATATATGAAATATAAAAGGTGGAGGGATGCATTCCCATGTATACCCTCCTCTTCAACAAACTGTCTGTACCTACAATATATGTATACAGTTTTTAATATCTCGAAACTACATTGGTGGTATTTTATGGATCTATACTTACTATATTTAGTTATTAATAAGTATCAAATTGTACATTATCATGATTAAATACTAAAAAGTAAAATTAACATTATCATTTTTTTACAAATTTTGTGTTCATTATGAAATAAGAATCAAACTATTTTAACTAAATCTACTATCTATATTATAAGAACAAGGTAGTACCTAGGACAATAATGTTATATAATGTGACGGTTATTGGTTATTGTTTAAGTACCGACAAGTTGTAATATTAACGTTAATACTCTTATAGACAATGGATGAATTATTGCTGTCGTTAAATTAGTTTTAATCGAATTTAAAAAAGAACACTTACTACGAATCAAAATTATATAGTGCGTAAACGATAATTGATTACACTTAATATCTATGAGTAGAACAATATTAATTGAATTTTGATTTTTTGGTTAGTTATATTTAATAATACACATTTAAATGGCCTCTAATTATTTTAACGTTAATTAGTTACGCGCAAGTCCAATAAATTTTTTTTTTTTAAATGGCAACCCCAAATTTTGATTATTAATCAACTTTTTCATATTTTTTCATGAATTTTAGTAGTTAAATTAACTTTCTAAATGCAAAATTAGCTGAGTTGTATAGCAATTTAAAGTTATTCGATTTTTTCGTGAAAATGTATGACATTTTTGATATTACATGGCAACTTTGAAATTTTAAAAATAGATTTAACAATTAAAATATTTACTTTATGTTTTACTAGTTTATTATTATTATATATAAATAATGCATATAACATATTATCGAATAACTAAATGTCTAAATAGATGATTATAGGATAAATATGGTATAGTATTGTATGTATAACTATATGATTACATCTAGTAAAACTAAAGTTGTATCTATATAGTATTTACATACTTTATTATAGTAATTATATATCATATGCTTTTGTAAATTAGGTAATTGAATATAAATAAATCGTATGATAAATAAAATATCATTAATCTCATTATTTGAATTACTATTAGGTTACAATAAAATAATGTGAAATATGAAGATATATGAAATTTGAACTATTTAGTATTTACAAAAATAAAAAGAATAACAATTTTAAAGAAGATCAACAGTTAATGTATATAATATAAAATATTAAAAATGTTTATTTAAAAAAAATAAACTGTTTTGGTTTGATGTCTGATAAAAATATGTTTTATTAAATTACAAAATATTAAACATATTTATATAATATTTGTTGTTTTTCGCTTCGTCTATTCTGTATAGTACTGGTGGAACTGTGAAAGTTTTTCGGTCATCGAACGGGATAGTGTTGTATAATTATTTAATTTGGAAGTCATAGGTAATAAATTATTGCAATAGAAAAAAAAATTCTTAAATAAGATCAGTTATAGTTACCTACTTGTATTAATTTAATTTATAATAATGACTATATTTTTATTAGGTGTCTTAAATTAATATTTTTAATTATAATATGGTTGTCATTATATAAGTACAATTAATAATATTTTTAATTGAAAACAATAGGTACATAATTTATTAAATTAAATTTAACCAAAATTACATTTTTAAAGGTTTATTAAAAATTATTATATAAAATTGAAGAAACATTTTGTTATACTTGTAATACAATCTAAGGTAATCTAAGGCATATTTAAAATTAAAAATTGTATTTTATTAACTAAGGAAAAAGTAATATTCTTTAAACATTATACCACTTCATAATAGTTCTTCATAAATAGTATTTATTACTTTTATAATTTTTAAATATCTAATACTTTTTACATAAATTAAGTGTTTATGACATTTAACTTTTGATAACAAAAATCAAAAACTTGTTAAATTTGTATAATTTTTTATAATAATTTTGAAAAATGCATAATATTAGATTGAAGTTCGTTTATAAATGTTATATTCACAGTTAACATATTTTACTAAAAATATGAAATCAATTGGCCGATATCATTTAAATGTGACCGAAATATGTTAATACTTTTAGGCTATATAAGATGACAGAAATAAATACCAACAATAATTCCAAAATTATCCACTAAATGTTGTTGGGAATAGTATAAATATAAAATAATTATAATCACAACAAAACAAAAATATACAATACTCAAATAAGAATATATCTATTTTACTTTAACTTCAATATTTTATAGTTCATACTATAACACATTGGGAACAAGAAACATAAATTTAAAATTTAAAACAGAAACAAGAACCAAATTAACAATTTGTTTTTTATTCTGTTATCCTAGCAGGTCCATGAGTTCAATAACCTGATGGTATACAGACAATGTGCATTAACTATAAGAGTAAAATCCATGGCCCCCGTGGCATGACCACGTTTTATTTACCTGTCCAGCACATACATATTTTAATAACCTTATACCCCCCCTCTCTTTCCAGTTCAGTGTCATCATTATTATATTGGTGCGTAATTTAACAACGGGAATATTCTTTAACAAAATCATCACGTTCATTATTCTGTGTGCAACGCAATTTATATAATTATATTTATTTTTTTAAACAAAATTTTAAACATAGAAAATAATATAATACGGCTAGTTAAAAAACTCTTTTTATATTTTAATTGAAAAAAAAAATGAGATAAATATTAATTAATTTGTGCCGACTTCTGTTATTAGGTAGATAGTAGCATTGATTTTATAATAAATTACAATTACTAATGGTCTCTTATAAAATTCATGGGATAAGTAATAAAGTATTAGTAATAAAAATAGTTATAGGTATAGTATAATTTGTACTAACTATAGAAGTATAGACATTGATATTGGTATAAAGCTACCTATATAAAACGGAATATTCAAATATAACAGAGCTTTCAACCATATTTATTTTTTAAAGTTAATTTAAATTGTATAATATACAAATATAATAGTTTTAAAATTAATCATTTAACAATAAATTATCTTTTATTGTGATCAAAATAAACTGTTATTTTTTATTGCTAATAATTTAAATATGACTTTATTGATATTGAAATATATATTGTTATAATAATATAAATCATAATATAACTACTTTGTTTAGTGTTATCTATTTTATTTAGTATAAGTCCATAAAGAAATTTAAGAAATATATTTTTTATGTAATTTATATTAAACAGTCAAGAAATAAATAGATCCATAATATTTTATAAGGAATAACTACAAATAATTTAGTAATCTAGTAGCTAAAGGTTCATTAATAATACATTAATAATAATAATATTTTTCTCATAGGTATTTATAATTTCTACTTAGTTTTTAATGTTAATACAAAAATGCCTATATTAATATGCCAATATTTTTAGCTAATAATCATCACAGTTGGCACGTGTCCAGTGAGTTACATTTCTATAAAATAAATTGTTCTACCCCTTTATAGATTAAAACTTAGTACTTAAATAATAATTGTTAAATGTAAACATAAAAAAAACAAATGTTATATAAATAATACCTATATTACAATAATAAATGAACGATAACATTAAATTTTAAATTGAAAAATAATCTATATAAGTAAAAAAATAGCAATAAAAAATTATAAGACTAACTTAGAAATAAATAAAACAATCAAGCAGTTAAAATATATTTATTTAAACAAAAATTTATTTTAAAATAACGTTAGTTTAAATTTTAATATATTATAAACATATAACAAAGGTGTTATATTATTTTTAGTACATTTTAGAGTTGGCAATATTGTATAATATGTATATTATGTATATATATAATAAGTTTGTATCAAATGAAATTAATTAATGCTTAGTTGAAAAGTTATGTTTTTTTTTTTATACTTTTATTTTTTTCGAAATTAATGCAAAATTAATTGGCATAGGTACCTACAAGTATATGTATAGTAAAATTATCATTTTTTATAGATGTTAATAAACAAAAAAAAATGGTGTTATTAATTTTAGATTTTACTATATGTACATAATACATTATACAGGTATCTATTTTTTAATTTCATTTTTTGATACTACCTACGTATACATCAAACCAATATTTTACAATTATATATTTAATAATAAATTATTAACAATTAACTTAAAATATTTTAATAGTGTAACTAAACAATAGATATTGTAATAAATAAGTTATAATAGACCTTAAAAATATCTGTTTTTCTACCAATCACAAGTGTACTTATACCCAATCACAGTGTTCTAAATGTATCTTTCTATACACTATGATAGAATTTTAGTATATTTATGGCCTATATATTTATAGGTAAAGTTAATAAAATAAGTATACTAAGATAGAAAACTAAATATTAAGACACAATGATGATCTATATATTATGTTATTGTTACTTTATAATCATCTTAATAAAAAAGTACGTGTCAATTAAACAAACGGCCATTTATTATAATGAGTCACACAAAATGAATCATGATAAATAATCTTAAAAAATTGTATTTTATGACTTAACCACAGCGTGAATTTTTAGATTAAAAATATAGTAAAATTGAACAATTAAGTTATTGTCGCTTATTTTAACGTTGTTATATAGATATCAGTTATAAAACAAATTATTCTATATGTATTTCACAATACATCTTTATTAAACTTCAATTTATAATATGAATGATGTTACAAATATAGTATATGAAATATGAATAACATGTAAGCTACCTATATATATATATATATATAAATGCATACATTTTAGATTTAACTAACACTAAAACACTACCTACTAAAGTTCTAAGTTGTATTATTCTCATAATAAATTATACGAGTATTTTTTTTGGTGATGCATCTTAAATATTTTAAATATAATATTATTATTATAGTAAATATAGGTATACTACATTATTTTATATTATCTTTTTCTTTTTCTATAATTTTTTTTTAATTTGCCTTACATTCCAAATAAGATGAGGTCGATCTCCCCCTAGTACGACAGGTAGATCTAGATCTAGATCTAGATCTTGGTCTTCTATCTCTCGTCAACTCAAACCGACTATCTCTCCTATTCAATTTTTCTTCGGTCTTCCTCTTCCTTTCATTCCATGCATTATATTTTTATTTCTATTGTTGACGTGCGGTATTATTTTGATTTTATTTATGATAAGAATGTAAGAAATACGGGCTCGGCTAATGCCAATCAACTATTAAAATTTTAGTCACGTTTGTACGTAGTAGTCGGCATTACCGCGTTAGTATAGGTAATATAATATATTAATGTAAAATAAAAGGTTTATGACCGAAAAGTCGAATTTTTAACATAAATCTCATTAGGCCATCAACTATGTGTGAACTACACAACAAGAAGCATTACAGTTCACAACATCTATCACAACTCTCCATCGTCTCTAAATCTTCTCATATTATATTATATATAGCTTATTACAATATACATTCAATTTGTATGAAAAAAACCCCTTAACATTATAACTTATAATTCTAGTTACAATTTTATAATTTATAATTAACCTAGTTACTACAGTTAGAATGTTAGAGTACCTATATAATTTAACAGAACTATAGTAGAAATAAAGAAAATTGTTATTATAGTACATTAATAATGATTATTTGTCCTTGAATTGATATGTAATATGCGTGCAAAATCAAATAGTGTGATAATAGGTAATTTGTATAGTTTTTTTCTTTTTTCTATTAAACAATTACAATATTTCAAAATTTAAAATGATTGGAGAAAAAATATTATGTGAATAACTACTATACAATTTAGTTATATTATATTGAGATTTTGACTGATGTATGTACCTACTACCTATAGTATGTATGCATACTGATAACATTTCCTAACAGAGGTTACTTAAATGTCAGTAATTTATTTATATATATATATATATATATATATATATATAACGAATAATTTGTTTTATTTATTTTTGGTGGTACAATATGCATATTTGCTTACCTTGAGGACTTTCGAAGTAACCCCATAATGGCAATCCAATGGCTGTAGCGGCTAGTGTAAAACACACGAAACCTAGGAACGCCACACCAGACGAATACAAAGCTTTACTTTTGTTTGGTTCAGCCATTTTACACCAAACCACATGGTGTTTCCCGACGTATCTTTTCCAGCCTCACACGCAAAATCGTAATCGGTGTCATTCAGCTGTCCGATCTACCCCACGTCCCGTCATCTATTTTTTTAGTATTCGTATCAACCATATCGAAAAATATGTTGGCCATCATCTAGTAACAAAACAGAAACGATTTTGTTTTATAAAGTTTCGTTGAAATCTAGGTTTTAATCAATTATAATTACATAATAATTAATATTACAATATTACGAGTTTATTGAAAATATTTTATTACTTAGTCCAACTGTTAAATGTATTAAACAAATACTATATTATGTCCAAGTACAAATTTAAATAATGAAAATAAGTGTATATTTGTAGGTCATAATAATTATATTAACAAAATATTATCGTCTATGTGAAAAATAAAAAATAAAAAAACAATATAAGGTTTAACCGTATTATTTCATTATTTCATATTTACATATTATATTACAATATTGTTTAAATTTAAAACTATACTTATCCGAGAACCGTTAAACTATCCCTAAATATAGTTTTCATCTGCTGTTAAGTCCCCAGTAAAATCCCACCACTCTATCAGTCTGATGTACAAGTAAGGTGTTGTATAAATTATAATATACTTATTGCTTATACCTAGATTGTATATATACATACTGTAATAATAATAGGTACACTGATATACATTACGATATCCTGATCGAACTAGTTTTCAATCGTATTCTATAGATTTCTATTTATTTTATTCACAATCGCTATTTTTCTCCTTACTGTTATACGAGTAGTCTTACTACCAGTCCCAATATCTCTTGTAGTATTTTTGTTTATTCGTTGTCCATTATTAAGTAAAACAAAATACCACAAGGAACAAACATCGTAAACTATCATAACGTAGATGGAGAATTGAGAGAGTGTTACATTATTATATAATATAATGTCTGTTTCTATGACTCTACTATATTTTGATATTTACGTACGTATACAGAATGTCTCTCTCAATGTTTTTTTTTAAGTTTCAATACGCCACCATTCAAAGTTCATCCATATTATAATCATATTATGTTAATCACCAAAATAAAAATACTTTTATAAGAAATATTTTTATATTTATGTACGCTA
Source organism: Eriosoma lanigerum (assembly GCA_013282895.1). Lineage (NCBI taxonomy): Eukaryota > Metazoa > Arthropoda > Insecta > Hemiptera > Aphididae > Eriosoma > Eriosoma lanigerum. The sequence goes on from CM023361.1 coordinate 18,156,035, forward strand.
TAATCCGATTTCCTATTTTTTTTTTTTTTTTGGATTTAGAAATTTTACTAAATACATATATATTTTGAATGTTTATATTATCTATTATGTTTTAAAATACACCAAAATATACGTAAAATAAATGTTAAATATTATCTCAGTATATCACAAAAAAAATAGGTATATGAGTTTAAAATAATGTAATATAATATAATATAACACAAAGTTTTGTAATATATATTTTTATTTTAAATTACCAAAATAAACACTATGACGAAATATAATTATTACTTAATAATTAAATACCTATATGGTATCTACGTCATTATATTATTTAATAATATGTATTATAAAATGAATAATAATTAAATTATATTTTTTCAAAAAATAGTTCATGTATACTATTAACATAACATAAAATATTAATATAGTATATACTATATTATGACGTTAAGAAAAAATCATAATGTAATTTCATATTTAATTATTTCTAAATACAATTATGAAACACATACTATCATTTTGGAAAAAAAATACTTCTTTAAATTATTAAAAACTTTAATATGAAGTTATTCGTGAGAACACCCTGTATAATAGTCGAGAGTTACAAAAAAATAAATGTGTGCGACGACGCGTTTGGTTCATAACCACTACCTACTGGTGAAAGTATTTTTTTTAAATATAATATACTGTGTGCATTATTCATCAAAACATAATCATAAAAAGAAGACAAAGACAAAATTTGAACACATATGTGACGTATTTAAGAGTGTAATTCCATACCATGTGTAGTGTATCGTGTGTGGAATGTATCTATCTAAAATTGCTAAATATTTTTGTTTAAATATTTTTACTTTCGAAACAAATTAAGATAAAATATTATTTCTTGAAATATCTTAAAAAAATGATCAAATAATAATTATTTTATAAAATAGTAAGATTTTTATAATAAGTATATTCTTATAACATAAGAATACTACTATTTTATATATATTTTTATACTTTAAATTTTTAAAAATAACTTGAAATAATATTATTTGTTTGTCTAATAAAATTGAAAATATGCAGAATGTTATTGATTAGATTATAGATTTATATAATTTTATTTTCAATTGTAATATCAACATATCAAGAATACGTAGAAATTAGAAACACACCAGTAATAATAATAAAATTAAAATATATTAATTTTTCTTTAAGTCACTCAATATACAAATATTTTTTTTAAAAAAAAAGTAATTTGTAAATTTTTTTAGTAATGTGCATATTTATACCATTATAAAAGTTAACTATAACAGTCAATGGTCGTAATCGTTGCTTAATTTAAATAAATATAAAAAATTAGAAAGTATTATATAGACATTTTTAATAAATTATTTTTGTTATCCATAATTTATTTCTTAAAGTAATAATTGATGTATTCGAATATTTTAAACAATAGTATTGTAAAATAGAAATGTGTTTTGTAGTAATTATTTAAAAAAAAATATTTTAATTTTACAATCATATAAGTAATGATTAAAAATATGTATTGATAAATTGTTCAATTCAAATGTTTTCCTAAATTACATCTTACCTACTATTTTGTTCAAAATAAATTCCAGTGTTAGAGATAAATTGATGATGGTCAGAAGTTTTAATAAATAATAACAATATTTTTAAAAATATTAAAAAATAATATAATAATAAAATGTAAATATATTAACAATAATTAGTATATTAAACAAACTTTTATAAAATAAAAAAAACGATTGTACTATAACTTATTGTAGATAATAGATATTTTTCTCATGTTGTTATATACCTATATATGTTCATACACCCATAAAAAGTTATAAAAAAAAATATAAAATTATTGTTATGCTTTATTTTAATAACTATAGTCTATATTAACTAATATAAAAAATGTACTAGGGATTTTGAAAAACAATGTATTTCTTTAACGTAATTAATTGCGTTTATTTATGTTTACTTATAAATTATAATTATATAGTAAATATTGAAAAATAATTATGATAAAAATGACATAAATAATTTAAACAAAATATTAATAAATTGTGTATATTATTAATTTATGACATTTTTGTTTTGTTTTTAGAATTTACTTTTGAATATTATGTTTTGTATAGTAGCTATCTAAAATGGTTTGAAACAAAAGGAATAAAATTGTATATTAGTTTTAAAAGTTAATAATTCATTTTATGTACTCTTACACATTACAATATAGGAACACTAAATACGCAATTAGGGACTTAGGTATATTTTAGTTGTTTAACTCAACGAACGTAATTTATTAACCCCGGCCCACTTACAATGACACAGTTAATAGTCTCTACACCTATATGACTATATTAATATAATATAAGTGATGTTTTGTAATTTAACATCAAAAGCTATTAATAATTAATTATGACCATTGATTATTGTTTGTCCTAAATAGTTTTCCATAAAATATCTTAGCAAAAGTATTTGATAGAATTTGTAACTATATATAAATGGTATAAGGTATAAATACCTATATATATATATTAATAATAATTCATTATTATTATTATTTATACTTATTAATAAAGTGCTTAAAAGACTAATAACAATATTGAGAATAAAAATTATTTTTAAAAAAAATATTTTTATTTTTTATGATAAAATTATTACCAATATCAGGTATATGTAAAAAAAAGTTTTCTATAAATATCATTATTATTATTTCTTATTAAATGTTTAATCACTATATTATTAAAAAAATATCTAATAATATAATTAAGCATATCTAATATATAACTTTAAATTAATATTTAATAACTCAACTACTTACTATACTTATCTACTTATTATAATTTTAGTATAGATAATAATTTATAGACGACCATCACGTCATTTAATTTAATTAAATCATTCATAGTTCTTGATATTATTTTAAAATTCTTTCTGACTAATTTTAATTCACATTATAAATGTATAGTTGGTAATAGTTTTTCATTATATATATTGCATTTTTTGTTGATGATCCGAAATATAAATTATGTAGGTAGGTACCATAATTTATATGTAATATGACCAAATTATGTAGTCTCGATTTGCATTATAAGAATTTTCTAAAATTTAAACATTCATACGAATAAAATATTATTGTACTTATCTCCATAAGCAAAAAAAAAAATAAAAAATTATAGAGCATGCATTTATCATAATTCATGAATGACCTACAATTCATTATAAGAAATTAACATAATAATTCTCGAAATTGAGCCTTTAATTAGGAAGCATTTTATTATTAGAATAATTAATTGTATGTAGAAATTATACTTCACCAAAACTATAAGTATATATCAATACTTACATATAAATAGTATAGTTAATATAGATATATGGATACCTATATACGTCCATAAAAATTATGAACAATATGCATTGATAATGTATTGATGTTCAAAATAAGCATTAAATAACATTTTTCTAAAATCACTTACAATAGTCCTGCCTCATTACGATATTAAAATAATGATAATTAGTAATAATAATAATAATGATAATAATAAAAATAATTGTTCTTTGTTTACGGCATATAGCTTATTATTTTACATTTAAAATTAAAATTCTATACAGAACAAATGTATTTCCAACAAAAGTGATGTTTTTATTTACTGTAATAGTGTAGTCTGTAGATACTATTATAATGTAGTAAATATTTATACCAAAATACTGATGGGGTCAAGGTGAACTTATGTGACAAAATATTTATTTCAAAAAGGAAAAAAAAATATCTTAGTTTAGTACACGTTCATTTATTAACCATATTACTAGAAATTACAATATATATATATATATATTATTTAAATAGTTAAATTTATCTAAAATAACTATAAAATCATTAAATGTATTAGTTTCTTATATTAATACAGTTTAATTTTATAATTGATAATTTTACTACACGTAGTATATACAGCGAATATATATGTATTATATATTTTTATATAAATAAAAAAATTAGATAAGATATAATATTTAAAATTTGAAAAATAATACATATATAGTATCTACCATATAATATATTATATTATGTTTATATATTGTGATTTGTTTTATTTTACGAAAGTCAATAATATAAGTAAGTTAGTAATAATAATATAAATAAATATAATAAAACATTAAAAATTAAAACTTGCCACTTGGTTATTTTTGAATAATGCTACTGTATACTCGTATGTAGTATTATGAACTAGTCGATTTAGAAACATGTTAATTTGTATATATGTATTATATAACAGTTATATAATTGTTAAAAGTTCCAAAATGACCTTATTTTGAGAAACAAAAATTAAAATCGTTGACTTTCTATAGAAATTATAAATTTATAATTTTTTAAATAAGACAAAACACCATTTTATCTAATATAATATCGTCTATTATCGTCCACTTGTTTTAAAACTTTTAATTTTTCGGTAAAACACTAGCAATAATTATAATTTTTATTTTATTACACTGCAATGGTAGGCTAATTAGAATCAAACTTTATGACGACAGGTGTTATACACATGCAATAACCAAAAGTTATAATATAATAAAATATACAAGTATACAGAGGTGTATGAATGAAAACTTATCGAGGGTCACGTGAAATAAGTATAAATGAAACCAGCTGGTCATAAATGAAATAGCCAATTAAAATTAAAATATTAACTGCGTAAAATGAGAAATACCTATATTATAAGAACGTTGAGAATTATTCGTAATAGTCATAAACATAATACCTAATGTATTATTGTGTGTACCTATTAGTAATAGCCAATAAATAAATTGTAATAATATTGAAAAAAAATATAAGAATTTTACATAAAAATTACATTTCCTAAGGAAGAGTGTTGAATGCGATAATGTTATAAGTACTATACGTCTATACTTAATAGTTATATAATATAAGTACCCATGCAGTCATGTAGAGTATGTAACTGTTTAATAGTATATTTAGTAAAACTACTAAAACTCATTGTTTTAAAAAGTTAATTAGGTCTTAGAAATACTTAAATATAATATTTACCAATTATATTTTACTAGACATTTTTTGAAAATTGTTTTTAAAAAATATTATAAATACATTAATATAGGCTATTATTTTTAAAAACTATTTTTATTTTGACACTTTAAAAAATATTTTAGTTCTAAAAGAATACACAAAATACCTATACAAGTATAAAATATAAAACAGGATACAGATAAAAAAGACAGATGACTTCCTTGTAAAGCCTATTTACCTATATTGTATATAGATTTATAGTAAGCCGAAGCCAGAATTTAATATATAATTTATTACTACCTATATAACGACCTTATTATTACTTTTTAAAATAGGTAAGTGTTAAATATTAATGCTATACATGTATGACTGTAGAGCGTGACACAGATTGGATTAAACGTTACGACTACTGGTCATCTAATGACAGTTAAGAAGTAAGTTACGAATATTTTGAAATAATGCTAATTCAATTGTCATTATTCCTAATTCATCAACTAAAAAGGAAACTGTATTTAAAATGTATTGAAATAATACCTAGGTACGCATAGGTTTTACTATAATATAGTATATATCGAGGTGTATATTAATGTAAGTTGAAATTAAACATACTTTATGTGATCGAGAAAGTAAATTTTTCATTGTTATGCTCAATTTACAATTGATTTTGTCGGGTTAAAAAAATATTATTGGAACAAATTCGATTACGTAAACTCGGTTGAATATCATCAGGATTGTGCGTGTATAAACGATTCGCGTCAAATTATCTATAGTTACCTAACTCCAATGTAATTCGACAAACGTAACGGTCACAAACGAATAAGCAACTGAAAATATTTATTTGGTCTATTGGTCAGTGCTAATCATTATGTCATCAATATTGTAAACACTTATTGAGGCAATAATATCCTATATATTTAAATATACCTATAGTCAGTTGGGTCTAGTTATCGTTATTCATAGTAACAGTATGATTTAGTTATTTTAATCAGAATATAAATATCTGAATCCTACAACATCAATGGAATATATAATAAAATCTATATAGTATTATAGTGGTACATACCTATAATATATTATATTATATATATAACATTTTTAGGTTGATTAATAATTCTTTATTATAGTTATATGATTATATTTAATACCTATCTATATCGTATAAAGTTAAATAAAATTAAGATAAATATTTTGAATAATAGTCATAATTCAGTTAAGTAATAAAAAATATATTAGACATATTGTATATTTCATACAGTATTTGTTTAATATTATTTGTGAAAGATGATATTTGTTATCATATTTCTCTTATACAAGTTACGTGTAATAATTTTCTTGACTACCTCAACCTAGTTTTTTTTATTATATTAGTAGCAATTTTAAAGTAGGTACTCTTTAAAAACTCTTTTGTCAATTAATTATTTACTATCGTATTGTACATCCGTCCTCCGTCCTAATACATGTACGTTTCACTCGCGTTGCTTTTGGCAAATTGCTATTAATGTTATTTATGCTATTAAACCTATACGACGTATGAATGTATGTTATTTATTTTTTAAAACATTTTTATTAGTAATCACTTAACTTAAATTAAGTTCTGTATAGGTTTTTGGATAATAATTAAAACCTACAGTTATTTATTTGTTTAAATAGTACACTAATCTGACACTTAGATGTTACAAAATAATACAATTAATATAATAAAATAATATAGGTACTGTGAACTTCATTTACTTTGTTGTGTATTTATTTTAATATTATGTACATTTTTTTCACGTCAATTATTTTAAAACGTAAAGGATTAATGTTTAAGTAGGTTACTTCTCAGACTCAGATGATTTTTTTTAATCAATTTTAAACCACATTAAATTGTTTTTGCTCTTTTTCAGATTGTTTATATTAGTTAAAAATTTTAGGTATAATATAGTAGCTATATAATAATTAATTTTTTTATTATTTTATCTTTTTTTTTTTTAAATTTAAATAGTAGTTGGTATAGTAATATAGATTATAGACTATAGTTAATAATTTTTGAGTAATCAAAATATGAGATGATATATCATTTTTTAAACTGTTGGCAGCAGGTACTTATGATACAAACCAATTGATTAAATTATTCATATAGACACATACTCCCTTAAAATATCATTAAAATAAAACAAATTATATTATCATTGTAAAATTAACATGTTGCAACTAACAATCTTTCTTTAGCAGTGCTTAAGTTCTTTTACAGGGCTAACCTGTAGTTCTGTTACTTTTTTCAGAAACTAAAAAATACTAAAATTATAATTATAATATAGGGAACCATATAGTCTATCTATAAGTAATTCGATAGGTAACTATCTCGAAAATGCATTTTATCAATAAAAAATATCAAACAGGTAACCTAACCTAACCTACCTAGTTATTCTAAAACGTTTTTTTATTAATGAAAACCTTTTCTGTTAAAATGTAGTATATGTTTGTTTTATTTTTTAATTAAAATACAACCAAATTAATATTATAGTTATAACTTAAAGTTAATCTAATTGTCAATAAACCAAAATGAATGAACTAATGAACTATAACAACAACACGACGAATGATGTAACAGCAATATTTTTCAATAATTACATTTTGTCGACTTATAAAAATATGTACCTATCTAATATGTTTAACAGTTGTGAAGTAACAGTAGTCTATTCAGTGAATAGTATTTAGTAGATACAAAAATTAATGGAAATAGTTTGATGTAAGGATAATATATAGGGTATATTATTGTTTCAATTAAATATTAGTAAAATAGTTTTGAGATGATAATAGCGTATATTATTATACACCTAAACGATAAAAGACAGATTGTAAATTATATAACTGAATGTTATTTACACAAAATAACCTTATTATATTAGTTTATTTAAAAAAAAAAGGAGTATTAAATATTTAAATAGTACTGTACAGGACGTGACAGGGCGTAACAAAACCGAAATCAAACTTTAATAATAATAGTTCAATTGTACACCGTTTGATAGTTAAGTAAAAAACGTTCTAGTTTTATTACGAAATGGACACGTACCTATATAGTCATTTAGCCTATTGAGTCATATGATGACCGCGACAGGTACCTAGGTGAAACATTACTAATTTCAGCGTATTTTAGAGATAAGTATATACGGAAAAACGGAGATTTATAATAATTGTTAATTGTGGCTTGTGAATGTATGATATACTTATTATATATTTCCGAATCGATGAGATTCTAATTCGCGACGAAAGAATTATACTTACTATATTCACTATATTAATTATTTATTATATTCATTACAGTAATATGGCCTAAGCCCATTATAATATGTGAAGAACAGTTTTTTCTTTTATATATATATTAATTATTAGCTAGGTAACATACAGGACACAGGTGTTTGTGTATAAATCGTAATACGCATTATGCACACTGACCAGGGGACTACTATTGTGTACCTACGTCGTGCGTGAATGAGAAACGCGAAAGGAGGACCAACGCTCTAAAGTAAGACCGAACATTATAGTAATTATTAATTATATAATAATTACTGTAATAAAATATGCGATTTTATTTGATATTTTCAATGTTATTATTGAATATAATATATTATTTTTTTACTTATTGCGAAACTAGCAATATGTTATATTATTATATAGAGTTTACTGGATGCGCGCGACATGTTCAAGTAGTGGTGATTATTTTAGAAAAAGTAACTCTCCGGCATTCGTTTTATTATTTTTATTTTTGACGCAATCGATTAACAGTAGAAAATCGGTTGCGAAGGACGATTGTACGTCAAACGTTCCCGCTGACACGCATACACCTACACTATAGCATACATTATATTATACGAACGTTTGTCCGTAATGAATAATATAATATTATTATAGGTAGAGGTAACCTAACCTATCAATTCGATGGCGGTTGTTACATTTAAAACGGAAAAGTATTTTTTTTGCGTTTTGCGTTTAGTACGAAACGGGTAGTTTGGTTAATTACGTAAAAAATGCAAATAATGAGCAAAAATTATTCAATGTATATTACTATAATCTATATAGATACCTAACTATAATATTATATCCAAATATATTTATATATAAAATGTAATGTAGTATAATATATTATATTATTATTGATGGAAAAAAACGTGTGTGACTTACTTACTGATAAATTAGGTACTGCCTAAATTTCAGCATCACTAACAGCATATAGATATCTGGCTATTACCTCACGTAACTTGTATAAGTACCTATTTATATACTCGCGAAATTTTACTATTTTAGAATATAAGAAATGATGTTATTATGTGATATTTAATATTACGGAATTTACAATAACACGACAATCGTATGCAAAATGATAACAATGTTATTATAATATTTTAACAGATCGGTACGTAACCACGTAGGTACGCGCGCATAACAACTTACTGGTCATATTACACGTCGCGTCGCTGGTACACTGCTGGCAAACGGTGTCGCAGAGTAGGCCAGCAAGCTCTCTCTCCGCGGCGGCTGGCGATGGCGGTGGAAATAAAACAAAATAGGTATATATATATTATAAATGTATACACGCACACACAACAAAACAAAACCTGTCTAGTAGTGGGACGGGCGGTAGCGGTGAACATGTATACGTAACCAACAACACACACAAGCGCGCGTTGCGGCGTCGACCAGAGTATACCGCGGTCGTAGCTCGTACTTCGTAGTTACAGGTACTAATATACCTCTTTAGTCTATGGCTCCATACGACAATACGCTTATACCTATTGGCAATTACCTATAAGACTATAAATATAATATAATATATTAATATGTATATCCGTGTACCCAGGTATCATACATTTGTAAACTTTGCATCTTGCAATAATAATAAAAAATATTAGAAATTATTATTAAGTATCAAAATATATACACTCGCACGTACATATCTACATTTTACACTACACTACTTATTTATTATTTAATTATTATAATAGGTATTTCGTAAGCACTTGTGCGCAATATTATTATTCTTGTTAAATTGCATTATATATTTATATAGAAAATAAAACTGGTAACGACAGTCGACAAACGGCACATCCTTGTGAGTCGTAGCTGAACGTGTTATTTTTTTTTATCCCGGACGGCGGACTCGATGGCCACGGAAGACTGCCGTCCGTCGCCAACGTCTGCGTATGGTGGCCGGCCAAACGTGACGGAAATGCATAGGATGATTACAGTTAAGCCCTTTTGTCCTCGTAATACCACAACAGTCGATAATCAGTCATCATCACTCATCATAATACGCATAGGTATTAAGTACACAAATACACAACGCCTATAATACTGTAATACAGATATAAGTTGCTATTATAGGTCTCAGTAGCGTAATTAGAAATTTATCTTGAGTGAGGAATAAAAATTTTTTTACAAACAATAGCAAATATTTATTATATTCACAAGTAAGTTGTAGGTGGTGTATTTTAAAAACTTTCTGGGAGGATCCAAAATTGTATTAGAATATAATAATGTATACCTACATTTAAAAATATATATTTTAAGTTAGTCCAATTAATATTACATATTATATACGTAGGTATATAAAATGGAATAAACTACATTATTATATTAATTACATAATATTAATAATAAAAATTATACATAAAATTAATACAAAAATAAGGATCGATCGTTGATGTGTAGGGTGTTTAGGGGTGAACCCCCCGTAAACAAATCACTGATAGCCGATAAATACACTGATTCAGGCATATATTCAGGATACATTTTTGGGGATTGGATTTTAATACACGTATAAAAGTGGAAAAGATGATTTAGGATGTTCTTCCTTCGTTCCTTTGGTCCTTGGAGAAATTAGTGGTTTATTATAATTAAGATTTGAATGCAATGATATTGCTTCAGAAAATACGATTCCTAACCTAACCACTCCTCTCCACCTATCAATGTCATTGCTATCTTCAATCTTTGTTTTTTCTAAGATTTCCGTGAGATCCGTTTCATCCTGTGCACCCATTTTTATCTTGGTCGACCATTGGTTTGTAAGTTATATACAAACTTTAATTATAAGAATAATAAAATATACTGTAGTTTTACAATTTATATACAGAGTTCATAATATTTGTTATATATAATGTTTACATATACTTACTTTAAAATTTCGGGGTGGGAGAGGGTTTGAACTATTAAAACCTCCTGGTGTATACACACATAGAATTTTATATTCATATCAAATGCTATGATTATACTTTGTCGAATATTTATAAATACCATGTATATCTAGTAATAAATTGAAGATATACGCGTATACCCTTCACTGATTGATAATTGGTAATAAAATTTTCAATAAAAAAAAAAACAATGACAAATTACTTTTATAACAAATTACTAGAATATATCTCTTAATACAATATACCTACATAATATACTCCAGATATATACTTACATAAATATATCTATTTTTTTTTTTTTCATAGGTATAGTCGTACATAGAAATATTGTAATTGATTTTACACAAATTAAGGTGCTGAATATAAAAATATTGGTTCAATAATTATTTTTAGTTAATTAAACGACGATGGAGAGTCGAATTAATTAATAAAGCCTTACAATAGGCAAATTTAAAATAATAAATAACCAATAGTAGTATTAAAATATTTTACGTATGTACTGACATTCAATTAAATTAGAAAGAGTTCAAAAATTGTTAAATAAATGAATTGTTAATTCATTTTAACTACATAATAAATTGTTATTTTAAATATAGTCAATTTTCTACTGAGAATAAATTTGAAAATGAACACTGATGTTAAATCAACCATCTAAAAATGTTAATTTGATTACTGACCTGCTGCTGCGATAAGTAATAATCAGTAACAAACAATAATGTGTTATGTATATACCTAATATAAACCTAAATTTAGTACAAATAAACCCTTTCTTGAAGATTATCAACAATTGATTTCGATATGTATTATTATTTTATTATTATTATTATTATTACATATACTCGAGCATAGTGCATACTAATGACTTATATTTCATCATTCTACGTGTATAAATTAACTGTTAAATTAACTTCAAAATTATAAAATGGATATGGATTTATTTCAAGAAGAAGTAAGTACGAACCAAGAATATACAACTATAAATACTTTTAAATTTACATTTACCATTTTTAATTAATAATAAAACAGTTGCTGTATCCTGTTTACACTAATTCGTCACTCTCAAGTAACATCAGAATTTATGCAAAATGGTGATATAACATATTATGATAAAAATATTGCAAATACTTAAAACAAAGAAGTGAAGGAATCTCAAGATCACTTTATATTCGTGAAACAATATTACCATCAGACTCCCATAAAAAAATCGGCGAATATAATCGAATGAAATAGACAATTGAAGTATGTTTTTTTTTTTATATATATAATGATTTTATTACTGTTTATAATAATTTATACTATTATATTAATATTTAGCTTATAGCCATGTAAATAACGAGTTAAAACAATATATTGTTTTATAAAAAGCGTTTAGAATTAGTTTTATTTTAAAAATAAATATTAGTTTTTATAATATAAAATTATTTTTAACATTTTAAATAATTTTTTCCCCTAGATGTATTAAACCAAATAGGGGAAAAAAGAATTCTGTTAAACACCATAAAAGTAAGAAATGGAAAAATGTTTGGTCATCTACTGAGACACAATTCGTTTATGACAAATATTTTTGAAGGACGAATAAATGGATACAAAGGTAGAGGTAGACCGAGGAAAACATATGTAGAAGAAAAAATTAAACAAGCTGACTGTAGTCGATACATAGACACGAAAAGATTGGCTTTTGACAGAGAAGGATGGAGAAACAGATTTGCAACGACAAGGCAAGGCCTTTAGTAGAGAAGAAGAAGATAATATAAGATAATATAAAATATAATAATATTATCTAATTTAATATTTTTACAGATTGTTTTAGACCTTTTGCATAAAACGAATAACTGGAAATTAATTTTGCTGATTACAAACGAAATAATAATTTTTTAAGTGACAAAACTTTAAATTTATTAACACAACTATTAATAAGTTATTTATTTCAAAATAATAGCAAGTATAAATATTACTATAACTTAAATTAATAATATTATGTACCTATTATATTATATTTGCAATTTAATAAAACTTAATTTTAATATCAAATATAAAATCTTAATTATTTATCCTGTAAATCATAACAATTTCAACAAATTAAACTGTAAATAAAAGCTCCCTAATATAATATTAGAAGAGCAAGACAAGAAATGTTAACTTGTGAATTTTAAATAATGCCTTATTTTATAAATTATAATAAGAAATATATTTGAAAGATGATATTATTTTCAATAACTTCCCATCCCATCTCCCTATTATCTATGGTATAATACATGTACAATATGGATAAATCACAACTCGTATTAGGTAATATTAACTTCTTATTATAGAGAACATGAATAGTTGAAATATGTTATTTTAACATTAATATCACATATCAACCTGAACACAAAATAATCAAATTAATCATTATATTATTGTTAAACTAAAGCATATGTATATTTATTATCTTAATTAAAAAGTTAAGTTAATTTGACTTTTAATGGTGCTGTTTTAACATCAGTATTATTTTTCTAGAATAACAACTATTATCATTACTTTAAATACAGCTATTGTTGTTTCTACACAATATTCAAGTTGCAATATACTAACCCGTATATTTAAAATTAACTTTTATATTCAACATTTCAATATCGTTAAATCAACAACAAATTGGCTCTGGCCGAAAAACGACGTGCAAGTGTGTATGTCATTGACACTTATAATTGTTAAATCAACTACATTTTTCTATGTGTGTATAGACATTATATGTATGGAAAATGTCCGTAAACACAAGATAAATATTACATATTATAAAAGTATATATATTTTATAACTATTTATAAGATTAAGAAAAATAATATGAATTAGAATAAGGTTCAATAATAAATTATTTTTATAATTTAATAGGTACTATTATTATTTAAGACTCAAGTTCAATCTAAACATCATAATTAAAGTTCTGCTTTGCTGTGATTTTATTATATTATTCATCGTTAGACGGAGACAGAACATACTACTAACGTCCTCTTCAAAGTTAAAATATCATTTCCGACATATTTCGTATGGGTACAGAAAAAATTTAAATACTTAATTAGGTATCCAAATAAAAAAATAATTTATCAATCAATACTGAAATAAAGTTAGCACGTTTTATTATATAATAATATGTACCTATTAAAAAATATTCATATTCGTGTTATTCATATGTCATATCCACAGATGTTATTTACAGATAACCGTGGTCATATCTATCAAAAACATATTAATTTATAATAATGTCTAAAATTTTCGATTTTGAAAGTTACTACGAACATACGTATATATATTTTTTTCTGAACCGAGAGGGCCTTTGGGAGGTACTATTTTCATATTTTTTTCTACTTAACTCCCATCGATTATTTATAAAAAAATTACAAAATTAAGGGAGGGGACAATTATCGTCCCTTCTCCTTACAAATTCAAAGTACATGTACGAATATAATTATATTGCTAGTAGGCTGTTGAGGCTTGTTTAATACTTGTTGTTAACCTCTTTGCAACTCGGTACCTATACACGCCAACCTGGAATATTTGTGCTGGTTTCCGTTTGCTAACCGCCGTCGCGACTAGCTCCAGTAGTTGCTTCAAGCAGCTTGCGTCCTCTTTCTTGTTGTCGAATATTTTATCAACCATGGTGATAAATGCCAGTCTGGCTCTTGTGGTCGCAACTCGAAGAGTCGTCGATATATTGACAGAGCCACACGTCCTCCGGACCGGGATTCTGCAACCTATAAATTGACCGACGGAGAATTTGTACTTCAATGCGGACAATATGACAATTTATAGAACATGGTGTGCCTTTTTCGTGATTGCAGTAAGTAACCTTACTTGGGTTGTAATCCGCACCCAGGGATCTATTCATTTTCCATAGGTAATGGGAAAAGTACCCGTGGCCAGTAAGCGCCTGTATGAGGTGAAAAGATGGATTGGCCTTTTGGTAATCCATTTGTCCTGTATAATTCGGTGGGTCTATTTTCCTTTTTCAGAGCGCTTCCATTTACACTACCAAGTCACTATTGATATTTCCCTTCCGACCTAATGTAAACCCCGGCTATAGAAGACGAAAAGATCAACGAGGAGGATTGAGGCCACTTGTGTTCCGTCAGACGAGACTGTTCGATAGGCATGAATGGTTTGTAAAGCGACAATAATTTGCGCTCTTGACAAAAATCCTCGCAGTTTTTGACCATATTGACACTGCGTATACATTACACTATTTATAATGGTTCACTTCTAAAAACTGTGCGAAGTTAGCGTACGAAGGACTGATTGCTAGGACTGCCTTGGTCGCCTTTTTGGATGCCGACGCCACATGAGTCGTAAATGACAACCGAGTATCCAACTCGTCGCTATGATACTGTTATTTGTTGTTTTTCCACCATCAACACCAGATTTGTGTAAACCCTCTTTGTAGTTAAGATGATAGCCTCTGACTTGACTGGAGAAGTCTATCATGTCCTTTTATGATCATATTATTAGATATATTACTTAAAGTGTTAACTACTAGTTGTAGTTTGTAAGTCCCAGAAGGTGGAAGTTGATGAATTTAATATTTCAAATTCTAAGCTAAGAAAAAACTAAGCAAACGTGTTGGCTGTAATAAAATATTTTAAAAATTGGTAGGGACATGTTTTTCAATAGGTAAGCCTCAAAAGTTTATATTTCTAGTAAAATATATTATTATATAAATAATACTAGATTCTATCTATAACTAAAATATATATAAGCGTTATTTGTATTTTATCAATTACGTCTGTATATATTCAGAATTCTCAGCTATACAAAATATATGATATATGAACTATTTAAAATATTTAGATATTAGATATTTTATACAAATATGAATTGATATATAGGTACTCAGGGACGATCTTAAAAAATATCGTGGAGGGGGTATTACTATAAAATTGCCGACTAAGCATTATTATGTATAAGTATTAACTATAATATAAATTAATATATGAATAAATAATAATAAAAATTTAAGTTTAATATACTTAATTCAAAACAAAATAATACAAATACAAATATATTTTTATATAAAAAAACAATAATATATTTAAACTTGAACTCTTTTGTTTGAACTACTTTTGAAAATAAAAATATTTGCCGAGAGCAGACTAATATTTAATAATACTGGTAGTATTAAATTCCCTCATGACACCTCTTCGGTTCGTCCCTGTAGGTACTAAGACCATTGATTAATATTATGATTAATATTATCATATATTATTATATATCAACATTCAATGGTATGACCTAGGCTCAGAATAAAAATCGTTTCGAAATTTGAATTTC
The DNA here is from genome assembly GCA_013282895.1 of Eriosoma lanigerum. Classification (NCBI taxonomy): domain Eukaryota; kingdom Metazoa; phylum Arthropoda; class Insecta; order Hemiptera; family Aphididae; genus Eriosoma; species Eriosoma lanigerum. Next base: position 18,172,502 of record CM023361.1, read on the forward strand.
AAGCTTTTTCGAATTCGAGCTTCAATGATTTATCATTCTTTTTAAATCTTAACAATACAATATATATAACATAATCTATACCTATCGGTTATATCGTTCAATAATAATTATGGAGTTGAATCAAACACGATTTTCAGTATCCTTTCCAAGGACCAAAAAGATAAACGTAACCTAACTTAAATCCATAGGCGGAAATGAGGAGACTGAGTGGGCTAAATTGTTTGAGTTTTACAAATAAATAAATGTTATATTGTTATAACAATTTTGATCTTAAAAAAATATTAGCCTTCCTGAAATGTTACATTTCAGCCCATGCCTAAGTTTAGGTCTAGATAGGTACTAGCTAAACTTTTTTTTTTTTAAATGTTATTTATTTATTATGGCTTTTCACTATTGCTATTGAGTAGATAGTAGATAGTTAATAAAAAGATAATCATGAATTTATTAATTTGTTTTCGTATTTTAAGATAAATTGAACAATTTGATATTAGTAGAAAATTAAATAACGCAAAAAGCCTGGTAGAAAAGCCTTGGGCGTTTCTTCTTCATCCTATCGGTCATCGGAGAAAGTAGTGGTGGAATATTATTGTGTTATACTGTTATATTCAGTGGCGTATTTAGGGGAAAGGTGTCCTGAGAGGTTAAAACACACACACCAATTTTTTTTTTTGTAAGAAATATGTGGCTCATTTCAAATCGTAAAATTGTAAATATGATATATTATTGACAAAAAAAACCATCTAATGTATTTATTAATGTAAAATTGAATCAAATATACGTATGTCGTCTTTCACCAAATAAAAAGATTAGCTGATAGATCATGGATATAAAAATTATAAATATCAATTGAAATTATACCTAGTGAACTGTAAGTTATTATTTACTTAATTCTATGGGCAAAGTAAGTTAATCTTTTTTCATCAAAATTAACCATAATTATACAATTATATAAATTAATAATTATTTCTATATAAAGGATTAAATGGTTTAGCAATGTTGTCAATAAATCAGAAGGAATATTAAATTAAAGTATTAAATAAGTATTTTATACATTTATTTATTCCTAATCTGTCTAATCTACTAAATAATCCTATCCTAATTATATTTGAAAATTATGGTTTATTCTTTCTTTATATTTTATTATAATATCATCAGACAACTTATAACAATTTTAATCAAAAATTAAAACAGCAAACCTAGGATTTATATATATATATATAAACAAAAATTCTAAAATGATAGAACAAACTATAATTATAATTTCAGAGGAAAGAATATTATCTAGACAACCCCCAAAACAAATCCCTGAATACGCTACTAGTTAAAAAAAATGATTCTCAGTTAGATATACAATGTAGGCTGTACCTATATTTTATATTACAGATATCATACTTATTTTTTTAAACTTTCTTTAGTTATCAAATAAAGTGCAACAGAATAATTAGTTATCATAAAATAATAAAATTCAAGTTTTCAAAAATTTAGATTCTAGGAATTTTTAACAAATGATTGAAATAAAATACCAACCAGATAAAATTTTCTATCAAAAGTGTATCCTACTTGTGGTAATCAGACTATTATTTCTATCCGAAAGTGTCTACAAACATAAAATAAAAGAAAAAAAAGCACACATCATTGTGAAATAAATTTTAAAATTCAAAATTTTATAAATTATTTTAAACAAATATGGGTATAAATTAATGTAATAAGTTTAACTTTTATATTTAATATTTTTTATTGCAATTATTAATTAAAGAAAAATAATAACACAAGTTATTTTAAATAGGTATCCAGTGGCGCAGAAACAAGTGAGTTCAATTAATTTTATTCGATATCCTCCTCCCCTATTTTTACTCATTAAGTAATAATTAGATATAATAATGTTAATTATCTATATTAGTATCAAGTTTATAAGCAGTTAAAGAGGGTATTTTTCTGGGTACCCACCCACTCCATTTTTAAGGCAGTTAATTTGAACTACCTGAAATATCTGTTTGGTGCCAATGTAGGTACCACAAATTTTTTATTTAATGTATTAATTGCATTTTTTTTTTATATTGTGAACTGATTTATATCAATGTAAAAAGTATGGTTCTCAGTTCATCTATATAATATCTAAACATTATAACACTTTATAGTACAGTATTTATGTACCTATATAAACTAACGCTAGATGGTACAAAAAAGAATGTTTAATTGAAATGTGTTATTTTAATAATGAAGAAAATTTATTTTGTTATTATTATTTTTAAGTTTATCATGAAACATAGTGATTGGAGGTTATAGCATTTTTTAAATACAACCATAACATCACCAGTAAGTAAATGAAAATAGAACTAAGCATTTGAACAATTTAAAATAGATTGTATGAATTTAAATAATTTAATAAAATATTGTGAACAATAGTCATTTACGCATTACGTAGAACATATTAATTTTAGAACGTAGGTTCACTACAAAATTAATTCTCATATTTATAATTTAATAAAAATTGTCTTTGTATTTAGGTACATTAATAATAAATAATAATAATAATAACATACTTAATAAATAAAATACCAACTTTTATATAATGTGTTCTAAAAAATAGTTGTCAATTGGATTGGATATATAAGTAAATTTGAGAATTCCATCAAATAATTATCCAAACATATATTATTCAATATATTTGAAATATAAAATCCTATTTTACAAATGGATATTATAAATTATAAAATACATAGGTATATATAAATAAAAAATTAAGTAATGAAATATAACTTATTTTAAGAAATTTAATGAAGTTTATAAGTTTTCAAATACATTTTATTTATAACACATAGTTGATGCAATAAAATATACAAAACTATTAAATAAATACAATATTGATATCAGTTAATATTCACACGACTAGTTTCATGACTATTATTCTGATAGATACAAATTTTAAGTAGGTACTAAACATTAATTATGCAACTATTTGAGTGGCTTTATCGTTGCAAAGTTTACTGAAGAGAAACTACAAATTACAATAAGGAATAGTATAAACGATTTAAACAAAAAAAATTAAGTTAAACATTATAGTACATTTATACCAATAACACCTACTATAAACTCATAAGCATAACTAATAAATGCCTAACATTTACATATTAAATTATAATTATTAGTTATTTCTATCCATTATTTAAAGATGTTAGAAAAACAGAAAATTACATTGGCATAGTGTAAAAAAAAATTTACAATTTATCTTCGTTCGTAGTGACAACATTGAACATAATAAACCAAATAAAGTTGATTGTAATTTGTATTATAGACAAGATGATATAATAAGCGTATTTACGCGACATTACCGAAAGGAAACAGTTAACTAAAATATTTCCTCGTATCACACTAAACACCTTCGCCAACAGTTTTGTATATCTGTTACTTCTTATTATAAAAATGATAATATAAAATACACTGTATCATTGATTAATTGTACAATGTATAATTAATTAATCAATGACTGTATTGTACATTCGTAGTGTCGTGAAATAAAATAGATATTTTAATAAGTGATTAGGATTTGAATTTGTATTATCAGTTTTCACTCGTTTTGGCAATGCATAAATGTATTATCTAAACTAATGCGTATCAGTAAACATTTTGATTTCCGTACCTCTCGTGAAAACACGCCTATAGTAATATGTGGAAGGGACAAGATACTTGATAAGAAATCAAAAATTGTTGGAAAAATTTTTGGAGTATTTAAGTGTAATCAAACATATATTTATGTATATTGGATTATAGGTATATAATATTGTGACTACTATGAAAGTATCAAGTATGGTCAATTGTAAATATCAGTTATGTCAGTATGTAAAGATGCCGTAGTTTTTGATTACTTTGCTCCGATTTTTCAAGTTAGTTTTTGTTTTAGTAATTTTAGATGTATTAAATTATAAAAAAAAAAATATTGTACAATATGGTATTTTGACTCTTTAGAGATCTCACAAAAAAAAAGACCTAAAAAAGAGAATATCTCAATAACGTAATTTTTTTTAAAAAAATGGATCAATGGTCTGTACACTTTGCCTAACATCAATTAGTCATATGAAATCGTTGAATTTGGAGACTAAAACAATGTTAACAGATCTAAAAAAACAGCACCATTAAGAACCAAAAAAAATTATTTCGGCCCAAAAATGTTTTTTACTGGCAAGATAGGTCCAAAAAATAGATTATAAACAAATTATGAAATTTAGTTCAAACTTTTTATTATTATTTTTGTTTCACTTTATATTTCATAATAAAGTTTTTTAAACTAAATTAGTTTTTAACATATTTAAGTATTTTATTTATAACTACCATGAATATTATTATAAAACTACCTATTTGTGTTTGTTGAGAGTCAAAATAGTCTTTCTTGATCTGTACTTATATTATATCGAAGGTACATAAGTCACATAATAAGTCATCATAAGCACCTAAGTCGAAACAATGTAGAAAAATATATCTCTCTGTTAGATAGGTACAGTGATTGATAGTATCAAAATTTGTAACAAATTTAAAATTACTGGGTAAAAATCTGGATCATAATAAAAAAAAAATTCCTGTATAACACTATAACATAGTATCACCTATAAGGCAGTAGTTTTTGATGAATTGAATGCATAACTGTTGCATACTTCTAAATTATAGCAATCAAATATCTAACTACTGTTATTTAATGTATCATTATACAAATTGTAACCTTGAAGTTCTTACAAGTTTTGGTAATTTTTTAATTTAACTCAAGAAATCAATCATATAATTTTATTATTCATTCTTCAATAAAATTGCTAAAAAATTGAATAAATGTTAAAATTCTATAATATTCTACTTGGATTTTTTTGTAAATAAATTACTTAGATTTATGGTTTTTGGAAACAAATATTAATTTCGAAAATAGAACAGCTAATTTTTTAAAAGTATATTATGTAACTTCACATTAAAATTTTCACAAATTTTTTAGCTGTTTACAACAGATTTTAGAGTTAATTTTAAATTTTAATTTTGAAAAAATTTGATTAAAGGAACACTTATTGTATTATTTCAACATTTTTGATATACAATGAAAAAATTTAAATAACAGGAGAAAGTTAAATATGTGCCTAATTTACATAAAATGTAATGTTGATAAAAGTATTTTAATAATTTAAATTTAAAATTGAATACAATTGCACAATATGTAATACGTTGATATATAGATATATAAAAAAAAATTCCTGAATTAAAATTGCTAGTCGAATGTTACTAGGTCACCTAAATATGATTATCTTATGGGTGAATTGATGGAAGATAAAACAAAGTACATACTTGTAACTTATACACTGCGTAACTTCTACTGTCCTGTTATGTTCAACAATCAAGTGCTAACATAGTCATTATGATGTTTCTACTACACATTTATAATAAAAATATAAATTAGGTACTCAATTGTAAATCTTGTTTGTTTAAAAAATTATATATAATTTTTTAAACTTAAATCAATGGGTTTGACTGATTTCAAATTAAATTATACAAGTTTGCCATATCCAAACTATTCCTTTTTTATTTATTATCTTTTAAAGTTAACAATTTATACACAAGTAAAACATAAGTATAACATATTTAAGCCATAGTTAATTAATCCATATGTTCAAAATGCATAGATTAACACTTTAATGTAGTAATACCAAGTAGTTAGTATTAATTATAATTTTATAAGTCATCAATTTCAAAAATAAAAGTACTTGATTAAAATTAAAAAGAACCTAATTATAACATCAAAAGTAAGTGGAAACTAAAATAAAAAGTAATAATAACAAAAAAGTATGTGGAAATAACTAGAAAAGATAACATTAGTCTTTATTTTTTGTAATTGCAATACTATCTGTTTCAATACCACCTTTTGTGATAATGTGACATTGTAAATTATACAAACTTGACTTGCTTTTCACCAACTCAATATCATTTGGATTTTTATTCAGTGTAATAGTTAATACATCATCAAAGCTGTCAACGAATTCTATTAAACGTTTCTCAAATAATTCCCAAAATCCTATTGGTAAACGCTGATTTTCATCTTTAAGCGTAAATAACTCAACATTACTATTGAATTCTCTGTCTATTTCTAATTTTCTAATTTCATATTGAATAGTTTCATTTCGAGGTTCAAGTTTCAATGCTTTTTGAAGCATATTTTTTGCTTCTTTAAAATTTTTTAGTAGGCGTAATGCTTTTCCCCAGTTGAAAAATAATTTTGTACTACGTTTTGAAAATCGTTCTGAATAAATCATTGCTTCCTTACCCATGCGACATACTTTATTAAAAGCACATTTCTTTAGATAACACAAGCTTAAATTTGTATATAATTTATCTAAATATTTCATCATGTCTACCTCTTCACTATCAGAATTGCATCCAGCTACATGTAACAATTCTTTAGCTTTTTCATATTTAACAATGGCTTTATCTATATATCCAAGTTTAAATTGTGCATTACCTTCAGTGTGTAGTTTTTTAGCTCTAAGAAGATATATTTCAAATTTTTGAGGATCGCAGTGGATTTCATCAATAGGTAAACTGTTTTCTGCAGAAAAATAAGTAACAAGATTGACATCAAATAGAATAGTAGAGTTTGGTGGTATACGAGGTGGACAGCCCAATTCTCTATATGCATATTCTGGTTTTATAATGAATCTTGCGTTTTCACCAATTTTCATTGTTTTTATTCCAATTTCTAACCCAGGCAAGATATCACCAACACCCAAAGCAAAACGTTTAGGTCTTTTGCCTTGAAGGTAAGTTACATCAAATGGTTCATGAAGGTTTGATATATAACCAATGTAATGAATCATAACTATACTATTTTCAGGAACAACTTGCCCAATTCCTGTAATAAGCACCGACTATTAATTAGGCAATTACTTATTTAAAATACCTAAAATTATATTAAAACATTTAACACAAAATAGTTATTTTAAATCTACTAATATTAAAATAAATAATTGTTAAATTATAGTAATTAAACATATAGCCAAGTTGTAAAACCTTGTTATTAATATTACTTTATTAAATTTTTATATAAAGTACATTTTAGTTTGATAATTATAATATAATGTATGTCAAACTAAAATAATATACCATAAACACATAAATTAGGAAATTTGATTTAAGGCACAAAAGAAGTAATAGGTACAACTAATAACAGCCGAGGGAAGAAATTAAAAATATTAGGGGAAGAAGAAACTACCCCAACGTATTTAGGAAATCTAAATAATAGTTGCCTACATTTAATGAATTTTTGCACATTCAATCAAACATGTTTAAATGTTCAATATCACAACATTTTTTGAGGAATGTGATAATATATGATGAGAGAAGGGATTTAGACGTAGTACAAAATCATGTGAAGGTAAACATTTATGCCATAGCCAGAGTCTAATGAACAATGGCAATGGTTGAACCTATAGATAGATTGATATTGAGACTTCAGAGTACAAGAAATATCTTGTAACATCGACTTAACAACCTAGCTGAAAAACCATTGTCTGAGTTGATCTATTTATATCATCATAGATTAAATATATTAAATCTATATATTTATATATAGACTCATATATTTAAAAAGGTCAGAGGGCTTAAGCCTTGTTCTTAGACACATGCATCAATGTGTTGTATTAAGAAATTTAAATTTAAAAAATAAAATAACATGATAAATGGTTATTATATTTTGTACATAGTATGGATTTCTATAATTAATATTTAATATTCATTCAATTTTTGTAAACTGTAAATTACTATTTATTTATTAGGTACCAAATACAATTTGTCTTTAAAATGTTTGCTAGTGAATGCAGATTTGTGAAATTTTAATTCAGGGTACCGATTGTAATATATGTTTATTTGAAAAATAATAATATATAACACTACAATAATAATTATGTTGTTTCAATTGGTTTAAGATGGTTTTCTATTATAATTCCATTGTACTTGTGCATACAAAGTGATTATGTATGTTATATAGAATATAGATATAAATTGATTGAAATTTCAAGTGTAAAAAAAAATACCAACCCGGATCCAATAATATTTTCAAGACTTTACGGTCGCCAGTAAGGTCTTCATGGTTAGTATCGATTGTAAGGTTTCTGAAAGCTTCTAGGTTCTCGCCTTCCTCTTCTAACATATCAAAATTAACAAATTCGGCCAACTCACTGCTGTCGTAAGATGAAATATAATTATTCTCTTCTGGGCCACTGGTGGTATTGTCCACGGTGAAACAACATCCCTGTTGTTTGGAAAGCATTTCTTCTGACGCTGTCTTCAGTATTTCCTGTATGGCAGGAGGTAGTACGTCTTCGTCGGCCATGATGGAAATCCGTTGTTTACGACTGAACGTTGTTCAACAATTAAAATTAAAAATAGTAAATTAATTAAATTAAAAGCAAGTCCAACAATCAATATTAAACATTTAATGTGTATAGTCTTGTCTAAAATTGGAGTCGTCTCATCGACGTTACCGTCAGTTCGTCAATTAAAAGATGTAAAATAATAAAATATATATTATTAATCTATCACTTACATAAAATAAAGATAACTCTGCGTGACTGACCAGTTTTATAATTTTGCTGTCCGAGAACAAGGAATTAAAACACGCTGAATAACCGCAATATGGAGGTTACGACTATAATGCCATAAAGGACCATAGACTAATAATATAGGTTATAAAACTATGGTAAGCACAAGCGACCTTATCACTTATCAATTTATTCCTAGAGATTTAAATAGGCAAGTATCGATTCCGCCATTTTGATTGAAAGAAAACGTGATCATAGATCGTGGTATAGACCTTATACCATAGATTATAGTCTATTTTATAATCAATGCTTATACTAGGGCTCTATAAACAAAATTTAATGATTTTATCATTATTAACTTGTTTGTATTAGGCATTGAACTATATGATAACTGGAACGCTTACTAGACAGTGTTTCCCGAGCTAGCGTGTTAAAAAGAGATAGCGAATAAAATAGATGTTTCTGTCTTTGACACATAGCGGTATATGGAATAATATATTTATTTTTTAATTTTTTTCGATTTAAAATATTATTTAAGATGTTTGAAACCAAAGATATGCTGCAATATGTTTTTGTAAACGAAGCTGGTTATTAATCAATTCATTTTGAGGTTAAAAGCTTGAACTGTAAGTCTACAAAATACTAATAAAATATGAATGTAGTTCTGTTGCAATGGAATTGGATAGGAATGAATCATTTTTTGAGCCAAAAAACTCAATTATTATTAATGATACTATTTTTAAGATAGTTATTACAGATACTCATCTAAAATCCTGTATATATATATATATATCCCACAACTAATCATATAATATATTTAGGATTTTCAGAATAAATGACATTTACTACTGATTGATAATGGATTATTATTCAGTAAAAAAGTAGTTTAGGTAAATTTGTACATTTAATAAAATACAAAATAGCAAATTTCAAATAATATATTTTGTAAAATATAAATCAATATAATAATATGTATTAGTATTACCTTGCCACAAACTTAACTAATGGGGTAAATTAAATAATAATACACTGTAAATTTAGTTTTATTTCAGATTAATTTTAATGTTATTTATGTTTAATGTTTCTAGATAAAAAAAATGTAATGTAAATCCAAACTTTTCTCTAACAATTGGTAATAAACAGAAATTAGACAACTATATTATATAAAATTATAAAAAAGGAAGTTCCTCGGATAAGTTAGTGGTTTGTTATAATTAAGATTTGAATGCAGTTATATTGTATTCGAAAATACAATTCTGAGCGAAACTCATCAGTTACAATATAATATTATAATGATACAAATTTTAAAAACCAATCCTTCACTTTATTCAGAATCTAAAACAAAAATTATGTTTCATCAGCTAAATATGTATCCTGAAAAAAAATATAATTCTAAATTTGAATAAAGAACACTAAAAACATTTATATGCAGGTTAAATAAAACTTTTATTAAAAATAGTAAAAAATATATATAAAACGATTATAAATTATAGTAATAAACTAATCTAAGTTAGGAGAGCATAAATATTTGTAGTTTAAACATGATTAAACAATATAAGTTTAGTTAATTTATGTCTTAAACACGATTTCGGTCCATGGTATTGCTCAGTCAATTTTTTGCACTGAGTATGAACTCTTAAGGTACAATAATATGAGGATGTAAATTTTAAGATTTTCATTTTATGTGGTTCTATATTATATGTATCGACAATCGGATGTTTAGGTTTTAGACATTTTACCCGAGTCACAAATCGACGTTGGACTCTCAGAGTTATGTCTTTTTTAAAGTTGTTATCTTTCAAATTGGTAGAATATTCTTGGAAACATTTCTCACTATACAATATAATATCAAAAATAAATTTTGAAACAAATTTAAGTTTACCATGTGTTTTGAAATTTGTAAATCAAATATCAGTTATTGACAAGAATGAATAATTGTGTTCTTTATGAAAAATAAAATTATAAATAAAAAATTGTACCTTCTATATGAGATAGACTCAACTCAGCCATACAATTACAACACATTTTTATAAGATGGCATGGATCTAAAATACAGTGGATGTTTATATGAGGTACTTCTGGATGGGAAAATGAAGATTTTAAATTTATGGGATCTAAACAACTACCTAAGTTTTCATATGTCTTCAAATTTGTGCTAGTTCCATCACTAGTTAAAGACCGAACAATAATTCCTGCTTCAAATAATACTGAAATAATAGAAAGTACTAATTGACTCTGTACTGTAGCATTCATCTTATTAATAAAAAAACATGCAACTGGACACTTGAATTTTCCACAACTACTAATTATGAATACTAATGATTCTGTAGCTAATTCTTCATTATCTACATGTGCAATAACACCAAGATCACAGTAGCCATACACTTTTCCACTCTTATTGGACCAAAAACCATCTCTTATTGACATAGCATCATAGATTAAAGCAACATCTTTTACATGTGAAAACATAGATGATTCAGTTTTCAGTTTTAGTTTGAAATATTCAATAACTTCATATAAAATATGAGGATTACAGTCTCTACTTGCCAACCATCTGCGAATTGTAGATGGATCAGGAAGTGTATTTCTTTGTCTTAAGAATTCATAGGCGGGAGGGAAATAAAAATTTAAAGTTAAACAAAATTCACGAAATTCTTCAGAGTATGATCTACTAGTTGCTGGATTTTGAGAATTAGAAATTTCATTTTTGAACAAAGTGAAAGGTAGTGAAGACTGAAATTGATTTTTCAAAATACTCTCTACTGTCTCTTCAATTAAGTTATTATCTTTTAATAAGCGTAACACATCCTGTATACTACTTACTTTTTTATTTTTTCTGTTCAGTTTTTGTTGGAGAATTTTTTTATCTCTACGTAAATTACTTAAAGCGTTATCTATGACATCGCCACTTAATTTTGTTTGTACACCGATATCAACAAATTTTTTATGTTCGGAATTAATTTCATCACTAGTTGTTATTATATCTTCAGATGGATCCTGAATAAAAATAATTAGAATAATGTATATATCACAATAAAATCTAAAAAATAATAATTATTGTACCTACAATAATATTACCTAATTAATACCTATTAATATTTAATATATTAAATTTTTTAGTAAAAGAATTGTAATTTAAAGTATTAAATATAAATTATAATGTATGAATGCATATATTTGTTTTAAAATTTAAAGCATGTAAATTAAGTTTGAAATTCAATAAGTATCCAACTAACAACCTCACGATGGTTTCTTAAAAATAAAAATATATAGAAATAAAAATAATATGAGTTTCAGTTTAATCTTAAAATAATAATAAATTATTGTAAATACATAATTCTAGGTATATGAGTGAATCAAAAAAATCTTGCTTGAATTTCAACAGATTTTTGAAAAATCTTTCAACCTTTTACTTTTGGAGTTAAGTGATCTGGAAATTTAAATATGGTTGGCACAGCAAACTTTTTTAAAACCAATTTTCCACCCACAACTGCTGTAGTATAATCACTTTTAATAAAGTGTGAGCTACATAAAAATGAGTTGGATGTGGGTTTAAAATCCTTTCGTCTCACAGCATGAACCCATTTTTTAGTCCTTTCTTCATCATTAAGAGGAAATCTTAGACAATAATAATATAGGTAGTTAAGTTACACATATTATGAATCCATATTAATGAAAAAATATATTAAAAATATAATATTATATTCAGAAATAATATAAATACTAACTTATGAAATATTAAATCGTTTTTAATGTCATTCGAATTGCCACAATTATACGCACTACAGTAATTCACCATTATTAACACAAATAGATATTAAAATCTAAATTATAGAATTTATAAAGCAGAATATAATTGTATTATTGTAATGAATCACGAAAAACATAAACAAATAAATGAAAAATTCAAAAACTTATAACAGTTAAAACAAGAAGAATAATATAATATCATTAAAGACAGAGAAAACAACACCTATTCTATTCGCTATCTCTCTTGGCTCGTTTTTATTTACATTGATCATATGGACAGTAAGTGTTCCAGTTATCATATAGTTCAATGGTATTAGGCCGCGTGCATATTTTCAAGCGGTGAGCGTTGATAAAATTAAATCAAATGTATATAATTAATAATTATATTATAGTAAGTATAGTATTGTCATAGAAATATAGAATATAATTATATTGTATAGTATTGTACAATCATTTTTAATGCGAATGCGGCCGAATGTTTTATCGCTATTGCTTTGTGTAGTTTGGTAACACCATTGATTACATAATATATACTAGTAGTATATATAATCAACGGTAAAATTTATTAAATAATAATGCTTCATGAACCTAACTTTAAGCCCACCGCACACGACGCTTGTTTTGCTGTTGGTTTCCTTACATGGTGCTGTGATGGCAATCGTGCTGGTTTTGGTGATTGAAAATGACGTCACTGCGTGCTTCGTTGTATGAATGCATGCTGGATTATGTGATAGAACGTGTGCTATTTTTCGTGCATGTTTCTTTGATAGATTTGTAAATGAACTAATCAGAAAATAGTTCTTATCAAGTGGGTAATATTATCACAGAATATTTTTATATTTTATGTCATCACTACCCCACAACAAGTACACAACGGAATTATTATTACCATTGATTGTAGAATAGACAGATAGCCCATGAAATATTAATATTTGGCTACTTCTTCTGGGATACGACCACTATGGAGTGCTAGTGTAGAAAAGATGCAAAACAATACCTTTACCATAGGTAGATGGGTTATATGGGGGGTATTGGGATGCAAGATGGTGGTACCCCCGTCATAGAATGATGAAACGTGTGGGAAGTAACTTATGATGGCGTTTCTAATAGTAGAATATTTGTACTATTAATGTTGGAAATTCTGACTTCAATATTGGTTAATAAATTGGTATGTTATCATATAAATATATCCATTATATTATAATGTAATATATTTATTATGTATATATATCGTAAATTGAAATAAAACGAATTATTCCATGGTAATATGAAAACTCTGTAACACATAATGCATTATTCACTACTATTTTATTAGCTAATACGACCTAACCATGCGTTTATCTTTAAATAATTAGCTTTGTCTCTCATAAAATAAATCGGAACGTATTAAAACGTTAATAAAATAAGTAATATAATACAAATGCCAAGTTTATATTTAAGAAATAAATGTGATTCAATTCAATTAGACACACCTAGAAAATTAAATTTAAAACAAAAATTAAAACGAAAAAACAAAATAATTCATAATAAAATTATTCACATTACAAAATTAAAAAAAAAAAGAGCTAATAGTTTTAACTTGCATAATAATTTTATTAATTTAGTAAATACTCATATTCTTGCATCAATAAATTCTAAAGCAATGATGACAATGCAATTAAAAGATAAGCGTCAATCATGGACATTAAATGAAAAAATTTAGCTTTAAATTTATATTATAAATCTTCAACAGCATATAAATTTTTACGTTCACAGAAAGTTAATTTACCAGGACCATCAACTATTCATCGTTGGATTGGTCAGTCCAAATTTTTACCGGGTTTTAGCTAATTATTTTTTAGTGATCTTCAAAAAAATTTGAGTCATCCGAATATAAAGAAAAAGGGTGCACTATTTATTTTCATAAAATGTATATAAAAGAGTTTTTAGAATATTCCAAAGAATTTAATTTCATTGATAGTTTTGAAGACTTAGGTCATTATGGTAGGTCTAATAAAAGTCCTAACCTAACCTAACACTTCCTTGAATACCGCAGATTTTATTGAGTTTATTAATAATTTAATTGACTGTCTTATAATAGTAGGTCTTTATATAGTCATAATCCATATCACTGTGCATTAACTGATACAGAACAATTTTTTTTTAATAAATCTTCACAATATTTCACAAATTTACAAAAATTAAAAAAAGGAAAATTAACATAACAACCATGTTTTAAAGGTTTCACACAGACAATCAATGGTGTATTACAATTTTTTGAAGAAGAAAAATCTAATGATATTGTTTTTTTAATGACTAATTGTTTGAATCAGGATGTATTAGAGAATCTTTTTAGTAATATTCGACAAAATGGCGGTTATAATAAAAATTCAACAGCTAAAATAATTAGGCCTTCAATTAGAAGTTATTGTATTTTTTCATTATGTACATCCAATGGTATAAATTGTAAGAACACTCAAGTAGATGATAATCTAATAATATTCGACCCAATAGGACTACAATATAATATAAATTTCAATTTTTCTAACTCTGATACTGAATATATTTCTAATTTATCTCCCCGTTTATCTGTTTCTTCTATGTCAACTGATGAGAATTCTTTTAGTATTGAAAATTTAAATAATGATGTTAATTTAAAGGACTGTTCTGTTACATACTTTGTAGGATATTTAGGATATAAATGTATAAAAAAACTTAATTGCACACATTGACAATGTAAATTTTTTATAAATAAAAATTTAAAAGATAAAAAACAATTACTTTTAATTAATAAAAAATACACATCAATTGATAATAAAAATGGACTTAAAATGCCATCAAATTCTTTTAATAATGTTATAAATAAAATGTTAAATATTTTTGAAAACAATTATAAAAATTATTTGTATAAAAAAATTAAAATTCAATTAACTGATCGTATAAAAAGAAAAATAATACTATTATAAAATGGCTAAATGAATCAACGGGAAACTGTTTAGAACATAAAATGTATATTATATTGAACTACTTTTAATATGTAAAATATTTAATAAAACAAAAATGTTTATGTCTATTCTATAATCAATGGTAAAAGGTAAAATAATTATTCAATAACTCAATTTATAAATAACTATAATTGGAAAACCCAACATTTAGGTATAGAGTTATTGAAAAAATACTAAAGTTGATAGTACGATTTTTTTTAGACAATTAAAGTATTAAATGAACATAAATTAAATTATGTAATAATTAGGTGGGATTTTTCTATTCTATAATACCATTTGATTGGTTTTTACGCGATTACATTAACCATAACGGATGACAATGAAAATGAGCAGAAATGATGCGCAGAAAATCTGAGTTCGAGTAGTCCTCAGTCGACGAAGAATTGCATTTAGTACTTAGTTCGTCGTCGAGACTTCGACTTGATGTTTAATATCGTTTTATGTTTCCGCGGTTTTAATATTAATTTGTCAAACATTTTTATTTTATTTTCATTGTTATCCATTAAAATTTAATTAATTTGTTTGCAACCATGTTTACGTTTAGAAGAGTAAGTTAATTAAATTATCTAAATGTTTTATTTTAATATCTATGGGACTAATATACCTGCGTATTCTCCTAAACTTAATATTTATTTATTTTTATTATTCAAAATATTTTTAAGCATATATGAATTTGATTTTGATATTTATTTTTAAAATTATTTTAGGGATCATTTTTTTCAAAACCAAGACATTCCTGACATAACTTCATCTGCTGTGAGTTAAGATAGAAGTACACTAGACTTTCATAGCTTTTTTTCTTCGCCTGATCAGTCGTTAAGTCCAACGAAATAATTTAATAATAATTTTGTTTATTTATTTATTATTATTTTTGTTTTTATATTATTATTATATTATATTTTAATATATAATCATTAACTTTCAGACTGTTGACGCAAACGATGGTCCTGAATCTTACAATTTAAAGTACATAGAATCACCATCATCGCGAGATTACAGTACTGTTTACATTCCGCAATGGAACGCGAAGTGGCAATTATTTCATTGATTCTATTGTAAAAAATTGTTTATATACTTACAATTAATTTTTTTCTTTAAAACATAATGTTAATAATACAATATGTATTGAATAAATTATATATTTATATTTATAATTTAAAAAAAAAATGTTGTAAAATGTCGATATATTATTATAACGATGTATTATTATAAAATATACCTTATAGGATAGTGCCTGTATTAAATAAATAAATTCATGTTATATATTTTCTATTTTGTATGGTGGGTGATGAAGGGAGTGGGTGAGAAGGTGACAGTGGTGGGTATGGCAGAAGGTAGGGGAGTGGGTAGGAGTGGCGATTGGTAGTGAGCGGGTGAGGGGGGGGTAGTGGGTGATAGTTTGCGGAGGAGTGGGTAAGGGGGTGGCGGTAGCGGATGCAGCGGAAGGTAGGTGAAGTGGGTAGGGGTGGCGATTGGTAGTGGTGTGGGTGAGGGGGTGGTGGATGACGGGGTAAGTGGTGAGGGGGTGTAGGATAACG
>CM023361.1:18189347-18328412 GCA_013282895.1 Eriosoma lanigerum
ACGGTGGAGTGGTTGAGGGGGTGGAAGATGACAGGTAGAGTGGGTGAAGGGGTGTTGGTGGCGGTAGTGGTGAATGTTAAGGGGAGTGGGTGAGGTGGCGCAGTCAGCCGTGTACGTCACTAATGGTCGATATCGCGGAGAAGAAATCCGTCTGTTGATCATCAATTTAATATTTTTATATTTTGACGCAGTATTTAATAAAACTAAATTTAATTATTATGATAGAAATAAAAAAAAGTACCTACAATTGTACATTTTATTACATTCTTAAAATTGTATATATTTTTAAAATATATATTTTTTTTAAGTTTTTCCAAAAATGTTTAATATTACCTGCAATTTTGGGTTCAACGGTTTGAAAATTTTATGGAAGTATAATCATATACTACATTACCTATAGAATATTAAAAGATTTAAAAAGTTATTGAAATAACAGATAAAGATAAAGATCTTTATATGTCCATGAATTCTAGTCGTGTAGGTTAGGTAATAATATTCAATATTTTTATTTTAAATTTTGTTATACTAAAACAAATATTTATAGATATTATATTATCATAATATATCTATTATTGATATTTAATAATTATGGTTAAAAATTTAATAATGAATATATTAAATTTCCTTAACATATTAATAACATATTAAGATGTATGTAGATTTACTTATTCAGGCGTAATTATACTTCAAATTTTGACGTGAGTCGTGTGTGAAATTACCAAGTGGCGGCTACCTAGTGATAAGAAAAATCGGAAAAAGTGTCCACTCTGTCAAATGTGTTGTCTATACTTTACGGCAACATATAGACTGGGCCGGGTATCTAGTGATTATAATATATTTAATTGAATACACTTTTCTATGATTAATCATCTGCTGAATGACAGTGCAATGTTAATGTAATTTTATACTTACAGTTTATAATATTGGATTTGTTAATTAATTATTTAAAATAATTTTGATACAACCAATATTAATTAAAAATTAACTTAACACCGGCCAACTTTCCACTTTCACTTCTCTGGGGGGGGGGGGTGCTAAAATTTTAAAACGGTCATAGATCTATATAAATCCCTATACATTAGGTATGTTAAACAAATATTTGTGGGTGCTAAGCATTGATTCTATAAATACAACGATTTAAATTATATTACAAATATAGTTTCGATTTTTGTTTGACAATATTACGATATTAATTTAATTAAATAATGCACGAAATACTTGTACGGTAATATTATACTCTATGATTATACAAGTGCTGAAGACCTGAAGTGAATAGTCTTCTTTATATGTTTATGCTAATATTGCCAATTGTAATCACTTTAATTCTTTAGTTTAGTTTTTAAAATATTAAAAATCTCTTTAGTACGAGAAAAATTAGAGTACAACACTTTGGTTTGGTTGCCAAATATCAGATTTTTAAGACATTTTTTCGGGTAGAAATAATGGTCCGATTACTATGAATAGAGTATGCTTATGGTAAAAAATTGCATCTAGTTGGTACTTAATTTAGCTAATTTTACGAATTTCTGAAAAAATTTTCCTTTCAAGAAGAAAAACTAACTAAAAATTACAAAAATACGTTTTCCATTATTTTGATTTGATATATTCCATGATAACTAATTGAGTTATGAACATAGAGACTTGATATATTTTAGAATATTCATATAGTTCTATATATGAGAACGATTTTTGGAAACGATTAGTTGATTTTCTGAATAAATATAACCCTTTGAAATTTATTCAAAGATGTTTGATATTACCTGTAATTTTGGACTTATCGGTTTGAAAATTTTATAGAAGCTTAATCATATACTACTTAATTTATTTATAATATATTTTGAAAATCGTAAATTACAATTTTTTTATAAGATTCTAAGGTAAGAACATTTAGTAGAATTGAATATTATAATACTTTTTGTGTTTTTAAAAGTCTGAAAATCCTTTTGCAGATAGAAATAACGGTCTGATTATCACACGCAGGGTATATTTTCGGTAGAAAACTATATCTTCTTGGTACTTAATTTAGTTTTTTTTTCGAATTTCTCAAAACCAATTTCTCAGAAAAGAAAAACTACCAAAAAATAACGAAAAACCATATTTATGGACATTGAAGACATTTACGAAATTCGTAATTTTGAGAAAATTGAGTTTTGTTTCTTCATAATAACCTAATGCAATTTTAACCTAAGTTATTACCGAAGTCTAATATTGTATTATATTGAATTTCGCTCAGAATCGTATTTTCGAATTCAATAATATCATTGTGTTCAAATTATAATTATTATAACAAACCACTAATTTCTCAGACGACCGAAGGGTCGAAGGAAGTATGTACAAAATCGACCATTCCAATTTTTTTTAAATGAATTTATATTTTAATTTATACAATTTATAATTAACGAAAAATAAAAATTGCAATTCTAAAGTAATGTATATTTTTATTCATCATTATCACCGTTTTTGTAATTATTTTAATTTTAATCGCCTCTCGATTTCCTGAACATATTTTGTTGGTATATTATGTGCTCTAAATTAATAATATAATTTAATTATGATTAGTTACGTCTGTTTTTTTATATAATTTATAAACTATCTATTTTACCTAAGTTCTTCAACCTTCTTTTGCATCGTATTACGTAGCGCTTTATTTCTTGACACTTCTTCTTCTTGGTATTTAAGTCCTTCCTGAAAGAACATTTTTTTTTCCTGTTTTCTTTTTAATTCTTTTTCATTTATTTGCTTTAATAAACTTTTCTGATGTTCATCGATTTTCTAATTAATAAAATATTATTTATACATTTATGACAAATGAAGTAATATGTTATAATTAAACTGAAGTTATTAATTATTAAATAATATTTTTTACCATTTGATATTGTTTCTCTAGTTCTTTAGATTTTTCGATGTCCTCAGTATTTCGTTTAATAATTTTATTAAATTCTTCCTTTTCCCTTTGTATTTCATAAGCATAACTTACCATTTGATCATCTACTTGTTGCCGTCGAGCTTTTTTTAGATCTTCATCCATTTTTATTTTATTTTTAATCTCTTCGCTTTCCTTCTGACGCCATTCTCGTTCTACCTAAACGTACATAATATGTTACATATTTAAAATTATTTTTAATATAATTAGGATTAGTTAAAACAGAATGAATAGTAAATTATGTACTTTATCTTGAGTTCGGAGTGCATTCAATTCGTCTTTTACAGCTTGTAAATCTTGCGATGCTTTTTGACTAGCTTGAATTTTTGCAATTTCTTTTTCTTTAATTTTTTTTTGTTTTTTCATCTCTTCTTCAAATTCCATTTCTCGTTCATTCTTTTTTCGATAGTACTCTTGCATCTGAAAAAAATAATAAATTATTAAATAAAATTAGGGACAGTAGATAGGTAACGCAGTCCTGGTAAAATGTAATAAATTTAATTCAGAGTACACATTTCTATCTTTTTTATGTAACCTGTTTTATTTCAATATTGAATTGTTCTTTTTCGATATTTTTCATGTCACTTAACTGTGCATTAATTTGCAAGAATTCTTTCCTCATATTTGCTTGTTTGATTAATTTTTCTTTGTAATTTTTCACTTCTTCGCGCTGAGCTTCAATCGCCGCCTCTTTATAAATCCTTGCTTCCTAAAAGAGTACATGTTTTTTATTTATAATGATGGTATATACAAATATTACTAATAAGTTTATACTTCTGCAATTTTTGCAGCTTCTAATTCCCTAATTATTTCGTTTTCTTTCATTTGTTTTACAATTTCGGTTGCTTGTAAACTTTTTTTGAGTCTCCCGGCCTCCACATCTTTTTGGTGTTTAATAGCTGCTAATAAACGTTCTTGTTCCATAAACTTTATCATTCTACATTCTTCTTCTTTTAAACTCTTTCTATAATATTTTATGTTTATTTATGTATTAATTTAAATTAACAAAGTTAGTTTAGTTTATGTATTATACATTAAATGTTAAACACATATATATGAAAATATTATATCTGTTTACGGGATAAATTTAAAATGTTTAGGTTCTTATCGTTACATTGTTATCATCGATCATAATTCGAATAAATTTAAAAAAATAAATTTATAATCTTGACATCTTATAAGTAATCATCCGAGTAAGCTTTCATTAAAGTAAATTGTATAAAATCTAATAAATTATGCGTAGAAATTGACAAAGTATGAGAGTTTTTATTTTGTACAAAATTATATTCATTAATATTATTAGGTACACACTGGTTATTTTCTTTTTCTGTAATTTGTGCACATCTAGTAGCATGACATTTTGTACTCAATATTAAAGAATTACAATGTTTTATTTCAACTTCTTGATTTTGTCTTAATTCAAATGCTCTATTCAATAGATAGCTAGTCTTATTTTTCGCTTCATCATCCAGCTGTTTAAACAATACATATTGTGTGATGGTTGAAAAAGTAAATGTTAATTTATTATTCATTAATAATTACTAACGAAATAACTTACAGAAATAATATAGATTAAAGTTAAAAATAAAATATACACATATTCATATTTTTATTAGTTATTAAAAATATAACTAAATATGAAGATAATAACATAAACTAATAACATTAAAATATAATTTGTAAGAAGCTTATAAATGTAACTTTTACATTTTGCATTAACATGTATTACTTATATAAATTATTATTTAATTTCTGATGTAATTATTAAAATATGTAAATATAGCATTTAATTATTAAATTAAATTGATATGTTATACACACAGACATAGGAATTTGAATATAATATAACATATTATTATATTAATGTCAAACGCCAATGTGAACCCAAAATTTAAATTGATGTATTATAGTTATGTTTAAATATACTGTCAATTTCAATTATACCAGTCGATTACTGGTTTATTTAACTATTGTGCAGTAACTATCTAATATAATATAATATAATAATATAATATTATATTAATTATGCTTTTAATTTAATTAAATAATTAAATGTAATATTAGTGTATCTTAACTATATTTATTTAACTATATTAACTAATTTATAAAAATTCATAAAATAATATATAAACATATATAACTTAATATATAACTAAATATTATTTATGTAATTATATTTTAATACTTATGTTTGACATTTTAGTCATCATATAAACCTACATAGTGTTCTAGTTCTATTTACTAATTGTAATATATCAATGAAAAATAAAAAAATTTGAATGCGGATTTTTAAAATTATTATTTATAGACAATGTGCTATAACACAGTTACTTCTATTATTTTTTTAGCATATTATCATATACACTCTTATTTCTTCAATTTCATTTAAAAATCCAATTTTAAATGATTATAAAAGCAATTGTGATTGTCGATTTATGATTTACGAAAATGTTTTAAAACTGAATTACGTCATATACATATATTTCTATTAAATTTCATATGGTAAAACTCAAAATTTCAAATTATATTAAACATTATATATTAAGAAAAAAATTACATTTTTGTAAAAATTTCAAAATTCTATATCTAGGCATATAATTGTAACAGTTCTAAACTATTTTCTCTTATGTAGAATTAATTAATGTAGATTAACACCTATTTCAATACACAAATCAATTTTCAAGTTCCTACGTTCCAAAATACATTAGCCATCATAAATTATTAAAAATTGAGTTTGTCAAAATTATAGTTTGGGTGAATTTTGCTGTTTTTCATTAGTTTTTCTTCATCAAGAGAAAAACTTTTGAAAAATTCGAAAAAATGAGCTAAATAAAGTAATAGTAGATGATATTTTCTATCTCAAATATATCTTACTTATGGTAATCGGTAAAAATCGGCAAAAAATGAAATCGTGGTTTGAGACATAGGTATAAAAAAATTATATATCATTGTTAAACGTTAAACCAATACTTTCATCATCTCGTTTAGAATTTAAAATAGTAGAGACAATAATAGTATAACTTATTGTATAAATAATAATAAAAAAAAACCGCATGCACAAATTGTAATTTTATGATTAGATATTTTAATTAGTAAATAGGTCTGCTATAATCTGTATATACTGATGACGAATGTTAATTGTAAAAATACTAAAAACAATTTAAAATTTAAATATTTAATAACTTTTAATATACCCATAATCAACATTATTACATTATTTAATTTCCCCTTTATTACTAAATATTTAATATAATACAGATATTGGTTTATAAGATGTAATAAAGTCAATAAGTTTATCTAGTTTTTAATTTACTAAATAATTTTTTTTTTTCATGTTATGCATATGAAAATAAACGACAATAGGTTATAGATATCTTAGTTGATAAAAAATTTATTTGTCAAGAGTACTTAGTTACAGTAGATATAATTATCAAATAAATATCTATGTTGATACCTATGTTATTTTCAGGGACGGACCGGCTAACTCGCTAGTAACTGTAGTGGTAAAATTTTGAGCTGATAAAATTTTTATGAAAATAGTTATGATTGTTTTTAATAATAATTGTTATTAAGTTATAAAAAATAACAATGTAAAACATCAAACATGGTGTTTAATTTAAAAAAAAAACAAACTATGATTCGTATAACTAGACTTAGGATATATTCAAAATTTGGGTCGAATTTTCTGTTTCCCTGGGCCGATTTTTATTCTCAGTCCACTCCTGATTATATATCGTAATATATTCTCTTAAGTAACGATGACTACATAATAATTGTATACCAGTGGCGCCGAAACCTATTTTGATGTAGGGCAATTGCCCCAAAAATTGGTTGGTGGGTGGGTGGATGGATGTTTTGTATTAAATATTTTAGTTATTTTAATGTAAATAAATAATAAATAATGTAATTATTAAAAAAAAAAATTCCCTATGAAATTGGTGGGTGGTGGCGGTATCTTAAGTATATTCACCCTACATATAATTATAGACTTCAGCGCCACTGTTGTATACCTACAAATATATATGTACAATAGTTGTACATTTTGTACAATTTACATTAGATTTAGGTATACAATTATAATTTAAAATACAATAGGTCAAGAAACATTATTTATGTATAATATTTATTATTAGACATTATTGTTGAACCTAGAAAATATTAATAAAAAGCTGTAGAAAGATAAAACTACTGCAATTAGATAAGGTTAGATTAGGTTGGACTTTAAATTTTTGACATAATTTATAGATGTGTATAATGTGAAATACATAATAATTAACTGCAATAATTGCT
Organism: Eriosoma lanigerum; assembly: GCA_013282895.1. Classification (NCBI taxonomy): domain Eukaryota; kingdom Metazoa; phylum Arthropoda; class Insecta; order Hemiptera; family Aphididae; genus Eriosoma; species Eriosoma lanigerum. The sequence goes on from CM023361.1 coordinate 18,196,561, forward strand.
ATGTAGTATTCAAACTTTAATATAAATAAATATTAACACTAAGAATTATTATCTAAGAACAGACAATATTGCATACGAGTATACTAGCGGGTACATTTTTGTTTTACTAAAAATTATGAACAGCTACTGTGATATTTATTGACATTAATAAAGTAATATACTACTTACTTGAGCGAGTTTTGTCCCTTTAGTTTTATATGTGTCATATTTCTGTAACTCTTTTTTCCTAATTTCACTCTCATTTTTTAATCGTTCATCGTTGGCCATTTGAAGTTTTTTATCCATACGTCGTTTTTCAGCGGTTACTACTACAGCTTCATTTTTTAATCGTTCGAATATGCTTCGATCAAGTATGTGTTTGCCAGAAATAGAAGGAATTGGCATTCCCATTCTGTCGAGATTACAAATGAGCTCTTCCTGTTTTTCTTGGTTTAAATAATTACCATTATCAAGCACATTAATGTCTTTATTATTAGTTGATTTTGGTGTTTTATAATTAGTTTTACGGTCTGCTTGGTGGCACGTAGACCGATATTTTTGCATCTTAGATTATTTTACTTTTTTTTTTATACGATTAACAAAAAAAATATTGTACACTTTTTATGATTTGTCAAAAATATTCATCGATGTAATATTATGCATTATGTAAATAAATACATTTTAGACTTGCTCAATTTAATAATAAATCAAAATTCTCAAAAAAAGTTTATAATATACTTATAATTAGGGATAAAAACCAATAAAAACGATTCAAACTGTAAATATATTCTATAATATCAGTTATAAAAATATTTAGAAAGTTTGTTGTTAGAAATTGGTTTCTATGAACGTTTTTATTTTTTATCGATCTGATAAAAAAAAAAAAAATACATTGAATTTATATGTTATAAACATACAGGTAGGTATTTATTTGTATTTATATTGTATTATTATTTTGATGCCTATATTTAATAATAATAATAAAATTGTTTATACGGTAATAACCATTACTGTTAAAGTTTTGAATTATTATTTATATTTTTTTTTGTATTTAATAAGTTATATCAGTAATTGTTTAGTAATTATTAAACTTTATATTATTATGCTATTGCACCTTAATCGATGCAGTTATAAATAATTGATAATAATGTATATTACATATAAATAATTAGCATACGCTATAGTTTTATGATGCATCAGACTATATCAATAAATCTATCATTACTTAACATATAAAGTAAGTAAATGGAATTAACTGGCATGTTATATTTGTTGTCTTTTATAGTTATTAAATCATTTTGTATTATTTAAAGTAATTAGTAATTATTATTATTTTTATTAAATACTAATGAAAAGATAAATTTATTAATTTATAGGCATTACTTAAAGGTATATCTGTTTAAAAGAGTATAATTTATTGACTAATTTATATTTAAGTTAGATAGGTAGGTACTGATTAAAATTAAATTTGTTTTGTATCCATATATATATATACAAAATAATAATAATTTAAATATATTTATTTACAAAAGATTGCACGGAGTAACAATAATCTTTAATGCATTATAATTATTTATAATATATTTATAATTATAAAAAAATAATAATTAGAGTTTAGAGACATAATATTATTATAAGTGTAACAAACGTATCTAATACTAATAGTAGGCACATTTGGTAGGCTACACGTTATACATGTATAACATATTGTAGAAATGTAGAATGTGAATGCCCGATTTCAAATCGATTGTATGACACATATTAATTTATTAATTTTTAATTAAATAGTTAATAATTCATAATAATATTCATAAATATATAATTAAGTTTTAAATCAATTATAATCAGTATAGTGCTTGAATTAAAAAAAAAAGATAGTAAAGGGATGCTAAAATAAATTATGCGTTTGTCCCTTTTTTTTAAAGATATCAATGTCTAATACATTTTATAAATTAAAAGGCATATTATGATAAAAAATTATTTTTAAAATAAGAGGTATGTTTCCTCCCCATACAAACTCATGTACTGTAATAATCTACTATTATACAAGCTGGTGTTTAAAATTATTGATGATGGGCCATTTTACACCAAATGCTTAATGACAATAATATTATATTTATTAGTCTAATTTTTAACTTATTGACAAAATATCGTTTTCTATTGTATAATATTGTGATGAATATAATGGTTTAAATGCGGACGTAGAAGATGTTATGAGTTTTTGAGTAGAAGATGTTGTGCAGGATATCTTTGGTAAAGAGCCACTATGTTGTTCTCTACGTTCTCTAGCCCGTCGATTTTGAAACCATATTTTTATCTATTACAAAAAGTATAAATTATAAATTTATCAACTATTATTATACTTGATAATGTATTAGTATAATAACATTTTACTCACTCTACTTTCGGACAGTCGTAAATTTTCAGACAATTTATGAACATCATTATTCCCTCCCAAGTATGCGCTACGACGAAATTCCTGCTCTAAGACTTTTACTTGTTGCGTTGTAAACGGAATCCTTGGATTCCGTCCAGGCCTACGTTTCTGTCTGTTCTGACCATCTTTTCTTTTAACTCCTTATAATACATAAAGATATAAATATTATAAAAATGATCATTTGTGAAAATAATTCATGATTATTATTTAAATTATATTTATATTAGAATAGACATAATATTTAAATTTTTTCATTAATTTTTTTTCGAGTTTATAATTTATATAAACGAATAATTGTAATAATACGCATGAATTATAATATAAATTCGTTGATGAATATAATAGAAAACTTATTATTTTATTATAACTAATATTCGAATTTGTAAATTTATAATTTACTTGATTATAATTTTTTTATGATAAATTATTATTTATAGTTGTTTTTAATCTCATTAAAGGCATATATGCAAAATAATAAATTGTACTTACTGTCAAGTTTGGGAGGTTTGAATCTTGTACAATTTAACCAGTCGTAATGATGACTATTTTGATTGTCAGTATCGTTTTCAGTATTCGTTTTGCCTGCTTTATTCAATATGTAATCTATACTGAATAAAAATGTAGGTTTTCGCCGTTGCTCATCATCGTTATGTATTACGCGTATTTCATTTTTTTTGGGAGATTCTGGAGTATTCAAGCTCACAACAGTAGTTTCTGGTTTTTGAAATTTCGGCATAATACGCGGTATTGATCTAAAACAATAAAATGCGTATAATATAATATTAAAAAAAAAAAAAAAACATAATGTGCACAATATAAATGTTTAAAAAAATTAAGAGACTTAATACAATATTTTAATTGGTTATACCTATAAACCATTTAAAATAGTATTTTTTTTCTTTAGTTTTGTATTTTGACAATTTTTTTACGTTTATTTACCCTTTACAAGTCGTTTAGGTTTAGGTTTTTTTTCTCGAAAAGCAGGTTAATTTATAATTAGTTATATAGTTTATATTAGTTTAATTTTACAAATATAGAAACATAATATTAAATATGAATCTTATTTATATTCAACTTTTATACTATTTTTTACTTATCATTTTTAATACATTTTTCGATGTAAGTGAGTATTACTGGTGTTTAGATATTTAATCTGTAGATTCTAAAATGTATAACTTTATAAATAGGTAGGCAGAGGCGAATTTCTCAATAGGCAGAGCAGGCACTTGCCTAGGGCGGCAAAATCTTTGGGGCTGTAAAATGTTTAGTTCTTTAATAACATGTATTATAAATTTATAATTTAAATACCAGAAAGAATTAAGTTGTATTATTCTTTTTATATTTATAATTTTCTTTAATAACAATATTGTTTATAAATTATCACTAATAAACAAATATAAAATCGTAAATGTTTATTTAAGACAATATATCGCGTTTATTTCAACGTTCAATAAATATAACATAGTCTCGATCATAAACATGATAAATATAATATCTAATACATATATTTTAATTGTATATAATAATATTATGTTAATGGTCTTCACTATTCTCTATTTGATATTTGTAATTTTATTCTAAGATCCGGTGCACATGATCAATAACTAATTAATCGGACGATTAGGTTAGTTCAATACTGACTATGCCATTTAAAATCTATATATCATCCGATTTCGAATTCAGTCGCATGACCTGATCAACATTTATGGTACGATAATATTTTAATACAATAAAAAATACCGTGCAATTAATAATCGGTCATGTGTACATGCTCTAATACCTATTTAACTAATACTTTTTTTATATACTTGATATATTTTTGTGAAAAATACGTTTTTTTACGTGTCTTATGAATTTTAATATTGAAGTTTAAAAATACGCATGTATATATAATATATTCCTATTAATTTCTTTGATAAAAGGCAGCAATTCTTAAGTGCCTATAGCCGTAAAAAAGCTAAATTCGCCTCTGGGTAGTTATATAATATTTTAATTAGTTGTTAATATAAATAATTTTATTTTAAAGCATTTTAATTGAATTTAATGATTAAAGTTAATAAATTAGTTCTTAATTAGGTAGGTAAGTAAAAAATATACTAATAAAATGTTTCATTTAAAATTTAAATATAACAAAGCTTTTTAAGATCGCCAAAGTAAATCTGATATACCAAGGTACGTTAAAAAGAATGTTAAATATACCTAATGATTCCAACTTAATAAACAATAACAGTTTAAACAGTATATTGTATTTATTTATGTTTTATTTTTAACATTATGAATAATAGTACCTAATAGTAATAATAATTATTATTATAGCAATAGTTCATAGGTATCTGTGTATCCCTATATACTGTTATTATCAATGTGTATTTATAAATAGATATTACAGAGTTAGGTTATTATTATGATAATAATTATTTAAGAATTTAATAATTAGACGATAATAGCAATTAGTTTGCCACATTCTCAAACATATGCAATTGTTTTAAAAATAAATTATATTTTTTTTGATGATAAACTTATTTATAGTTTACCTACCTAATGTATGATTTTAATTCAAATTTTCAATTATTTACTTCTAGTTATAATTACAAATTATATCTATAGAAGTATAAACTATAACTTTGTATAAAGTAATCCGTGTACTGTAAATTGTTTCAGATAGGTTAGTTACAAATATTGAGTACAAATATTATTTATAATTAAATATTAAACATTAGACAAAGTTTGTATTGTTCTACTTAATTTATATTTTATTTCGATTGAAGGAATAAGATACTTTTTAATAATATTTTAATTACCTACATGACATTATAAATATACGTTATACTTATGAGAGTATACTTTTATTAATTAGCCTATTAGTGTTATTAATATTTAACTATTATTATTATTTAACTATGATTTATAGTGTTAGTTACCTATTAAAGTATAAAAAAAAAGAACCATAATTATAATAAAGTCTAATAACTTGAATGTTACTTCAACATGCATTTTCTGTTTGGTCAAAAATAATATAAATTCCAATAACATAAATGCTAAATATTTTCTTATAAGTAGGTAATAATAATAATATATTATTATTATTATTATTTTATATTAATGCTTTAAAACTAAATGGTTTTCTATATAATTTATGCATGAGTTTATTTTATTATTTATTCTAAAAATATATTATAAAATTAATTCAAATATTGCACATTATTAATACCTATAATCTCTAAAATAATATTATATACCTATCTAATTATTAAGCTTCGTATAATACCATTTTCTATATAGATAGGTACATTTAATTTTATGACATAGCTTTTAAATATAATTAAAAAATATTTAGTAGAGAAAAGATCATTTCAAAATACAGGTATGAATGGCTTTTGAATGCAATAAAATCATCCAATATTAGATTTTGACTTTTGAGCGAAGCGAAAAATGTATTTATTTTTTACACCACTTTTTCAGATAAAAATATAATTCGTTTATAATAAGGAGAGTATGTTATCGATAGAAAATTGCATCTACTTGGTATTTTATTTAGCTTATTTTTCAAATTTCTCAAAAGTTTTTCCTTGAAATATGAAAAACTACCAAAAATGACAGAAAATTGGCAAAATTTACGGAAATTGTGATTTTGACGAATTTGATTTTAAATATTTTATAACTAAAAATGTAACTTTGAATATAGAGACTTGAAAATTTTTTAAGTATTACATTTTTTTTTATTGTCATAGGTAGTCTACATCGGTGGTGAAATTTCGGTACGAATTGGTTGATTTTCTGTCTAAATATAGAGCTTTGAAAAAATGTAATTTTTTCTCAAAAAAGTTATAAAATATTTGCTTTTTTGAGTCTATCAGTTTGAAAAACTTATAAATGCATATTTATATACTATATAGGTACTACTTAACCTATTAACAAATTACTTTGTAAATCGACAGTAAGTTCCAATTTATATTTATAAGCTTCTAAGGTTAGAATTTTAATATAATTGAATAATATGATATTTTTTTTTATGATTATATTGTAAGTTTTAACATAATATAAACATTTTGATTTTTAATATTTTAAGCTGAATATTTGATATATATATATATATATATATATATTACGACATGCTCTAAAATAACCATGTAAACAATTTTTGAAAAATGTAAGTCTTTGATTCATAAGAAATTTATTAGCTGTAACGTATTGTTTTCTATAATATGCTCAATGCGGTTTATAAATTAATACTACTTCTGGAATTTGATAATAAGCAAAACGATTTGTTAAACGATGGGTTTAAAAATGATTAAATAATGTGTAGCGGTCATAATAATTGACTTACCCAGAATTTTGTTATAGTGGACGTTTAAGATCGTATAGTTAATAATCGTAGACGTTTTTCACAGTAGGCACTGTAGGTACCGGCGGATGACGTCGGAGAGACTGTTTACCGAAGACGGTCTGGATGGCTACTAACCGTTGTCGTGATCGTGCAGATAACACAAATCGGCTAAAGATAAACTGTCGTAAAATGTTTACGAAAAAAAAAAAAAAATAGTATAATACGCGTGTATACACTACATCGTTGATTTTTTTCCCCACTGCCACCACCACTTTGAGTTTCCTCTACGAGGGGATCAGTTCTCGTTTCGAAGAAGGGTAGTGGTCAGAGTATTGTGCGCGTGCAGTAGGTTAGGTAGGTGCGGTCTATAACCAAACTGAATTGTTGCTATACCTATACACAATAAACAATATTTAATATTATATAAATATTGGACCGCGGGTTAATTAAGTGGAAATTTTCTATTAACTTGTTGCCGCATCCCTTTACACACACATACACGCACACGCCAGCGCACCGACACAAAACCAGTTTATACCGAATAATAAGAATTATAATATAAATTTCTGCCACCGTGAATATTGGCCATCGATATCCAATTCGTTTTTATTTATTTTATAGTCATGCTTCAGTGGTGGTTACGGATACAGATAGGTATACCTATATGTACACACGTACATAAATATTCGGACTAGTCCATATTTATTAATTTATTTCAGCACTTTTCATAAATCATCGTCAGTTTGAAAAAAAAAAAAAATTAAATTTTCGTTATAGTTACGTTTAAATATCAACATCATATATTGGATACATTTTTCCTGGAATTAATTAATTGACACAAATATTTTGTGATATATTGTAGGTATTATAAACTGTTATATTTCGAACGTAGAAATAGGTAGACGCAGAAACAAAGACTGTATCGTTCTCGGGAATTAACTAAAATCTAATTTGTATACTCATTGACAAACTGTACACGAGTTTTAATTTGTTTTTTTCTCATTGTACGTATGACTAGGATAACGTATTCAATATTTAAGTTGTTTTTACTTTATACTTATCTCGGTCGGCACCAACAAACACACATCTCAATAGGGTAGACAAAGAATTGCCGCCTGTTTATACCGAAGACTTCAACAAGCGTTATGAACGGATCGGCGGTTTTTGAAAGGAACGGCTTACCAATATTTTAATATTTATAACATTATCGTATGTCACGTCCGAGCTACCAGATTTCTTATAAAATTTAATCATTATTATTATTTTTATTTTACACGACGTTATGATTAATATTCCGTTGTATATTAGCAAGCACCAAACAACTTATGAAAGATGACGTGAATGTTTTCAAATTATTTTTCTGTTCAGTCAGTAATGTTCAACACGTTAAACATTTAAATGATATTAAAATAGGACTATAAAAATAACAATCTATAGCTATTCAAACAATTTTAAAATTGTGTTCATATTCTTTTGATTATTAAAATAGTTATAAAATATAAACTAAGTAAATTTAAAATTCCAATTATACTGATAATACATAATAAAAGTACATTTTTTAAACCAATCTGTAACAATTTAAGTTAATATTAATTGTAATATTATATGACTTTACATAATTTCGAATAATAACACGCAATATATTTATGATATTTAACTTAAATACACACTTTCAAATCATTTTCCCTTCTTGAAAATGTATAATCACAACTTTGTTGTATAACCACTACTTTTCTTTTAAAAACATTAATATTGAATTATATATTCAAAATTATAATATCATGATATTAGTTTTGATATTTAAACACTACCAATAATTAATTTAAAATATCAATATACCTACCTATTAATATTACACTTTAATAATAACTAAAATTTAGAGCACTCATATTTTTTTAAATAATATTCAAAATGGAATAATTGTTTTATGAAACCAACTACACAATTGGTTACACTGTAGGTTGATACCTAATATAGTAACGAGTTGTTGAAACATTTAAGTCGTCATAATATAATACAGATGTTTAATATGGCTTGCTTGTGGGTATGACAAATAAATTTGAAACGCCTTGTTTTTTATTTACATTTTAAAAACAGTTTTCTTACAAGGAACAACATAATATAGTACATTAGTACCTAGGTACTTAAAAAAACAGTAATTTTAAATGTACATTAAAAACAATTTTGTATACGTTATATTCAATATTGTACAATGTCTGTAAGACATATTCTTATAGGTAATAAATATTTTAACTAAAATTAAGATATAATATAATAATCTTGATTATAATATTAGTATCTCGTATGAATGGAGAAATCATCTTAACTCATCGTATCATTCTTAACTCTCTGCGATTCTATGTGGGTATAATTATATATTTTTAATAAACTAAACTATTATACAGTACTACAGTTTAAATTATTTATCTAAAGAATAGAAATGCAATTATAACGAGATTTTTTTTTTTATAATTATTTATTTATATGTACTTATTATGTATCTATTTCGAGAAGAAGTAATTAATTAGTTTTAATGTTTTTTGATGATATTAAATTAATTTCAATCTCCTCATACAATGTGACAATTTTATTATTATTACATCAACAAGGACATCTACGTTATCATTTCGTTATACATATGCCAACGATAACAGTTCATAATGTGAATAATTTAATATCAGTATAGTCATACATTTTACAATTACAAGTAATTTTACTAGTTATAGGGAATTAACATTCAACATCCAGAGTTGTTTGAAAATAACAGAGAATTTCATATATTAGATTAATATTATGAGATGTATTTAAAAATATTGTTGTAAAAATTATTTTTCCACTTCGATATCTAAATGCCTTAACGATTATATGACATAGATTTGTGATATCGAACAAGGTACTTACGTACAAAAAAAAATACCTACTATAATCTGTGCAGAATAGTACCTATGCGGACTTCAATATTTCTAGTAGGATAGTAACTATTAAAAATGGCGTTGAGGTTTAGAAATGGCTGTTTTTTATTTGCGCCGTATCTCATTGTAGGAGTGTGACAGAACATTGTAAGCGGATGGGCAGTGAAAATTTTACAAAAAATTTGCATTCAGTATCCAAAGTGAATAATGCGTAAAAACTCATACTTTGCCGATTTGTTTTGGATATGATCTAGTTACGTATGATTCAATAAAAATGGCCGTCGTCGGGACGTACGATTATTATAATCGTTAGGCATACGCGTGATGGCCATAAGATAACATTTGAAACAGTTAGCAGCTCCCTCGATACAACACACGCGCACATAATATAATATTTTCAGAATAGTTACGATACATAATAATAATGAAAACGTACCGGAAAAAGGACAGAAGGATACCGGCGTGTGTGTGTGTATGATACACTATATAGGGAGAGACCGAACGAGGAGTCGGTTGCATTACGGGTCGGTACGGCTATTATAATACTTGCGGTTATAATATCGGCGGTACCCTCCTAGGTTGACGTTAACGACCATGTTATAGGCGGAGCTATAACCATACATACCACGTATACCTACCAAATTGTATGTACGAAACTTGATGGTTTGCCGCAGCGGTTAAGAGTATCGCGGGGTACTTGCGATAATAATATAACAACACACACAACAGATACGTATTCAAAATAATATACGAGTACAATCAACGATGTTTTTTTACTTTTTTTTTTTTTTTTTTTTTCCATACTTATACATAATAATAATATACAATATCGTATACCAACGTATCGATGTGTGTACACATCATAATGTCGTTATTGTTGTTTCGGAGGACCCTTTCTACGTAAATAGGTGTACCCGTGTAAAATTCGGAATCCAATAAAAACGTTTAGTCAAGCGGACTAAATAAAATAAACACGCTCGCGGAAGCTGCGTCGATTCGTACGAGGATACATAATAATAATAATAATAATAATAATATTATTATTATTATTATTATTATACTTACCTATACGTATTGTGGCGGCCGATGGGTTCTTCGCGTGGTTGTAATAATATAAAAATAATAATAACGAAACGGAAAATAATAACAACACTGCCTGAAAATGCAGTCAGTCTTGTTCACGGTTCGTCGTTTTCATCGCGTCGACTCCAGGAGTCGGCGAGATCCGTACACAAACACGGACGGTGTGTGGTCTTCGAATACAGCGCGGCGGCTTTTTGTTGTCGAAACTACTATAAAGTGTGCATTTCTTTTCTTTTTTTTCCGCATATAACTATACAAATCAAATTTAATAATATTAACGTTTATTGGGTACGCGTTTCGTGTGTTATTATACGCGGATCGGTTTTTCGTCGGTGTTGATCGATAACCGCTATACCGCAACCTCGGTTATGAATACTTCCTTTACCTTTTACAAACCATTTTCTCTTATTTGGTCGATTTTCTTACCGTCGAAACAATTTTTTTTTTCTAATTAAAGATATTATACATTTAATAGGATAGATACCACTAGTTTTATAATTTATGAAATATTATATTTTTAAACACGAATTTCTTCGATTGAATAAACCCCATTAATTCACATAATGTCACCTAATTTGTATGCTTGTCTATAAAAAATATTGATGTTTTATTGTTTATTTTGCATTTACTCAACACCATTTCTATAATATTATATCCCTATTTAAATATATTTTTGATTTTTTTTTTTTTTAACGACACAGTTTAAACCTAAACTTTAAATATAAAAAAACACTTCGTATATTTCGCGTTATTAAAATTATATAATATTTGGAGATGCCAAATTTACGGAAAAATTATTTTTAAATATTGTTGCACAAATAAAATGCCGTGTCTACTAAATAAATTAGATACATTTGTTGTCATTTTATAGTTTTATATTTTGTACTTTTAATTATAATAATTTTTTCTTTTTTTTTCATAATATGGAAATATAATTTTATTCTCAAAATGTTGAATGTTGATGCATTAATATCTTTATATTTTTTTTACGATAAATCGAATTAATAAAATAAATTTAAACAAATTATATAGATAAATACATTTAAAGCATTCTATAATCACGTGAAGTTTTATTTTTCGTCTGAGTATCTTTAAGGAGTAAAATTCATGTAATATTTGTTGTCAAATAAAAAAAATAAAATTGTTATTTTCGATATTTATTTAATTCGTTATAAAAACGTACCGACATCTTTAATGTTAACGTTAATTATTATCATAATGAGAAATTAACACTCTATTGGTATAATTAGTAAATGCAATTTTCACAAAGGTACTCATATAATATTATATAATTTTATAAAAATATTAGGTATATCTATATAATAGGCGTGCGTACAACTTTTGTACAAGCTTTGTTGGTACTCGGTTTAGATAATGGTTATTTTATGGCGATACTGTGAAAGGAAATATATTCACATTTCATTGAAAAATAATATACGTAGATACCATACATATTACAAAAACAAATATTCAAATATGAAAATATTTGTACCTACCTATTTATAAATTTATATTATTCATGCCTATAATTATTTTAGGTTGATATAATTTGTATAAATACCACAAAATATTAAAGAAAATATAAAATTAAAACAAAACGCTAGTGTTTTGTGAATTGATATTTCATAACAATTATAGTAATCAACTAAATAATGCTTATTTTAAATATGTAACATTTTAACGCAAATCACCTTATCAGAATTAATTTGCTAATGAAATCACAGAAAGGTTTGTGAACACGTCATGTTGTATATGTTGGACTGCTGTTTTATCAATATTCATGTAATTATTATATATTTTCGTATTATTTTTTAAATAACAAAATTGTATTTTAAAAATCCGAGATTTCAGCATTTATTATAGGTACGACACAATCACTTATGATATTATACACTTTCTATCTAAGGTTTGAAATTCTGTAGAATATTTAGTCATCATATGAATTTGATATTTTTTCTGCTTTTTATCGTTATATAAAAAGTTTAGGTATTTTATTGAATAGCAAATTTAACATTTTGCCGGTAACATATAAATATGAATTATTATATAATTTATGAATAATACATAATTTATTTGTTACTTTTCTTTATATATCTCTTATTAATAATAATATATGCACTCGTATATAAAAAATATTATGCGACATACTATTTTAAATAAAATTAATTTTTATAATATAATTTAATATCTAAATCAAAAATAATTTCATTCTTAATGATAAGATCATTAAACCAATAATATTATTAGCAGACTGTGATTATATTGAAAAAAAAATTATTCGTATGAAACATAAATAAACCTAAATTAACCTTTACTTTTTCTACTTTTTCTCTAATAAAAAGATACATTTATGTTTAAAATTATTTTATATAAATCATAAACTTAACCTAATCTAAATAATGAATTGTCATAAAATTGTGATATATTTTTGTTTAAAGTTGTTGTTATTAATTCAATGATACTATTAATTACTTGTTCGTTAATAATAATTGTCTGTAATTATAATTTATAGAGTATAAAGTTTGGATGAAGTGCAAAAAATGAAGAACATTTTTTGATTATATTAACTTAAGCACAGAGAAGTATTAAAATACTGATTTGAAGGAATTATTTTATATTTAAGAAAATTATTTTAATATTATGTAAATTTAAAATTACTGATTATTAAAATTAGTATAATACTATGTTTAAAGAATATTTTTATATTGAAATTGTATTTATGTTATTTTATTTAAATGTTCGTGACATTTTTAATTTGTATAGTATAATAATTTTAAGCTAGATACAAATCTATCTGTATCAAACTAAACATAATTACCTATCGATTAAAGAAAAATCGAGTTTTTTACAATACAATGACGAATACCTGTAATGTATACGCATTATATTATATGTGTGTATACAGTACATTATTTTATTATATTTTGCTTATTAATTTTTATACAATATAAATTAATATATTATAAATCTAAGATCGCAAAAATAGTGACAGTGAAAATTATAAAACTAAACCACGATAGTTTTAGAAAATTGTCGATAATAAATAAATGTCATTAACTAACGTTGAATTAATATTTTTTTAATTACAAACGAAATTCATATAGTAAACAAATATATCACAATGTTTATTAATAAATCAAAAATAACTTCACATATTATATATTAGAAAATTATTAGCAGATATCATTTTTAAAAGTAGCAACATATTGTGTTTATTATGAAAAAAACGTTAATGTGAGTTATTGTAATTATTATGAAATCTAAAATGCATATGTTATATTATATTTTATAATACACACATATATATATATATATATTTATTAATTAAATTATTAGTAGGTAATGTAAGTAATTAAAAATCGATGTATTATTTTGTAGAATTAAGTTTTTTGGGGATAAATGAATAATATAACAAGTATATATTGCAATAGAAAATAATTTTTAAATGTTTAAATAATATTATTGGGTACATACCCAGATAAGTCTATGTAATATTCTGTATAATAACGTACGCTTTTCATTTTAATTGAAACGTCAATTAAAAGTTTAAAATTTGCTAAACTATAAATGTAATAACTTAATACACCGCACTTACTGATATTACTGTGATTATAATTTTATAAAAGTGGCAGTGAATTAAAGTTAACATAAATGTTTTATTTTATATCTTGTTTAACTCCTAGGTATGTAATTTAATTGAACAGTTGTTTCTTCAGTGTAAATTATTTGTGTTATACATCGGTTTATAATATATAGTATTTTGTATGAGCAGATAATTTAATAAAACCGATAATCAATACAGTTTCGATATTCGCTATCTAATTTAAAGCTGCAAATGAAACAAAACAATACTAATTATTTTTATACAATTTATTAAAATCGATGATCTGTGAGATATTTTAGAATGTAATTCAGTTGGAAGGTATATAATATATTAATTTCATGTAAACTGTAGACATTTAACCGTTGTCCTGCGTGACTAGTTTTTTATTGGATGAAATTCACGGTTTTAAGTTAGAAGAGTTATTAGAGAATAACTTACGACCTTTTGTTTAAATACTACTAAATTATAAAAATAAAATGTCTATTTTTGTATTAATTGAAAATTGCGACGTCTCTGTAGTGCCAATATGAAGTGTATTAATATATTATATAGGTCCTATAATTTGATTTTTAATTACGTTTCTTCTGTACTTGTTGATATAGTTAAATAATTATTTTTAATAATTATATGAATTTATTTGGAGATTAATATTATAGTTTTGACTATATAATATCTACTCGTATGTACAGTTTTGTAATGGTCTCATGCGGATTTTAGTATAATTTATTATTATCTTTATTCCTTTTTTTCTTATTTTCCTTTTTCTCCTTTTTCTTTTTCTTTTATTTGTAAATAAATACCATAAGCGTATAATTACTATATTAGTATCTCCAATTTGTAATTATTAAAATATAATAACTATTTACAATAGAACATTTTTTTTTGAACAAAAAAAAAATAAATTTAATTGTAAATTGATGTGCCTATATGTTTACACAACTGCTATTTAATGTGTTAACGACTTGTGGGTTTAGTTAAGTCAAGTTTATTGACACTAAATTTAAGTAACAATTTTTCGTGCGTAGTATACACTCATTAGGTTTGCTGAAAAATGTAATTACTTATAAATTATTTTACCATTTAAATGTATAGATGTATTAAAATAGTAAATCATTGTTATAGAAATTAATTTATATAGTAGTGATGTTACGAACCATCACTTTTGAGGTCGAACCGAACTTGAACCGAACCAAATAAATTTTTTTAGAATCAAACATTTCAATTAATATCTGATCCTGAATCGAATTAAAAAAATCTAAGTTTAATAAACTTAAACAAATTTTTGTTAAAATTATATTATTAGTTATAGTACATTTGCTATAGTAAAATGTATATTATAAGTAGTCATATTTATAATATATTTTAATTAAAATTATTTGTATTACATAATCTATCATATAGATATAGATATAAATTATAAAATATAAATAAAAATACTGAATATTAACATATATCGATTTACGTATCGATCTGAATATCTAGAGTTCAGTTAAACGATCGAACAGTAACATCACTAATTTATAGTTAAACATATTATGTCAAATCAATTTAAAATTTTAATATACAGTTTGTTATTAGTTATTTTAAAAAGTTTTTATAGAAATATGTAATTTTATGTTTTTCAATAATTATTTATTAAATTTTGGTATGAATATCTTATAGTTATTTCTATTTGTAAAATAGGAAATAAGGAAATCTATAATATCTTTAATATTCTATAATTTTTTTTTTAATGATTTCATTGTTATAACCCACTTTTGTGAATACTACCGAAAATTTTCAATTTTATACTATCACTTATTTTCTTATTATCAGAATATAACTAAAATAAATGTCGTTAAAAATAAGTTTTAGTTATTATTTTCGGTTTTTTTATAATTTTAGGATAGTTTTTCTAGATAAAATCCTTAACTAAATACTCTACTTCTTATGAAATATTTTGACTAATATTAGAAAATGTGTATAAGTGTATAATTACAAATCTACAAATTATTGTAAAACTATTACATTTCTCATCACTTCACTCGTAGCATAAAATAATAAAAAAGTTTTAACGTACACTTTTAATCATCCTGTGTAATGTTTATTTATGAACACATTCAACATTTTGTTAGATATAAGAACTGCAGGCTGATATTATTTATTTAGAAATCTATGTTGTCTTCTTATCAAGTTTTTTTTTTAGTCATAAAAAAATAATATTTATTTATTAGATTAAAATAAATTAAACATTTTAAAAATATAGAGCACATTCATTTTTTTTTCTATAATTTTTACCCATGATCTTTAAGTTATAAAATATTTTACAAAATTAGAATTTGTATACGTATACTAAATATTTAAAAGTATAAACTAAACTTTTGATAAACTGATCATACATTTTATTTGTATTAGTACACAATATTCTACAGGTGTAATTTAAATAATAATTTCTTTAAATGTACTTAAGCAGTATTTACGTAACTTTGTATATATATGGTACTTCTGTATATAGTTATTATTTTATAATTAACTAAAATTTATGATTATCAGAAAGTTTTGGTGTTATAATAATTTAAAAATATAAACAATTAGTTACATTTTATTATATTTATTTTTATAAATTAAAAAGGGTTAATTGAAATATATAATAAAATGATATCTTCTTCCAAATAAATTTTAGAATTTAATATAACATAATTTAATTAATATAATAACTACCGAATAATATATTTTTTAAATTATTTGTGGAAAAAACAAATTTAAGACAATATTAAATTATTTAAACATTTGTACCTATTCAACTGAAATTGATGATTTCTATATTATTAACTTGATTCATATTTAAATAGAATTATAACGATTTTTGAATAATAGTCATCCTTCATAAATTGTCATCACTTCAAATCTAACTACAAATTCAATAGCTCGTGTATAATCAAGATTATATTATAAAGTAACTGAAGTAAAGTCTATTTATCTTTATAATATACTAAATATATAGTAGATATCTATTATAAATTTAACTAATTAAACCTTAAAATAATACTAGTTTTATATTAAACTAATTTTATCATAACATTAGAATTCCTAAATTTTATACATACACATACAGTTGGGAGAAAGAATAAATTTTACTCAAGAAATTTGGAAAATAATTTTCAAAAATTAAAATTATTGAAATCTAAGATATTAAAATAAAATATATTATTAAGGAGATGTTTTTCCACATATTTAACACTTATTACCATATTTTTAAAAAATGTCAATTAACAACAGAGTTATATGAGTTTTAATTTCTTTCAAATTTTATATAAATATAAGTTCATTGTCAGATGAATGTTACAAAGAGCTCACGAGAGACCCTCGAACATATTCCATTCTTTAAATTTGGTAATTAATGTTTAATCTGTTAGTTTATGTCAAATACCATAATTTAAGTTTCAAGTGATTTTGTTATATATCCTATTGAATTTAACGGAGACAACAATAAATGTCAAACATTTGTCCTCTTAATTAGGAATAATTAATTTTGTATATAAAATTTCAAGACAGTAAGATCAAGAGTAAATGCAGTATTCCACTAGTTGCAGATTTCCGCTATACCTCCTAATATAGGTATGAATATTAATAATCCAATATCATCATACCCGTATTATTACTATCACATTTACAGTGTCACAAATCAAATTATAATCAATATATTATAATAAAATTATAATAACAATAATATACAATATTATTTTAAACGATTTTCACGTGTCTCGCTATCATTGCACTTATCGAAGCTCTCCACGTCAGCCATTTTTAGGCCATAATAATTATATATGGTTTCTGGTATTATACTAATATAATATTTAGTTTATTATTTATTATTATTACGCGGATCGCTAAGCAACGGGCATTATCCGAGTTCTCATCCCTATTTATCCCGTGTCCATTATAATATTATATGATCACATATACGGTATTCGATTACCAGAGTGGTATAAAAGTAAGTACTTTTTTCTCTCTTCTTTTATTTGTTATTATTATTATTTTTTTTTGCAACCACTCGTGGTTGTTGCGGAAAATAATATAATAATATAATACATAAACTCTCTGCGGCCAAGGATTACGAACCAACATAATGATATTATAGTGTTATTATATTAATACACCCGGCAGATGCATTGCCGGTTTGTTCGTATTATAATAACCGGTCGATGCGTCCGTAGCGTATTTCGCAGGTCGCCGTCGGTAGATATATTATATTAACCGCGTTCTCGTTTGCATTTCAGCGGTTGCACATTATGTTATACATATAATAACGATAATAACAAAACTATAGCTATTATTATTACGTTTCATCGTTTTTTTTTCTTCATCTCTTTATTTCTTTCCGATAACATAATATGAAAAAAAAAAAAAAACCGCAAAAAGGAAGAGACGACGATGACGACAATATGTCTCTTCTGTGCACGGCGATAGATTCGAGAGGATGGACGACGTACGCGCTGTGTAATAATAATAATAATATTAATAATGACAGTTAAGCTGGACGGACAATGACAACATTTCTATTGTCGTTTCGCGACGCTCTGACGAACATCGATTTTAATAGAACATTTTATATTATTATGATATACCTATACCCGCGTATATCATGACACCCCATCCTATCACCGTACTTAACAACCTCAATACATTGTAAATTATTTACGAATTTCGTACTTTTGATATCCGATTAACAAAATATATTAGATAATTTTTTATTATAACATTTTTTTAGTTTAGAATATTATTATTATTTAGAAAAAATCGATTAAAAGGACCTACCTACATTAGCATATTTTGCTATTTCCGTCTTTCCAATAGAGAATATAGCACAATCAAAGTTACGTATTACCTATGTTGTGGCTTTCGAGTTACACTTTCAGGTCAAACTTTTATTACCAAATTTAAACAGTGGATTTTTTTCGAGGAACATTTTCTACACAGGCTTTTTGTAAAATGTCATCTGACAATTGTTTTATATTTATTTAAAACACGAAAATAATTAAAATACTTATATAACTTCATTATTGGATGAAATTTTACAACAAAATATGCTGGTATAACGTACTCTTAATGTTGTTCGTAAGCTTGAATTTTCTTAAACGTATTAAATTAAAATGTTTGTTACCAATTTTATCATTCAGCAGTTATTATTTAGTAGATATGAATTTAAATTAATTAAGGTAATATTTCCTAATAAAAATAGAATTTAAGAAAATTTTAAGTAAATTTAAGAAAAATAAATTCTATAAAATATATTAACTGTTCAATTTTTAATAAAAGTAATATAAATCATATTTTAAAATTGTATAAATGAGATACTTTTTTACGAGTGTTTTTCATAGTCAGATTTCAAAAATACAGCAAATATATAATTAATTGACCAAAACAAACACGAAGTAACCAAATACTGTATATTATAACTGTTATGTTTTTGTTCATTCTAAACAATGTGATAGGTATTTAATTGATTCACAACATTTATTTCTACAACGCGGCTAGGCGTTATTTAGTTTAAAGAATATATTATATAAGACTATCTATCAAAATATTTTTCATAAAATTGATATTAAATTATTAATACAACGCTGTATAGGTACGTAATTAACCTAAAAAATAAAAAGTAATATTATTGAGTTTAAACAATTTGGTTCAATTATCCTATGTTATTATAGTTTTAAATTGTAAAACTCTAATACTAATTTGTTTTTGAATTGAGAAGGTATCTATAAAGTATTGACCTAGTGTTATAGTTGAAATACCTAGTTGAATAAATATTAACAAGTGTTAGATTATGCTCGTATAATATTCAGAGGGATAACTTAGTATTTGTATAGACACGGCATATAGTCGGAATCTACTCGTATATGGCGCTTGACAATTTTTATAATTTATCAATACAATAAATTAAAATGGTCGTTGACAATCATCTTATAGAATTTAATTATAGTTTTAACTAGTTTTATATTAAAGACAGAACTCTTTTAATAAAAAAATAAAAATACTTTTATAGGTACTAATAACAAAATTATTAACATGTATTTTAGTTAATTACTTATGTTTACTTATTTATGACTGGGAATTATATAAAATAGTAGTCACATCAATGAGAAATTAACTAAAAATAATTTTTATTTGTTATTATTATTAATTTAAATTCATAATTTCTTATCTTAATCATAAAACACAAAGTATTTAACATATTAATTGTTATGAGATTATTGTATATGTATATAGATACGATGGTGATAAAAATTACGTGACAAAAAAGACGGGAATTAATTCTGTTTTACGTAATTCTGTTCACCCTAAATGTGATATTGTGTGATATTATCCATTATTATTAAATATTATAATAATTGACTAATTGATTTTATGAAAATGTTCAATATTACGTAAACAAAAAAAAAAAAACAAAAAACAAAAAAACATTTTAAACGAATCTTCAATATATTTATATGATATTATTATAATGTTTGATTATTGTTTTATGCGTATTATCATTAGGAATTCGCATTATTTAAATATCAAACAACAAAACACTATTATACCTGTGTTACGTCGTCGTTACATTATCTTAACTATCATAATATAAACATGTTTTAAACCGAGCTCGACTCGTCAGCACTTGTCTGGGATGTGGTAGACGTGCCATCCGTATTGGGGATTGCGGACGAACTTTTGTCCAGCGTTTCACGGAGTTTCTGGAACATTTGCTGGCGGCTTTGGCGTCCGTTAGCGGTCACATCGCTGATTGTGGACGTGACCCCTGATAGGAAATGGTTAAGACCACCCGATACCACGCGTACGATCGGCACGTTTTCCAAATAACTGTCCACGGCGCTGACGCCGCTCGACAGGTAGTCGCCGCCAGTGGCCGCGGTTGCGGTTAGGCTGCTGAAAAGTGCGTTACATAACGTGCCGAACGCGATCGAAGCTCTGCTGCCGGCCTTGAGCACGTCTTCCACGGACATGGTGGCCTGCGAACCAAAGTCCATAGCTGTTGATGCCGCGCTCTTGAGGACGTTGGACAGGTTCTCCCTAGTATCCCCAACGGCTTTGTTTATCGTGTCCGACGAGTCCTTGATCCTGTTATTCGCATTGTCAATTACAGTATCTACTGCACTTCCAGATTGACCATTACTGACCTGTAACTGTCGAGGGAAAAGAAACAAAACATTAATTGTCACTCAATCAGATGATTATGAACGGAAAACAGTTTTTGATCGACCAGAAATTAGTTAGTGAGAGGATAAGATCAGTCCCAAAACCATATAGTCTATAGCCCAGAGTATGCCTAAGTAATCGCAGATACTTTCCAGTAGGTTGTGACAATATAACTATGTTTGATGAAGTATTTAGGTTAATTTTTTAATTAAAAATAAAACAAACTTTTCGGGTTTAATATTATACGAATTTTTTGTCCCGTCACGACAATTGTCTATTATACCCGAAAAAATCGAGGTTAGTGATCTAAATAAGTTATGTTGGTAATCAATATACGTTTAGTTCTTAAAAGATAAAGAACTAACATAAATTATGTTTTTACCATTATGAAATATACAATTTTTTTGTTAAATATACATATTAGTAGTTTAAATAATTGTCAAAACAAAACATATAGATAAGTCAAATTAATTACATACTTGAAATAAGCAACCGACCAATAAGTAAATTATTATGTTGTTAATATATTGAATAAAATGAATCATGGTGTAAGTTTTAAGTTATTATTAAAATTAAATTGAACTAAGGTCAATGAAAAACTTGTGCTATAAGGCTGGGTGTTGTCGCTTTTATGCATTGATCAGAGCTAGCAGGTAGTACATAATCGTCCTATGCACGTGTGTTATTTACAGTTGTGTAATAAAATGTTTAACGTCATACTTAGTCTATAATTTATTACACAATTATCAATTATGCCAGTTAATTACGAACTAAATGCACATTAACAAAATCAAACATAGCAATTTAAAATATAAATATAATTTCTATTCATTGAAGTCACAAACAATATTAATATTTAAAAAACAATTAGTTCTACTTTTTAATGGCCTTTTAAATTTAGGCAATAAAGAAAATAAAAAAAAATAAATGTTATGAACTTACGAGTAATAGATAATTAGTATAATAATAAAAATAGTATAACGTAACCTACTTTAAAATGTATCTAATGTATAATATTATTATATTATAGCAAATGAAGGTTAAAATAAAATAGTAATAGTTTTTTAACAAAATATATTTTAAATAGGCGGATCCCGGGATTTTTAATGATGTGGATAACACAATTATCTATTAAAAGACGTATTCAAAAATAAAAAATGCATAATATGAATATTTTTATAATATTTTTTTTTTTTGCAATAGAAAAATTGGCTAACTAAATGCTGTACTTATATGGATATTTTGTTTCTGAATTTTTTAAAAAATATTTGGTTATTATATATTCATAAATTATGTTTTTTTTTAAAATTTTATATTTTCCTAAGAGAAAAACACTTTATTATTGAAATAATTTGTAATCAAAATCATCATGTTATAATAATAAAACAACAAATTAATAAAGGTATAGCAACTAATGTTTGTTTTATGTTTTGCTTTATTGATAATAATTATTTGGTAGATAATATTTTTCGAATTCGATTGTCGTCTCTGAATTGTTGGCGACAAAATGAATATGATCAGCTATACAGGTTAATTATAATGCAATAATTATTGTGTATCTTATTAAAATTATAATTATTAAATTATGGTATTTTCTGTTAAGATTGCTGTAGTAAACTAGAAAGAATTGCTTCAAAGCGAAGAATTTACGGATCACAGTCAACACTCCGACTTAATAAAAAAGTAAGAGAAATATTTAAAATAAATTATATTTAATATTCCTTAATAGTTAATTATTAATTAAGTATGCAGTGTGTTCATTTTTATGATGGCTTTCAAAATAATACATCTAATTTAAAATAGTTGGTATAAAGTTTTTCTAACAACTATAAATATCGTAAAAATTATATTTATTTAAAATAATTTATTTTTAACGGTTGATTTTATAAAATTGTCATGAATTTCAAAAATTAAATTATATCCAAACAATGTATTAACACTATTAACACTATTAACATATAATATTATATGAAAATGATGTCAAATATTGTCAATTAATTAAATTTATTAATTACCTACTATATACAGGTAACAGGAACATAATTGTTATACATAGGTAATTAGTCATTATCATAGAATTAATATTATTTGTTTATCATGATAAATTAATGTATTACTTTAGTTGTTTATTTGTACTGTAGCTATTTTAAAGTTTATTTGGAAATATATTATTTATTAGGGCTCCAAATTTAACAGCCCTGTTGAAAATATTCAAGTAAAAGGTGACAATAGAATTCCTTTTATATGTGCTGGATCTGCTAACAAAAGTCATCATATAGGGATAAATATACAAACAACTTTGTCAATAATTCAGGTAAACATATTATTTGTTCTTTTTATCAATAAAAAAAAAAAAATTAAACAATTAAACATATTAAATAAGTATTGCTATTTTTAATGTATATAAGGCTACTACTCCTTTCAGTGGCGTATTTATGAAGGTTTAAACTTCCCCTATAACCAAAAAAAAATTGATTTTAATAATATTTTTTTGCCACCTGTTTTATAATTTTTGTTTTGCATTATAATGTATACAGATATAGAACATGTTTAATTTAATTTTTTTTTATATTATAAAACGTTGAGAGGTGGTTCGGCTCTTTAGAAATTGTTAAATACGCCTCTGACTCTAGAGTATTAAGGACAACTTAGTTATGATCTTAGTTACAATCATTATTCTTAATGTCTGGTTCAATATTAAATTTTATATTTTCACTACATACAATGTAAAGGATTTTTTCCAAATAATAGAAAATATATAATGGTACGATACAATTGTTATTATCAAAATAATACATTGGTGATAACTAATAAGTTTTTAAATTTATAGTTTGAAGGAGAATATTTTTGATTACAATCGCAATAATAACACATTGCCAAAGTTATAGAAGTTCTATTATATTAAGTACCTATCTATTTAAGTTAATATATTTTATGAAACTACTTACATAGTTTTATAATATTTTTATGTTTTATTGTTAATATTTTAATATTTTTAACAAACGAAATTTAAGCATTAAATTAATTTTGTTTTCAATTTTGATATTATTCGATTTTCAGACCATCAAACTTATTTTCATACCTTGTACAATATACAATTACATTATATCATCATATTATCTAAGTGATGTTTAAAATTATTTAGTTGATCATAATCAATCATTGATTATTCGATTATTAGGTAGGTAATTTTGTAATACATTTGATTTAAAATTATATTCAGCAATACCCTGGTCAAAATCCTGAACAAAATTATTTGATGAATGGGTCCAATAATTTGCATACGGGATCGAAGCTCAACAAAAGTAGCCGGACAAGCATGTCTCATAATTTTTCAGAAATGCAAATTTGTCCAGCTAGAGCCGAGGATAAATGTATAGCTTCTGAGAATAATATTTTTAATGAAATCGATCTAAATCCTTGGGCTGTAGACCATTATGATGACGATCCTTATACATCTGAGGTAACTACTAACTACACACAATAAAACAATTTATTAACATATAACCAACAAATAATATTACAACCTATACGCTATACCTAATGCAGAGTAAGTTAATAATATATTTTTTAATACGTTTAATTGAATAAATTGAAAAATAATTTAAAGACATTAAATAATTAAATTTACTTGTTAAGTTAATTTTTAGATTCTGAGCGAAGCAAGGAATGTATTGGTTTTACAAAGATTTTTTATATATATATATATATGAAGACACTTTTTTGGAAAGAAATAACGGTTCAAATATCACAAATAGGGTATTCTTGCAATAGAAAATTGCATCTAGTTGGTACTTTATTAAATTACTTTTCGAATTTCTCAAAGATTTTTCCACGAAAAAAGAGAAACTATCAAAAAATGACGAAAAAACGGCAAAATTTACGGAATTGTTATTTTGATGAAATTGATTTTAGATTTTTTATGATAACTAATGCAATATTGAACGTAGGCACTTGAATTTTTTTCAAATATTCTTATAGGTAGTTTACACAAGTGATAAAATTTGGGAACAGCTTATCAGTATAATATATTGTATTACAATGAGTTTCGCTTAGAATCGTATTTTCTAATGCAATATTATTGGATTCAAATCTTAATTATAATAAACCAATAATTTTTCCGAGGACCGAAGGGACGAAATAGAAACGTTCAAAATCGACCATCCCACTTTTTTTGATATTACTTATTATAATTTAACATGTGTAACTACTTTTTGAAAAGGTTTCGAAATAAATAATAAAATGACAAAATAGTTAAAATTGAACATTGATTTACTAAATAGATAAATAATATAAAAATAGCTTTAGCAAAAACGTAAATTTAAAATTAATAGGTACCTACCTAGTTTTATTCTTTACTTTTTAATATATATATATATTTAATATAAACATTCACTTAAATAGAATAAAAATAGTTTGTTCAAAAATTCGAATATTTTTTTTGGAGTTTATTATGATATTTTTAAAATTTTCCAATATCAAAATAATATTTCATGAGACATACTTATTTATGTTATGTTTCAATACAAATATACTAATATAATATATTCTTA
Organism: Eriosoma lanigerum; assembly: GCA_013282895.1. NCBI lineage: Eukaryota > Metazoa > Arthropoda > Insecta > Hemiptera > Aphididae > Eriosoma > Eriosoma lanigerum. The sequence goes on from CM023361.1 coordinate 18,222,638, forward strand.
TACGTTTTATGATAACCATTTATTACAATTACCTATTAATATCAGTAATTATTAATCAGTATTGTCAACAAAACAATTCGTGTTCTTGTCCAAGCCGATGCATGGATAGTTACTACACAGTAATGGCGCCTTTTATGAAACATTTGAAACGTAAACAAAAATTATGCAATAATGCTGTTCAAAATCCTTACACTAAAGCAAGGGTTCTGCAATACTACGATTTATTAACTAGGCGTGTGCAAGATCTCAAACTCACTATGATCACAATGAATAATGGATTGGTAATACTGACCGAGTAATGTTATTTTAATATTACTAAAAAATAGTAAAATATGTGTTTTGTAACAGATAATATTATTATAAAAATTATATTTTAACACGCATATTTTATTAGTTTATATTATATTTATTTTCATTTTTGTTTAACTCAAAATAATAATACCACGGACAAGTCTTTTTATAAAAATTAATTTGGTACTAATTTATATTATGTTATTTGTACACAATTATTGTGTTACACTAATTGTACTAGTTATTATATTGTATAATTACGTACAATGGTGTACCTAAATAAATTATACATGATATTTTCAAATGAATTTTGTGAAAAAATAATACTATATAAATTTCTTAATATCTAAGTTTTTATTTAAAATTCCTGTTCCGTATGAATCCAATTGACAATGTTTTTTTCTACATATATTCTTAGTTAAATTTTTTTTATTAATATTAATACTGTTACAGAATTCCTACTAAATATACTTAATGCATTTTAAATTAAACATTTTAATAAATGACGTATTATATTTAGAAAATATAACAAGCTTTATGAACAACACGTAAGAAATCCAGACAGAAATCTGGTACCAATTTTGCTTCAAACCGAAGATGAACTTAAAATTTTAAAATCTAAAGTTGAGGAAGCTGTTGACGTTTATAAAGAAGTAAATAAATGTTTTTTTTTTTAAAAAGAATATATTATATTATATATGATATAATAATGAATATATAGGTAGAAATGTAAACATGATTTGATGTAATTATATATAGGCGGTTTCTTTAAACTCACAATCGGAATCCTCGATGAGTCTATTGGCCCATATAGAAGCGGAAAATGTTCGTCATCCTAAAGAAACAACAAGTGTGCGTTTAGCCAAAGTGTTACGGAGAGTTCAACTTTTACAAGAAAGGCTTAAGAACGGTCATTTCCTTAATGGTTCTGGCGATCAATAAGCGTAATATTACAAAAGATTAATTAAGCAATTTGTTAATTAAATCTTACGTAACGACTGGTTATAATTATAAACGAAATGTATTTTATTATTTTGAATATTAGGTATTATATAATTCTACAAACAAATTTTATAATTACTACTTTTTTCTATCCTATTTTTCATCTTTACATTGGCTTAAAACAATATCTTCATTGTGGTATCTTCAGTACATATTCATCATATCGTTCTATAAAGAGAGGATCTATAAATATAAGATAATTTTTTTACAGTAGATTAACATAGTTTTAAATTACAATTATACCAATCACTCGACGATAAAATCAGATTATTTTCATCATACAATGATAAACCATTAAAAATGTATATCATTATCATTATCATTTATTATTACCAATTACCAGTAATCTTTTTGATACTAATTTAAATAAATAAAATAATATTTATAAAACGTTAAATGATCAATTTTTATACAAATTGGTGATAGATTTTCGTTATATTTTTTCTTCATCCTATAGTAGGTAACTCATCAAAAAAATATTTTTCAATATGCATTATTCATTTTTTATGTTGTAAATGTGTAAATACGTACTTAGCATCATATATATATATATATATATATATATATGGCTAAAATTACCCGAAAAATATCTTTATTGTCTAAACATTTAATTATTTTTTATAACTCATTTTATTGTTTGACCAATTATAATTAGTTTTTATTAGTAAATCTAGGATTTCCATACATCCCTGGTTGTGTTTTTAACTAACTGTTAGTCACAATCGTCGGATCATCACCTACTCTACAGAATCTACAGATAGCCACTACTTAAAAACAATGTTCAAACTTATAGTAACCGTTATAAAAAAAAAACAACATGGATTTCGTTGCCATTGGCACTCATAAATCATACTTAGATTCATAGGTTGTAGGTATTTTTTTTTAAAAAAAAAAAATCATTACGAGATGTTAATCCTAAGAGTATCGTTGTCGTAATGATCGAAGACGAACGAATAAAAATATTTACGGTAGAATTATATTTTGCTTAAATGTGCCCAGATGTATCCGCGACGGATGAACGGTACCTGTACAAAATAATATGCGAGTGAACGGTAAATAAAACAGTGTAAATATATCCAATATTTTTAAAAAATTTATAATCGTTACGCGACGTGCAAGAAATATTATATAATATAAATATATTATAAACACAATACGGTTAGTGTGCGGTTTTACAATATAACGATATTGATTCGCCCTCGTTACTCCGCCGCCGGAGGCTTGTCGTCCGAAGCGGCGGCGGTGGCGGCGGCGGCGGCGTCTTTGTCGGAACCGCCGAATTGTTCGCCCGGTTTGAACTGGTTCAGATGCGTACGCAAATCGTCGACCATCTGTTTGCGGCGCTCGGTATTGAAATGCGAATTATCGCTGTACGTGTTCGTGGCCCCGACGATTAAGTGCTCCAACCCGGTGGTGACGGTGCCGATGACGGGAATGTCGCCGGTTATCTTGTTCACCGTCTGGTAGCCGCGGGCCAGGTTCTCGCCCGTCGCCGCGGTAGTCGCGCTCAGCCCTTTCAGCGCCAACACGAACATGCCGAGCGTGGACACTATTACGCGGCCGCTGGCTTTCAGCGCCTCCTCCGCGGCCGTGGCCACTTCCTTTCCGCATTTCATCACTTCTTTCACGTAGCCGTTCGATTCCGTCGATGGTTCCTTGGCGGCGGTGGCGGCGGCGACCGTGGACGTTTGCGAGTCGGCTTCGACAGCCGGCACACACTGTCCATGCTGTAGAACAACGAAAATTAGAAAAAAAAAAAAAAAAATTAACACTACACAACAAATAGATACGCCGATGAATGTCGATTATCGAATCGATGGCTGTCGATTGTTATTTAACGTTTCATCAATAGCGATCGTTTTTAAACGTTTTAAATTAGACTAATTTACATTTAGTAATTAATCAAAGTGATTCGGTTTTTACGATGATAAAACGATTTTAGTTTTTTTATCAGATCAAATTTTTATTCATAATTACGATCAAATATTGTGTGACAATTTATTATACTTTAATTATATGTGATTTAATTAAGTAAGTACCTATTAACAGTCTATAATAATTATAAATACAATTGTACAGTAATAAAGTAGGTAGGTATTATTTTTTTAAAAATATTACAATTTATTATCGTCATAGGTACATGGTACATACATATACAAAAAAAAATATATATATATATATTAATACTATATATCTAATACAATTTGATATTATTTTAATTAAAACGTACAATTCTCGATTCAACATGGTTTTACCTATATGTATTAAAGTTTTTTTTCCATTATTAAAATGACCAATGCATAATTAAATAATTGGAATAGGTAAATAATAATATTATAAATCATCATGTCTACTTATATAGTAATTAATTAATAGTTAATTAATATGTTCAAAAGTAAAATAAATCGTAATTATCCTATGATTTCAAATTTTCAATGTGATAATAAGTTTTTAATGACATTGAACAAGAAAATGAAACAGAGGTTGATCATAAAACGGAGATGAGAAAGTTGAGATGTGTGAAGTAAATAAAGAGGATAAAATAAGAAATGAATGTTCAATAGTGAAATTGGGGAGGTGTAGAAGTTGCATTAATCGTGGGGAAAATGAAAGAGAATAAGTTGACATGGTTCATTATAAGGATAGATGGACAGATGAAGCAGAAGTAATGAGAGTTATGATGTTAACATTGTAGGAAAGAGTAGGCGAGAAATATAGAAGAAGAGTTAGATTGATGGAATAGAGAGTTGTTGTGACTTTGTGAGTGGACGAGATCGAGATCTAGATATTTTGGTAAATAAAACTTGTGAATTAAAATGTATTATGATACAAATAATAGTGGTTCTGTGCGTTTTCAGGAACTATCATCATAATCGTGATTTTTACATATTATATAATATGTGACCTACAAAAATATAATACTGGGAGTAAGAATATAATAAAACGCATACTGCTATTATGGGTCATTAACTATGAGGGAAAACTACGTTGTTTTTGTTGTTCGTCGGATACGATGTTTGGTGCGATAATCGTGCTCCACTATCGACAATTTTGTGGTTGAGCGAGGCGAATGCATTCTTCCGCGCTTCGATGTCGTTTTTGACGTTTCTTTCTATCACGTCTAACGATGTTTTTATCACCTCATCGATACCGCTTGCTCCGTAGCCTAATATCGGCACATTACTGATTTTCGTGGTGACCGCGTGGTGCGCGTCGCCGCCAGTTTTCAACAAATTTAAAATCGCGTTCAACGCGACGTCCCACAGAAAGTTTACCGATTGACCTTGCGAAAGTAAAAATTTCCCCACGCCCCACAACATTCTCTCCGAAGTCTTTGCGGTCAGCTGCGTAAACGTTTTGAATGTATTTTGCGTGTTGTCAAATAAATTCGGTGAAATCAAAGACGATAGTAGACTATTCGTATTTTCCGTGACCATGCCGTTTATTCCATCGAATTCACGTTTTTCCGTTGGCATCGCTCGACCGACCTTAAAATATGCATACATAATATTGCTTCAAAACGTACAATACGCAGACACGTGACTGAACACTTTTAAATAATTTTAATAATATTTTATACGGAATATTATTATGCTAAAATAAGCATAATGACAATAAAAGACACAATAGCGTTTAACATAAAATATTTATAACCATATTGATATAGAGAGGTGCATGATATAGAAAATATTATCGTGAAAATATAACAAATTTAAATATATAATTCAGTTTTTGTATTCTTAGTAATGACTTAAAAATATATGAATAGCATCCAAACAACAACGTTCCAAATTCCAATTATCAAACAAGGAGTTTTAGAAATAAAACATTTTACGTCATATTATACGATAGGTTTACCTGTCGGTTTGTAAACAATTATTAAATATTATAATAACATAGGTAATTGTTTAGTTAGGTATCAAACAAAATGTGAAAATTAACTATACATCTAATTTTACACTAAACTTATTTTTGAAATTTTTTTAATAATTTACAAGATTTTTATAAAAATGTATTTAATTTTCACTTTTATTACAATTTATATATAATAATTTTTATCGATTAACTAATTAAGTACATCAGTCTATATGTTTTACTTGATAATCTTTTTTTTTCAGCTATTTAAAACAATTATATTAAATTATGATGTTTTATTGTTTCCTAAATAATAGTTAATAATTACTATAATAAATAATAAACTTGTAATAAAAAAATTACAACTTAAAATGAAGTTTTATTTTGCAGTAGAGTTACCGCTATCTAGTGGAGACGTAAGATGTTCTTTACAGTAGTTGAATGTTGACATGCTTAGATAGAGTTCTATATTTGATAGGTTTTATTTCCTAAATATTTTACTTTAAAACGATGTGTTCATTTTTAATATTTTTTTTACGTTTGAATTAGTCACAATTTAAAACGATTTTGTATGTTTACATTGTTGTAAAAAATCTCCATAAAAAGAATAACATAGCTGATATATTATATAATATATATAGTTATATAGGTACTTTATCTGATCAAGATAGTTGACTATAAGGCGGGATATTTATGTTACACATTTGGCGAACGGCTGGTAAATTATTTTGATTTTTGAAATTAGTTTGTATACTTATCTAAATAAAAAGTTTGCTTGTGGCTGTAGTCATAAATAATATTTTTTGAACTATAATAATTTGTTTATTAATATATCATACAAGGCGTTGTTAACTTAGGAAAGTATAACATTACATTTTATAGTCAAATATCTGTAAATTATATTTTACTTTATATAACAATATTATTCAATAGTTAATAGTTGATAATTTTTTATATTGTTTTTTTGTTTTTGTATATTATACGAATTCGGTAGGTAATTAGGACGTTCTAATTAAGAAAATAATGATTTTTTATAACACAAAAATAAATTTATAAAATAAGTATAAATACACAAATTTTATGATTACTTAATAATTATAATTATTTTAAATATGAATTCAAGGTAAATATTTTTTATGATTATGGAAAAATGTACCAAACACATTATATTATATGAGTCTAGTATAATGTTTTTTTTATTTTACATACCTATTTTATAAACCCATAACATAATGGAATTTCATACTTACATTTTATTTTATAGTTGTTGTAAAATGTATAATAATTTTTAAACTAACAATCCTTAATGTTTATTGAATATTAATAGCAATATTTTTTGTGAATTTACATTAAATCAGTGACACAAATAAAACTAAGGAGTTAGAGGGGTTTAGTCTCCTCAAAATATGCTTAAGCTCCTTTTTGAAAAATATTAGGTACGATAATATAGAATGATTAAAACATGTGACCTTGTAGTTTGTAGATATATATTTAAAATTATAAACACAATGAGTACTTAAGCCCTCCATGATATACTCGTATTTAACTATTTGCACTATTGCATTTAATACAGTTATTAGTAAGACGTATTAAGGCAAATACTATTTTGATAATAAAATTTATATTTTATTAAATCATTTTTTGAAATATAATATTATATTTTCCCTTAATATAATAATAATTGTATTAATATGATTAGTATTAATGAGATTTTACTAGTAATTTATTTACATAATTTTATTAATTCTGTAATATATCAGACAATATAGTTAGATTCAGTTATATGATTTTTAGGTTAAAAAAAGGATTTTAAATTGTACGGAAAACATATTCAATTTATATTTAAAATAATGTAAATTTTTTATAAATTTAGGTGCTAAAGGTTTAAAAAATATATATATAAATAACTATGATTAATACGTACTTGTAAAACATACAACACCAATAGAACAACCGTTAGGGATTGATAATATCTAATGAGGTAATGCATCAGTGTAAAGTTACCATGTAGAACTTGGCCAATAAAAATTTAAAATATTTTAAACTACCTATCGTAGAAGAATATCCATTTGAACTAATGGTGAATATAACTTTTACGCAATGCCGCACCGGGTGACAATAAATATTCGTTTGGTATCGTCATTTAAGTTATTATAATATTCGTAAACACTTGTGAAATATTAAGGTAGGTACAAATACTCTGTTTTAATGAACAATCACGAATTATGGCAAATGCCATTTGTTCAATTGTCGAGTCATAATAATTATTCAAAAGTGTCGTAGAAAAAAAAATGTGACGACACATACAAACATTGTTAATATTTTAATTTTTATAAATTCCACATCAAGTAGAATCTACTGAATTATGTATATAGTAAAAATGTATGTGTGTTAGTTTCGATGATAAATAATGGACATAATATAAATATTTTTTATAGATGACTTCTTAAATTATATTCATTTATTTCACAATAATTTCGTGTTAGTTAAATATTTATCAAAAACTACTTCTTTCGATTTATTATCATTTTAATCTTTATAATATATAAATGTATTTAAATATTAGTTGATACGAAAGAAATTATTTAGTTAATATTAAACTTGATTGAATTGAATTAATAGATAAGATAATTTTAAATATTTAGTTTTTCAGTTAATATAATAAAATACATAATACTTAGTACTATTTTATTAATTGGTAAAACTAATAAATTATAGTTGATTGAGTAAGTATAATTATATAATGTAAACTTATAAAATTGTATTTCCATTTATTTAAAAAATTTCTGTTTTCAAACTATTTATTAACTAACTACTATTGCGTAATTAAATAATTGTAATTAATGCATACACGTGTAATATTATTATATTATTGTTGTTTTAATGTGATGGTTTATGATGGGTTGTTTCTGATAATAGCTGCTTAGCTTCAAAATACTTTTTGGCTCCTTTGACACCAACTCGGCCAACATCGATTTCAGGCAAAGCACATAATATTCGACGTGCCCAATCTGCGTTTTTTCGTTGTGTTATCAAAAACTACAATAAAAAAAAATGAAATAGTAAACAATGTTTAGATATAAAATAATTAATAATAGAAACTTTTAATTATTTATAGTTATTTAATATAATTGAATTGAGCAGATTAATAATTTGTTAAATTTTGTAGGACGATGTTACCATATGAATGAATATGATGCATTTTTAAAGACAATTATTATTTTTCCATTAATAATAAGACGATTAATATTTAAATAACACAATAAATAGTATAGGTTAAATTATTTATTTACTATCCATATACATAATCAATATAAGATAAAAAAATAAAGAAAGAAAAAAATCCAATAACAAATTCGATTATTTATATTTTGTTTGGTTATCTAAATATGTATTATTGTCATTTGTCACAGATGTAACTAGGGTCTTTTAGTTTAAATCCCGGGAATATTTGAATTTAAATTTGGATCCTAGTTTTTATACATTAACACACAAGAAAGGATTAAGAGGGTGGACATAGTCCTCAGTCTTACTAAGATTAGAAACCCAAAAAATATAGAAACGCTTTGAAACAATTTGATTAGTAAATTATAATAAATTATGTGTCTTACTTTTATTGTGAATAAATTGACCCTAAATGTTAATAATCTGTGTTATTTTAATACGATATAATATATTATCTACTAATATCATATTTATTATTTATCAATAATCATAGTATTTAAATAAATATAAAAATTGTATTTCATCGATCACAAATTTGTATTATGTAACGTCCTTGCACTTTGTTGTAATAGTCATCTTCTCCCATTGTAAGTATGTATACAAAATATTAATATTTATAGTTTAAAATCGTTATTACATAAAATAATTGAAAATAATTATTAATTGAGTTAAAATTTTTAAAAAAAATATATAGATATTACTGTTTTAGGTAGGTACCTACTTAAAATTTATTATAATTGAATATATTACACCTATGATATTAATAAATTATAATTTTTAATATTAACACATATAAAAATGAATATGAAAATAGAAAAATATTTTAGAGAGGGTTTTAAACGGTTTAGGTAGGGCTAAGCCCTTCCAAGCTCACCTAGATGTTATATTAATTATTATTGCTATAGTATAATTCAAATAATTAAATAATTTGTATGTTCTGTTTTTATCATAAAACAAAAATAAACTTTGCAGTGCAATAGAAATTTTAAAAATGACCAAAACTATTTTAGTATACTATTTCTTTTATAATTAATAACGGTCTGTATGTTATATTATCAATTATCGAAATGCCAACCTCACGAAAACTCAATTTTCCATCACCATCTTCATCTGCATCTCTAATAAGTCGCACAATTGCCGAATGGGTCCATGGTACACCCCGTACCATCATCATTCCTTTAAGATCCTCAATATCCAAATATCCATCATTGTCCGTGTCGTATCTAAGTAAAAGTATTTTAAAGCAGTAGTTGTTGAAAATTAATACTGATAAATAAAATACTCAATAATTATTATCTACATTTAATTGTTACAATCATTTTATAATAATAATATGATCAAGTGTAATATATAATATAATATTATAATTAACAATTAAAATAAATTTCCAATAAGATTGGAAAAAAGTAAATAATATCACGATTGTTTATAACTACCTATATTATAAAATTGATAAAATTATCTACAATTTTAGTAACTTTTAAATTCTTAAAATTATTATGCTAGCTAAGATTTTATTATGTATATTTGCCTAAACTTACATAAACTTACAGAAAGTGCTTCTATCTTATCAGACTCATTTTGCGAAATTGTTTGTATTTAATTACCATAGTACTATAATTTACATATTATGGTAATATTCCTTTATATTATAATAAATATATAATTATAATTCATACAATACTATATTATTTGATATTTTTTAAATTTAAACTCGATATTGCAATTTTTAAATTCTTAAAAAAAACGTATATGGAGGTGTATTTGAAAGAAAAATATTGCTTTAAATTAACTTTAAATTAGTTTTCAAATATTATAGTAAATTTAATTTTACCCAATTATTATCAAAACTTAAAATACTTCTATGTAGTTAATACAATATTGTTTTTAAATATTTGTATATAATATACTTACATCAGTGTTTAAATAAATTAATATACTTTAAAATATAAAAAAATTAATCACCTATGAATTTTATTTTAAATTTTGATTCGTTTCATTTATTTATTTCATGTTAGGTATTATGTTATTATTTATTCATATTTATAATATATAATATGATGACAATAATCTTTTACCTCATAAACGTCTTTTCGTAACGTCTTATTAGGTTTGGCGATAATTCTGGGAAGTCATTTAAAATATACTGTCGTTCTTTGTATGTAAGACTTGAAAACATTTTAAAATTAACAATTAGTATACCAATACGAACAAATAATAATAATTATCAACGTAGTGTTTTTAATGAGACAACAGTAGTACGCAATATTTGAACGTTATTATATGAATGTTTAATATTGTTGTTTTTGGGATCGTGATGTCATTTAAATACTATTGACACATATCCACCGGAAATGCACGGACATATTATCCGTGACTAAAAAAACGACACTAGTCTATTGAAAATTAAAATTATGCTGCCTAATCATGTTGTTTTTTTCACATTGTCCTCGGCCTTGGTGGTCAAACACATTCACGGATATTTAATGAAAAGGACGTGTTTAAAATTTGTTTACATTATTTTTACGATTAGATTAAAAATAAATTTAATTAAGTTAATATAATTAATTTAATTTTTAATTTTATTCATATTATTAGTGTATTTGATTAATTAGTAATCAATTACGAAAAACCTGGCTATTTTTTTTTTTAACAAAATTGACTTTATTAATTTATTGATAATTATAATAGTACTATGTTTGCACTTAATTTCTTGACAATATTATTATTTTGGTTAAATACGATAGGTAACTTAATATTAACTTTAAAAAGTAAATTAATTAATCAACGCGTTTTTAAAACCTAATTTTCAATACGCTGAACTGAAAATCAATTTTTTACAAGTTTAATATGTTTTTTTCAATTGTATATAATATACCTATTTCAAATGTTGTGTATCAAAAATTATTTGTAAATAGTTTATTTTATTATAGCAAAAACATATTGATTAGGTAAATTATTCTACTATAATATTATTGTAAATTCAATTAAATTACAATTGAAGTATAAACATGAACTTTTGAAAATTTACTTACTTTGCTGTTTTTCGAGTTTATTTTACGTTATGTTCAATCAAAAATCATGAAAAAAAATGTAATTAAACTGTTATACGTATTACATACAATCTAGAGGTTATACGTTAACTTAACATATTTGTAGTAAGTACCTTTGTATCATACGCATCATTTATATTGTATTTGTCAAAAGTTATCACATGCAAATTTATATATGGTTGTAATAGTGTTTTACTAAATTTCAATTTAGTAGATATTATGTAGGTCCTATAGGATATGATATATTATATTACAATTAATTGTAGAAAATGTATACCTATTGGCTATTATAGTCCAATATGTATATCAACCGATCAATATGCTAACCACACTTAATGATGACATAATGTACTTCTGGGTTAAATATTCCCTAGCGACTCTTTTTAGGTTAAATATTACCTATATAAGGTGTAATTAAGGATAGACTTGGCTATCTCAAATACACATTAGAATCAAATTAATTACATAGTAGATTATATATGGCGATTACATGTACACAATATACATATAAATAAATTATTAGACTAGACGAGTTTAGTGCGTTTGTTCGCATGCATAAACTATAACCGAATTAAGGCAAATTAGTTTTTAATTTCTCACATTATTTAAGTTTCAAACATTTGATTAAGTTAAATAAAACAAATTAATATTATGTACTCATACCTACCTTGGTATATCGAATATAAACTATTTAAAATAATAAAGGTCAAATGAATAATTGGTTAAAAATTGCGTTTGATTGTCTATACACTATTTTCGGATACACTTATAGGTGTGTATCTACTAAAATCCAATTATATATAAACTGAAACTATAACTTTTATTATTATACTAATAGCGTGGATATAGGTTGATACATAGCATAATATATGTTTTGAATTTTAAAATTTTTCGAGATACCAATACAATTTAATTGAGTTTAAATTATGTATATAGATAGGTACTTTAATATGGAAATAGGTACAAAATAATATAATATTCGTATAATATTATGAAGAAAAAAATTGTCACATTTAATAAACAATTTTATAACGATTGAATAATAATTAAATACAATTTACACACTTATAATATAATAATAATAATAATAATAATAATAATTAATTATTTACTTAATTATAATCATATAATAATATTAATAATCGTCCTTAGAAGAAAACGAACAAATTTTGATCGATATATGTATGTAGTTTTTAGTTGTATAATTACTAAATAGATAAATAGATATGATAGAAGTATAATATGGTATATTATTATATGTTTTGTTACATACCATTTATTATAGTATATGTATTAACATTAAACAAACATGGATAACTATAATTCAATCGAACATAAATATATAATCGAATGAAAAATAGTATTAATATCTAAATAGTTGGCATCTTGTATGTGCGTTTATGATTGCACTTATATAATATATATATTTTTTAATATTATGTACCTATTAGATTACATAAGTAGCGACAACGTGAATAAAACAAATTTACTAAGTATAATGTAAATAATTTGAATTAAAACAATACTAAAAAATCTTAAAACAAATATTATAATATAAATTGTAATTATAATCATTTATGATTTTCTTTTACAGTAATCAATTATTATCCTAACATTAACACTATGATATAGTACATATTATTGTAAAATTGAAAGAATAATAAACTAATAAATAATAACTCAAAATTGAAAAAAGAAACTTAATCGTAGACCTGTGTATCATAATAGTTTGAATAATATGTTTTATTATTATTTATTAATGTTTGTTAGAAGACAATTTGAACGAATAGTTAATTTGTATTCAAATATATAAACAAATGTTATCATCCAGATGAAAAATACATTTGATTTAGGTACAAAGTAAATAGTAATAATTTTAATCGAATAACTATTATAAAAAAACATAAATAAATGGTACTTAAGTTGTATTTTTGAAAAATCGGTTATATTATGTAGTCATTTTATGTAAATACAATGGAAATTATATAATTATGTTTTAATTCTAATTATAATAATAAAAAAATACATTGATATTATTACTATGGGAAACTCTTTATAATATACTATTATCTAATACCAATACCAATATTTAAATATCTCACACTTACATCAAGTATATTTCAATAAAAACTATAAACAAAACTATTAGAAATGTCATACCTTTTACTGAAATAGACTAACAATTTCTCTGGTGCAAATCAAAGTAAAGTTTTTTAAATTTTAAACACAAACAACAACAATTAACTATTCATTAATATTACAAATATAATCAAGTTTGTTTTAAAACATATTTTTTACAAAATTATAAAACTTCCATTATGTATGCAACCAAAAATATTGGTAACTTAATTGATAATTATAATTTTCTTAGAAATATTTTTAATATACAATTTTATTTTTATATATAGATAGATTTCGTATAGTATATATTTAATTAAATGTAAGTAATATAAATTTAATGGATTTTTATAGACTTCTTATTATCAGGCTACTTATTCATAAAATTTAATAACAAAGGGGAGAGTTTCTTATATTTTCATCATGTTCCTATATTGTTAAATACTATGAAATATTATAAATTATTTAAATGGTTTACGTTAAATAAATTATAAAGACTGTTTTTTTAAATATATAAAGGAACCGATACCCACCAGCTATCAGGTTTTGTTAATGAAAATATAAACTAAAAATAAGTTTTGTTTAGTTATAATTGTTCGGTATAATATAAATATATAATGAAAACATTGTAGGTAGTTGGTGAATAATTGGCTAGAAATATTGAATACATATTTAATTGACATTTGAGAAATAAACATATAATAATATTTACGTTATAATTCTATTCTTTGGAAAAATCTAATCAGTCTTTAAACAAAGACTTTCAATATTATTGTTTCATTTATGTGCTTTACATGAATATGGTTTAAACGTCAATAAATATTATTATGAATTTAATAATTAATTTTAATTTTGATTTTCAATCGTCAAAATTATAAGGAAACTAATGAATATAACAAATCTACAATGGCCAAAGTATGGGCGTAGAATGCACAAAGTGAAACTGTTTTAAAACACACATTAAAAACGTCATGGGTAAATATACTCGTAAATTGAGGTAAGACTCTTAAATTATATACACTTAGGAAGTCATTAACATAATACATTTTCAACACAATAATAATATTTAAATATTGGGAAATAATAATATGCGCTACTGCACTTTATATATAATATACATAACATATATAAGTATTACATTATAAACATTTATGTTAATATTCATATTTTTAAACGCAACTTTCTTGTTGGCTTGACATTAATGGTGTCCGTACAGTGACGATTTCTCGATGATGATATGGTGGTAACCGAGATGTTACCGCTGTGGTAGTCGACATTATATTATGTTGTTCTGGTCTATACCCATTGTTGCTATAACCAGAGCTAATCGCACCTGCGGCCTGTAATATAAATATATTATAAAAATTATTTCATATCAAACAATTTATTTTACGTCAATCTAATTGTTTTATTCCTTAAAAAATACTAATATTCCCAATTATTTACACGTATACACATAAGTACATACGTCATAATATTTATTATTTACAATAAGCTCATTAATTGTATCTGGTGGGATTTTTTTTTTTTATTATAGTGTTTATAAATATTTACTTTTAATTATTATTACAATATGAATACGTAACGATAAAATAAAAATTAATTATATAAACTATTATTTCATTAGTTTGACTTAACTTACAAGGTTAATTTTGCTAGCCACCCCTATTTAATTATAAAATAATACTTTTGTTATTATATCATTAACACATTTATTTAATGTAAACAAAATATATTTATACATATTAATTTTCTTAAGTTTAAAATTTTCAACTATTACTATAATTACCATAAAAAAGATAGATTTTTTTTTAAAAAAAAACTTGTATTTAGTTTATATAAACATTTACTAAATGAATAAATTTTCAAAAAGTATGATTTATATTATTTGTAACATTTTATAATTTAGCATCAATAATCAATTAAATTTATCAGATATGTATATAACCTATTATATAACCTTTTGATTTATTGTTGCAGAAGGCAGAACTGATTACAAACACTGAATAATGTCAAATAAAAACGAGCTTACATTTTGTGCAACGAAATAATGCGGATTAGGTTTTCTTCGGGGTTATTACCAGATATTGAGATAGGTACTACGTATCACATATTCAAATAAACTTCTCAGTTTCTTAGGTCTGTAGTATGTTGTACAATAATGTTTATCTAACTTTAGTTTAACCATTTAATTATAAATAGTTGTTGTGATTTGTAATTAATTAAAAGATAGTAGTTAATAGATACTATATAATATAGTATATATGTATCTATAATTTACATCAGTCTTAAAATGCTGTTTTGTAAAAAGTAATACAAAAATAGGATCATTATCATAATAAGTATAAATTAATAATAATACTATGTTCATATAATGTTCAATGAACATTTAAAAACTATGCAGTATAATATTTTAATTTTAATTAAATTCGTTTTAATAAAAAATCAATTGATTTGATAATGGTTTAATGTATAACATTAAAAGGGTATATATTATAAATTAAATTTGATATTAAATATATTCATAAAGCAATAATTATGAATTATTGATGCATTTACAAATATACGTTTAAAAAGTGATATATATATTTTAAATTGTATTTAAGTTAACACAAATAATTATAAACACCTATAAGTGTACTTAGGTATCTATATTTATATATAAGTAAATTAATTGCTATTTTAGTAGGTATGTTTATATCTAGAAACTATCTAAATATTTACTTATAAGCAATTAGTATTTTGTTTAGTTATAAATTAATAAATAATGTTATACATACGAATATTATGTTTAAAGTTTTTAGATTTTAAACCTGATTAGTTATTGTAAACACCTAAAGACTAATAAAAAAACAAACATTTTATTAGACTTATCATTTATAACGATTATCATTAAAATATTGTTGAAATATATATACGTGCAACGTTATAATTAAAAATGTTTAATAGTATACACGGGATTGCCGTCACTATATTTTCCCCTCAAGATACCGACTTTTCAGAGTAACTTAACGTTTATTTCTTATTATTTATTATTAAATTTAGTCATTATGCAATTGTGTGTTATGAATAATAATAATTTCGTAAGAAAATATCGACCCTTAAAATATACACTATTGTATGTTAAAATTTTTTTTATTACTTAATTAATAAAATAGCAGGATATAAAATTATTGCTAGAAAATGTTAACTTTTCAAAAAAAAAATTAACCTAATCGGTACTACCAGGCTCGTAGGACCTTATTTCGGGAAGGGTGAGGTAATTTCACTTTTTTTTTAATAATATAATTGGTTAAAAGACAAGATTAATCAACAGCTAATTAAATAATTTCGGTAGTGCGATATCTGAACTTATGGTCTTCTGTATACATTACTGAGTAGTAAATATGCATAATTTTATTATAATAAAATAAACATCATTTTGTGTAACGTAAATATTCAAATGTTTAAATCTACCAATAAAGATATAAATCAATTAACGTAACAAATTTAATTGGCTTGTAATTGTAAAAAAAAAATTATGTGTATTCCAATTTTTTATTCATTGTATTTTTATATTTTTCTCGTATTTGTTAATAAAATAAATTATTAAGCTTAGAAACACGCATAGGTCAAATAAGAGCAGATAAATAAAATGTTGTTGCGTTGTTGATCACGAGCTAAACTGGGATATTTCATAAGATTTTTATTCACAAATAAATCGATGGGTGTAAGGCCAGGTATAGGCCAGATTTGTTTAGTGAAAACAATCTTCTAGTGATTTTTGGTTTTATAAATTAATTTAGTAAGTATACTCAGTACTTAATTCACTTCAATAGTGATATTATGATTAACAAGAAGTACACAACTTTATAAAATATCTAGTATAATTTTGTATCAAATTCCAATATTTTTGTTTAAATCAAAAGATGGCGTCGAAAAATCTATTGTCGGGCAAACGTTATGTCGGGAAGGTGCACTGATCATGTGTACAGTATACACCAGTATTTCCGAACCTATGGGTCGCGACCAGGGGCGGATTTGTGCATAGGATCGTATAAGTCCCGGTTTTAGGGCGGCAAATTAGAGAGAGCAAATATTGTATACAATTGTAAAAAATCGCTTTACTTATCAAAATGTTTAGGGGGGAAGAGCACCAATTTTTTGTGGGCATACGGCGGCACTTAGGCTAGACCTAATGTCAGGTAGGTAGCAAATTATTTTTGATATAAATGATACAATGAATATTGATATAATGTTGCTGGTTATAATCTATTTGCTAGAATAAAATCATAATTTTACATTTTATATCAATAAATAAAAAAAATTCATAATAAAAAATGATCAAAAGTAATGATCATGTTATCAGCATCAAATTATTTAAAATTTTTAATTAATGGAATATTTTTATAATATGTCTATTTTTTAAAATTTGTTTTGTGTATGTCGTCATTAGAAATATGTCGGGGAACACTGGTATGCACGATCATATATTTGCAGAGGACTTACACTTCGGAGCGAATTGACTGATGGTCGTGAGCCAATACCGTCAACCGGAGGGGTTGGGTAACCGGCTCGTTCATCGTCTGATGATTCGACTGCATCTAAATTTTCTTCGCCATCGTTATTCAATCTCAACAACTGTTGTTGAACGACGCGATATCCTCTGCTTCCATCTAGAAAATTTTATTTTTCACAATTAATAAGTCCATTCACCTCAAGAGCGGTTTCACGTTGGATAGACCAAGACAGAACATAGTACGTCCTCTTAATTACTTACTATAATGGTTAAGAATTTCATCATTTTAAAAATATTTCAATAAGATAATTTTTTAGAAAATTAACATGTTTTTCCACGACAGATAGTTATTATGATATTATTATTTGAAATTAGTTTATTAACTAAAGGCTAGAGTGTTTTTTTTTTACTTACCTACGTCCTATAATTAATATACGAGTATAACTATAGTAATTATTATGATAACTTAAATGACATAATAGCCCTTGAATTAAAATTAAAATTAAACAAATACTACAATTTAGGAATTTTACTACTATAATATTATTATCGCCATGGACAGAATTTACGGTATTTTTAAGGTGAAAAATAGTGTAAGTAAGTCGAGTATAATTTTATGTAATTTGTTTAGCAATACAAAACCAAATGGATATCGTTTTTAAGTAATAACTAGATATTCAGTATAGTTTAGTTATTTTAGTTAACAGGTATAAAATTATAGGAAGTTACTGAATTATTTCAGTATCAGTAAATCTTATCCTCAAACACGGTAATTGTTAATAATTTTAGATTTTCATAATATTTTCACTTACTTTTAATTTTTGTGGGTGGAATCAAATCCGGATTCTTGTCCGGGTCCGATGTCGCTGCGGCCGCGTAACCATCGTCGTTTACTTTCTGTTTGCACACGGCGATGACGGCAGTCCCACCGCCAACACCGCCACCTATAAGACTCCCCGTTCCGGTTCCACATGAATCCTGGTGTCGGTGATTCCGGTGGCGACGCGACCGCACGCGAAGCGCGCACATAACAGCCGCCGCGATCACAGCTGACACAACGGTGATAGCCAATAGGCCGGCCACTACGGGCGTAAGGCGGAATCGATCAATTGCGCTGTCATCGATCACTGACGAACCTGTTCGGATACACAAAAAATGTGATTATTTTTAATATTTAATTATTGCATTTATTATTTAACCGCTGTCTAGAAAATTATTATTACCGTGAATATTATATTGAAGTTTTTTTTTTTATATTTAAAACAGAATTTCTAAATTTCTAAATTTTCATTGTAATGCGATGTTTCATTAAAACATCATTACAATAGTATGTAGAATTATATTTTAAATTTTTAAGAGAATATAATTTTTAATATTTCAATATATCCACGTATTAAAAACTCTATAATTTCAGATAAATATATATTTAATATCCTTATATGGGTTCTTTTTTAATGTATTGCTTTATAATATTATGTAAGTGTATACACCTACTCGTAAATATACGCACTATAATCCTTCGAACGCTTTATCGCGAATAAAACCAAATGGTCGGTAAGTATAAATTTCTAGAATAGAAAGATATGTCAATTGCGAATGTTTTTGAATTTTTAAATTCATACATGTTTTGTCGCGAGGAAATTACGAGATGATTTTTATAACTTGGTGTTACTCGAATAATCTTAACATTTTCTTATCGAGTGATAAATTTATACGCTAGTGGATTGCAAATATTCAATATGTACAAACCCGTTAATTTAAATAAAATGATACCTATTAGGTATAACTAAAATGAAATTAGAAAAACTAAACTATATTACACATATATTTCGTTAATGTCAAAAATAACACAAAGAGTTGTACATTTTTTACTTTACTAAAATAATTTATTATTAAGTGTTATTTGTTTTTGTTGTTGATAATATGAAAAAGTAAAGTAAATGAATTATTTAATATACTATATGTACTACTATAGAACAATTTAAATTAAAAAATTTTGTTTTCAGAATATTTGAAGAATTTAAAAATATATTACTTTTATGTTTCAATTACACATTTACAATTTTCATTTATATAGCTTCAAAATAACCTCAAACATTGCATAAACAGAAAAATTCTGATATTTACTCATGAATTTAAGTAAAATTATATTTATCCAATTATTTTATTCAAGTTTATCTAAAATAATAAATTTATTACATTATTTACATAATAATGAATACATGAAATAGATATGTTACTCTTTAGTGTTATTTTAAACAAAAACTTATACTTAATTTCATATTTTTAACACATAAAAAATATATCTTTTTAACTGTTTAATGAACGCAGATACCTAAATCTTTATAATACATTCTATCTAAATTACAATAACCTAAGAGAAAATATGTAGGGATACACCAATCGATATAATGCCTTCTCTGTTATGTAAATAATATTAAATTCATGAATAAATATAATAAAAAAGTGTTATCAAATTTCTTTACGCAGTTAGTGAGTTAGAAGAAATTATAAATATGCAAAGTAAAAAAGAAACTTTACATTATATATTATATAAAGATACATTTTTTCTTTCACGAAATCATGCATAAAATATAGTTAATATCATTTACTGATTTTTATTTTTATTTTATATGTATAGAAATATGTGTACTTGCAAATGCATTAACGTAAATATAACGTAATACATCTATCGAATAAGAGTATATAAAATGAAGTTATAGTTGCCCCGGAGCACACGAAAGGTAAATAATTTTAAGTGATGTTGTTGGAGTATAAAAAAATAAACATTTTACTGGTTTCTCTGGAATATATTCATTTTTTTTTTTTTTTTTTATATAAATACCTATACATGAATTTATTTCAGTAAGAAGGGGAAAACGGAATTTATAGCCATGCAAAAATAAATAGTACAATCGATTTCCTCTATAATATGCAGGTCACAGCGGCAGCATTATAATTCTATAAAAATAAGGAAGGAACATTTATTTATTAAATCAAAGTAAACAATATAATATAGGTACGGAAAGAGGAGAAATATACAAAATATTATAATATGAAATATATACATTATACATAAACATGGTGCTAGAAATAATATTATTCTATTCTTCAGAGATTTGTATACCTAACCCAGATTCCGTTCTACGCATAACTCAAACTCGTCGCTATGACGTGTTTACAACCTATAATAATAATAATAATAATAATAAAAAAAACGAGAACATCAATTTAGGATGTTCCTCCTTTGTCTTTTCGGTACTCGGAGAAATTAGTGGTTTATTGCATTAGAAATACGATTTTGAATGAAACTCCATATATTATAATATATTATACTGATAATCCATTCCAAAACTTTATCACGAGTGTAAATTACATATGAAATATTTAAAATAAATTTCAAATTTCATGATAAAAATTGTCAGTCAAAAATCAACCAATCCGTTCCAAAATTTTACTAAACGTAAATATTACGTATGTACTCAAAAAAATTTTCAACTCCCTACGATCAAAACTCAATTAGTAATCAAGAATTGAAAAAAATTAAAAATAACGGAAACCGTAATTTTGCTAATTTTCAACATCTCAAGGAAAAACTATTGGGAAATTCAAAAAATGAGCTAAATAATGTATCAACTAGATGAAACTTGGTATGAAAAGGGTATTCTACTTGTGGTCTATTATTTCTACCCGAAAAAAAGTTTTCATACATCAGAAAAAAAATAAAAATAAAAAGCTTATAAAAAAAAAAATGTCAGTCACGATTTTCAAAATATTTTGTAAAACGATTAAGTTTTATATTACTAGGTTTCTGTAAAATGTTTAAACTAATAAACCTAAAATTGTAGGTAATATTAATTTTTTTTTGGAAAAAAGTTCAAAACTCTGTATTAAGCCAAATAAGTATCCAATTAAGCCAATACGTTCCAAATGTTACCACATTTGTACATTATCAATGGTACTCTAACAAATTTTCAAGTCACTACGATCAAAACTTAATTAGTTATTACGAAATAAAGAATTAAAATTTACGGAAATCGTAATTTTTCTGATTTTTTGCCATTTTTTGAGAGTTTTTCTTATCTTCAAGAAAAACTTTTGAGAAATTCAAAAATAAGCTGAATAAAGTACCAAGATGATACGATTTGCTACCGAATAATAATAATAATAATAATAATCGGTGGAAAACGTATTAGATATGAGAATAAAAAGTATAATTTGAAATAAGTGATCAAAACTGATCACTGCTTATTCGATTTTATCATCAATTAGATTTTCGCTATCATAAAATATAATTTCAATACTATTATATTGTCAAAGTCTATTAAAGTATTTTTAATCAATGAACCATTAATTAATATATCCTGCAGCAATGTTATATTAGGTACGTGATTAAACTAAGCCGATATACTAACAAATATGGAACCTAAATTCAAAATACCGGTATGTAACTGGAACCGTTTGAACAATTTAAGAACCGATACTTAACCAAAATTTTTATTTAATATTATAAGAAACTCAAATCAGAACCTAAACCCATATTTAGTGACATTGGATTTTTCGATTCTTTTCGGTCCCAATTTTATTTTATTATTTTATTGTTGTCAATCTTAATTTTAATTAAAGTTCTAAATATATAAATGGATTTTACATAATTGTATTAAATATAATTGTTCCAGATCATAAATTTTAATATTTAACAATAAATATAATATATTATTTAGTGTAATATAATTATAGACTTAACTGTAAGCATAACGCATTTTGCAACTTCATAATCGTTATCCGATTTTTAATTAATGTTTTATTGTGTTTTATGAAAAAACATTATATATTATAATATAATCTATATAAATTATAATTTATAAACACATAGTGCATACAAAACTATTAGACATACGTTTAGTAAAATAACAATTTTAAAATAATCTATATTCAATAATCAGCGGCGGATTAGGAGACTAAATTTCAACCCAGAAACTCCACAATAATTATTATTAAATTTGAACTTTAATGGTTAAAAATAATGTTTGACTTGTTTATAAAGACAGATTTTCAAACTACTTTTATGATAATGCTTTGTATATTTAAAAAAATAAAACCATTAAGATAACCGACATTTTAGCCGACTGTAGAACCGGAACCTTTTTTCTCTAATTTTATATAACAGAACCGTTACCGATATCGAAATATTTCACTAAGGTTCCAAGTCTTACACTAACAAATAAGTGCGCCTTAACTATGGTCGTTGCGGTTATCGGGAACGTAATGTATCGCGAGAAAACGCAATAGCAACTACGGTAGAGGCTGAACACCGGACATACGTACCGGAAGTCGTTTGCTTGTCGGCCGAGTTAAGTGTGTAGGCCATCAGCCATGTACGGTCACTGGTCCCGCGAGAGTTGTACGCGTACACGGCCAATCGGAGTCCGGCAGATGGCGGCAGGTGTCGTAGCGTAAAGTCGGGCCTGTCCGACGTTATGTTGGCCAACATGTACGGCGGTGGCCCGTCGGCGGCCACGGCGGGCCCACCGTAACCGCCGTCGTCCACCGTGGCCAATCCGCCGTCGTTGCTCGTGCGGCCAGCGGAATCGTACGCCTCCAGAGCAAAACGTTGCGTGATGCCGCCGTCGTAACCTTGCGAACACCACACGCGTACCGAGACCAAAGTGCGGTCACCGGAAGTGCAGTTGAACGGCGGTTCCGGTTTTACTACAACAAAACAATCGATCAATACATATCTCTGATGGTTTTACCGCCAAATAAATGCGAAAGATTATTGTCATTTATTTGTCGTCACGTTAAAATGCATTAAAAAATTCCGTTATCTTACACCAGTGGTGCGCAACCTGGGGGGTCGCCAATAATTTTACACCAAACGAAAAAGTTATACACTATGTATATTATCTTATAGTTTTATACAAAGTAAAATTATTTTGTACCGTCAATGGCTGTGTCCAATCGTATTATTATGTCATATCTTAATGTTGCGATAACAAGTTCTATTGAATATATATTATACATTTACATAATGTTGGTAGGAAAAAGGTGGGTTTAGACACAATCGCGAACAAGATGTGAGCAAAACGCTCGGGATCGTGTCTAAACACACACTAGGAGTTCTTCACTCGGGGTCGCTCAGCAGCGCCATTAAGATGTGATAAATGATTGGTTTCACACCATAAATAATGAATACATGGATAGCACATAACGGCTTATCAGTGAAGATTAAAAAAAATTAACGATAACAAATTGTGATCGTTTATTTACATAGAAAAATAGTAAAAGGTGCTATCTAATAAGAAATATAATAATTTTTAGTAAAATAATAATTAGATATTAAAGCGCATTGCTATTTTCTGCATTAATGAAATATTAATGCACCTAAAGTTTAGATTGTAATATTATCAGATTACTATAAATAGTATATTACAATAGTAATTAAATACGATTAATTTGTCCCGTCAACAACAATCGATGCATTGCCGTGTTTAGCTTTACTATTGCTCCTGAGCAAAATATATTTTGCCGCCCTTTTTACATATCGTTACAGAATTAAAAATATCCCATATAATATTATTCACAATTCTTGTCACATGCCATACATTATTTTTGTATTCCTGAATTTGTACTGATAATAAAGTATGCATCTTTGGAATTTTTCATTTTTCTTATATTTCATTACGATTTTATTTTGTTTTCAACTAATTTAACGCTCCCTTTTATGCTCCGAGAATTTTTTTGTTTTTAAATTTAATTTCTATTCTACGTCATTTATTCTAATTATTTAATATTTTAATATCAAAGCATAGAAAATTAATATTATCAATATTAATAAGGCTTTCAAGTGATAAAACAATATTATATCTGCATAAAAACATAGATAATAAAGGTTTACTTACAGATAAATGGCAAGCGTTTAGGCCAACTATCAGGAATGCTGTGATGTTTGAATAGTTTAAATAACTTCAATAAATGACGTAGAATATTAAATTTTTCGATTAAGTAAAATAAATTCTTTAAAATCACCAATGATAAAAATTAGAATTCAACACATCAAAATTTTTATAACATATATTATATTCTTTAATTTCGCTGTTTTCAAATTTATCATTATTTAAAAGAAAGCATACTTTTATTTTTTTTAAGTGGAAATTTTAGTAAAAAAAAAAGTAATAATGGTAATATTATTGTCTGCTGGCTACTTAATTACCTAATTATTTATATATAAAATGAAATTCTAAAATATTAATTTTATGCTGAGATATTGCAATTATTAAATAGCTTTAAAACACTGTATCCGTGAATATATTATGTACTATACGTAGACACGGATAATACGGATTAAAAAATCTTTCTTTGAATTATTTTTAAAACG
Source organism: Eriosoma lanigerum (assembly GCA_013282895.1). Lineage (NCBI taxonomy): Eukaryota > Metazoa > Arthropoda > Insecta > Hemiptera > Aphididae > Eriosoma > Eriosoma lanigerum. Next base: position 18,248,058 of record CM023361.1, read on the forward strand.
TCATAAAAACATAATCCTATAATAGGTAGAAATAATAAAATTACAATTAAATTGCATCATCTTTGACGTTATTACATTTGTAATTAATGGAAAACAAATTTATTTATTTGATGTTATTTATTCGTAAACGATTTGTTACAATACGCATTACTCATTATATATTATGAAAAAATAATTTAAAAATGTGTTATTTATACTAAGTAATATAAATTGATTAAATAGGTTATATTAAATTGTAATATGCGTAAATGATTAAACGTGTTATTTTCAATTTATGGATAATATTTTAGATTCTGAGTGAAGCGAACTGTGTATTGGTTTTACAATGATGTTTTTTTTTATGTATGAAGACATATTTTTGGGTAGAAATAATGATCCAGTTACTACAAATGTATCTAGTTGGTATTTCATTAAGAAAATTTTTCGAATTTCTCAAAAGTTTTTCCTTGGGAGAAGAAAAACTACCAAAAAATAACGGGAAAACGGTAAAGTTCACGGAAATCGTAAATTTGAAGAAATTGATTTTAGTCTTAATGATAACTAATGAAATTTTGAACGTAAGTACTTGAAATGTTTTTAAGTATTCGTATAGGTAGTTTACATATGTTTTAAACTTTTGGAACGATTTATCAGTATTATATAGAGTTTCGTTCAGAATCGTATTTTCTAATACAATATTATTGCATTCAAATCTCTTAATTATTATAAACCATTATTTTCTCCGCGTACCGAAGAAATAAAGGAAGAACTTCTAATATCGACCTTCCCACTTTGTTACTAATTAGTAAAATATAATACTATCATAATAAGTTACATTTTTATAGAAGAATATTATAACCGAAATTTTAGTAAAATGTAGTAAAAACTTAAATAAAATTAGGACTATTTTGATTTTGAAATAATATTTACTTATCCAATCTAATAAATATGATATTTTATCAATTTTACAGTTTTGTTTGCAAGCCGTCAGTGAATGTTTGTAAAAAGTGAAATTTTCGTATGTAAACTATATTCATATATAGTTCTATACAATGGTGTAGTCGTAAAAAAGTTTTGAGTATATACGTGAAAAATTCCTAATGTATATAATTATATTCTAAGTTTCTAAGAATTTGAAATACATATATCAAAATCATTATTTAATTCTGTGTTGTAATTGTAAATAATTGTTTTTGACATGAATATTTTTATTCATTTTTAATTTCATGAGATACTAATTATAATCGGATTAGTATATTGGATTATACCTACAATATGTAATTTCTCACTTTATCTTAAAATATAATTTATTTGTTTATTTATTTGAATTCAATGTATAGATATTTTTCTTTTTTTCTTTAACTTTTTGTTATATTTGAAAATAAAATATTTAATTATGTTTTAATGAAATGAAACAACAAAATTAAATAAAGATTCAATGGTGTCTTTTATGAAGCTTCAGATAGAAATAAAAATATTCATAATAAAGATAGTGGTGACACGGGTGAAGCTTGAGAAAAAAATTTAATGTGAAATAAATTGTACATATAGATTTAAATTTAGTTACGAGTACCTACCTAATATATAGTAATGCTATATATTAAATTTAAAATATATAATGTTATATTAAATCATAAGTGTAATTAACTTATTGTTTCTTGATTACTGGTTGCATTTACTATACATTAATAAATAGTACATTTTTTTAACCAATATGCATAAAAATAATATTTTAGGTAGTTCTAAAAATTTTTTAGCACTATAGTTATAACCGTAAAAAGTTGTTAAACGCAGTATACACTCGTATACGTTCCACTACACCATTGGGTATATATATATATATAACTTTACATATAAATATATATATAACTTTTATTATAGTAGAAAGAAGTATTAAAGAAAATCCGGTTGGAAAAAGATCGTTAGGTAGACCGCGTTTACGATGAGTGGATCGTATCAAAAAGGATGTTAAGGCAGTAGAACCAAATTTACAGTGGAGAGAATTTGCAGAGAATAGGGAAAGATGGCGGCAAATTTGTTTGCAAGGATGGTCTTGAAGGCCGTAATCGACAAAAATAAGAAGAAAATATATATAACTTTATCACAAACTATTTATAAGTCTATCGTTTTTGCGAACACGTATAACGATGGACACACATGATAACTCTTATAATTTTCGATATTTCAGGCTAGAGTGCAATCAGCCACCCCTATAAACACGCCACAGTAAATTGTCATTCGTATGTAACTTACTGGCGGCGATCACGTGGAAAACGCAAGGCTCAATCTGTTGTCCGGCGGTGTTGGAAGCACGACAACTGACCGTGCCATAATCGTTGTCACCGACAACGCCGCCGCCACCTCCTCCACCACCACCTCCACCACCTCCACGACCGCCGCCACCGCCGACCATGCCGGCGGCGGTCGGATTGTATTTGAGCACCGAAGACAATCGTCCGTGTTTGTCGGTGAACGAGCCCGCGTTTCCGGTCTCGCCGGCGCTCTGAATCAACTCGTTGCTGCCCATTTCAGCCGCCGCGCCGCCCGTTCTATTGAACGTCCATTTGAAATAGTCCGGCGCCGGAAACGCGTCTACCTCGCACACGATTTCCGTGATTTCATTCCTGACCACTCCGTACGTAAGCTTTTGATTGTGTTTGCATACCGGTTTGTCTGCGGAACACACATCGGTATTATACAATATTTAGTATAGTTTAGATGATCGTTTCTCGACCTTTTTAGTGTCGCGACCTACCCCCCCCCCTCCCCTTCACAAAATTCACAAATTTGAATAATAAAAATATCCTATCATTAACCAAACGAAATATACCGTTTTAAATATAAATTTATAAATACCGTGTCTAGTAATTTAAACTTGTCAAGTTTGAACGTCATGTCTCGGGTCGTTTGGGATTTCCATTAGCGGTGGAGTGCTCGTTTTATTGATGAGCAACTTTTAAATGTAAACAAATTTAACGATCACACTAATTATTTATTTTATAATGTTTATTCATTTTTTTAAAATTTTTTTTTTTTATGTATATCCTTATCGGGCCAATTTTATTATTATTTTAAGTATTTTTTTTTTGTTCAATAAAATGGTTAGGTACATTTTGTAAATCAGCGTTTTATTATTTTTGACATACGCGGTTGAGAAACGCTGGTTTAGATGATTTGGGGAACAATGAGTAGTATATATAAAACAAAATATTATAGTTAGTTATTTCCAAGAAGTTTTTTTTTTTAGTTACCTAAATAGAAATAGATCGTGTCGTCATCCGTAATAATTATCAGGGCTTCGATTTTGTAGTCAAATTAATCGTTGATAAAGCATTTATATTTGCCCAAAAAGCAGAAAAAAAAAAAAAATCATTTATATTACTTAGGTTTGAGAAAAAATAAAAATAAAAGTATTGAATAAAATAAAAAATGAATCTACTACCATATATTTAGGTAATGTATTTAGATTGGGTACATTTAAAATGTTCTAATCTAATTTTAATTGACGTCATGGGAGTATTATAATAAAATTATTACTGCCACTTTGATTGACTGCCGCAATAACCGGCATTCCAAAAAATACTCATGTATTAACTATTTTAATACCTCAATCACAAACGAAATAATTTTAATGACAAAAACCGATAATTTCACATATTTATGGGAAAAATATAAAAATCAATTGTCTAATACAATATAATACGATTATATTATAAAAATATATATTTTTGTGAAAACTCTTTCATAAATTATATTTAGGGGAAAAATCAAATAAAAGCAAATAAAGTACATTTTATCGCTACCAAAACGATACAAAACGAATTTATATATATATATATATTCTTAATATCTTTTTATCACACTCCGCACCAAAAAAACATTAACTACAAAATCTGAGCCCTAGTCATAATACGAGTATATATTCTACGAACATGGATGTAATAATATACGGCCAATTTCGTATATTTAAATCCACAATATTATATATTATATCTAACCCAATCAAATTATTACAATGAGACTTTTTTCTGAACAATAGCAATATTAATTACTTGTCATAATTATTATTATATACTCGTACATGCAGATTATAAATAGTATGGACGTGATATAATTATTATTTAATACTAATTATAATGTTTAATCATTATAGTAATTTTAATTAAATTGTTTTTAAATTGTATTTCATTGTTTATTCTATGGAAATAGATTTTATCCATAGATGGAATCCGATTTATTTGATTGTTGTATGTAACAGTTTATTTTTATATATTAATATTTTAATATTATGTTTTATTTTTCAATTTTCAATTGTAATTCAATTTAAAAAAAACTGCTGATAAATATTTTAATTGTTTTAATACTCGCTTATATACAATAGTTTTTATTATTAAATTGTTTGGTACTTATAAAATAACCATATTCAAACTATCCCAAGGAATTTTATTTATTTATAAATGACGTATTATTCAAAGCATAGTATTTAAATTTGTAAAATATAGTTTTTAAATTAAATGGTATTTGATCAATGTTATAATACTTATATTTGATCCTTTAAATTGTTATACGAATTTTAATTAAAACAAGGAAAAAAACAATTCAGCACTCAGTATTATTATCATTATTTTTATAACAATGTGATTTACGTTATGTTTCATCTAGATGAATGCATACAAATGAACAATTAAAAATACAGACAACCATTTATAGTATATTGTACAGAGTGATTTTAATATTGGATCACAAATTTATGAAAATATCATTAAAAACGTATGTTATCCTTATAATTTTTGTAACATGAAATGTTGATTACTGTGTATATATAAATATATAAATACATGAATCATGATTTAAATACAGAAAAGTTAGTTTAGGATTATACCTTTAATATGTATGCTAATTAGTACTTATTGATACAGAGAACGGAGAGTCATAATTAATAATATAATGTTTTAGTTATAACAAATTTGGAACAAAGATAACAAATGTACAAATATAATTATGTGTATTTGATATTTTATACCCATATCGTTATTAAATTATTTTAAATTCATAATACTTTTTGTGCTATCTTTTAAATTAAATTTTTGTTTTAAATAATTATAATTATATATTGTTCCATTTAATTAAGTGACTTTTTCTCAAATTAAAATATGACATCAATTTGTTTGTATTGTATCTCGTATAGTCTGTTGTAAATAGACTACATAATTATGTATATAATGAAAATTCGAACAAAGTTATATTAAAACACATTTTCTTTATTGTTAAACCATAGTGAGTGAATTCTGTGTTTATCGGATTACATATTATATACGAGATACGACATGTTTCTAACACGGGACAGTAAATAGGCAATTTTACTACATTAATGTAATCAACCAATTACAACATTTGCAGACATCAGGTAAGTGTAGTATGTTTTTAATTAATATATAGTAAGCACGTTATACGAATATTATTTTATATTTTAATAAAAGCTAGAACCTATATTAAAATTATTAATACTTATTACCTATAATCTTAATTAATTATTTGTTTTAATATATAAATATCTTTTTAATGAATTGAATTAAAATTTACAATTTTAAACTACTTAGACATACATACACGGATCAGTTTAACACTCTTTAAGACCTATAAAAAAGTATAGTACGAGTGTTATAATATTTATTATCTATTTGATGATATGTATCGAATATAATTATGATTACATAATACAATCATGATTGTTTCCTTTAGTTGGAGGGAAAACGATTTTAATATTTCAACTGAAAAATATAAAATTGAATATTGTCTTGAGGACACTTCGAAAATAAAAAGCATATCGGTAAGTTTATTAAAATTATTTAACCTATATTCATAAAAAAAAAAAAAAAAAAAAAAAAAAAAAAACATTATATCTCTACTCTAATCATAATATTATCTAAATTTATTGTAGTATTCATAGGTATTTTGTATGATGTTTATTATTTAATAATTATAAAATAGTTAGTTGATCAGTAGTAGTATTATACGATGTAGTGTTATATGATATAAATCGGTCATTTCACTATTAGTTATTTTATGTTTTTGAAGGTTGAGTCATTGAAATACGATTGAATAAATACACATATATTATCATATATTATCCTTACACATGACTGTTAGCCGGACGACATTGCTTTCTCCGTCTCCTTCCACGTTGCTAGCCAAACACGAATAGTTACCCGCCTGTTGTCTCTTCACACTTTGAAGTGCTAGGTTATTTTGACTCATAATCACGCCGCTTTTTACATTTCCTTGAACTACTTGACCCTGTGTTCGGTAAACAGAAAAGAAACATGTGTACTCTAAAACGTACTCATTACACTGTACAATATTAAAAAAAAAAAAAATAAATAAACATTTATTATTACGTGCAAAATGAAGTGATAGTCACCATACAATATAATCAAGTATACACACACATATACGTATAAGGTAAACGTAGAAAAGCTTTAATACTCGAGTTTGCATATTTATTATTTTTTAATGAATTTACTCATGTAAGAATTTTTTAAGCATAAAATTACTTTTTCGTTATATTTTTTATTTTTAAATTACCGAAAATATATTAATACAATATTTTTTTACTGACATTAGATTATTAAATATCAAATTTCGATTTTTCTTTTTAGTATATTTATCAAAGTAAATTTGTGATTATAATTTATTATAATTATTAATTAATTTTATATAGTAGTTGTTTTTGTGCATTTATAACTACAAATGTTTAAAATAATTATTTTCAGTGCGTATATAAAATTATGTTCATAAACAAATTGGTAAAAAAAAAACAATTTAAAAATGGTTTTACTTCAAAAATAAAATTTAAAATGTTTACTTTTTCAAAGTATAATGAATATAAATATACACATTTATAAGTAAAGTGATGGGAATGAATTTAAAATATACATTTTCAATTATAAATTTCGTTAGTAGGTAATGATTCTAATTATGTTTGCAAAATTCTTAGTTTTTCTTTATTTTGAATAAGTAAAACTAGATATATTTATATTAGTTAATCATTAATCATACATTTTAAATAAAATGAAGTAAAAATGTTAATTTATTTAAAATTTTACTATGTTTTAATTTTACTAAATTTTAATTTGAATAAGTATACATGAAAAAACATAGCTTGTTTAAATATATTATTTTTAATAGAATTTAACTGTATTTTTTTTATAAGAGCTTTTATGTATATATACAATTTGAAATTTCTCACTCGAAGTTTTGTAATTGTTTGTTAAGAAAAAAAGAGGTTTCAATCGCCATCTTCAGAGCATACAAATATAGTACACTTTAGATCTAATCGCGAAGTGAAACAGTTTGGAGTGTGGTAATAGTTTTCTTAAGATGTTTATATTCCCCGTGAACTTAAATTATGGAGACACGCTTTAGTATCTTATAAAAGATGTTATAATTTGTAGTCTTAAATAATTTAAACTGTATAGAAAGTATGTCTTTACATAATATGGATAATCTTTGAATAACTTTTTTTTATCAATTTTCAACAAATATTATTTTCTTAATTTGAAGTATATTGTATCTACATAATATGTATGATCATATTATATTATGTTATGATCATACGCGTATTATAAATTTATAAAACTTTACCTTACAGAATAATGAAATTGTTGTATAAAATAATAATAAAACATTTTTATTTTTGAAAGTTATATTGCAATTAACAATGCATTAACATTTTAGTTAAAACGTTTGTTTTAAACAATTGAACAATGTCCATTTGTTGTTGATTATTTGTATTTAGGAAACAATAGTACTCATTTCTGAATTTTATGAAATTACGTTTTATAGAAAATAAATATTTAAAATATTTATTCCTCGTGAATTACTAAGCGATATAGTGTTATATGTGAAAACTTTATATATATTATCATTAATTACTTTTTAAATACATTATTAACTTTTTAATTTTCAGGTGGTAACATAAAATTTTAATTTTTAATTTTTAAAGAATATATTTATAAGCTAATGTATTTCGTATTTAATATAAATGTATGTTATAGACTGTCAAAGTAAAAATTATTGTTAAAATGATATCGAAATGTTTATCAGAAAAGTTTAAATTGAAGTTTTATTGGTTACTATTTGTAAATTAAAAGTTGGTATAACTTTAATACATACAATTAACGAGTAAAGTACAATTATTTATAGTTGTGGATAGAATATTTTTAAATATAATATTATTTGTTATGTCTATGATTTAAGATAAACTTAAATATCAATTTTTTTTTCTGTAATCATAAATAGATAACATGATATTGTATATTTTGTAGACATTAACACTTGAATTAACTTACATTATGTTTCCAAATCACTTTGTAAGAAGGTGGATTGGCATCAATTTTGCACTCAAAATACACGTCATCACCTTCTTCTATATCTGCCGGATTCATGCTTGTTCCCAAAGCCAGTTTCAATAACGGTACGTCTGAAACATGAGAAATAAAATGAGTATAAAAATAATCATAAACTCATAACTTTAAAATAAATATTACTTTCATTACATAAAGTATAAATTAAGAATAGTACATAATAATACAATACTATTTTGGGTTGATAAAATATTATTATGAACATAAAAATGTTATTTATTTTATTGTATATTGATTAAGAATTGTTTATATATTTATTTTTATCGATAGATAAATATCAAGTGCAAATTCTATTGATACAATATTCATATATTTTTATTTTTATTTATATTGATTAATGTAAATATAAAATAATTTATCAAAAGTTTAAATATGATACATTTTAACTAAATTAATCGTCATTACAACTCGTTTTAATTTGATTAAAACCAATATGAGGTCTAAAATAATATATTTTCCTTTTGTTTGTTCTTTTATAACATCAAAATTAACTTTTATTTTAAACATTCTATATAATTTTAATTATATTTTACAGTAATGATATATCCAATTAATTATTTGTGTACTTTTGTAATTACTCACAATGCACATTAATTGTCCAGGAGTTTTCCACTATTCGATCTGTCTGGTCTAACACCTGTTGTACTCGGTCATTCTCGGCTCGGCATATCAACGATTTTCCGTTGTCTGATTTTTTTGCTTGAAATGTTAACGTGGATGATGTAACATTACCATCTGGTGATACCTGTTGATTCCAAAGCAATTAGCTGTAATTTACTATCAATTTATATTAAAATCATAATATTCTTCGATATCTATTTAATAAAACGTAATTTATTTATTTATTTTACTTCTATACGCCAAACGGCAATTATTGAGGCTAATGATTATATTAGACTCTTAAATAATGACGTTATAGTATTAACGATTTTTTTGTAAATCTTAAAAACAATTTTATCATGGCAATTATTTACACTATATAATTACAAGTTACAGCAATATAATAGAGTACGTATATTATGTACTCAAATGTCAATAAAATATATTATATTATTTAAAAAAAAATATTAGATATATAATTATTTTAAAATACAAATCCTAATATTTTTATTTTATACAGCAATTGGGCTGACTATAATAATTTCTATTATTATTATTATTATTATTTATTTTTTTTAATGTATACCTAGGTACCATTATTAAAATTTAAGTTTAAATTATTACATAGTATCTATTTTTAAAATTAAATATTTAAAGATTACGGTTGGGTGGAGAGTCAAACTTTGTGTGTGGTTTGTATATACGTATACATTCAACAAAATATCCATATGTAAAATTTAATTTTTATTATGTAACGGGGTGGGGTGGGGGGCAATCGACCACCTGGATCCAACACTAGTTTAAATAAATTAGGATAAACTAGACATGGTTAAGTAAATATATAGAGTGTTCCCTTTATTCTAATATAAAATTAGAACACACTCTTGTCGTTGAATATAATTAAATATTTATTTTTATTTTATGAATTTCTATAGGTATACTTACTTAGTTAAAGTTTTTAATTATTATTTTATTAAAAAATTGATATTTTTATAATATAGATGATAGATCGTTCACTATATCCTTATGTATTGTTGCGAATACAAATATTCATATATAAGATTCTAAGCGAAACGGAAACGAAAGGTGTATTTGTTTTATAGAATTTGATTTTAAATATTTTATGATAATTAATGTAATTTTGAATGTATAAGCTTGAAATTGTTTTTGTGTATTCTCAAAGGTAGTCTACACTCTACATAAATGGTAAAATTTTGGAATGGAATATCAATATAAAATAATATATATCTGACGGAGTTTCGCTCAGAATCGTATTTTCGAATATTATTGCATTCAGATCTTAATTATTATAAACCACTAATTTCTTCGATGATCAGAAGCAAATTCCTGGCTTTTTGTTTATGATTTTATGTAGGTTCTATCATGTAAATTTTATGAAAGAAACCTGACGATCGTATTTAAATATTTAATTATAATGTTTATCATTTTTGGTTTAATCTTATTGTTTTTATTTTTTATTTTTTATCATGCACCTAACAGAATAATGAAAAGTATAACAATATAATTACATAATTCATAATAATATGAAATATACATTAAACAATTTCTACATCATTATTTAAATAAATGTTAGTGATATTTTAAAATATAATGCATAGTTGTATAAAGCATGAAATTAAGGTATTTTATAAAATGGAATCCGTTGATTTTGTGGTACTAAAGGTTAATAGTTTAATTTTGTTTAACGTGATTTAAATTAGAATGTTACACGATTGAAAGAACACCAGGTAATATGATAAAGTTGCCCCATTTGGGGACTTGGCACTTTAAATTGGGACACACTGATTTTATAATTAAAATTATAAGACTTGTCCTAATTGTTCAGATTTCCACAGTTCATGAAAATGTTATTGTTTTTACAAATTGTGTGAGGTTTGCGACGGTTCCTATGAAATTGACGATACAGAATAAACGGAACGTATAGTGTTTGATACACGCCTTTATGACTTGTTAATAAACAATTTTATTTTTAAAAAATATAAAAACTAATTAAATTTTCAATTGATCATTTTCATTATTTTATAAAGTAAAGTAGTGGATATGTTTTGAAATTACACAATTCAAAAGGAAAATACTTTAAAAGTATTATAGAATGCATGTATACTATTTACTTTACGTAAAATATATTACATCGATCGTTTGTTTTTAAATCAGAATTATGGATAAAATATCAATATCCGTGTTTTACGTGATTTTATCTTTAATAAAATACTCGCTCTTTAATAAACGCCGTTTGGTATGATAAGCAGTTTTTTAAATATTTGTTCAAACAAAAATGAATACACTATTCAAGGGGAAAATTCGGCAGCATCTGCTTTCATAATCGTAAATGCATATTGAGTTTATTTTTAAATTTATGACCTATTGTTAATAAATAAATTATAATATTATATTAAAAAACTTTTACACCGGTAATAAAAAACTCAATGTAATTTTTGGTGAAATACTCTTTCCAGATCTTTTCGACTAATATTGCAACTATAGTTTAAGCATATTGCCATACGTATATCGCTATAATATTATTTATCTTTATAAATAGCAATGAATATTAGCCAATAATAATAAAGATTAATGGTATGTTCAATATAATATTATTTATATCTAAACTTATGGAAACATAGAGTTTGTTATACATCTGTTAATACCTGTCATACTTGTGGTATACTCTGGTACACTTTAACATTCAACAGTTTGTGCCTATTATAACTAATAGTTAGTTGGACTATTGATGTTTATGTTATAATAATATTATTTAAAAACACAAAACATAAAACATAAATTTATTAAATATGGTTTAAGTGGATCTAATTAATATATTCATATAGAATTGGTTTATATGAATATGATAAACGTGTTAATTTACTTCGCCCTATACCACCCACTAGATAGGGCGACCATCCTAATCTTACACATTCACTAATTTCGATTTCTTAGCTTTCATAAATTTAAACCAACTATTCATACTCTATATTTTATATATTTACTCATATTTTTTTTAAAAAATATAACATGCAAATTCTTCATTACATATTTGTATCTTATGATATAATATTTTTGATATATGGTATCTATAATAATTTTTTTTATATCTAACAAATTTTTAAACATTTTAATTAATTTGTGTTCTTTTTTACGACAAATACGAATAATTTATGGTCCATTAAAAATAATTTTTACATTATGGTTTTCTTGTAAGAAATATAAAAAAATTGAACAACGGCATATAAAATAGTAAATCGACATGATGAGAGAACTAAATAAGAGAGAATTATAGAATAATGGAAATAAAGCGAGTGGTTATCTTGTAAGAATAACTTAAATTACTTGGTATGATTTTTTACATGCTATATTGCATTTTTTAAACTTACTTCAGTACGTTTTCTTAATATTATAATATTTGTTCTGCAAAGATTTCTATTATTAATTAATCAACGCTTTTTATTAATAGTAATTTTTTTTTTTTAAAAATATCGATGTCATACCTATAGTTATTCATTATTTTAAATTAATTTAATTATTTACCGTGTATAATGAAAATTTTAGGCCGAATGACCACTGCCGAAAGTTTACCTATTCGATATTTTTAGTAAGTTGATACGCATAATTTTATTCGGAATTAGGTTCTTAAAACTGCAGTATAAGGTTAGCTTATAGTTTAATACTTATGATGGTGGTCGTTAACTTACAGTTTGTGTGGCATTGGATAGCTTCTCATTGTCCTTCCACCAAGTTATATTAGCTGGTGGTTTGGAACCCACCGCTTGACACTTTACCTCGTAAGTTCGTTCGGCACTAAGTGGCTGTCTGCTGCTGAGCACTTGTACTTCCAACGGTTTAACTACCGGAAAACAAAACGAAATTATATGTTTTACTACTGTTCAACAAATTACAACAAATTATATGTTATTTAAAAAGTATATTTATTTATTTATTTTTTTTATACAGAGTATGTTATCAAATAACGTTATTAAATTTCCCCGAATACTACGTTCAATTGTCGCGTTAAATAGCTAGTACATTACGCCTACACAATTGAACGTTATTCACACGCGTTTTCTTACAATAAAGAACATTAATAATAAACATTTGATTTATTCATGTAAATATTTAAAATGATTGATATTATTCATGAGAATATAATTTTAATCTAATTTCTAATATTGAAGTGGTTTATTAAAGCTTATTCTCATTAAAAGTCATAAGTCCAAAGTTTATTAATTAATTTTGAAACTCACCATAGTTATTCATAATTTAAATAGTGATTTTAACTCATATTTTAAATATTTAAATACAATTTACATCGAAATACGATTAAAATTAGAAATCTCAAATAATTGTCAAAATAAACGCGACAAATACGCACAGTTTGTTATTATATTATAAATTGTGAAGTTGTTTAATTAATGGACTTCGAACAATTGCCATATTATAATCACTTATTTGGGTCAAAAGAGTTTTATTTTAAAGTCAAAATCTAAAGAGTTTAGCAATATATTAAATATACTGTCTAATATAAGATATGATTTAATACTATATTGCTAGTATATTGTTAGTATATTAATACAATATTATACTGTTATACGAATAAATAAGTATATAAATATGCAGTGCACCATATTTTTTTAAAAAGTTAACATCGCCAAGAAAAGTTCAAATAATTTATTAACAAACAAATTCAAACATAATATAAATTGTAAAATATAAAAGTTAAAAAGTATACAAAACATATTATACGTAGTATAATATTCAAACTCTAATAAATAAAATATTATACTATATGGAATATACATCATAAAATTGATATAAAATAGATATTGTAAAAATCATTTTATTTTATTAATTTGTATATTTTTCTATTTTAAATCTAACATACCTAATAATTACCTATATACAGCTTAAATGATGATAGTTGTAATGTGAGTGTATAATTTATATAAATAAATATAAATACATTATCATACAATAATGTATGTAACTTAAATCATTTAATAAATATTTTTTATAATAATAAGAATATCTTATAACAGACTGTTGATTAATATTATTAATTTAATATCAGGGCCATATTTCGACTTTTGCCGCCTCACCCCTTCTCAAATAAAAGAACACATAATTTTTTAAGTCAAACAGAAAAAAAGTGTCCTTATTTCTATTCAAATATAGGTAGAAATATCTACATAATAATAAACAAAAGGTTTAAAAAATATAAAAAAATATTATATTTCAAACCATCAATAATTGTATTGTAATTAAATGTTGACAAATGATACGATAGCTGCCTTAGTTCTACATAAAAAAAAAAAATTAGATGAATTTTACTGGTCTAGTAAAAGTTTCAGAAATTTGTTGAAATTTTATTTTATAAATTGCAACTAAGTGAAATACGATACCGTTGTTCTCTTAAATTCTGCCTTGTATAATATATAGTACATGGTATAAAATGGTTTGATGACAAAAATGTTTATGAAATTTATTATCAAAATATTATACGCTTTTCCTAGAATTCGTTCTTGTCGTTATCAACATGGTTGTTATAATCTTTAATAAAATTGTGCCGTTGAAACCTGGAATTTAAGATGCACGAAGAGTGTAATGTTCCATATTTGTCCGATATACCGATAATGTTATTTATTTTTTTTTTTAATAATCAATTTATTTTTTATTTTTATAAAATATAATTTGATGACCGTTTACCGGGTGAACATCGCGAAGGCTATTATTTGTCGATAGATATCGTTATAAAATGAAATTCAATACGCACAGACAATGGAACGGACGAGTTTTTGACTTACGATTACGTTTAGCGTAATATAGTAATGTTTCGACGGTGCATCGCGCTCGGGTAATGGATTGGAAAAATGACAGCATGCCAATTCGGAAACAAGCCGGTGGTCAGGCCAATGGATTTCACCGAGCTCGGTACCTTTTCTACCATTACGACCCCGTTATTTTTTTCTCCTCCATACGCACCTAACCCGTACGTCCTGCGTTCGATTATTATTTTTTCTCTTTGCTCTTGTACGTAATATTATTATTTTTTTTTCTCCTCAGTTTTGTTTTGTTTTGTCCGTAACTCTTGTACCGTGAAAGCGTGAACCATTCCGTAGATTCGATCGTATAACCGACGACCGTTGTTGTAGAGGTATTGCAAAAGTCACGGTCAAGCGAGTTTCCATTTCGATCGCTCCTCCGCGCCGCAGCCGCGCACCAGTGTACCTACACGATTTCGGGATTTTTTTTCTTTTTCCTTTCTTTTACCATAACGCGTCATCTACCGCGGTATAACGTTGAGCGAGTAAGTTTTCGGGTGAGGACATTTTTTTTTCCATCGACCCGCCACCCACCCCTCTCCCGCCATCTCACCGACAACAATTCTGAACCTCGTGGATATCACCGTCCTACAATGATGTAACATTCTGTCAAGTCGACCGGAAAGCAATTTTGATTTCCTATATATCAAACTGTTGTGCTCTCGATTTTTTTTATTTTTGAAATACACACACAACGATTTACGGTTCATCGACATCTTTGTCAACTACAGTATCAACATCACCGATATTCGACTATATTTGATATTATTATGTTATTTTCGTTTTCCATGTTATTTTAAATAATTATTATAAAAGGTCTAATTAATACATTTTACAGATTAAACCATTATGAAGTATTTTAGAAAGGAAGTTCTAACTACTGCACATTGGCATGTGAATTTTAGTAATTTAAGTTTAATCAATACAAATTATTAAAATATTTAAACAAATATTTAACTCGGTATTAGGAGTGTAAAAAAATATAATTAAACATTAATAATTACTTGTTAAAATCAATATATTGTTATTATATTATTGTTAATATATTTTTATTATAATTAATTTATTAAATTAAACTTTTCAAAATATTAACAACTATAATAAGAACACTTATATAATTATTAGAATAGTTACCTCTGTAAATGACAGTTATTTTCAATATTTATACCCACCAATAAAGTTATTATTATAACATGCGAAGAAATGATTGCTATCCAAATTCATAAATATGTAAATTTAATTTTCTTCTTAACTAAAAGAAAAGCATACCAATATAAATAAATCAAATAATTCAAATTTATATTTACTAAATTAATCTGTAGAACATAAATACAATTTATCTCTTTTTCTACTTTTCTACCTCATTTTATATTCTAAACTAGATGGGGTCAGCCAACCTTGACCTCTATAGATTATAACCTAATCTTGATCTTCTATCTCTCGATCATTCACACCAGTTATCGTCATATAACTGTACATTCAATATTTCCAATTCTAGTTTTTCAATGAAACATTTAAGGGAGTGGGGATAATGGAGCGAATGCATCGTAACAAGATTTTAGGGAAGGTAATTATTTATGATATAAGTATATTATAATTAAACTTATAAATAAAATAAATATTATATATTTTTATTTTCATTGCATGTAATATATATATATATTTAAATTTTTTATGTCCATAGTATAAAACATTATATGAATAGTGTACAGTAATTGCATAACAAGTATTTTTTGAGAAGCTGTTTGTTTTAGAAAAAATATTAATATTCTAATAATTATTAATAATATTTTAATTATCTTAATGGTAATTATAGACTTATAGTATTATATTCACATATTAATAATGTTTGAAGTTATAAAAAGCAGAGATTTTTTTTTTAATATTATTCTGAACCATTTATTAAGTATAGGTAAATGAATGAAGATAAAAATGAGTTGGTATTCTAAAGATATAAATTTTTCGTAAATAATATTTTATAGAGTATTAAATAAGATTTTTAAATATGTTTATATGTTTTTATGGTTCCTTACGAAAGTTGACATTAAATTTCAATCCAATATACAAAATTAAAATATTTTGAAAGAAACTGAGGCATCTTCAATATCTGAAATCGATTATGTATAGAACTTTATTATTTGTATTTCTTTAATTTTCAGAAATTCTTTTGTAAAATATCTACCTTTAAAAAAAAAAATAAATGTATAAAAATATCTGGTTGAAATTGGTTAATATTTCACAAAAACTCTGTTTTATTGTATTTCTATTTCACTTTACTTCACTTTAAACGTGTCATAAATAAATAAAAAATAGCTAATTTATTATTAATTTTAAAATTAAATTACATTATATTATAACAATAGTTACCAAAATCATAAATAATGTGTTTATATTATTATTTCTTAATACTTTTATATTATGGTTCACAGGCATGTTTACGGATATGGTTATTCTGAAAATGATCTGCAAACCTACAAACCACCTCCCCATTAAATTTAAGAATATGCTGTAAAAAGTAATTATTATTAACATAAATAATTAAATTAAGAGGTAAATAATAAGTAGTAATATCTACTATGTATAAGAAAAAATTATTATTATTTAATTGTATCGTTTTATTGTTATTTGTATTTAATTTTATATTAATTATTTTAAAAACATCCAATAAATGTTTTAATTACCAAAAAGCTAAAATTGTATAAATACAATTTCAAAAATTAAATATGCTTTATAAAATACAGATGTAAGAATATTAAATTTTTTGTTTACGTTTTAAAATATGTAAAGTAGGTATTATCATATATTATTTGTGTTCTGTTCTGTAAAACTTTACTTTAATTAAAAATAATTAATATGTATATTTATATAAATTATAATGTTATTCTTAAAAGATATTAAACGATCTTGAACTAGTATATACGGCCTAAAATAACTAAACAAATATACTAATTAGGTGGTTGGTAAATCACCCGCCATCTTCAATTCTTCACATTTATACTTCAAATTTGTTTTTGACCATATCTGCGAAAATTTTTTAGACACACCTATGTTATATAATTTATAACTTAGAAAAGTGGCAATCATATGAACATAATATATGTTGAACAATAATAACTATTATTAAACGATGACAATAAGTTATAGCTTATTTTAGTTATAGCATTTATTATAGATATAATTTGAAATGCAAGGATTAATTGTATTTATATTTAGTTAATCAAGATATGTACATAAATATGCGTTAAGAAACGCAAAACATGTAATATAATATTTTATTCGTTTTTATCTGTTAGAAAATATACATGAAAAAATATTATTAGAAAATCATTCATAGATATACCTAACTATATGTTAAAAAAAAAAAATACATTAATATGTTTTATATTAATTAAATATTAATTCTGTATTAATCATCTTCTTGATTAGGGTGGATAATTATGGACATTTATATCAACTAAATGTTCTTTGAACTTCGACGACATTATTGGAGATAATTATATATTTACTATGTTTATAGACGAACGAATTATATTCAACATTAGTTCAACAGTATAATTAGTAAAACAACCACTATGAATAGTTTTAATTGTACTAGACGTGGATTTTTTCAAATACATTTTTTTATTTTATCATTTACAATCTCGTCAATTTTTCCTTAGACTTTTTCTAATCTTTCGACTGTATCATCTACAATACTAATACATTAAACTTAAGTTAAGTTAAACCACACAATTATAATTTAGTGATAACACCAAGAAAACAAAAATAAATTAATAAATAATAGAAATGTGTAATAATAATATTTTATACCATTTTTCAAAATTATATTTGTATTTTCAACAAGCATTGAAGTTATCGAATCCGAGTTTGGTAACAACATTTTTATTTCTTGGAAGCTGTGTTAATATTAATAATAAAAAAATAAGACAGGTGCACTAAAACATACTGGGTAAATATTTTTAAATATTTCAACATAGCTTGCAGCTTTTAAAAATACTTTTTGGTTATAGATAATATCAACTTGTCAACTTTTGGAAATTAATTTCGAATAGTTTCTCTTTTTCGGTGAATTGTGAAAATCAAAGTTAAATGAATAATTTTCGAATAAAATATAATATATGTTTTATAAGGCTTTAATGTATGTAGTGATTTTTGAAAATAAAAACATACAAAACTTATATTTGTTTATAAACTCAGAATAATATTATGTAACTTTTCAATTTTAGATTATTTTAATTTAGGTACCTTTAATAATGCCTTAACTACGAATAAACGCAAAAAAAAAAAATGCATTACAAATCGTCGTATGCTGGTGTTTATAGATATGCATAAAAATAATTTCTAAATTTTTTGTTAAGTTCTTTTATGATAAATTATTATAATTACACAATATTATTTTAATAATAGGTAAATAATATTATATAAGCAAAATACCCTGAGTGTGTAAATAATCGGGAATTATTTAGAATATCTAAAATGTGCATATATGATCAAATATGTAAAATTTAATATCAATATATTTTAAATAATTACAAATCACGCAGATAACTTACCTTAATTAATTAATAACAATTCACAGTTAACATATTAATATTTATATAAAAATATATAATTATTTTATAATAATACATCTGTTGTTATAAGATAATATAGTAAGTTTATTATAAGGTAGGTACTTACATTACGTTTTTTATTTATTATCGATCTAATGTAAATATTATACTTGCAGTTATATTTTAGTTATAATTTTTATGAAAAATATTGAAATATTATAACAATTTCTTAATAAATATTATGATTTACTTAATAAATAGTTCTAATTTATTTTCATATTTTTTATATATTATATTAATTCACTTGGATTGTATTAAACTTAAATAATAAATTACACGAGTCTAAAACTAAAAAATTTAAATTGTTATTGCTTTTTTTATTTTTTAAGTACAAATGCATTTAGTAATTCATAAGAGTGATTAAGGAGAAAAAAAAACATATTACTGAATCCTGTTGATTTTTTTTTTTTAACCAATACCGAGAATTGAATTTAGGTTTCGTTGCAACGAGCAAGTTTCGTGGAAGGAATTTAATTATAAACAAATATTGAGCAAACTCTCGCCAATGTCAATACCATGGAATTTCATAAAAAACTAAAAAAAACTTCCACTATGGCGGTGACAGCGGCGATACTCTTGACCACTATCACTATCCCTCTAAAGGCGGTTCATGACGCGGGAAAGTGATTGTAATTCAATAGTGTGGCGGCTCGTTGAAGAGGGTCATCAGAAATTTAATAAATATATACGTTCCATTAATTTGCCATAGAAACGTAATAATAGATTGGTGTTTACATTACATAACATATGTTATAAATTGGTCTAGGGATATTTAGGACTACATGTTTATCAATAATCATTCAAAACATAGTTTAAGTAATAAAGCATTTGTTTCATAGCATTACGAGGTCATATTTGAAGACATTTGTTGTTACATATTTTTCATATTTGACTATTTTTGAAATAAACATGAAAGTGTTATAAATATTTTATAAAAAAAAAAAAAACACAATTTTAAATAAATTTCTTGGACTTGAGATATAACTTTGATGCTTTTATTCGTATAAAATAAATCTAGAAAAGTAGTGAAAATTGTATTTTCCTGGGTGATCACTCTCATTGTTAGTTATTGGTTCAATGAAAATAATAAAAATAATTAAAAAGTAGTTTTATTACTTATCTTGTATGTTGTTTGCAAATTGAAATTTAGATAATAAGAAAAAAATGTTCTAATTAGTTACAACATACTCCATTTACTAGTAAATTGATACATATATATATATATATATATATTTTAGACAATACTTTAATATTAACTAAATATATGTTAGTATTGAAAATTGTATAAATATATAGATAATGGTTATGAATGTATGTGAATCATAACTTTGTAATCAAGCAATATTATATATATGTTTAAATACTAAGTTATAATTATTATTTTCAATAAGAAATGAAAAAAATTAATAGAAAATTATTCTCCAAAAAGATTTTTACGGTTAACTTTACATGACTAGATTCACATGATACTGATAATGATACCAAAATTATATTTAATACTGAATATCTTTATTTTCAATAAGTTTATAGTTTGTATTGTGCATTTTTCGTAGAGTATTTTTGTCACATGTTTTACCCGAGTCTATTGTATAATATATATTTATTTTATTATAAATATTATCAAGGTGTTAAAATAAAATGGTTTTAATAAATTTTATAATTTTTTTCTTTATACATTTTAATAGGATATTTAGTGATTCTTAAGGATATAAATGCATGCATATTTTAATGTTTTTAGGGCAAGAAGTCCTTGGCTCTAAGTATAATTACTCACGGAACATTTCAATTATGACGTTGGAGCTAACGGGTGTGGATAAGTTGCTGTTGGACGCTTGGCAAGTATACACCGCTCCTTGATCGTACCGGCTGAGAGCTTCGATAGTCAACTCGTTAAGTTTTACTGATGAGGACGAAGAAAATTGGCTGGAAATTCCTTCGTTTCCGGTCTCTATCAACGTTTCTCCGCGCCACCATCTGACTTTTGGTTCTGGGTGACCTGTAATACAAACACATTAGAGGCATACGTAAATAAAAATTACAAATGTAAACGATAATAGTATATAATGTGGTAATTGAATATGATATAGTGAGATAAAAAAATAAATATTACAGATAATTGGATTGTCTTTAACAGTTAATTTAGAATAATTTTCTAAATCAAACTAAAATACGTTATACCTATATAACGGCTTTCAATAATCGGATAAAAATTATATAAAATTAATATGTACCAATGTTAACGATACGATATTTCTTACGTAATACTATAAAAACCTGGGGAATAGTGAATGAAATTTTATTGTGCTGCGCACAATAGTATACGATGCCACAATTATTTGATATTTAAGAACGTTAATTAAGTTAGACAAATAAAAAATAAAAAATATAATCAAATAATAATATAATATTTAGTTTTCTTATGTTGAGTTTCATAGATATAAAAGTTTTCCATTTTTATTTTAACGAATTATAAATATTTCTTAAAGAAATGTACTAAGAAACTTATTATTCAGTATAAAAATTCGACGAACGTATCGCGATGAAGTTGAGAATAATTTATTTTAATATTGAATACTGTTTCATGGGCATCAAGTACCTGCTAATAAATCATTAATAGTCCGAAATTTTCACTTTTGTTATTATTTATATATAACATAATATATTTTTATTTTATAAAGTAAATTTATAGGAGATTTCATTCTTGACGTTTTGTTTATATAATAATATAATATCATTTTTTCCATTAAAAATTGTATTACTTTATTTATTTTCATTTTCATCAATTTTGTTGCCGTATAAATATGCATATTACTCAATGCATTTCAATCATCATTAGCATTATTTTATTTATAAAAATCAATCATATTAAGAATAATATTTTTGGTTTAGTATTTACTCGAAGTATTTGTAGTTATTCAATGTATTTGAATTTTATATTTGTGCACATTATTTTTTCGTTTCCACTAAAAATAATGAAAAATAGACTCATTTTATTCTTTTGGAATATAATATTTATTATTCACGAATAAAAAATTATAATAATTAGAGATAGGAAAATGACTGATAATTGTTGTGTTTTTAGATAAGAACTGAGCAAATGGTAATAATGTATGATTAACCTTAATCGGTTGGTTGCCGTAAAACATGAATTCATAGTTTACGTTTATTATCATTGATAACACCTTATTTGATTATGTGATAGTTTATTTTATTGTTATATTTTTTGACATAAATAATAATAACTAAGTATAATATAATTTGAAGTTTTTATAACATTTTGTTAAAATTTTATATTGGATATTATAAAAAAAATATAATACCTATATTTATGAACATATAATAAATAATATGTAGGTATTTGAGATTTTATTTAGGGTCTCATTATATATACTTTATCAGTATGGCATCCAATTTAAAATTTTACGTCATGTTCACTTAAATACATGAACAATTTTCTAGATAATCAGTAATAAAAAGATAAGTATACAAATCAATTTTAAATGAAAATTGAATTTTTTTTTTATTAGGCTTATGAAAAATCATGTAGCAGTGAAGAAAAAGTAAGATGAGTCTCATACGAGGTCTCAAGGCGGTCAACGTGTTAAATAATCGTATAGCATTTTACATATTATTATATTTTTGATTCCTAACCGGTTAAATATTATTTTAGGTACAATTGTTAAATATAAGTACAATATCTCAAATGATAATTCATTGAAGATAGAAAATCTATTTAAAGTATTTAAAAAAAAAACAGGTTGTTACTTTTAGATTTTGAACGAAGCGAGGAATGTATTGGTTTTACAAAGATGTATTTTTTTGTCTGAAAACATTTTTTCTGGTAGAAAAATGGTCCGATTACCACAAATAGAGTATGTTTTCGATAATAAATTGCATCTAGTATTGTAGTAGTGTATTTAGCTCATTTTTCGATTTTTTTTAAAAGTTTTTTATTGGGAGAAGAAAACTACCGAATAATTACAGAAAATCAGAAAAATTACGTTTGCCGTAAATTTAAATATTTTGGGATAACTAATGCAGCATTTAACGTAGAGACGTTATGTTCATTTTTATGATCATTTTCATAGATAGTTTACAAACGTGGTGAAATGTTGAACAGATTATCAGTATGATATCGTATATCTGACTGAGCTTCGCTTAGAATCGTATTTTTGAATTAAATATCATTGCAATCAAATTTTAATTTTAATTATAATAAACCACTAATTTTTCCAAGGACCCAAGGGACGAAGGCGAATTGTCTGGAATCGACCTTTCCGCTTTTGTTATTATTATTATTATTATTACTAATTATCTGCACAAACATATTGACTTACATATAAAACTTGATTGTATGTATTACTAAATAAATGTTACTTATCATAATATTGCTTCGGATTTTATATGAATCTGAATATTAAAAATATAAATCCCTACAAAATGATTTTTTCGCAATATTGCATTCAAATCATTGAGCTGAATTTTTTAATTCAAAGTATAAATACTGTCTAAAGGATCGATCCTAATGGCTATCGAAGTTTGTTAATAATATTTTTAGCATTAGAATATATTTATTCCGATAAAGAGTTCGATTTTTTAGAAAAGAAACGTTTTCTCATCTATATGCATGCACAGTTGGTTCGATCTAATCTATTTTGAATATTTGGAATGTTTAGTTCTCAAATAACATGCGTTGTGTGTGGTAACAAAAACAAAAATTTTGTTATTATTATCGATCGATTTTTTGGGAGAAGAGAGAACGAATAGATAGATATTATATAGTTTGTTAAAATATGTTATTAGTACATTAATAATAAAAGTATATGAAATAGATGATATATTACTTAGAATATTATATAATGTGCATTTTGACGATAGGTGAATGTTATCGCATATTAATATTAATAATAATACTGTTTTTCTGGCCCTTTTGCGCAGTTCCAGACTAATGGTCTAAATATTATGAATTATCAATACCAAAAGTAGTTGGCGGACAAACTTTTATTTCATTCCCCTAGCTGGTTATGTAACATGTGGACGGTCGTGGATAACTGTATCCTGGGTAATGCGAGACAATCACTGCTGAGTGTTGATGTCACGTACGGTCTAATAGGTTTACATATTGTTAAATTTAGTAGATCTACTCGAGAAGAATCACAATTTCTTGGTTAAATAAGTGACTGGCATAAAAATTGCACTCATAACTCTACTAAACTATACGGGTGTGCGTGACATTCTATGACTTCTATGTCAAGGCATCCAATATAATACTATAAAAACAATGGGATAGAAAACCCGAACAAAAAGTCTGCCGCATGGAAATAATAGTTAAAGATTCTAGTTTATCCGGAACTTATAAAAAAAAAAGTTTTACGTATACAAATATACATATAATATAACTTTTTACTAATACTCGAATTATCGATTTATGTCATACATTACTCCTCAAAATACGAGTATTTTATTTGATAGGTAAAACATAAATGTAGTTAGAAATCTCCATGCGAGTTACATTACTTTATTTCCAATGAGGCGGGTTGACAACTGAGTAAAATTTGTTTAAATGTATGTGTATAGCTTCAAGTTATACTATCTATGTTATTTATGTTATTGTAGTTATTATTATTTTTTTTTTTTGGCGATTAATACATGTTTAATACAAATTATAAATATTTCTATATATTTATTTAATACAGAATTATTTATTTATATTTATTAGAATATTGTGTAATATTTATAATATAATTTAAAAAATAAATAAATATTTTTTATGGATACTAATGTATATTTTCTTATAGTTACTATGAAACATTTTTTTTTAAATCAATATTCAATTTGGTAACTACGGTATTAAAATGTAAAGACAAAAGACCACTTCAGTTGTATCTTATAAAATAATTCTGTATTTAATAATGGAATATAAAAGTGGTCTAGCTTAGACGAGGTCATGAAAATGTAATGTATTCAATCAAAAGTTTCAAACTGTATATATATATATTAAATAAATAAAATTATTGGTGCTCAATCATAAAGTTGTATAAATCAGTAATAAGCCGCATAGATTTAAAAGCCTTTTTTGATGATTATACAAAATACAATAAAACAACTCATTTTAATATGATTAATTTCTACTATTGATAGGACACATTTTAATCTTCAAAGTCGTATAAATCCTTCTATGGAATAAACTTAATTATTAACGTTAGTATACATTTAAACGTATTTTTTGACTCATTGAATTCTTTAGTACCTACAACAGAACCAATTATCAATATATTTTCTATATTACAAAGAAACTAAAGTATACATTGTAAGTTTTATTTTTGGGAGATTATTAGAGCTCAATTTAAATTTTTTTAGTAAAATTATTATTAGAATGATATAATCTCTTAAGTCTTAAACTATTTTTAGACGATTTTTTATTTACTAATTGTACCATTCAAAGTAAACTATGACACAATATTTTATTTTTGTTGATTCATAAAAAATCGTCATAAAATAAAATGAGGAATTTAAGAAATTGGGGAAAAATATTAACAATTACAGATAGTAGTAAACTTACTTGTGGTTAACTAACATTTTAAGTATCTATATATAAAACTTTTTAAAAGTTTATAAGTCTTCGAAATTTATTAACAAAATTACAATATTTGTTTTCATATCAGTATGAAAATATCAATATTAGTTTATAATCTATATTTTATAACTTTGGAAAATAACAGATAAAATACATTATTTATGTTTTTTCAATATCGTTATCAGGTTTATTCCGATATACCTATACAGTTACAACTTTTACATTGGTATATTTTGTTTGCGTTCTCAAATAATTTTTTTTTAATAATATAATATTTATTTAAGATTATAAAATTGTTATATTTAAAATGTATAAGGAAAATATTAAAAAAATAATCGAAATTAAAAACTTCCATATTTAGTCTCAGAAATTTAAAACTCTATTAGTTCAATTAATTTATCAGTTACTTTAATAATCGTATATGTTATATATTATATTAGTTATAAGTTTTTTTTAAAAAAAACTTAGTTAAATAATAATGAATAGTTAATTTTATGAAAATTAAATATTTTATACGAGCAATACACATTTTTAATTACTCTAAAAATTATTACGATAAAAATATTATACTCGTATATAAAATGGATATGAAATATATTTTGAATTCAAAACGTAAATTGAATTTCAATTAAAATATCAAAATTATTAATTTAATTTATATTTTTCTTGTTGATAATGAGAATCATTATCAGATGGACAAAACGACCAAATCATACGTTTTTACTTATAAATATATATAACATTCGATTTGACCGTATAGTGTTTAGAAATAAAAATAAATTTATTTTGTAATTGTATTTTTCAGATATCTTAATTGTTTGAACAATATTAAAACTAATAAGTAGCTACAATTTTGATCATGACGATTATAACTATTCAAAAATTAAATTTAGATCATAATAAAGTATCTTTTAAAATAAACATTGCAATCACGTCCCACAAATTA
The DNA here is from genome assembly GCA_013282895.1 of Eriosoma lanigerum. Taxonomy (NCBI): domain Eukaryota; kingdom Metazoa; phylum Arthropoda; class Insecta; order Hemiptera; family Aphididae; genus Eriosoma; species Eriosoma lanigerum. The sequence goes on from CM023361.1 coordinate 18,275,030, forward strand.
TGTGTACCCATTATAGTTATACTAGGAATTTGTTTATGTTATTATAAACTTTTATTATTAAATAATTTGTTATATTATTAGAATAATAACTGCATCTTATTTATTATTTCTTTTTGTATATATTCATATTAATTTAAAAACTTAGACGTTTTTTGGCTGTGAAAATATATAAATAATATCAGTTAATAAAATGAGTTTATAATTTATAATATCTCATATAAGAACGTATATACCAGTATTTTTTGTTTATGATAGTAATACATTATAATTTGTTAAAATACTTAAATCATCCTATATACAATATTTGAAATTAAAACTGACATAGGTTGATAGAAATTATAGTATCTCACTAATATTTTGCAGTAAAAAATTTACTATAACGGAAGAATTTATTTGCCTATACCTACTCTGAAGAAATTATATTGAAAAGATTGGAACGACAATCAGATAAATCCACTTTTTTTGAAAATTAAATTTTTCATGAATTACTGTGTAGGAAAATATTGACTGCATTTTCGTACAATAACCACTTAAATTCAATAAATATTATTAAAATTTATAATATTAATGTTTACCTCTTTTAAAAATATATTATAGCATATGTTTTGTTATAGCTAGATTTAAAACGTAATATATTGTTTTAGTATATTTCACAAGTTGATTTAAAATTGCTTTAAGTATAACCTGAAAAAAATCCAGTATGTTAGGTACAATAACCAAATAGTTTTCATAACTTTTAACTTTTTTTGTCATAACATAAAATAAATTAACTTAGTTCACAGTATTATTTATATTAGTACTATTAACCTATCACAAGAATACAACGTTTTTTATCAGTTCTGAACGATTTTCAAAATTATATTCATCCGTTTGTTGTTGTAAACCATTCGATTATTATATCGCGTTAACTTATGTAAAGTGATCATTTTTGAATAACCTCTACTAATAAAATGAATATTGGAGTGTTACTGAGTGTTGTTGTTAAACTGGCATGGCATACTAATGAAATTTCAAGTGTTCATTTCCAACGATGTACCTTATGCGTGTGATGACCTCCGGTACAATTTGATACGAGTACGTTTCGCATTGACGTACGCGTACGAAATATAATATTATATTGAATAACAATGTTAGAACATACGTAATACAGATATTGTTTCGTCTGACAATAACTGCGTGGAAATACAAACCCCGCGGTAGCTCTACCGCATATGTTCTCAAACACATACTAGCTAGCTCATAATAAGATTATGTGGTAAATTCCGAACACATCGCGTCTTTATTGGCACGATTGTAATAATAACAGACTAAAAACGTCGCCGTAGTCGACGATGATATCCCCATAAAGAACAATACGTTTTTATTACACATTCGCAACCTAGACGATTCTGAGTCGTATGCAAATCTCTCTACTGAGGTTTAATATTCACACCCGGTGACCGCCGTGTCAAAGGATTATTACTCACATGACATGTCGGTATCGCACGCACTCGTAAATACGTCATTGCGTATTCCGTCGCGTTGCTACCACGTCGCCGGCAAACGCTGTATCGTATATGTACAGAAAGATTGGGATTTCGAGTTACAAAAACCGATGGAATAACACTGAAAACTTATGTTATTTCTACCAATCATGTTACATGAAATTTCGATTACCCTGTATATCGTACACCACGAAGGCAACAGAAAACACTAAAGGGTTGAAGCAACCGTTTATATTAACGCGCACGATACAGAAACACTAAAAAGACATTAGGATCCTTTAGTCATTACATTTTCTATTCTTTATAATCTACCTATTCCGATTTCGCGTAAACGTAATTCCTGAATTTATTATTTTTTATTGTTGTAAAAAAGGGAAACTAAATATATTATCGATACTAGATTTTCATTCCTTAGTCGTGTAAAATACGTACACGCGAATTAACCGTTAAGTCGTCTTTTGGACATAATTTCACATTTCAAATTATTCAACAAATAGATTTTACGGTAAAATTATTTTTATGACAGTTGTTATGGTATATCGAGGACCACTTGTATAAGAATATTGTTGATATCGGTTGATAAAATAGTTTTTCGAGTACACGATAATAATTTGTATCTATGTTCTTAAATTTCATACAATATTCGTGTGTTTCTCATTCCCCTTAATGATTAATCGGGATAACAATCTGATGAACTTCAAAGTTCCTAAAATAATTAGAATAATTTAATGGCTTTCGATGCATCGGGTAGGTACTTACTTAAATAGTTTACTAGGGGATGATACTTATAAGATTTCTTATCTCACGTTTGGTTAATTTATTTATATTACTAATTTTTTATATTATTCCTAATAACTCAAACCACTCCTAATTAAACACAACAATAACTAAATATCAATAACAATAATGATAGCACACTGAATTCAATAGAAAAAAGTAGTTTCCATGAAATACCTTATACTCTTTATTCATTAAAAAAAAACTTTTTCGAACAGACTTCAATAGACTCTGATATAAATAGCACCATTACGGAAACATAGGTAATACATCAACTTTATATCATTAACACAATATCAACCAAAAAAATAAGAAAATTACATAAAATATCAAGATTCAATAACGACCTTCTCCATCAACAGTCACGTCATCTAATCCAACATTTCTAATTGTAATTAAAACTAACAATAAAATAAATCAAGAGAACATAACATTACGCATTGAAAAAAAAAAATCAAATTCAGTGTATAGTTTCCTAATAAATAACGAAACTAATTTGGAACCAGTCAGAAAACTTTTTACTCAGTACTCAAACCTCTCCATAGCCTTTAATCAATTCAAATATCCCGTAGAAATATCTCAGAACCTTTCCACCTACAAGATGAATTACTCCCATTTTCATTAGACATTACAACAATCGGGAGTTTATAAATAAAGCTCAAACCTGGTCAACAACTGTAACCTCAAAATGCTTCTTAGCAATTTATAAAAAAAACTTCATTGTACCTAGCAAAAAACAACAAAATTTTCAGTAATTTTAATAACCTAACATAAACAATAATAGCCGCTGGCTATTTAAACCTATTATGAAATGAAAAACGAATTTATTAGGTACAACAACCGAATATTTATTGAAATATAAAATAAAAGTACTCTAGTCGTAGATGTAACTAGATATTTTTTCTAATCCTCCCTAGATAAATCTATGTTTCTAATAGTAAGATGTCAATACTAATAATATGAATAATAATATAAAACTATAATACAGTCCTCATTTCGTTAAGAGTGTAAGGCGAGGTAGAAGAAGAAATGTATATTTTTTAATTGGTGTACAGTATTTATGTTGGTTTAACCCATTACCTATAACCCATAAAAGATAATCATATTTAAGTTTATAGTATACCTACTCATATTTTATAATTTATTGGGCATGAAACAAATTAAAGTTTAGTTTTTTTATATTTTTATTTACCTATCTTATTTTGAAGAAAATAATATTATATGCAAAATCATTAAAAATATTGTTAAAATTATTTATTTATATTTCTTGAGGGATGAAGATATATGTGTTTATATATGGGTATTTACTGTACAAAATATATTCAAATTTTATTTAATAATAACATAATAATAATAAAGCAGTACCTATTAATTAGTTTGTCATTACGAACTTTGTTTTTATCTTTAATTAATCATGTCGTATAAATCTGTTAGTTATAAGGTTTGAATTTAAAAGTTATTTTACTAACTAATTAAAGTATTTAATTTCATATAAGCATAAAATGTACAATGCATAATGATGTGATTAAAGTATGATATGTTATTTGATTGTATAAATAAGGTTTATTTCTTTATTTAGATAAACAATATTATGAATTGTGGGGAAGCATTGTATTATTATGTAAATTTATGTTAAATAATATTATTCTTGTCTTTAATTTAATACAATTTGTTATATACAACATTAGTCATTTCATTTATTATATTTATATCGATAAAATTTGATGTTTTCCTGTTTAACTTATTATTATGATGATTAAATAGAAAATAATGTAGACAATGTAAAACTAAATAATATCCAATGCGTAATATTATGAACATAGTGTTACCTAATCAAATTTTCATATTAAAAACATTTATACATTTTAGAATTTAATTTAAAAGTAGTCAATTTCAAGATTAAATTTTATTATGCAAAATGCATTAAATTTTAATGTAAGTTTAGTGTGTGTTTGGATAAAATGTTACGTTTTCTTAAGTAATTTTTTTGATATCCAAGAGTTTTAATATACACAGAGATACGTTACACCATCGGTATCAAGCAAAAATAATGAAATATACTGACGAATTTCACTGGTGTTGAATAATTAAGGAATATGTTTTTTGAAAAGACCAAAGGAGAACTGTGCGAGATGAACGATCTTGTTAGCACATTAACGGGTACAAACGAAACATTTCACAAGGTTGGTAAACAAGACGAATATAAATGGCACGAATTATTTATTTTGTTCCTTCAGTGCTCGTTAAAATCTACCTTGGTTCTCAAAAATTTTGACAATGAAAAGTATAAAGCAAAATAAAATTAAATAACAATGGTAATAAAAAAATCGCCGAAGTACATAACGTTGCGGTTGTATTTGTTTAAAATAATATAAACTGAAAATGACAAGACAGTTGTTCAAAAAAAGTGATACTAATCGAGTTATACATGTATTACATACTTATTTTTTCTTAACTAAATCCAAAAATAGGTATATATTTGATACTCATTAAACCATGTAATAAATAACTGTTATAGATTGTTAACGTCAATTTAATTTTTTTTTTTATCGTACATAATTTAAAACAAATTTGTACATCCATTATAACAATAAGCTACATAATAATATCAATTACAACGTTTATATATATATAATTAGAATACAAGCTCTTTCACACGAGGCCACTCAGATGCGATTCGTTACTACCGAGCGTTAGTAGCACTGAATAGTTTTTCAGAAGCCAGTTAGTAGCACGTTTTCTTACAACATCGGTAGGTTCATAGGTACGTCTTATGGGATGTAAGTTTAAATTAAAAATTTTACAATTCTACATATTAATATAACAGTCTCCAAATGGACGAGGGAAATTATTTTTTATTAGCTAGTAATTAAAAATTAAATGAGACAAAACCGAAAATTATTTCATAACTTGATTAATATTATTTATTATTTGACGATTTACAAGAATTCTATGAGAAAATATTCTTATATTTTTGTATATTAAAAAATTCAAAAAACTTTACTATAGAATGGAAAATATTATTACCAAACAATATTGCATCATGAGCAATTTTATAATTTCTCATACACTGTCTGATTAATAAGTAAAATAATAAATTAGTAAAACAGAACACAACAATAGTCGTGTAGAGTTATGTGAAACGCACAATTTAGAAATATGTATTGTAATAAGAAACGTCATTTTAGTCGCGTTGCTGAGTGTACTCATGTGAAGGGGATACCTCATTATTAATTTTCTCAAAGCAGATAAAATATTGTATACTACTGCAAACTATATCATTGTGTAATATATTAATTATTATGAAAAGAAATATCATATAATTTTGTTACAAGATATACGTAAATGTAAAATTAATAAAAATACATATTTCTGATAAGAAAATTCGCACGTAAGGAACGTAGAACTTGCCTATATATATACATGTTTTAGTAAACTAATTAATTATATTAGTACAATTATCTTTGATTATAACAAAACACTAATTATATATTATAGTAAAATTTTATTAAAATGTTATTCCCAATTCTTAAATTTATTTTTACTATTTTTTCTCCTCTAAAAATGATATAATTTATTAAGTGGTTAATGGAATATAATATTCAATTTTTTTTTAATTTAGGAAGTTATTAAAAATAATAAAAATAACTTTTAATTTATAAAGACACTTAAAATTTCTAGTTTTTTAATTAAAAGTAATTTGCAAAAAAACGTTATTTGGTTTACTTCCTTATTTTATTAAGATCACGATTTTAGGGATTTGTTTTCATTTTTCTTAAAATTTAACTTTTATAATATCATGTTTATTAATTACTTTCATTTGTAGAGGGACCATGAATGTGAACAAATTTAAAAATGAAAGAATCTGTCAGGTATAATAGTATATTATATTTTACTTTTTCCGTCAATTAAAGAAAATCTCTAAAATCCTCATAGTCAAATTAAAGATTTCACAAATACCTACATCAAATATTTTTTTTTTTTTTTTAGTAAATTCAACTATTAAGATAATTAACATTTTTTTGTTAATTTTCGGAATAAATATGTGGTTTTTATTTTTTTTTTAATTCAATGTTTTGTTAGATTCATTGTACCTAGATATATATTGTATGGTCCTTTATCCCAATAAATATTTAAAAGGAAATAAAATAATTAAAAAACATCAATTACCTAAATGATATTAAAATTATTAACATTTTCGCATGGGATACCTTTTATATCACAAATTTAACATCTATATCCTCTTTAATAACTAAATATTATTACCGAACACAAAAACAACGATAATTTGATTTACAAACATCGTAGATACTTCAGAAATACTAAATAGAAAACATATATACTTCTTTACTCGAATATATAAAAATCAATTAAATTTACTCTTTTAATTTGTATATAATATGTTTAAATTATATAACCATATAACTTTCAAACATTAAAATGTATGTATTGTATTTGTTATTTAAATGCCTATCGTTACATCGATTGCCACGAGTAAAGTTATATTTAAATATATGTTTCCTGTAAATACAAATTGCATTGACATGATTTTATGAAAATCAGTGTAAGAAAAATATAATAGATTTTGTAAGAATCTTGATATTCTAATTCCAACATAATGTTACTCAATCATAAGTATTTATCTTTAATCATTATTCTTTGGGACCTCCCCTTATTTCGAGTTTATAATTTAACTTGATTTTTCGTATGATATTTCATCAAAATATAATGTTACCATAGAAATATTAAACGTGTTGATTGAGCATAATTTGAAACTTTAAAGATTTAACCTTTAAATATATACTTATAAATAATAAAAATACAATGAAATAAACATTTATATTCTTGTCCGGCAGCATGTAATATTATGATGTTTTCATATTTTGACAGTAATCTCAGGTTGTTACTGAATTTATGAAAGGTTTATCCAGAATTCTGTACACAGACAGATCAAATACTTTTAAGCGTATACAAATTCTTTTTTCAAGAAACCCTATTCAATTTTCGTCAGTTGTAACTCAACTTAAATCCGTTGTATGTAAATAATTTTAGATATTATGTAAAAATAATAAAGTCAGAAACCTTATGACATACTGTCATTTTAATTTTATTTTGTTACTTAAAACTTAAAAGTATATTTTTACTAATTAGTATATAAATTTCAAATATCAGCATTGCAATCGGTACTTGATAATCAGAGTATAAACATAATTATTCTATTATAATACTCCCATTTTATCTGAAGTTTTATATGAGTCAATTATAAATCTATAATTAACTAAAAACTTTGAAAAATCTACCGATAGCAATAAAATGAGTTAATAAAGTAATAGTTAAATATTTTTGAAACTAGAATCTAAAAACTATAATAAGTTATCATTTTATAAATTACTGTACTAATATTATATTAAATATTTATAATATTGAGTAAAAAGAGTGTTAGAAGGTCTTTTATAAATGTACCCCTATATTTGAATTTTACGTTAATACCATTCATATAATTATATTCTGCCAACTTACTATATTTTAATTTACTCCAAATAGATAATGAAATTAATATATTTTACTCATTTTAAATAGGAACCTAATTTTAGTTATTTTTAAATAAAACTTAATTTAGTATATATGATTCATTTCCTTTAATAAAAACCTGAATCTTACAATAAATAATAAACTATTTTCATATAAACTTCATATTTCACTAAGATATCATACAAATCCATAAAGTTTCATAAAATATAGAAAATTATATAGGAACTTATAATTGTTTAATATTTTTCAATTTTATTTATTTATTAAATCAATGTAGTAGTGAAATTTTTGTTTCAGAGTGTTCTAATTTTAGTAGTTTCGGTTTATTTTATGTAATAAACAGGTACATTCCATGTAGAGTTAGCAAACTATTTGATATTTTTGTACCCTAGATTTATCAAGTTTTAATGTTATATAACTTTTCGTCAGATTTCGTTTTTATTATTCTCTTGAAAACTATCACTATCATGTACTTAACATACTAAAATATTTAAAATTATTAGTAATATTCATCAGAATAACTTAATTTATATTTTACTTATGTTACAAATGCAGAAATTAGAAATCTGAATACAACTTTAATTTTCAAATACTGTTTAAAATTTTACATTACAGAAAATTATTATTATACATATCATTAAAATTACAACATAGTTACTATACAATTTAGTATGAAGACATGTAACAATTAATAAATTTAGTTTTATAATCATGATAAAAATAGATCAACTAGATAGATATGTATGTTTTTAATTTGTTGTAAATAAATGTAGAATATATAAAAATTGAATTCATTTAATATCAGTACTTCGGGTAATTAGGATGATTCAATGTTTTTTGTGAAATAATATACAGCCAATTCATTTAATACCTATATCATATTCCATTAAAGCAAAATATGATTATAAATTAATAATTATAATATTTTGATACGACAGTCTCTGTGTGTGAAATCACTCGAGTCCTTTATTTATTCAGTATGATTGATAGCAATTGAAATATATTATCTATATTTATCTATATATGTATACGAATGGGTAATTTGAAATTTAAATGAGTTTGGGATATCTCATGAGACAGATAGAACTTGGAAGATTATGCTTTCGTTAGACACATCATTTGAATCGTAAATTATGTTTTTGTTTGAATAAACGACGTAGAATCACCAAACTGGAAGGTATGCAATTCCTACGTGAAGCAAAACTTTGATGTCGAATGGCACAATTTGATTAATAATTATTATTGTTAACAAGTAAATATTTGATCAACTCTAAGAGTAAAAAAAATGTATCTTAAATATTTTGTAAAAATCAAACAAAATAATAAAATAACATTTGAGATATAATCGTATATCTCATAAAAACATATTATAATATTTAATTTCATTGTGATTTATTATTTTATAGTTATAGGAATTTTTTTTTTATAAAAAAAGTTAAATCATATGAATATTTAAATAAATATATTACTATATTATAGAAATATACAAGTATGTATAGGTAATTGTATTGTTGTTAAATTAATTTAAAACTATTTATTATTCTGAATATAAAATGACTATTATTATAATATCTGTGTCAGTTGTTATAAGAGATTAAAGCACTCAAAAAGGTTAGGTTGATAATAATATAAATATTTTTTTTTTTAAATTTTAACTATACTTATTTTAATTCATAACTAACTAAAAAAGGTACTTGGATAATCAGGAATTTATTTATTCTTTTGATTATGATATTTCTATATGAAATATAAGGGCATTATATACATTAAAAATTACATACATTATTCTCAAAATACTAACAACTTTAATATATAGATTTAAAAAATAATAAATTAACTAAAGTAACATTTCAACCAATTATTAAATATAGAACTGTTTTATAGAAATTTTCAAATTCAAAAAAAAGATTTTTATTTTTGGTTAAAAATTTTCATTTTTTGATATAACTAAAAGTATTTTCTATTTATTCAAGTTTAAGATAAAGTATTTATCTCATTTTTAAAAAAATATTAATAATAATTTACGTTTATTTACATTATTGTAGCTGTTAAATTGCTATAATAATATTTTATTCTTTCAGATTTAACAATAACTCATGTCTCATCTTAAAATATATGAATTTAATTACATAATTTGCGTGATGCTATTTGATGCGTTAAATTAAAAATACTTTTAATGAAAAATACTTTTAATTAAAATAAATCTGGTGTAATCATTTATTAAACGAAAAAATAAAATAAAAAGTATGAACATTTTATTTTATGTAAATCATGTTTACTGTAATATTAAACATTTTTGTCTTCGTGTATTATAAAAGATAATTTAATGGTGAATTTAACTAACAGGATAACAGAAAAATATATTACATTGTTTTAAATATTATTTAAAATTATTTATATACATAAATACTATTAATCCGAATATTATTTAACTTTATAAATCCAAACATAACCCCATTTATTATTGCTTGATTGTTTTCATGGGCATATAAGATATTTTTTTATATTTTCCATTCATAATTAATGATTGATTATATGATATGAATATATTATGATCAATATTGTATTTTATAATATATAATAATTAGTAATATTATAAATACCTAATAATTACATGTTTTATTAAGTAATTTCATATTGTTTAATACAAGCTTTTTTTATTTTAAAACATTTTGAATATGTTTCAAAATAATTGTCGTACTTCTTTGTATTATTTATTAACACTACCAAAATTAATTATTTGTATCCTATACATAATTTAAATAAATTTCATCATTCTGTTTGGAAATTACATACTTGATTAAGTACTATATATTATAAATGTATATTTAATACTTCATATTGATTAAGACATACATATTATGGTAGGTACCTATATATAAAAAATACATATTATTTTTTTCTGGAATGATAATCATATTTTTTTTGGGTTTCATCATCATAAAATTCTTTTATATATATTTTTAAGTTTTCTTAGAAAAAAAGGTTATAAATGTTTCAATAGAAGTATTATCATATACTTGACTAAAAATTTCGTTTTTGTGCTGCCTTATGATGAATTATTCAACGATCAGTTATTCAGTTTTATTATATCCTTATTCCTAGATCATATAATTTTATTTTTCATATTATTGGTCAGTGTTTAAAAATAATATATTTATTATTTATTAATTAAATTTTTCATACATAAGAAGTAAATAATATAAACTATCAAGCTTAGTTTATTTATTTTTTAGTTAATTTGGAAATTTATATTATTCTATGGATAAAAAAACATATACATTTAAGAAAACAACTTATAAGCTTTTAGCAATATGTAGGTACTTACCTTTATTATATGAATTTATTATTATAAAAATGCATACAAAATTATATTTTAAATTGTAATTTATTTTTTTAAATTAATAAAATTAAATTTGTTTTCTTATAGTTATTTCTTATTATACAAATAATATGTATATATATATATATATATATATCTACACTATAAGTTTTTGACAAGATCGGACGTATTAAGTTATCGGTGTACACTGCACACGTTTTATGCTTTTACGCACTTTTCTTGACACATAATATTATAAATGATAAAACTTTCTAACAAATATCAATCCAACTTAAATCCAACTTAAAGTTATATTTGATAAAGTCTACATGACTAGCTGAACGTAATGAATACGTAATAATTATAATTTACCGTATATGTTACTAAAAACTATTTTACACAATACCACGTTTGTTAACAATATTTAATTATAAAGCTATATAATTTTCTTTTATCCAACTCATTTGTCAAGAAAGTATAATATGAATGTTACCACGGTCAAAATTATAATTTTCCGTGGTGTACTATTTACATTTAAAAACAGATATAAATATTTTTAACTTATACAATAAATTGAGATGATTTAAAATTCAATTTTAAAATGTTAATAAATATAAAATTGTCATTAGTAATTACTTATATTATATAATATTAGAATACCTTTATGATGATTTAAATCGGGGAAAAAAATTGTATTTTTTTTTTAATATAATTTAATGATTTTTATAATATTATTATGTATTTACTTATACGCTAAAAGTAATTACTTTTCAGAAAACATTAAAATTATCATATAATAGTGATTAATATAACATAAATGATTATTTTATTTTTAAGTAGCAAAAAATAAAAATAAAACGAAAACACGAAAATACGAAAGAAGTAGTATTTTATTATAAAAGTAATAATGATAAAAAATAATAATATTACCTCCAGACACTTTGCATTTTAACTTCACTTGGTCTCCCTCGAAATACGGTTCAGTGTTTTCTATCTCTCTGTTGTATTCATTCAGAATAACTGGTTTTTGCGGTGGTACTGTAAAATAATAATCATATATTATAATATAATTTTTATTATATATTTAATACATAAATGGATGAATAGAGTAAACGCTCGTTTAAGGAGTTCTTAATTTAATCTATGTTGATTTTTATATTGAACATTTTTGTCGGAAAAAATTACAATCCATTTCTGTTAGATGAATACATTTCTTGATTTTAAAAAAGCAGCAATACGATCTTATATTGTTACCTTGTAATTTAATCAATTTATAACGATATTAATTCTAGTCAGAAATTTATAAAAATCTAGTAGACATAAAATTACGGATATTTTGTACATTTACGTCGAATAATTAAGTTTACACTTTTTATGCAGAGGAGACTTTTTGATCATATTATTTTACTCGATAAAAATGTAAATATAATAAATTACCAGTTTCTGAGGATGTAATGTCTACATGAATAAATCTATTTAAAATTTGCATTTACAAAATCAAATATTTTAGTACCTATTGTAGGTAGATACTTCATTAAAATATTAAATAAAAACAATTTTTTTGTGTTTGTAAATCAATGTCGATTATCAATGTTATACAATCGTACAAAGAGTATTATATAATAATTATTAATTGCGATTATTTGGGTTGCATTAATTGTGAAATATATTGTATCATATAATAATTTATATATGGTATAAATATCAAAATAATAAAAAATATGTTGATATAATTTGCCATGATTAGAAACAGTATATGGTACATTGGTACCTATTTAATATTGAAATGTTCAATATTTATAAACTACATGATTATAACAAAATAATTCAAAAATAATAGATGTCTTTATTTGTATGAAATTCACTATTCACACAATTTCTACTTTCATTGAGTTATAATGTATAATATTTCGCGAGTTAATAAAATTGTAATTAATATAAAATGAAATCATTTCTGTTTCTATGTCTGTTTCGTTATCGTCTAAATCTGACATTTACAATCCCAAGTAAAATAATTTAACTTTCAACGGATAACATGCTCCAATATATATAATAATAATAATAATAATAATAGTAATAATAAAAAAAAATGAAAATTCTATCTCAGTAGTTGGACTAGAATATAATAAATGTCATCTATTATTATTTTTGAAAGATAATAAAAGTTTACAAAGCTCAACGTTTACATTAAACTTATTATTTTAGACGTAATTCGTATTTAATGAAAGCTACAAATATGTTTTGTTGACGTACCTTTGATTTTCTTAAATTTAAACATTTTCGTTTTTAAAGGTAAACTTCATGGTATAGCCTAATAAAAACATTTTCTATGAAATGAAATGAAATGGAATTTTATGTTTTTTAATAAAATAATTTTGATTAATAAAAACGAGAAATCGGCATATTTGATTAAATATCGTAAAAAATATTTATTTATTCTTTATAATATTATACATGATTATTATTTTTACTTTTTTTATAAAGCAAATTCAATCGATATAGTCTGTTATGAAAATGTATATAAATTATAAAAATTTCGAAACGGTTTTGTATTAAGGTATTATACCTAAAGGTAGTTTCATCGTCAATGATATATTTTATCGTTTTATACAATCTAGTTTAACCATTTTCCAATAAAACTATATTTTGATTTTGAAATCATTTTTCTTTTTTTACAAATTGATGACATTCTAGTTGACATTTACAAGTAAACTTGACCGGAGTCATTCGACAGTTGACTTTAATAATTTTCATTTGCAAACGTGCATCAACCCTTCGATGATTTAAAGGCCATTGACATTTATACATATTATAACGACATTCGTAGATATTCGTGTAATTATAAAATACAGTATAAAGTTCATATTTTATAGAATATAAATCGTGTACAAATTATATTTCTTGTAATACATATTTTGCGTGTATATTTCTTTAAGAGATACATATTTAAATTTCCAAATTCTCCTTATTTCATTGTATAATAATAGTCATACTGATATACAGGTAAATACAGGTATAAAGATGTAGTTTATTATAAATACATAACCAAGAAGAATATAATATAAAACAATGTATATACACATGCATAACAAAAACAAACGCGGTCACAGCACAACTTTTTAGTGAAAACATAATAATGTATCCAGTACCAGACGTCCTAATGAAACTTATAAAATACATAATAATTACATGCTACATATTATAATGGGCTTTTAAGATGGATGTGTCATAAGTACTGGCCGGATGTTCCAAAATTACCATATTTTTTTTAATAACGATCATAGATAAACTTTCAAGCGAAAAAAATAATATGTTTCACGGTGTCACGGATGTATAAAAAATATACATTTTGTATTTTACGCATAATATTTAAAAGCTTCAATAATACCTACTGTTGTACTTTTATTTTTTATTAACATTTCTAATTTATTTTTAATTGGAACACAAAAACCCCTACACTTTAAATTGTTGTATTTAATAATATTAGTGTACAGTTAAATAAACTATGATCATATCTTTATAATAATGAGAAAAGCAATTTATATTTAAAAGCTTTTATATTTTATAATAAATAATTTCCTGTGCTTCTAAATGAACATAATTGCCAAAACTAACTAAAATGGGCCAACGCCCTTTAATATGACTCTCATGCAATAAATCTTTTCTATATTAAATAGATTAGATACCTTTCTTATAGATTTACTTATACTTATTGTAAGTACACATTAAAATTTAATATAATATTATATTTTATAGGATTTTTCGTATATTAAATTAATATTATAAACATTTTAATTATAGTGTGTTTTAATTTTATACTATAAATGTAATTCATAAATATTATTATAATTTTAAGGTTAGGCACCTATACATACATTTTTTTTTTTTTATCAATTTTTGTGTATAAAGTATAATATGATTATTAATATTCTATATCTATACTATCTAACTATATTAATTAACAATTTTTCTTAGTACAATTAAATGAGTGGCATTACATAAAATAATGTTAAATTAATTTAAATAATTATTTTTAGTGTTTGTACAGATTTATTTTAACCACACAAATTAATAATATATTATTTTACCAAAAATTTCAATAGTTGACATTAAAAAAATTCAAATTAAATAATATTTCTACATAATATCTTTAAATATATTATCATAACTCATTAAAAGATAAAAAAAATTACAATATTAAACTGTTATCTATTACTTTATATATTTAAAATTATGAATACATTATTATCTTATAAATTTTGTTCAACATTCAAATTATTATCAAAAAATAAATTATTTGAATGAAGTACTTGCTAATTTTTTACATATAATAAATATTATTATGTATTTCTTCGTTATATACTTACAATATATTATAATATTTTATTTATTTAATATACGAGTTAATTAATATATTCTTTTGAAAAAGAAAGAGTTATAAAAATGTTACTAAATATAATATAAATATTTACCTACTAGGATTTAATATTGTATAATGATGTAGGTTTGTTAAAAACTTAACAATTTCGAAGTATTCAAATATTAAATAATTTATGAGTTGAATAATCCGTTTATAAAAATACATAATTTATTAAATACGGATGGGTAAATATTTGGCATAAAATCTTTTTTTTTTTTTTGTAAGGGTATATGTGATTTACTAAAAGGATTCAAATAAAATCGAATTTATAATTAATGTAAATGAGTATGCTTGTAATTTTATGTATAATCCATGTCTGTTTTCATGAAACATTTATCGGGTTTGAATCTCAATCCTTAATCCTAACACACCATTACAAATAAGTTTATTCGGAAGAAGGGTTAGCTATTGTTTATGTTAACTGTGAAATACAAATAATTAATTATCAAATAGTTTGCTTACATTTAAAATTCCGTTTCGAGATGTAAACAAATCTAAAATAAATATAACAAAACTATACCTACGTGCAAAAAACAAAATTAAAAGATAAATGAATTTCGATAGAAAAAAATACAAAAAAAAACCAAACAATTAATTTAAATGTTGTTATATGTTTATATCGATATTAATGAATCAATTGTTATATATATAAAATATTATCGTCATTAATAATAAATAATCGTCACTGATTAGAGATAATATTTTATTAAAATTGTTACGCCGAATACAATTTAACTGAAATATAGATTTATTTAATAGTTATAAAAAAAAACCTAGTTTCTATGTATTCAAAACCTTTTACTAAAATCCATCTTGCTTTAATCATTTAATGTACATACCGTAGAAGTTGACTACCGTCTATTAAACCGCTATTGTGGTTATAGTTTATTGTTCGTACCTATTCGGTTGTTGTTATCGCGGCAGGAGTATAATACGTATCAAAGGCAAAACCTTTAAAAATCAATAGCGATTTATAAAATTAAGAAATTAAAAAATTAAAATTTCACCGATTATACTAATAGAATTTAACGATAATATACATATTATACGTGTATCTCTGGCTGACATTACGTGTCACGTTATCACTGTTACCATATACGCATACAGCACAGTTTGCAATAAAAAGACGCGTTTATCCATTTCATTAGAATCGAATTATCTTCAATTACATATTATTGTAAAAACCGAGATAACGATTGTGCAGTTTTAGATCAAGTGTATATTACCGACAATTATTTTTTATTATTATTATAACAATTTATTCGTCCACCGGTAGAGGTAGTGGAGGGAGAACTCCCTTTCTTAAATTTGGGGTGGATATGTATTTAAAAATTAAATTCAAGCAAAATCAGTTCTTTGGGCTTAGGAAATGCAATTGATATTTAGATTAAGAAACAATGTATGTAGGTATACAGTTAAAAAGAAAAATATAATAATGTAATATGTACAACCACAGATACTATGTAACATTGTAATGATAATATTACAGATATTACATAAATAGCAATTGAAAAATATCTTATTTTAATATTTATATGTTTATAATATGTTATAGTAATTATAAACTAGAATTATAAATAAAAATAAATAGTTGTTAACATTTATTATCTGTATTATAATCTTAAGTTATACATTTAATGTTTATATTTTAATTAAAGAATATTTAAAAAATGTAAAAGAATAATATGATTAACACATAAAATATGAAATAATAGATTATAATTACTTTTTGTAAAATTAAAGAAGGGATTACCGAAAACCATAATAGGTAATGATTTTTCTATTATCATATTATAATAGAAAATAGAAAATGTAACATTTAACAATTTCTTGATTGAAATTTTAATTATTCAATCAACCATCATGATTTTGTAGGAATTATTAAAGATAACAAAATAAGAAGGTATAACTTTAGATTAATAGTATAGTAGGAGAAACTCTACGAACTTAATAATGCAATTTAAATCTCAGATTAAATTAAATTTAGATCTTAATTAAATTCATAATTACTTGTCATAATTTATAGTAAACTTTAGGTAAACTAACTATATGTGGTCTATTAAAAATGCATAGATACTATCTACAATCACTATACATCATATTCATCATATTATTGAACGAAAGATCCATTATTGGTATCAAAATAATTCCAATGATTTCAAACATTTACGTATAGTCTAAATGTAGCATGTAACGAAATTATTATGAATTATGTTTCCATTTTATTGTAATATTCATTAGTTTTTTAATTTAATCGGAGCGTAATATTATAATCGTATTATTCTAATGACACAATGTCATAGTGTACACGTTAAAATACATATACTACATTTAATCATTTCTATCGTAAAAAGAAAAACAAAATAATAGTTCTATCTATTCAAAATAAAATAATAAATTACCCTAATAATTGTACACGACACGAATTTTGTAGCTGTCATGTAGCAAAAACAACAATAGTGTTGATAACGATATTTATAATAATATACTACATAATATACCAACATAGACCAATAGTTTGAATGAATTGAACATTATTGTTATCAATTTTGTGTTTAGAAAGAGATATTTTCAATCTGTGTATGTGTGTGTGTGTGTGTGTGTGTGTGTGTATGTGTGTGTGTGTGTGTGTGTGTGTGTGTGTGTGTGTGTGTGTATAAGAGAGAAAGAGAAACATATACATATAAAAAAACACTGATCTTCTTAACGCTGACTCTTTCTAATTATAGATGGCATGTTTTCCTTTATAGATCTATGATTGCAAACTTATTGTTTTATTTATAATTGTCGGGCAGTAACGATGACATACGAATATACGATTATAACTAAATGTCTACGTGTAAACTGCCCAACCATTAATATACCTACCACTACCATTTTGGACTGGTACTATATAAAAGGTAGGTAATAATATATGGTGATATAAACTATATATATATATATGTAATCACAGACATTGATAAACAAAAGTGTGTGTTATCATAATGTACACTGAACAATCACGAAACAGGGGCAATGGTTTTAAGTGCAATGGAACATTTAGTGCAAACAAGTGAGAAACGCCCTCGCTGTCTTCCACTTAAACTCGCGTCTTTTCCATTCAATAGGAAACTTGTTCGAGTTGCTTAATGGTCACCACCCAACCGTGTGTCTATAAATTATATAATATATACGTTTACCCTATAGGTGTATATATATATATATATATATATATATATATATGTATAAATAAATATCTTTTGTTCTCGTACTTCTATAGTTATTTTTTATATAATGTTTCATCTCTGGCTTATGGACGCTGCTGCTGCAGTACCTATTAAACTTTGTTGTTCGGACGGTGTAATGGTATGTGACAAGAATGTGATATTTATCTGAATTTAAGAGTTCCCCACCTTGTATACGTCAAAACTCGGACCGTTTTCATAATTTACGCAATTAAAATGTAGAATACACTGTAGCTGAAACGAAAACTTTTAACAATGTTGTTATTTATAACTAGAACTCGAAAACTTTTAGTACAATAATAAAAAAAAAAGTATAGGTACCTACATAAATTATATAAAACCGAACTATCCCCATGATGTTTTGGTCATGTCACAAATAGTATACAGTTAAAATAAAGTTATATAAATATTATACAACTTACAGTAGGCATTATAATTGGTTAAACATATTATCATCAATCTATATTTTATATTATTATTAAAAATCAAACTATATAATATATTAATTTATATTTACTGTCATTTAAATTTAAAGTTATAGTTAAATTTATAGTTTGTTTTAAATAATTTTGAAAGGTAATTTTTCCGTTTTATTGTTATATTATCGTAGGTATTAATATATTATATTCTTTTATAAATATAAATTTTAATAATTAAAGCTATATTACTTTATTTTAATTATATACATTTCAGCAGCTATATCTATTTTCAAAAATATTTTCAAGTAACACAATACAATTTTAAATAATATTTTAAACAAAAAGTTAAATAATGCAAGAATTAATATACCCTTTTTGGCTGTGTAGAAACTTCCTGTTCTTTAGGTCTCCATAGACTAAATATTTCCTATCGATCATAAATATTGTTTTTTTTTTTTTTTTTTTTTCGTATTTTAGTCAAGGATTCAATTAAATCTCTAAAATGTAGATTTTTATTATTATTAAATCAGTTATTTATTTTAATGTTTTTAAAATTGTATTATTTTAAATAAACAATCAAGAAATGAAATAAAATGATATTCGTGTATGAAATATTATAATACCGCGTAAGATTGTAATTATCATTATAAGTATCTAAGTTAATTAATTAAGTTTATGATTAATGAAAATCACACAGTTATTTTCTATAATTTTAAACTAAAAGGCACTACGAGTTGACTGGTTGTATAAAAGATATATTCTATACCTATAGAAGAATTTTAAAATAAGAACTTTAGTTTTTTTAAATGGAATTATTTTTATAACTTAAATGTTATTTATTACAATATATTTATGTCAATCAGTATATCATATATCTACACAACGTATGATACTATAAAAATCTTATTTTTTTTATTCATTCTAAAATTGAAAAATACTGTTAACAATATAACGATTTTATTGACACTACAAGTAAATAATATAAAGTAAAGAATTATCACCAGCAAAGTTACTTCTTTAATATTTTTTATTATCACGTTTAAATTGTTAGTGGATTAGGTTACTGAAATAATGGACTTTATAGAGTAATACACTTTGAGGTGGGATACTTAAATTTGTTTATGATCAAAACGGGGTCGTTTAGAGGTTTAAAGTTTATTACGGAAAAGCTAAACGATCTATCAATCACAATGGCGTTTGTAATAAGACGCATTTTGTCGGAAGGATTTGTTGTGTTGGTTATAAATACTTAACGGCTAACTCACCAAAGAAATGAACAATCATTGTTTATCAAACTAGTACCCTACGACATGTTACGGTTGTGTTATTTTTAAAACAGATTTATAATGAAGTATGCGGTTTAATTAATACGATGTTCATGTTTTTGTGAAAACATGTTTTTTCTTTTTTTTTATGTATTGTTGAATCAAAAAATTATTCACTTACGTGTACTTGAAGTTAATGATCACAGTATACAGTTATAAAATTAGTGCAGTTACTCAGATAGTAGGTCTTCAAAAACGGTACTTCAGGAATTTTTTTTTTATGAAACTACGTAATACTATATGTATAACAGTGTTTTGAGTTGGAGCTGGAGCAAAATATTTATCATATAATTATTATATGTGTAACCTAACCTAATTTAACCTATTGAATAGTCTTATAATAAGATTATTATTGATTGAATGTAAAGATATTTGTAGAAAGCAAAAACTTTTGTACAATAGAAAAAAATACTATTCAGTAATACTGTCATGAATATACGAGTATCTGAATATGGGCGTCGGCAACGGGAGACGAAAGAAAAACTCGAATACGATGAATACTATCATTGTTATTGTTGAAGTTTTGAGTCAAAATTGTCATAATAAACCAGGATCTATATTTATATTTTCGCGGAAAAGAGTACTTGGTTATGCATTATTGTGTTTATAGTTTCATATCACGTCAGTACGTTTGGAAATTATTGTTAAGGATATGCCAGTGCCATCTTTCCTTAAGTTTTCGTTACCATGAAAAATAGAAAAAGTTGTATTCAAGTCGTACTCCTGAATCCAAGAATATACTAAACGTTATTTTTCAATATCGTCATTGAGTTTTATAACTCTTCTCGCCCAATCATAAACCTACAAACTAAAAATTCGAATGATAGAAACTCTTTTTTCAAATATAATGATGTCAATTTTATAGAGTTTACTAAATTATGGTTAATGGTGATCTTATTATGTAAAAGTAGTCTTACATAAATTACTATATTACTCATATATATATATTGTTGTTTTTTTGCAGATGCTGAAAATATATTATATTAAAAATTTATAAATCTATAAGTCATATTCGTTTTCGAGTTAAAGCATTAAAGCGACTATTTGCTATGTTGAAAGTTGAATTGTTTCTGTTCGCACGGGAATATAATATGATATAAATCAACAAGTCCCACAAACATTGATTTAAATTAATATCAATTTAATATAATATTGTGTGATATTTCAGAACAAAGCTAATAATTCACTAGCGCAATGATTTTAAGATATTTAAAAATTAGTGGGTAAACAAATACATCTAAAAGTAAGTAGGTAGTAAAATGTAGCGAATTCGTGTCTTGTAAAATTATAAATATACATATTACCTTTATGAGTGATGTAAAGAAACAGTTAGTAAAACATCAAAAATAATAATAATTATTATTTATTACTTTAATTACCTACATTGTGAAAAAATATAAATGATTTGCTACGTTAATGTATCTAACAAAAAGTTCTACTAATCTTATGAGTCCGAATTTCATCAATTTATAAATTGAACAAATATATACACAAATGTCTATTTTATATTACGGGTAATGTAATTAGTGTAATATTTTATAAATCTTCATAATAAATAGTTTGTGAAATTATTAAAAATCAATTGATGACGTGTAAATAATTTGAGTATCAGTTAAATATCGATTTGTTACCATTATAGTAGTATTTACAAATGTTTAATACTATAATTTGAAAAACTAAATTTACAAACACAAATAAATAGTAAAACAAATATTAAAATTAATGAATAAGTATATTTATTTTAGTATATGCAGATTAAAAATATAATTTATATTAAATATAATATACATTATGTTAATTATTATAAATTATTTATTTGTAATTACACTAGATTATAAATTTCTGTTACAGAAATAGAAATGAAAAATTTATATTTAATATATTTGTGATTTATAATTTTACCCTACTATAAACATTGAGCAAATTGTTTATTTAGTATTTAATTTCATTCGGGCTATTATGAATGTTTTGTGGTTTACAATGGTCACCTAGTAACCACCTTGCAAATAGAACTTAAATCCCGATAGACGACCAGTTGGTACCCAAAAGTTTTTGGCTTTAACTTTTCCAACCACTCTATAAATTGACTTATGTTCGAGGATAGGAACGAAAAACCAACATTTGAGAAGGTCAATATGGATTTCACAATCTAAATCGTGAAATGAATTTAAATTGTCCGGAACGCAAATCCTTTATCTTTAATCACGTAATTCTGTTGACCCAACATATCTATATAGACATATTCTTTCCAAACACAATGTTGTATCGCGTTATGTATAGATTTGCAAAATGAAAACCACACAAACTTCCTAAATGTATAAAGACCAAATTTTGTAAGTTGAATAAGTTTAAAATGGTTAAAAATAATTTTCAATAAAAATATTTTAAATTAATACCTAAAAATATAAATATTATGTAATTCAATTGAATAAAACTTACAATAATAGAAGTTTGTTAGCAAAAGATAAAATGTTGGCTAATTAATTGTTTATATACGTTGTTTATATGACGTTATCGTATAATTCCGTGATAACGTACCTATTTAACTATGCATAATTGTTAATTATGTTTGAAAGTACCTACCTATGAACAAAACATTATTTTTTTATTTTTTATTACAATGTATAATGTACGATTAAAATAAAAATATTTATAATTACGATACTAATTTAATTGCTTTATTATTCTCAATAATTACTTTTTTAAATTTTACGTAGTGTAATAAGTTGTTGAACAGTTTTAAAGTATTCTAATTAAGAATCAAACGAAAATGAATATAATAATAATTGGATAATATTGTATAATATAATATTAATGATAATCTTCAATCATGAGTAGGTACCTTGTTAGTTAAAATAAACTAATATTGCTATTTACTTA
Source organism: Eriosoma lanigerum (assembly GCA_013282895.1). Lineage (NCBI taxonomy): Eukaryota > Metazoa > Arthropoda > Insecta > Hemiptera > Aphididae > Eriosoma > Eriosoma lanigerum. The sequence continues at coordinate 18,298,413 of CM023361.1, forward strand.
TTGATTTTGGCATGCTTATATTGGCAATCAGCAGTTACATTAATACATGGAATACTGGACCGTGCACAATCAGCTTCAAACGAACTTTCTAGTCGTATTTTCGTACCGTCGTTTTATGTGTTTTGAGTAACCAAGCGAACAATGTTAACTATAACATGTTGATCTTGTCTAATGTAATAACCGCAGCAATGATACGATATTAATTTATTCGATTTATTTTCTAATCACCTAAGCTTAAATACTATTTAGTATAAGTTTATACAAATTACCGCGTATTATGATTGAACGAACATTGTAATATTACTTTTGACCTGTTAAATGTTATCAAAGGATGTATAACACTGGAAGTAAAATATTATAATGCATGTACTTAATATAAGAATGATTGTGTTTTGCCAAGTCTTCAAACATAATTCATGAAATAGATTAAATGGTATCAACTTCATATCGTTGTGATTAGGTAATAATATATTGTATAAATTATGCAACGACAAAATTAAACAAATTATCGTATAATATATAATATAGCTATGAATATTACTTCAAAAAAAATTTAAAATAATTTACATTATATTTCCATATTGTCATAAAAATTGTTAAACTTGAATTTAATCCTAATGGTTTTATATATTATTATATTAATAAATAAGAAACCTAAGAATTTACAAAAATGTCAATAATTTGTTTCCTATAAAAAAAAAGTACTAAGATAAAATATTAATATGAATATTATTAGAAATATTGCAATTTGTAAATCAAAATATTGTTTTTTGAAAATAAATGGCAGTTAATAGTTTGAACTTTAAAATATATTGTATTATTATTACCACTTTTTTTGCTTTATAAACATTAATCATGAAAATTTGAGCTATCGATGAATTCTGATATAATTTATAACCTCCCAATTAAAAATTAATGAAGCGAAATAATTTAAAGACTAAATTTAGATTGATAACTGACAACGAGTAATCGTTTTAGTGTTTCACTAACATGATATTTAAAAATCCTTAAATGTTTATTTTTATTTTTTGTTTTTTCGGCAAGAATTTTGTAATGATTGCATTTTTCTTAAAATGTCGTGATTTATGAGAATTAAACTTTCATGAATAATACTAAAATAAAGTAAAATGTTTCTGAGTAAATGAGATAAGATATTGTCATACAAGATGTTTAAGATAATTTGAATTTCCCAGTTCTAGAAAGCATTCAAATTATTTGTTTGTCCTGACAACGAAGTAGTTGTAAAAATACCGAAACATTTTTTTTTTCACTTTAAATATACTCTATTATCTTTACTGTATTATATTTAATTACATGAAATTCAATTAAACTTAATTAGTCCACATTTGACTATAAATGTTAATTAGTTTTTAGAAAAAAAACGAAAAGAGATTTCGACCATGTTAAAAAATTGAAAACCATCAGATTTAATAAAAAATGATTAATATATATTAATTGAACACGGCAGTTTTTTTGTACAATAACGATGCGAGGAGAAATAATGAGATTAATAATTAAAATATTATGCTTGGCTAATTACAGAAGCATGCCAGCGCGTATGTGTTTAAACTGTTCGATTTATCAATACATTATAGTTTAAAGTTTATTATAATGTTATAAATATTACTTAAATTCATGAAAAACGACTATTGTAAACGCGTTATAATACTTACCTAAATTCGGACGAGTAGTGCTAATATTTTGAATTTAAAAATCTACACTGTACTTATACAATGTACTTTATTAAATTATTTAAATATCTAATATTTTTCAAGTATTCGAATACTAATTATATAATAATTGAACTATCTTTATATTAATCGAAAACCCTTTTATCAATATCTACTTGTTCACCTATATACTTGGCAACGTTCTCCAAGCAAAAAAAAAAAAAAATTCTAAATTGAAATTAAATTGCCTAGGCAGATATACATAACATACACACATAACATAATTTTATACAATTGACTGCACCTATGTAATTTAAATTATATTATCTATATTATTATCTAATACAAAGTGTTTGAAGTCTTGGCATTTTGAACGTAGATATAACACTAAGTTCGATTTGTGTTTTACATTGATATATCGATATATTTCATTACTTACGTTTAGTATTAATCAGCACTCACATGTATTTTGACTTTTAAAAACGATAGAAACTTAATTGGCACAACTACATTTTCAAATTAAAATGATAGTACAATATTTGTTCAAACGCAAGCTATTTAGATAGGTACCTAACTTATAATTACTTCAAATAGATATGGTTTTAAATTTAAATAGTTATGTTTATTAAACATATTTAATCTTAATTAACAAGTTTATGTAGCATACGATCTTGTGTAAATATTTATATCATATTTGAACGTTTTTACTGTAGAGTTTATATTTGTTTACATGAAATATATTATGATATTTCTAAAACAAATTAATATATATATATATATATATATATATATTTAATCAAATATTATGATATTACGTTTTCCTGGTCTAACATCTTATTTGCGCGAATTACGGTTACAATATATTATATATACTAGGCATTAAAAATAACTACACTTTTTACATTTTATCAAAAAATTATATATTTCGTTATTTTTTTTTATAAAGTAAGTCATACTGAACTACGAAAGTAGACGCACAAACCAAATTAGAAACAAAATTGTGTAGTTATCGAATAAGCAATAATGTCGAATGGCACAATATCTTTATTTAGTTATTTAAGTTTACTATTTATCTTATTGATCGTTTTATGGTGGTTATGTTATAGATTCTATAATATAGGAAATTGTTTATCCAAGTTCATGAAGTTCATTTAATATTTGAAAATATTTCTTTTCGCCATTGTCGCTGTAACATCAAATTAAAGTTCAATGTGAACGCGAACGCACTGTTTATGTGTCTAATAATACCTATAACTACAATGAAAATTATTTATAGGTGGAAAACTGATCAATAATGGATTTAAAGTTTAGGCTTTGTGTCATTAAAAAGTTTACTCTAAACGATGCGAATTTTCCAATCTCACAGTTTTCTCTTTGGCGCTTGTCGAATGGAAACCGGGAAAGTAATTGTAAACTTGTTCGGAGTCACATATACACGACAAATGACGCGTGCAAGTTGAACGTCACGCCAGGGTATCGTACAATTCAGCACCGTTGGTTTATTCGTTTTATTATTATTATTATTTTTGTTCCTGTTCGATCTTTGCAGTAGGTTAAACTATCTATTTTCGATCTCATCCTACCTGCAAGGGTAGGTAATATTCTGATCATACTATTAAATACCTTGCAGTGGCTTATTTGAGAACGTTTAGGTTAATAAACTACTATATTTTTATAGTTTTGATCTAAATATTTATAACAATATTATGATATTAATATATTTTATAAACTGTTTAAATTATAGATGTTTCGATAAGTAAAATTATATTTAATTGGCTATAAGGTATCTTATAGACTTATAGACTACTTATCTACTTAAGACTTTGTATTTATAAGTCAATAGAAATCGGGATTTCTTATCCCTAATGTGATATAAATAATAAACTAATAAAAACAAGAAATATACGAAACGACATTAATCGCGATCGTACCAAATAATTTTATCAGCAATATAATAAATCTATGTTTTTATTAATATTATTATTATAATGCATTCAATATTATTTTGATAAACTTCCCAACAAAAAAAAAAAAAAATCTTAGATTAGCCATTGGAGATATCCAATGGCTAATCACCTTGTACTTTATAACAATTATTTTATTTTTCTATGATGTTTATACGATTAAAATTACTTTTCAAGCTCCTTATTATAATATTATAATATTCTTTCCACCAAGAAATTATAGTAAATGTGAACGTTGAATAATCGGGAAAATCAATGTTAACCTACTTATTTGTCATTATTCCGGTGGTGTTATAGTGTCTGTTCGTAAATTACAACACTCACATGACCAGGTAATCGATCGTTGGATGTATAAGGTAGAGCGTTGATACGACATATAGGTACCTGATACCTATATTATGTGTTGGCGACGATTCTGTACGTTTTTTCGTTCTATCAGAATCTTATACTTTGAAAACGTACCGTTGCTCGGGACGAAACAAAACGTATTACTACATTACCTAAACCTGTACGGTCTATATATACACGGCGGTTAAATCTGACGATTAAGGATACCCGCGAGTGGTTTATTTATTTTTTGCATCTTTTTTACCGATATCCTTACCGACGGCCCGAGAGATATCGCGTGCGGTTATCGCCGAGGGAAACGAAACGTTGCATTTTAGCATAGTGTTATTTATTGTCTGTCGTTGAGCACACGCGCGCACGCGCGCGTGAGAGAGAGATAGATTCTTAGCCGAGTTTCTTGGGTCCCGCACAGAGTTAAAATGTTTAAGTATTTTTTTTTTTTTTTTTTATGTTATATTTTATACGCAGAATACCAATACTACGACGTTACTCGCGTAACATTCTCTAAACGGCCACGTATGACGAGGAAACGTTTGTTTAATGTTAACAATAAATTGTCGTCTTCCAACAAGAAAATCTCGTAGGGAATTCCTAAAGAAGTAAATATTTTATAAAATAAAACACATTGTATTTATACAATTTAACAATTATATTATATATATATTTTATTTGCGTCGACCGATAAAATCATATTGAGTGGAATTTTTAGAAAGAAACAAGACTTTATAAGAAAATCGATAGTTTTAAATTGTTGGGCAACAAAAAAAGAAGAAATAAAAAAAAAATGTTAAACAACCTACGAGAGAGAGGACAAAAAAATATTTAATGGGATTTCAAAATTATTCTAATCGATTGACGGGTAGACAGAAACCGCTTGTTTATTTCTTTAGACTTGGTTACCAAAACTTTTTATTATTTTTTCATTACTGATTTTTTTTTTTAATGCTTTATTCGATTTTTTCCCTATTCTCGTACTTAAGACAGAAAAACAAATCGTTGTAGTTAGTAACTTATTTATTTAGTGTTTTCTAAAAGTCTAATTAAAACGATATTTAAATATCGTAAATTTTTATATAAAGCTTTGAATTAATGCAAATTTGTATTTGTTGGTTTTTTTTTTATCATTATCGAAACAGGGGAAAGTTTATTTTAATCATTATAAAATACAGACCATCGGGAATAATGACCAAATCATTAAATCATTATAACCAATGATCATTTTTACATTAAGAAAAGTTTTTAAACCTTATGAAAATTACAATAATACTACAAATTTACTTGGTTTGTATTTTTTACTGTGTAAACTATTTTGCTTTACTGGATTATATTGTATTAAAATATTAATTGTATTATACATTAATCACGATAATTACGATTATTTAAACCCTGTGATTTTGTTATATTATTTACTTTTGATTATTATAAATTTTTTTCTACTAAATTACTTATTTAAATATTGCACAAATTATATTTACTATAATAATAATAACAATAAAAGTAAAATAATATTTTATTTTATTTGTAACTGTATAAAAAGTGTTTTGAATATTATTAATAAATAAGATAAATAGGTTTTCATTCACAATAAATCAATAAATTTAGATTTTTTACCTATATCAGTTTTTTATACTTTCATATTGTTTTAGAATTTTAGTTCTTTTAATTTTCAATAATTAAAATTATTATTATTTTTCCAGTATTAGTTGTACTTAATACGATGTTAACAAAAGTTTATTTATTTTAATAACAATAAAATGTTATTATTATTTCTTTAGAGATTCCCTTTTCATAAACCTAACAACATGTTAAAATAAGGTATAACAGATGAAAAAGTACTTTCCAATATTCCGGTAACATCTGCCAATCAATACGAGATTAACTTAAATGACAAGCTTTATGGTTATGACATTTTCTATCTTCTTTATTTAATGTTTTATTTAAAGTTAATATAGTATCTACGGTACAAAATAATAAGTGACATCTTTTTTATTCAATATAATAAGTGACATATTTTTATTAAATATAATAAAATAAAGATAATACTTGTATATATTTTTACATATAGGTGTTTATATAAAAATTATATTTTAATTATGAGCGGAGTGAAAAATGTATTGATTTATAATGAGGTGTGATTTTATTTATTCGAATGAAGAACATTTTTAGGCAGAAATAATGGTCCGATTACTAAAAAAAGGGCATGCATTCTTTCATAATTTTATCTATTTATTATTTTATTTTGCTCTTTTTTATGTTTTCTCAACGATTTTTCAATGGCCGAAGAAAAACTACCAAAAATTGATAGAAAAAAGTCAAAATTCAAGGAAACTGTAATTTTAATCAACTTGATTATAAATATTTTATAATAACTAATGCAATTTTGAACGTAGGGATTTGAACATTTTTTTTTAGTATTACTATGGATGTCTTACATTTTTTGTGGAGCAAACATTTTGAGAACCTTTAAATTTTTTATTTGTGCAAAAATAACTTATAAATTAGAACTTTGAAATTTAACAAAAATGTAATTTTTTCTTAATATTGTTTAATAGTATTTTTAATTATGGGTTCTATGGTATGAATATTTAATAAAAGGTTGATTATATAATACTTAATTTATTTTTTTTAAAAAATCGTAATTATATAGTCTTAATTGTTTTATATAAACTTTTAAGTTGGAATTTTGAGTAAAACCGAAAAATTATAATATTTTTTTATACTTTTTTGTATGTTCTACCACGTAGATGTTGAGATTTTAAATACACTTAGTTTTAAAACTTGTATGTTTTCTATGACATACGATTATATTATATGTATATGTATATATATTTATATATATATATATATACTATATATTATATGTATAATATAAACAAATTTTTACACGCTTTCAAATATGAATATTTCACATTGATTTTTGATATTTGTATTATAAAAAATCTAAAAACACTTTTTCGGACAGAAATAATGATTTGATTATCCCAAGTATGATATTCTTTCAACAGAAAATTTTATCTAGTGATTGGTACTTTATTACACTTATTTTTCGATATAATTATTTTTTCTATTTGATTTTAATTGATAAATAAATAAAGTTAATATTATCAGTATATTGTGTATGTATCTGATTGTATCTTCGCTCAGATTCAAATAAAACAATACGATAGATATTTAGGTAAAATTAGATTATAGAATCATAGTTTGTGAAGAATAAAATGAGCGATGTTTCTATGTCAAACGTCATAATTAGGTGAATAGAAGAATTATTTTGATGTCTAATCCTTAAAAAATAGTTAATGATATATTTAAAATAAATTAAATTTTATCACTATTTTTCTAAGCATATATATTTTTATATACCTACCTCCTTTACTGTTTACAAATTATAAATTAAAATACCTACTGATCATATTGTGCATATTATATATTTTAAAATTAGATACTATTTGTTTATTTACTTTAACTATATTATTTTTTTGCATAGTACCTATCAAATATTATTAGAAAGTAGTTGCAACACAATTCCTATTAATTTATTATTATAATATTAGTTAAATAATATTTAAAATATTTTCAATATAAAACACGTTTCGACAGAAGAGTTATAGATTATTTAAATTTTAATATACGTTCAAATTGCATTGTATTATATCTTTTTTGAAACAAATAACATAATAATAATTTGTTATTTATAAGCCGTTGCCTTGTATTTACTAAACTACAACTAATGTATAGTAATCTATTAAAAATTAAAAAAATAAATAAATGTATTATTTGATATTTGAGTAATTAGTTTAGTGGCATTATTGTACATTATTTTTGGACATAAAAAATATAATTAATTAATTCAATTTTTTTAATTGTAAAAATGTATTCATAACCTTAACAAATTATAATATTATATAATTTTTTTGTAATAAATAAATGTTGTATCTATGAGTTGGTATATCGTGTGTTTTGTGTATATGTACACTGCATACACTTGCCGAGAAAAACATATTATTCATTTTTTATGATGGAATATCATGCACATAAAAAAAAAAATAAAAATAAATAATTGTTTTACTGTTAGATGATTATATTTCAATGAAAATCTAATGATAATATATCTACCAGTTTTTATTTATCTAATCAATGGTCATACAAAATAATAGCTTGATGTTGAACACAAATAACGAAATTATAAATTTGGCTTAATGATCAATAATGGTATTTATATATATCTGTACCATGCAAATATAGAAATTGTATATATTTCAATGATATTACTTAAATCTAATTCGATCGATTTATAGGTGTTTTTGATAAAATTGTATTATTATTATTATTGTTTTTTAACAAGGATTTTGTATTAAATATTTTAATCGTATACTTAAGCCACACATACCAGAATAAAAACATTACAATCGTGTTACCGTAGACGAATGTTTCTTTCCATGTCAAGTAAACATGTCTGGTATGAAATTTTCTCGGGCTTACACATAAACAAACACATATTATATTAATATATAGAATATACACGTGAAATAATTTGATCACGTTTCTTCGTTATACGTATGGTCTCAAAACATAATAGGAAGTCCTGCGTTGAAAAATTTATAGGAATTGTATTGCATTCCGTTAACTTTGGTGTCTTCCGTGTAATATTTCTCCGGTATATAATATTTAAATAAATAATGGCAATTTAAAACTTCGATTAAATATTATTGTTAGATACGTATGCTATCTCCCTAACCTAGATCAGTTTCAATAATCGGTCAGCTTTGTATAATATAAATATTTTCAAATAACATAATGTCAACATTTTGATCACATCCGTTAAACTATTGTTATTAAATTAAATTGTGTGTACTTACCGATAACTGATAAGTTCACTCTAGTGTTTCGAGTCGGCGATTTCCGAAAATCAACTCGACATCGGTAAATGCCTGCATCCGTCTCTGATACGTGATCAATGGCTAAAATGGCGGGTTCAGAATGCATACGAAACTGCGATCGATCTTTTAGCGTGTCGTGTTTCCAATGTAATGCGTTTGGATCCGTAAACTTATTTCGGATATCCACACTATAAATTGATAAAAATATTACAATATATAGTTAAAACAATTAAGTAGGTATCTAAAAATATTTTACAAACTTCAATATGTTTACTACAGAAAATATACCTATAATAGTAGATAGGTATTTAACAAAAATAAATGTAACTTAATTTTCAATTTTTTATTTTATTAATAAAAATAGTATTGACATATTTTGGTGTAAATAATAGTAGGTACATAATAAAATGTTTTTCAACTGGGATAAAAAAAAAAAAACTCAAAGGAAATAAAAAATTGAATTATTTACTAACGTAAAAAGTATATACATATACGAGTAGGTATATAGATGTAGCCAAAATATAAAAATTAAGTCCAGACTACATACTAACAAAATTATATAATATACAATTAATTATTTCTATAATATTTATGTTTTGTTAATTTTTCGTAAAAATATTTACAATAAAATAATATACCAATAACCAATAGATATAATTGAAAGAATGTACCAACATTTAATACTACAGAGTGTCTCAGATCTATTTACTAATATTTTAATACCTCCGCGAAAAACTAAAATGTGCATTACAAAATACATTTGTTTTAAATTATTATTTTTAAACTTCTAGTAAAAAATACATATAAATTATTATTTATTTTTTTAGATATGTGAAATTTTAAAATAGACAAATTAAAAAATATATTTTTATAAATAAAAACAATTCTCAGAAATCACCATCTTGATGAAAATTGGAAGTCGACACATCAACATTTTCTTAGAATTATACTTTTTTTTTGGCTATCTATAAATTTCTCATAACTTTAAAAATAAAAATTTATATTTTTAATTTTTTTATATTACTACTTTTTTTTAAAAAAAATGTCATAAAGATAATTTTATATTGTCTGTTTCCTACTAATTAATATGTTAAAAAAAACAGCATTCTAAAATTTCAATTTATCAAGGAGATAGTTGCAGTTAGTAAATAGATCTGCGACACACTGTATATTGTTAAATAGGTACCTATAGTTTAAGAATATAAAATATAATGGTAAAACAGTTTCGCCGAAGTATTTTTCAAACAATATACATCACAAGAGACTTATCCCAACCAATTTGTTTTAATAAATAAACAGATTTTACTTGGTAAAATATTATACCTAGGTATTACATTTTTACATTTTCACTATTTGTCCTGATATCATTAATTTCATTGATTTCTATGGAATCCATAATATTTTCTATTCCATCGCATGCCTATAAATTTACTACTGTCACACTCATTGTGTTCGCAAAATAGGTACGTGTTTATGACCTACGTACGTATGCGATTCCCGATCTCAATCACTATTGTAATAAATCTTATGAACATAATATAATATATTACATTGTCAAATAAAACGCGTAGCCCGTGAAACTGTTGAATTAAACAATAATTTAAGTTTTTTTTTTTTTTCAATATTTTTCTATTTATCCGTAGATACCCAATTTATTATTATCAGTTTATTACTATATTGTTAGATTTTATGTACAAAAAGCGTTGTTATAATTTGTCACGAACGCGCTAACATTAAATTATTTCGTTACCGGTTTGGATGGAAAGGCAGATTGAATCAATTTAACTGGGGTCGTTATCTAATAAATCGTCACAAAACGATCATCTTGAAATTGGAATAATACGTAGGAGCATAATGATATGCGATTGTATATATTGTTGCGTTTAATTTGAATCGCTATCAGAATGCTTGCCAAAAGACCAATGTGCAAAACCCAATACAACAAGTGTTGGGCGTTATATTGCATCTTGACGCTTTCCCCCATTGTGCTCGGAACATTTTCCGTATGGTTTCTTGCCAAATATCTCTCAGTTCGATAAACGACAAATGTACGCATACCGAACAATAATACAAATCGTAAGGATACATTTTAATGAAATGTTTAATAGAACCCGATTAAACATATGGCATAGAATAAATTAAAAATTAAAAACGACATTTCAACAAATATCAAATTTATATTTTATTAAAAACATAATATGTATAATTATAGAAAAAACTGTTTATTTTTAATAAACTCGGCATCCAACCCATGCCTATAATATTATGTTTTATTTATTATTTATGGTTAATTTACCAAAATGTTGCTTTTAAAGAGAGAAAAAAAAGTATAATATAATAATGAAGTGTATTATACAATGTGATTTGAGATCGCGTGGTAGCATATTTAACGTATAATTTGCTTGTTGTGAGTTTTTATAAATCTTTATTTTCGCGTGACCGATATTTATTAAAATAAACATCTTATAATATATTCAAGTTTGTATTTATATTGTTATAAAATGATTTTTAGTATTTTAAGTTTATTTAAGTCGGTATTTTTTCTAAGTACATTATACAAAATAAATATTAAAATTAGTTCTTCGAAATTTCGTATATACGTCTTATGCCGTACGTTTATCACATGTACCTACAAATAAATTTAATTTAATTTAATTTTAGAATATAATAAAACACAAAACAATATTATTTTTCTAATGTTATTGTTAGAAAAATATTTAAATTAAAATACAAAACTTATTTTTTAAACAATAAATTATATTATATTATAATATATTATGACAGATTTTATACATTATTTTATATTTATTATCTCTAAATTGATCATTAAAAAAATACAAATTACAAAGAACATTTATAGCATTGTTTATAAAATGTAATATTATATATGTGGTGGCATTATAATTTTGAGTGTTGATTATACAAAATTTTTTTTTGTATTTAATGAAGTATTGTGAACAACTTTGTACTTGAAAAACATAAAATAACGCTTTTACATAGAAATTCTTAGAAAAAATTTAATTGAGGTATTCCATTTTGATTTTAAAATTTAATTAAAAGAAATCACTACATTTAAGTGCAACTATATGAATTTATACTAGATATTATAAAAATTATTACTATTTAAGACACAGGATAGAAATTGCTTCATGGTAAAACTTATATAAATTATATATAATTTTATTATATATGTTGTATAGTAAACTTTTTGCTTTAAATTGTATATGATACTTTCTTGTTTTTCTCAATTCGTCATTGTTTCTGAGTGATAATTTTTCATTTTTGTTAATTTTTAAATTTATACTTAAACCTGTTATTCTTACTTGTAACCATAAAAGGGCCTAGCCCGTATATTTTGTAAAATAAAATATTGTAACTAGATTAGCTAACTTAGATATTTATAAACAGATTAAAAATAATAACTTTTTAATTTTGAATTACACGTTATAACTATAATAAAATATATTTGAACTTCGATAAAGTTCGGTTAAACAAAAGTAAAAAAAAATATGATGTAGAAAATATAATATTTGATAAATTTTAATACGTTTTCTTTTTTTTTATGTTTTTTTTATATTGAACACAGTTGGTTTACCAAGAAATGTTTGATAAGGAATGTAACCATGTAGTTAATTTAGTTAGTTTGTTATATTACACCGAGAAAGCATAAAATTTAAAAGACACAGAAACAGTGACTGATACAATGCAGACATAATGTACATACAAACCTTTTTTCATACTCATATTAAAAATGTTAACGTAAGGAGAACAATTCGAAAAAAAAACTAGACGCATTCCCACCGGTAAACAATATGCATCCTATTTTCTCGAAAACAGAATGGTATCGGATATGTGGGCGCGTATGTGTGTTTTTGTCGTATAATACGAGAGAAAAGTTTTTCCATTTTATTTTCTCTCCGTTCGTTAACGTGTTTTCTTTTTTCTTCTTTTTATTGGACACACTACTGGTAAGTTATTACAATTTGTTTAGAAAGAAATCGTACATAATGACGACATACGGGTTTTTTCTTCAGTTTTCATTCACGTTGTTTTCCCGTATAATCGTGTGCGTTTACGACGATAATATCGTTTCAATGTGGAGCGTACACAAAGATATCTTATCACCGATATCGCATTCAACCTGAAGTTTTCTTGTACGCCAAAACGTGCACGTCGAATTCGGTACAAACGTTCAAAAATGTCGGAAACCATTCGCACCTGTCGTCGTCTTCTGTCCGACCAACGACGCAACTAGTAGCAACTCTAATCTCGGGGATGCTACAATTACATAAATTTCCTAACGTCATGCGGCCATTGCCTTCACTCTCCAAACGTAAACCAATACCAATTTCATACTTATAACTGTACTTACGTTAACAAATAACATTAGTAAAAAAAAAATAGTATGCAGTATTTTATTCTACGACGGTTTAATGACTGATGAAACTACGTAACGATAGAGAAATACACTCGTTTTATTAACATTAAAACCGATGAATACATCAATTGTTGATACAATTTTCGATCGAACGGACATGAAACTTGAGGGTGCTAAATTCAAAGTCTAAGGTGCTATGGCATCTCATCCCCTAGCACCCCTTTAGTTGCGTCATTGTTATGGATACGCAAGACCCAAACCACTATCAATCTTTTTCCTTCGTTTTCGGCGATGACTTGTGGACAACGGTGACGGGAAATCAAGTGCGCAAACAACATAAAGTTAAAATGTATGAAATAATAGTAAATAAAAAGTTGATTAATCCGGTCTGCCCATACGGTGGGCAAACGCCGGATTGGCGTCGACCATCACTTTTATAATAATTTAATAGAATAAAACGCCAGTTCACGTACAATATTTTACGTGCCTCTCGCAACCGCCGTTCCCGTTCGTTCCGTCTTCGTTTCCGTGTACGTCTAACAAAACCCCTCAACGCACGCCTTCCCCAGAGTCCTTTTACTCGGAGCATGGGTAATCTTCTTATTTGCGCTGGTTTATTTTTATTGCCGTTTCTCGCGCGGGGTCTCAGTTGATGTCGACGATGGCTGAGACAGCGGCGGAGGCCTAACCAAGATAATATTCCAAACGTGTCATCTTTTGCCCTTGCACCGTCATACCCGGTCGTCAGCTAACGGTAATAAAAGACGAATTTTATTCCATCTTTTCGTTGTTTATTTTCTTATGAATTTCATTTTATTCCTAATCATTTGCTGTATCCTATCGCCAAATATTATACTGCGCCGTGTAAACAGACTGAGACTATAAAACTCCATAACGGTCGTACCTATAGTATATTAAAATACTAGTATCTCGTAATAATCAAATCACATTAATTCGTTTTACTTTTGATAATATACTTGTAAGTTTTCTTATTATTATTTGTTTGAATTAAATCGTAAAAGAGAGAAATAAAAATAATACGTAAAGAAAAACAATCATTTTCAGTAAATCCAAATTGCATTATGTTTATTACGAATATATTAGTTTTATAATCATGGCTGCGTATAACATGTGTCCATAAAATATATTGATAAGAAAATATAATAATTTCCTATGAGTAATTCGCGTCCCGGGAATTTTACCTAACATGTTTATTTGTAGAATATTTTCGTCCGAAACTCTGATCACATTTTCAACTTTGCCATTTAATGCTGTCTGCGACGTTTGTTGTCAAATAAAAATTAATTATGAAATAGAACTATAGAACGTTAAATAATGTTTGGAAAGCAAGGACAAGCTTAGGTTAGAGCGAGCCTTCGGGCTCCGGGCGTTTTCATAATTAAATATGTTCCACGAAAATAAATATATTATACATAATTTATTTCATTTCAGTTTCTTTGGATAATATTGAAAAAATGTGGGCAGGTCGATTGTGGACATTCCTCCTTCGTCCCTTCGGTCTTCGGAGAAAATGGTGGTTTATTATAGTTATTAAGATTTGTATGCAATGATATTGCATTAGAAAATACGATTCTGATAATTTACAATATATTATACTGATAATCCTTTCCAAAATTTAAGTTTAAATCACATATGTAAATATGCTAAACAATTTTCAATTCTCTACAATCAAAACTCAATTAGTTATCACGAAATAAATAATAAAAAAATTACAAAAATCGTAATTTTGCCGATTTTTTGCCATTTTTTGGTATTTTTTTTTATCTCCTAGGGAAAAACTTTGGAGATATTCGAAAAATGAGTTTAAAACGTACAAAGATGATACGATTTTCTACCAAAAAAATACCCTACTTGTGATAATTCGGACAATTATTTTTACCTGAAATTTTTTTTAGAAATAATAGAATTAATAATAATAAATTTTTCGCTTCCGCTCAGAATCTAATAAATAAATAAAATTGTATAAATTATCTAATTTAATATACTTTAGTTTTGACTTATGAATAATGCATTTAATTATAGGACTTTAAATACCAGCGGTTCAATTAGCTCAAAACTATTTCGGTCTAGTACAACTATTAGTATTTTTACTATAGTATTATGTGTATGTCTTAAATTTTTAAAAAAGCTTGAGAAAATATATGAATTATCTCTATCATCCCGCTAATTGTTACAATATAAATGCCTTGAACAAACCTTGTAGGTACGATCCTTATTTTTGATATTAGAGCCTGCAATTGTCTTTGATTGGTATCTCGGTGTAATATGCTTAATGGTTTCATCTTTATTATATATAATTAAGAATATAAATATATTATATAAATTATAGATGAATAAGTACCGAGTACGCAATCATCAGTGTTGTTAAAAATACTTTTCAAATGTATTCAGAATACATTATTAAATACTTGTGTAAATTGTATTTAAAATATATATTTAAATACATTTTTTAAAAGTACTTAAATATAAATACAAATACTTTTAAAAAGTATTTAAAATACTTAACAAATACTTTTTTTTACTTCAATACATTTAAATTTATATTTAAATATTTATATGTTATTCGGTAATGATAAACTAATATGACATGGATCGTCCATTTCACAATTTCACGTTGGGCACGTTTACGTTGTACACTTATTTGCAGGAAACAGAAAATGCGCGGTATTGGACTGGACTTAATCACTTATTATTATATAATTTAATAATATCAATACGATGACGACTATAAACGATAGATCGAAAATAAAAACCCGTGGAGTCCATGTCACGTGATCCTTGGTATACAAGAGTGGATCCGATGGGGGTTAATCATTCTGTAATCTTATAATAAGTTTGCTATATAACTTACTATAATCAATTCAATATTTTAATTCTTGAGAGGTGTACAGCCATAAAATAAATAAATAATGCCAGTCGCTGGCGTCAGAAACAAATAATCTTATTTTTAGGTGAACAATAATTGGCTGGTTGACTGTTTACTACGTAGACACGTAGAGAGGATATTCCATAAAATCTATTTAAATTTTTATCGCATCGTATGCCCGCTCATAAAATCCCGATCAACTGGTCGTGGCGTTATAAAATAATAATTAATATTACAGAAACAATATCTTAAAATTAAAATACGTAAACATTGGTTATTAAAATTTGTAATAAGTAGTAATAGAACTAAATAAAAAAAAAATATATAAATATATTTAGTATTTGGAATAAAAATACTAACAAAAAGTATTTCTTTGAGTATTTAAAATGCATTCAACAAATGTATTTTAAAAGTATTTGAAATACCAAAAAAGTATTTAAATACTTAACAAGACTGGCAATCATTATTTGTAATCGATTACCTGTCAGTTTTATTTGTACAAAAATGTGGAACGTCAGATGTTTAGTTCTAAATTAATATTAATTCATCTGATCGTTTTAGATCGTTATAAATTTGGGTTTACGAATACTGAAGCTTAACTTACCAATGACTATAATTTATAGCTTTGATAGATAACTTGTGTCCGAACTATTGGATGCAAATTATACGCAGTTATCAATTCTGTACGGAAGTTGTATGCACTGATAATCACGAATATATCCAATCACTTCTATTATATTTATTATAATATAGTCATTATAACCTCCAGGTTGAGAAACGCGGATAAACTACCATATTTGTCTGAGTCCATAACAATTTACCAATAGGTAGTTATTAATATTTTAAACATATTTAATATATTACAATTTTTACCCCAGTGAACTTTTCTATATTACTCGTATTATTTTTCAATAATTTTAATATTTCTCTATTAATTATGATAAAAACATATTAATATATTGTTGTTAACCAATGACTGATCGTGTTGAATACTAGTAGTTGCTTATGTCTACAAATTTAATATGATGAAACGATTCACTTGGAATTTCGTATCAATAAAATATGACGTGCATTTTGTAAAAACAGAGACAGAATAATCACTACAAATGATAATAGACCGGAAATATTATCTAATCATATTCGTACCTATAAATGAGTAGGTAAAGCCAGTGGAGTTTTATTGAATCAGAAAATGGTTTATTGTATGCTAATGAGTAATACCCTAAGACGTAGATAACTATATTATAATATGCTCAGCCGACTAAAACAGTGAGAGAGAAATAAAAACACGCGGTAGTAAAAACAAATTGTTATACGTTATTTCAGGCAGTTGAAAGCGTTTTGTGTCGTCAAAAACATATTCGCCTGTATTGTACACTCCCCTCAAACGGTATGCAAATATTTGTTGCATATCTTTCTCCCTCTCTTCCTGCCACAATCTTCCCCTCACTCACCCTGCTCGTCACCATTTTCTTGCCGCACACTTATACACATCGCGTGAGTTACTTTTTCGGCGACAGGTTAGTATATACATTTAACAGTGGAAGGTCATAATTCACAAACAGCCCTAGGCGTTATATCATCGACATTGGCAACAACAGGAGCATGATCGTCGGTATAAAAATATCAAACCGCCGCCACCGGCAATGGTTCTTTGGCGATTAATTTTTTCCCCTCTCACTGTTAGTCGGCAAAGACCACGCGAATTTCCACTGCTGCTGCTGCTGCTGCTGCCACACCTTTCCCCTTATTATTATACTCACCACCAGGGCACAACGCGTGTCTGACGTACGCGCAAATGTTTGTCGGTAAAACATGTTTTTTGTCTGTCCCGCTCGCCCCCGAAGATTAGTCTGGATTACGAAGGTAATATTGTTTTTACTTGTGCGTCTTGACTTGTCACACGCCACCCCTGTTACCGTTCATACACCGACACATAAAAGCCTGATAAGACGTACGACCGTGCCTACATAACCGTGCGCTTTTTTTCCCCTCTCGTTTTCGTCGACTGCATAATGTTATGTGTAACTTTACGACCACCCCTGTGCCAAATATGATATGCATTACTATACAGATTTAAGGCAACCGTAACCACGGTTACACAGCACAGCTATTATATAAATATAGGTTATAGGTACCCGATGAAAACAAAATTTAATTCGAACAATAGCACACATATACATATATTTGTTTAGCGTTTGATGGTGTTTCAACAATAATAATTTTCTGATTTTTAATCGATTATTTGTGTATACAACTATATAATTCATTAAACGACTGTATATGTGTTATTTTATTTTATAAATTTACGTCAATCACATTTTGATAGTTCTAATAAACAATTAATTTAATAATAGAATTATAATTAATTAAAACAATAAAGTAATGGAAAGAGTTAATATAACAAAAGTATCAAAATAATAAATAAAACAAATTGTATTAAGACGTAAGTTAAGGTTTTTAATAAAATAAATTGTTCCTAACTTTTAAATAAAACTAAATATAGGATTTTAAAATTACGACAAACAAAATAACAAAATTAATATAATAATAGATAAAACGAAGGTATATTTCGCAAAAGTCATAAACATTGATTTTGAAATTCCGACTAATTTGGGTCACGATGGTCGCTATAAATGATTAGAAAGAATTGTTTCAATCAAACTATAACATCTAAAAAAAATGTAATATACATTTGAATTTATCTATTTATTTTTACGTTCTATGCAACAAAATGGAATTGACGTTGCTACATTAAATATTGAGTAATCAATTGTGAAAGGAAAACAATAGAATATTAAATAAAATTTACTGTGAATACCTCTAAAGTGTGTTTTGGACTTAGTAAAACTGCCACATCAACTTTTATGAAGCAATAACATTTAGATTATATGAAAAAGTTGGTATTTTTAATAATACTACAATTATTTTTAACACATCTAACTTAACCTATAGCTATATTCAAAAGAAAATAGCATTTTTTATCTTAACTGTAACTATAGGGAAACCATATTATTTTTTTATTAATTTGCATTTAAAAAATATATTCCTTACCGAACACCAACCTTAAATGTTAACATCATATTATGTGATAATAAATCAAATTGATTTAGCTCATGAAAATTGAATAATGAAATGTATTATATTTATTTTAATAGCAAATTGCATTTGAATATTTCACTCAATATCATACCCACCTATAATTTGATTTAGAGATTTATGGTGAATTATTGCAAAATGCATTAAATGTGTATCAAACTGTTTAATGAAGAGAGACCTTCTCAATATATCAATATGTTTTTACAAAATAGTGATATCTATGCGATTTATTATTGAATATCATATCGGACACAAAATAAATATAAAACCATATTTTGGACAACTCAATTCAATACTGGAATAAATTAATCAGTAAGTAGAATGTCATAAAAGTATGAAGGTATAAAGTAAATCAATGAAAATTATAGAGCATTTATATTGTAAATATGCAAGGGATTGTCATTTAATTTGAAATTTTTCATATATATGTGTACATACACATCCATAATACTTTACGTTTATGTATACAGAAATGCTTTTCAGTAACAAAATTATAAAATATTCGTATATTAAAATAACATTTTTTTTAAAGATACAATGATTAGTTTTATATTTTTTCAATAATGAATATAACACTTCAAATAATGGGTTTTCAGAAATTTTAATTATAAATATATATCATATGTTATTTACCAAGAACTTATAATAAATAATAAATTTTTTTCAAACATAAAAAACAATACACTGATAAGACAATGGTTTTCATCAACTTTAAATAGTTTAGTTATTTAGTGCATACTAATTATTCTTAACTCGTCCTCAGTTCACTGAACCAAATGCACGTATTATTTATTAATAACGATTGAATGCGTAGTTCACCGTAAACGTTGACTTACACAGGACAATTGAATAAGTTGTAAACAAAAATACAGTTGGTATAGTTTTATTTCATTAAAATAAAACCCATTATGATTTTACTATAGAAATAGTTCACCTATTTTAAAATGCAAATTAATAATAAAAATGTGTTTTAAATTTGAACCTATATTTCATATAGAAATAAAATAAATAGCTCGTATTATTTTAATTTTATAACATTGTAAATTTGTAACTATAATTTAACTCAATTACGAAAATACAAATTAATTTATAAAAATAAATATTTTTTTTAATAATTATATTCTCATTGATATGGAAAAAGAAAATTCAGGGAAGGTTAATATGTGTTTATCAATTTCAAAAATATTGTGTAAGTATCGTGGTCATTTCATTATGTATAATTTTTTGGAAAAAAAATTAATTAATTCCACAAAAACATTTTTGTTCCCATAAAAAAAAAAAAAAAAAAAAAAATTCATAACTATTTTATAATGAAATTGTTTAATATAATTATTATTACGACTAAACGCTACTAATGACCGTTCGATGTATAATAATAACTTAGTACAATGTGTAAATCCGAGTTAAATATGCGGTTACCGGGAAAACATCGTTATTCGATTTTTTCGACAATAGCTAAAATAGCTGCTCCGTCCATATGCATATTATCATAAACGATTTTAAAATATCGGTGAAGATTTATTATGCAAAGCGTCCCGTTTCGTACACGCCATGCAGTGTAGTGAACGATGGTATTTTTCGATATCACAGAGCATCGATTTAAAAATAGTAATACCTTTATTATGATAATATAGTTATGATTTTATCGACAAGTTTGTAAGTTTACTATATTTTGTTAAATAATTGACATATTTGCACTCATAAACGATTCGCTAGTACGACGGAAAGGGTCTTTTCGATGGTGTTCTGCGTAAGAGAACCCGACGCTCAATATGACCAATACATGTTCATTTTACTTATCAGCAATATATAACAAGATATATAAATTTAATTATTATTTTTAGTTTATAACTTTACGTAGCGTTTTCAAATCTTTCAACGACGATTTTAGAATAACGTTTTTGTATAGAATTTACAATATTTATTATAATATCAAGCAATATTGTACGTGATATATTATGTTATTTTTATTCCGTCCCAGTTGACTTTAGACTATTAAATCACTAGAAAACGATATTTTTTTTGCCCATCTCTCATCAGAGGTATGTGTAACGCTTTTTATTTATTTATTTATTTATTTATTTATTATTATTATTATTATTATTTTTTTTTGTCTCCAAAACCCTGAACGAATGAATTTATTGCTACCGAGGAAAACGAGTTATTGTTTAATAGTCGTATATCAAGAACAACATTTAACGACGAACGATGGTAACGTTGGAGGCTCATCGCAATTTTCTATCTAGGCATTTTTTTATTTATTTATTTTTTTTTTTTTTACTCGTTGGACGTGTTTATGTTGAATAATCTCACAACGCTTAAATATTTCAATACCATGCATGCATACGTGTTACCAATATACAGGTCGATGTTGGCAAATATAGCACAAAATTCTTTTGTATGAATTTTATACAGGATAAATTCTCTACAGATTTCTAACTGAATAAAATACCTCCAAGGGAGACTAACATTATTTCATAACAGAATTTGTTCGATGAATCAGTATTTTTTTTTTTTTTAAAGGATTTTGCATAATGATTTATACCATTTTAAATTATTTTAATGCTATAAGTGGGATATTGAATTACAATATTATTAATAACAATAAAAGACAAATATTATAATAGTATATCATTAAATTTAGTTGGATATCACATTTTATTACTATTTAATTTATATTTATTAAACATAAATAAAAATAAAATAACATCGTAAATAATTATGTAGGTTGGTAATAATATAATTTTTTAAACTCATTCAATATAGTATCGTGTCATAAAATTATAAATGTATTTAATAAATACGAATATCCCGTTTGAAATGAATGATCATTTTTCAGTTTTTATTTCAACAACATTATTATATTTCAAAAGATTTTATGCTTTTATTTAGTGTGTACAACAGTTGTTGTAGTTAGGAATGAATTTATATGTAGTGACGAATACGTTAATTAATTAAATATAAATTATAAACAGCTCGAAACGTACCACGTAAACACGATAATATTTTTTACGGTTTTTATTTTATTATTTTCTCCCGTATTCATATAACTTATACTTTATGATACAGATACGCTTCAAATACTTAATTGGGATCGAAGTTCAACTAAAGTAATAGTCCGGGTCAAATGTTTTCAAGGTATTTTTTTTAATATCATTTCAATCGTATGATCTGGAACTTAATAATTTGTATGTAGGTAAATCTATTGATTATTAACACTATGTATTAGTTTGATCGTTTTATACAATATAGTTTAAATCATGATGATTATAATATGACGCAGGTAAAGATTGCAGTCTAAACTATGATCAAATGTGTATCAATCATCTAATTGCGTATAAAATAAATTTAACACATATTTGCATGTTTTTCGGTACGTCTAAATATATTCAGCAAAAGTAAAAGAAAAATACGTAAAACGTCGGATAAGTTATATAAGTTATATTTTATAAGAAAACACATAAAAAGTTAAATTTTACCATTAAATACCACTAACTTTACATTATTAAATAATTAATAAATAAATTAAACATAATGTTTATATATATTTTTAAATTAATTTATAAATAGTAACATCGGTTTAAACATACCTATTTAATCAGTCGATTTAAATGTTACTTTAAAAATTATTTTTCTTTCTTAAATTGTTATATGTAAAATATTTTTATTTGAATTTTTAGTTTACCATATCATTTATTTAAATCAAAAGATCCCAAGTTAGAAAAATAAATGAAAGGTGGTAAACACCATTAACACGTCTCCACTATTTACAGAAAAACGTAAAAGTTATTGAAGGCTATATTATATCGACGAACACTATGATTGCTCCCATGTAGTGTTTCCAAATCGGAAATTTGGAATTAGATTGGAAGTCTGAAATTGGACTGGATAAATGTGAAAGAAAAGAGATGACCGCCTATTGAAAATGAAGACACTGCAAAATAGACTTTCTGCAGTATATTGGTGTACGTGAAAAACTGTCCTCTTTTATTTTATTATTATTATTTTATTTATTTATTTTTTATTTTTTTTTATAAAGAAAATACGAAAAAAGTGAGAACGATTTTAATCTTGCCCGCGGATCTTATTTATACCGCGAGTTTTTTTTTTTTTTTGGTTTAATAGCTCCAATTCTCACTTAAAAAAAAAAAATATATATATTTTTTTATTATTGAATCGTCCATAATAAATTGTTTTTCACATACACATTATATTCAATATAATTTCATTTATAAATTGTCCTGAATTTACAAGAAAAGAAATACATTAAATTATTGTATATATTTATTTATAGTAATTTCTTTAAAAAAAAACGGTATTTTTCTTTTAATTTAGATAATTATTATTTATAGAAAAATGTAATGATTTTATTATAAATGTATATATTTACTTCTGAATAAAAAGGTAAAAACACGCTTTTTGTATTATATATAAAATACATATTATCGTTATAGTTTGAATCAATTGAGATTAATTAAACATGTAAATGATTAATATTTAATTTAATACTGGTATTATGACCATTATTGTAGATGAATACAAATTTTAAACGCATAAACTAACACTAATCTCATTATTTTATCAGTATTTCAAAAATGCAAAAATAAAAGGATTTCCATTATTAATAATACTATAGAACAATATTATTAAGCTTTGGTTATTAATTTTTTATGTATGCGATACAGTTAATATAAAATCACATTATTCACTCTATTGTACTTTATACTGAGAGATGTTTGGTTTTTTTAACAGAGTCTCAGAACATTTCCTATTATTTGGGAGGACATAAAAAGTTTGTATAATATAATATATCGTTGGCCGTAGCTATAAACTTCAATTCAATGTGATAGATCAGCATACATATACATTTTAACAGTGACTTACACAAATAAAAAGCAACCTAAACACCTTTTACCGTCAAGTAAAAGAATAATGTAGGAATAATGTTAGGCGCACATAACGTCTAATAGTTGATTTGAATATGGTCTTATCACGGGTAGTTTTTTGATGGGCACGTTTTAGTAATCGTTAAAAGTAAATCTGAACAAACTTAAATTATTACTTTTTCATTTCATTACGAGTATATGGTAAAGTAATGCAATACAATATAGTAGATTGATTAAATATAAAGAATGTAAACCTATATCATATTTTAAAATAATACGATACCTAGATAATATATGATTGTTTTCGATATAATTTTGTTTATAGAACTTTAATTAAGCGTGTTAATATTTTTGATAATCGAATAATAATAATAATAATTGTATTTATATTTGGATAATAGGTATTAAACAAAATAAACATATGTTCTTAAATTTTCCTATCATATTATATTATATTCAATTTAATAGCCATGCTAATTTGTATACATTATATTAACTTTTATATATTTATTATTAAGATAATATTTAACATTTATCATTGATTAAATTTTCATAATATGAATTATTTAAATGTTCATACTGTAAATTTAATGTATTTAAATTTATCTTTGAATAATAATAAATATAGATAATGATAACATATGGTTAATTAAAATATTGTTTTTATTTTATTTTTCATAAATTCCACAATATAGATGTACATTAATTTCAAAAAATTTATATACTTGTATAGAAAGTTGTTTTTAATTGAACACCTGTTCTTAATTTTCATGATTCGCGTATATTTTAAAACTTGTTTTTTACTCCCCATATGATCCTTTTAATTAATTAATTTTATTGTTAATCATAAAAATTAATTATTTTTGGTTTAGTACAATTATTATTAGACTATTGAATTAATAAATATACTGAAAATATTATTGTTTATTACAGACAAAAAAAATTAATAAAAGTATCTATGCTGTACCCGATTAATTTATTATAATAGTGAATAAATATAATAAACATAGTAATACAATTAAGTAACATTTAATCCTTCTCAGTTTCAATAGAATGCAAAATAATCATAATGTATTATTTATACAACCACACATTCTTCAAAACCATAAACTAAACTTTGTTCTTTATGGTTATAAATTTAATTTAAAAAATATTATGACAAATAAAAATCTTATTGGGTTGCGAATTATGTATTACAATTCCACAAGAAAATGTATTTGATTTTTTTTGCATGTATTGGAATTTTAGGTTCTGAGTGGAGCGAGGAATGTATTGTTTTTACAAAGATTTTTTTTTATGTATAAAAATATTTTTTCGGGTAGAAATAATTGTCCAATTACTACAAGTACGGTATGCTTTCGGTAGAAAATCGTATCATCTTAATACTTTATTAAGCTCATTTTTAGAATTTCTCAGTAGTTTTTCTATAGGAGAAGAAAAACTACAAAAAAAAGCAAAAAATCGATTTCTCTTATTTTTTATTTCGTGATAAGGATAACTAATTGAGTTTTGATGGCAGGGACTTGAACATTTTTTTGAGTACTAAAAATGGTAATATATATATGTGGTAAAATTTTGGAACAGATTAATTGATTATTTGGCTAAATATAGAGCTATGCAATTTTTTCAAACAAAATATAATATTACCTACAATTTTAAGTTTATTGGCTTGAAAATTTTATACAAGCCTAAAAATACACTACTTAATATTTTTACAAAATATTTTGAAAATTGTGACTGATAATTTTTTTTTTGTATCTGATGTATGAAAACAATTTTTGGGTAGAAGTAATAGTTTGATTATCACAAATAGAATACCCTTTCTATACCAAATTTCATCTAGTTGGTTCTTTATTTAGCTCATTTTTTTTTAATTTTCCAAACGTTTTTGCTTAAAAGGCATATAATTGTTAAAATTACGGTTTTCGTTATTTTAATTTTTTTTAATTTATGATTACTAATTGAGATTTGATCGCAGGAACTTGAAAATTTGTTTGAGTACCTACTAAAATAGGAAATATTTACTTTTAATAAAATTTTGAAACGGATTGATTGATCAACAACTTGGTTGATTTTTAGGCTAAATATAGGGCTTTGAATTTTTTCCAAAAATGTTTAATATTGACTGCAATTTTTGGTTGAACGGTATGAAATTTTTATAGAAACTTACTCATATACTATTTAATCTATTTACAAAATATTTTGAAAATCGTGACTGACAATTTTTATCGTGAAATGATAACTCCATGAATATTTATCGTAGGTATTGAAAATTTATTTTACATATTTCCATACGAAATTTACACTCGTGGTGAATTTTAAATTGGATTATCAGTATAATATATTGTAATTTATTGAGATTCGCTCAGAATCGTATTTTCTAATGCAATATTATTGCATTCAAATCTTAATGATTAAAATAAATCATTAATTTCTCCGAGGACCGAAGGGACAAAGGAGGAACGTCCACAATTAACCTTTCTACGTTTTTTTAACTTAGTTTGACCAATCTGCATTAACTAGTAACTACAAAGGATAATAATAAATTATTAAGGTTTATCCAGGATAATATTCTGGAATATTAGCGTTTTTATAGTAAGTATGTATTATATATATATATATATATACCTATACGTTACCTACAACCTGTACGCAAGGTAGATAATTTTACATAGTATATAAAATTTTGTAACCAAAAGAAGTCGATTAATTTTCTATACAATATTTTTATAGAGCCAGGGATTTAAGATTAATTTCCGAAAATTCCATACAAATTTATATACATTACAAAAAGGGTAAAATACCTTTAGTACAAAGGTCGATTTGATATTTAAACCATCAGTGAATCAGTCCATTACTTCATTTCCCTAATTTGTCCCAGTGGGTATCGTTTGGTAACGTAATCGGTTACCGTGTGGTTGATAATTTTTTTAGAATCTCAATTTAAAAAATAAATATCTCAATACAAATGAAACTTTTTTATTTTGTTTTCTAGTGATTCATATCTGACACGTTTACCTTTTTTCGTATACCTAAGACCCTAGGGAACGCATCGACTTTTGTATAATCCGTCTTATTTTCCGTGAGTCCCAAAGCGCTCAACCCTACTCCTCCCACCACAATATTCACCACCCACGAAATCATCTCTAGTTTTTCGTTTCCTGGTCAGATGTACGCTTATTTCATTTAAGAAGCTTAGTATTGCCAGCAGCTTTCTCTTTGTTTCTGAATGAATAGAAATCCCCGTTTTGTGACGGTTACGTAGAAAATTAAGACATATTAGTTGAACATAGTATTATAACCATAGAATAAAATAATTATTTTATAGTAATAATTATCCAGTGAATAATATTAATTTATAGAAAATATTATTTTAAATAGTTATAAGTTAAAAAGTTAAAAGTTTAAAACCTTCTTAAAATAATACAAGTATATAATATTTGTTAAAGTGTCGATCAAATGGATTGAATTAGATGAAAACTGGGTATAATATTCTGTTTAGGATGCATTCATGCCAAAATATAATTTTACTAGCAAGTAATATTGTAAAATTGTTTTAGATCATTAATAATAATTGATAAAATTGATAAAATTGATATTTTATTAAAAACATAAAATTAATGAATATGTTGCATATAGTAATATTAATATACCTTAATAACAATTTTTTCTTATAGATAAACAAAATATAAAATACCTCTTTTTTAAATATTTTGTTATCATTCAATTTCAAAGTCATATAAATAATTTATTTTTATTTTAGGAAGCAATAATTTATAGAAGCATAATTTAATATTTGGTTTAACAAGTAAGACTTGAATTTATAAAAATATGCAATTTTGTGCACATACAATTTTCGAATTATAAATTATCCAATGCTATTCAAAGAACGTTTTATAATTTTATTTTGTTAGATAAATACATTTTTTATTAAACTATTATTGGAAAACTTTTAAAAAAGTTTTAAAACTTTCAAAATCAAGTAAGTTAAGAAACAAAAAAACTAGTAAATATTAAATTAAAACACAATTATTTTTACTTTTTTAAAGTATTGTCTATAAATATTTTAATATTTATTTTTGGTTATTTGTATTTTATAATGCAAAAACTAATAAATAATAAATTATAACTATGGTAGTATTATGTCATATATTAAGTATTATATTCGTGTAAATAATTAGTTATAACAATTATAGATTATTGAAAATGAGTATTTTATGGTTTTTAAATACCAAAATAATATTATATTATTTATATAAAAAGCTATATAATAGACACAGATTTATCAAAGATGAGTCACTAAATATTTATTTAATTTTTAAAAATTGGTTTTTAAAACATTCTACGAATTATTCAAAATAATCACATATTATTTATTAATAATTATAATTTCCATTCAAACTTTATTGGTACTAATTTTTTTATCAATATCAATAATTATATTGTGTTTTTATTGAAATGTTGAGTAAAGATTTTAACGTTTTTAACAATTTATAAAAATGTCATTATAGAAATACAATTTCTATGGAAATTAATTAATATTTTATTTTATTATTATTATATTTTTAAAAGTTAATAATTTTAGATCAATTTACAATTTTCATAAAATATATTCTAAAAACTACAACATATATTAAATTATATGAGAAATACTTGAAATTAAAAATTAAAATGAAAATAAAATATTCAGGATCACTTAAAACACATTTTTCTCATACAAAACTGGAAAATACTACATCAATATCGATGCCCTAATGATATTATTTTGTGTACGGAAATATACAAATATATAATATACATATTCTTATATCATATATAACCTAGTGTCTTATCACTCAAAATAAAACAATTAAAATAAAAGAAATTTAAACATACAATTAATTTCAATTTCTAAAAAACACTAAATTCGAAATACATCTCATAACATTTATCGGATAACTTTTACTACATTTTTAAAAATATTATTTTAGTGTATATTTGTATTGCAAGTAAAAAAATAATGCAATCCGCGTAGAAACAATAAAAATGTGCAAGGTATTGTTTTATTTTTATTTATTTTACAAAATATATCATAAATCACATTATGTTATTTAATTTCGAAAAGAAAAAACTGTGTAACATTGAAAATTGGTCTTATCGAAGTATTAAGATCGATGGTCTGACACGTTCCCTATCGAGTGCAGTCGATAGTCATAAATTATAATAATACAATTTTCCGTCATAATGTATAAACAAATTTAAACGTATTACCCATACTGATACTTCTGATTCAGCCGACGTGATGACAATGATGACGACGACGAGACGCAATCTAAAACGCTGCGTCCGAAAGTCGATTAATTCGTCAGAGCACGTGCCTTTGTCGGGTCAGGTCGGTGACTGAAATGATAATTCAACAAATAATCTGTTTGATCGCAAAATATTAATATATTCTGTGCCGGATTGTGGAAGAGAAAAAATAGCTTGTTGGTTTTTGTGTAAATACGACAAAACGTATTTTTTTCTTCTCACCGTTTTGTCGGTCGAATTACCGAATGCGATTTTATTTATTTTCTTAATTTTTAAATGACACGTCACCCTCGTTTACAAAAATCCTATCGCGTGTCTACATAGACGAGTAATCAACAGTCTATCACTGGAGCCACCGGAAACGCCTCGTTGTCTTGGTTTCAATATTATTTTTCTACCAAAACTTTCGCCTTAATATTTTAATAATTATCTTATCATGATGAATATTTATGGTCAACGTTGTTTTTATTTTATTTTTTATTTTTTTGTTGTTTAAATTATTATTTTATTATATATTTTAAACGCCCGCGCGCACGCACGAACATAAACACACAAACACACACACACACACACACACACACACACACACACACACACACACA
>CM023361.1:18328422-18431525 GCA_013282895.1 Eriosoma lanigerum
CACACACACACACACACACACACACACACACACACACACACACACACTCGTGCGCGCATATATATTTTATAATCTCTCGTCGCTCGACAGTATTTAATTTATTTTTCTGGAGAACTACGGTGGCAAAACTACGCAACAAAAGTTTACAAAATCCGTTTTAAGCGGCAGTAAAATACTATCGTAAATTACAAACAAATTTGTCTTCTATGAGTTTCAAAAATAATATTGTCTATTATACCTATATCTTTATAATAATATTTTTGACAAAACTTAAGTTCTGTTATCTTTTATTGTTTATATTATCTTTAGCATTATAGTTAAAGTAATAACGACTTAATTTTGAAATAATGCGGAATCAATTTTTTAATTATATTAAAAAATATCGAGAACGATAGCGGTATTATTGTTTTTCATTGATCTGATAATAATAAACAATAATTATTTTAAAACCAGAAATCTCTCGTCAAATTGAAATAAATCTAAGTTGATGTTTTTTAGTTTCTTTATTAGCTAGTTGATACAATGTTACGCATAATCTATCACATACTTTTTCATCAATTCATTATCTAATAAATATCAGTTAAAATTTTTTTTTTTATAGATATAATAATTTTATGGTTTGGTATATAAAAAAAAATCAGCTTAATTTCACTAATACATTTTATTTAAAATTTTAAACAATTACAAAACTAAAATTAAATAAATAACAATATAAGAATATTAAAAATATTTAATATGGTTGGTAGGTACATGTTTAGTTACGATGTAATTTTAATTTAGATACATTATTTATAACAAAAAAAATAATTTAAATAAAGTTATATATTTTAAATGTATTCACAGAGTATGTCAACTTGAAAATATTCTTAATTTTAATATTACTAAAATGTAGTTCTTTTCTTTCAGTATAAAAAATGTAATCAAATAAAAAAAAATGATTACTTTATTAAAAATATCTAATAAAATTGTAGTTGTTAAAAGGATTTTCTTGTTTACAGTTGATTTAACAAAATTGAATATATTTTTTGGGGGATTAAAATGAAATAAGCATAGAGAGGAAAAATAAGAAGATTAATAAATTAGTTAAAATAATTATTTAGTGTCTAATCTAAATAAAATGATCATTTATGAGTAAATAATTTAATAAAGCTCTTTAATATAACTATTTAACTTTTAAGAAAATTTTCAAAAGCAAAATTAAACAATTTTTCACCAGACACTAGGAATTCATTTATTACAGTTGCGTCACAAGAATTTAAAAATCAGTAAAACATTATTTTTATCATAACGTGTATAGAAATTATTTATATTATTATTATTATATTAAATAACACTAAATAATTTATTATTCTTATGTTTTAGAAATAAATATTTCTTTATTATTTCAGATAGTATAAAAAACTTTAAAATTGTAAGTAACAATGAATTTTTTAAATAAATTGTGTAGTTTTATTTATTTTTAAATTTTTATTTTATTTCCTTTTTTATAGATACATTAAGTGTGAAATGAAACGTTTGTATCATTTGTATAATGCATTTTATTACTTAACAACGACACTATCGGTGATAACTGAAAGAGTATAATGTAACAGCAGTGGTCATACAATAGAATACGACCATCGTAACTATATAGTGCACATCGTAAAGGATTTGGATTAAAAATGTTATTTATTTATTTATTTTGTTTGTTAGCTTTGTTTATCGTTACAAAAACATACCCACCGGGTGCCTCTTGTTCTTTTTAATCCCTCTAGGAAACCCCAGGTGAGTATTTTTTTTTTTTTTTACTGTGAAAGAGGTGAAATAAAAACAAAAACCCATGATATTACCTCCCTGGGGTCTGATTAATACAACGTTAGTTGTACCTTTATGGCATTATGTATAGTATGTCCCAGAGAAAACGATTTTAACGTCCCACTATCTATCTGCCCACCATAAAGTCGAATATTGTGGCGTACCTGGACCTAACCGCAGTAATCGAATATTGTCATATCATAATTAAAGGGTGGTTTTAATGGATTTTGCAATTTTTTTTTTTATCATCAGATAAATTTTATTCGAACAAATATGTACACGAATTCATTAATATTGCAGTTTTCGTATATAATAGTACATAACATGTAAAAATTGTATTGTATGTAAAAATGTATTGGAATATTTTACTTTTAAATTATTATATTTTCTTAACTGACATAACGATAAAAAAATAAATACGTTATTATATATAGTTCCAAATATTTTGTAAACTGTAGGACAGAGAGACCTTTATATAGACCCTACACATATAGCACATATAGCGATACATAACAATATGAGTGTCATGATATCGAATCATTATAAAAATATTTGGCCGTATTGAAAAAGACAATTTTTTAATGAATAAAATTTAAAATGTATATAATATAATAATTATACATACAAATATGAGAACAGAAAAATAATATACTATTATATATGTTTTTGTGTGTAATTTTATAATTTGTGTTACATAAATTTTGTACATTTTTTTTTTTAAAACAATTACGTATATGATTATATTACGAAACCATTAAATATTTTCATCTCATTTTGGCATGTTTTTAATGAAATTAAATCCGATATTTAATCAGTAAATATTGCCTATATATTTCACTGGCATAATGATTATGCATTTCAATCTTGTGTACCTGGATAACAATACACGGCGTATAAGTATACATACCTACGACGTCTGTCACACACCTCTTACGCTTTATGGTTACAACAAGTTTACCGACGACTTTATAATAATAATAATAATAATAATAATAATATTATTATTATTATAATTATAATAAACCTATACGAACGTCTCACCCACAATCAGTACTACTCTCGACGATCATTATCACATACGACCTATCTTCACCGCACGTTATTCCCTCTGTTGTTTCCTCCATATTAAATTATATTATCATAATACACCTACTCCGTCGACACTTAGATTACACGACAATCGTATACACGTAAATATTCATGCATCAGAAGACGACGATTCTCTGCGGTGGCGCCTGCAAAATAATTAATAATATCGCTGGAGGTGACGACGAGTGACGCGATCTAAGGATCTAACCCGAGTAGAAATTATATTATGATAATATCTTTGTATTGTGTCATACAATAGTTATAACCATAATATTGTTTTGACATTGTCAGGAATATTATTGGTCGTGTACAAAAAACAAATTTCGATTCAAACGTCCGGATTAAAATAGTTATTTTTTTAAGCGTATCGTTATATCGT
This sequence comes from Eriosoma lanigerum, assembly GCA_013282895.1. NCBI lineage: Eukaryota > Metazoa > Arthropoda > Insecta > Hemiptera > Aphididae > Eriosoma > Eriosoma lanigerum. Next base: position 18,331,685 of record CM023361.1, read on the forward strand.
AATATTATAAAACGGTTTTTCTACAAAAAAAATTCAGCAAAGACTAAGATGGAAAATATCATAAAAACATGTTTCTTTAGTTAAATTTTAAGAATTTAAATTCTAGTTTAGTGATAAAATAAATAGGTTAATAATAGTTGAAGACAGAAATTTATTCAAAAAATATGCGATAAATAATATTTAGCTATTTTTTAGTACATAAATTAATTTCAAATTGAAACACGAATACAAATATTACAATATGTAACAATAATTAATACGACAATGTGACATTTTGACGATATTCTGTTCCGAAAATATAGTATTTCTGTGATAATCAAAAATACTGTTTTGTGCACATTAAATTACTTATTGAAATGCATTGTAATTGAATTCAAAAGTTAATAAAAAATCTAAACAAATAAACTGTTATATATACTATACAAGAAATGAGAAATAAAAAATAATAATTTAAGATGCATATTAAAAATAAATTATAATTTATAAAGTTAATTATTTAAAATGTATGTACAATTGTCTAACAACTAAACAAAATACTTGCTATCGAGTGAAATGTTATATCATTGAAATCGCACATATAATGTAAAAAAAGAAAATAGTTTGCCTACAATGCTATTATAAAAAATTAAGTTCGTCGAATAAAATATAAATTGTCAAAATCCGTTTGACAATAATAATAATTCGAAATCGCTATGATTAATTACCGAAAACGTGTCTTGCATCCTAAACTTTTCTGATATCGTAACCCGTAATCTAATTATTATTGAACACAAATTTATGTTGTTTCAGACTAGCTCGTTACATGTTACCAGTTCACAAATTATTATAATGTTCGTTTATCTTTCATTGGATTTATCTCAGTCTCCATACTGTAACATTAATTCAAGACAATATTGTGTCATCTTACAAAATTTATCGCTTTGCGAGCCTCTCGCTTAAATATTATCTGCTATAATTTAGCATTGTCAATTTAAATTTAAGACTTCTTACGTATATACAATATTTACTCAATAAACAATATAAAATATGATATTAAATTATCGCCACAGCAAACTTTACAAGTTTTCAATAAAAAAAAAAAAACTATTAGAAACTAAAGAATTTATATGAATGACTATAAATCATTATATACTATTTAAAATTTCAATTTTGCAATATAATTTTCTAAATTAAATGGAATATAGAAATGTTTTATTTTGTAAAAACTAACAATATTTTAAAAGCCACTATTATTTTTGGTCTAATGTACCTGGTATGTAATTTAATTTTTATCAATATCAAATGTTTGTGATACATAATTTTTACAACTAGAAGATGTTTATAGTATAAACGTGAAATTTTACATTTTTTTTTTTTTATTTATTTATTTATTAGTTTATAATAACTTTTGTCGTTTTATTATAACAAATTAGATAAATTTTCCAATATAAGTATTTTATCAGATATATAAAACTATTATGAAAACAACTATTTATATTCGTCTATATAAATGTTAATAATATAGAACACATATAAAAATATAATGTAACTAGAGGTTTATCCAATTTAACATTACCTAAAGTAACAATGCTGTAACAACAAAAATAATGCTGTCTAATAATTGAACATAATATTATTTAATTAGGTATTTGGTTATTTTAAACAATTGAGTTCTCCTACACAGTAATGTATTTAATATTGCCTATAAATTACGCCGGCTTAAATAACTATTCTAAAACAAATTAAACTCAAAATTAATTTTAAACTTATATAAAATAATGAGTAAAAATTCTAAGTAAAGTATTTTTAAAATTTAATTTTTTTCCGTTATTTGTAATATTGTATTGTATTTAAAAAAAGTTTATTTTAACAATAACCTAATATATAAAACTGAAACATTATTGGTAACATGTCATATTGAAATATTATCAAATTTATTATGGAATTAATATTCTATACCAATAATTTCAGAAGTAATTTTATAACATATGTTTATTAACTTAATAATATTATCTTTGAATCCACATTATCACTGTATTATACCTTGCTTTCTACAGTTATTCAAAATTTATATGTGTGACAGAAGTTAGAAGATAACATTGGTACAATTAGAAACTCGAGGTCGAATTTATTCTAATAGAAGCAATAGAAGCAATTAATCAAATATAAAATATATTAAAAAAAACAATTTTAAGTTATTTTATTAATACATTTAATTTTAATTATATAAATATAACATATTATTTATTATTTTTTTAAAACATCACTACAAATATGATATACACAAAATTAATAGACTACTATCACCCTGGACTTGTTTTGCTAATAAAACTACGAAATATTAGAAAACCATGACTGCTAATATAGTATTATAGTTTTTAATAATATTATACTAAATTTATAATTCAACATTTAATTGTCTATATAAAATATAATGTTCATCAAATTTATAGTAAATATAAAAATAAACTACATTTTGAATTTTGATGTGGACACGGATTATAGTAAATATATTATAATTATCTATAATGTCTATTCAACGTTCGAAAATGATTGGTAAAACAATAAAGGGAATTTGACAATAATTATTATTATTATTCAAAAGTCTGTTGGTCCGCAATCAATCGGTTAAAACGAATTACTAAATAATGTTATTATCGTTTTGCCCGACGTTCATTGTTTAAATTGTTAAATTGTTGTGTAAATCTTTCATGTTTATCAAAGTCCGAGTTTTTGTATCACCAAAATTTGACTGCTCTAACTACGTGACACAACGTGCGCAAAAAACAATTTTACACGATTAAACGAGAGGGTTATTCGTTTTTGGTATTCTTCGATTTCCAATTGTCCATTCAACCGTAATAGCGAAATGAAATTTTAATTGATAAATATAGTTCTACCCGTACGCTAAAGTATCTCGATGGGAGTAATACTCGATTGTTTTTTGTCATTTTTCATTTATGATGTGGTAATATTAAAATGACAAAATAGTTAAATTATGTGTTTTCATTTTTACATAAAAAGTTCTGCTCTTCCATAGTGTTCAATATTTATCGATTCATATTTTATTTAGACCTAGATAAATTGTATTATAAGTAGACATAGCTTGAAAATATATGTATAATATAAATATGCAAAAGGCGGAAAATTAACGTTATAATTACATCATTAAAAAAAAACTAAAACCTTTCACACCGTTCTAAAATTATTGTATAATATAAATTTATATTATATAATTTTATAAATTACTAAAATAATATATACATATATTGTTATGGACAAACAAAAACACTATTTTATTTTCATTTGATATATTTGCATGCAACTATTTTAAAAAACATAAAGAATTGTATTATCCATCTACATTTTTTTTTAAATTAATATATTGTACTATAAATACAAAAAAAAAAAAAGAAATTACACAACACTTAGTATAAGGGAAGATATAAACAGGCAGTATAATATTTATTGGAAACGCTATTCATTAATAGAACTCCATGAAATTTACATTTATAGATTTCTTTCCTTCAAGAAAATATGATTTAAAATTTAAATATATTTATAATTATTTTAATTAAACGAAATATTTTAATTATGATTTACACAATTCATAATAATATTAATAAATATTCGATATTGAATATATTAAAATATTGTCCATTTAATGTACAATTGTTATAATTATTAATTGTATTTACTATTTTACCCTCATAATAATAGTTAACAAAATCATATTACAAAGCAAAATCATAAATTAACAAAATATAACGGGCTATAATTATAAATAGAATGTACCGTTGAAAAACATATTATTTCTCCCTTTGTTCATAAGATTTTCAGCAAAATATTACCTAAAGGAATTTTAGGGGTCTTCATTATTTGTGATTTAAATCTACTTTTGTTTCCTACATTTTTCTCTTCTATTTAATCTCCCTGTCCTTTCTTATCATCTAATCTTTTATACCATTATTTTGAATTTACATTTCAGATTTCGCTCAGGTATTATCACTCACGTGACGCACATACAAATATATGATGTCCAAATAATCATTTAAAATTCCTTCTATTGTTTATATATTTATAAATTGTTGATATTTCTAATGTTAAAAATCATCTAATAAATTTATTTGTATTAACTTTATTAGTAATACAAAATTTAAGCAGACGTTTTATTTATTTATTATTATTTTTTTAATTAGAAAATTAAGATAACTATGATAACATAATTAGTATTGTGGAGAAAGAATTGAGTAGAAAGTGAATAAAATTGTTTTATGAAAAATTATTAAATTTATAAACATTAACTTGTGTAGTATTTCTACTGCATTGTAAATTTAATTTCGACATAAATAATTTGAATAGCTATAGGACATTAATTAATAACTATTACATTGTTTATTAGACTATTTATAAGTAAAACTACTTAGTTTATTTATAATTTGTCAATGATATATTGAATTATAATTATGGATTATTTAAAAACATTATATTATTTAAATTTCTTTTAACTATTACTTAGTAAAGTGTTTTTACATAATTAGATATTTCATTAATTCAGTAATTTTCTTTATTTATTTGTATTTAATATGGTTTTTACATTTTTAATTTCTAATTGAAATTAATTATGAAAGGAAATTTTATAGGGTAGGTATTGTACCAATAACGTTTTAGAATTTATGCGTATGTTATATGTTTCTTTGTTATAGATTAAAATGCATACGTGGTTAATTATAGTGTTGTTCATAATATTATTATTATTATAATTATGAATTATTTACATGTGACCGGATCGAATAATATTGTAAACACATTTTATAATTACATAATTTTACAAATGTCACACTAATATAAACAAATTACTAGAATATTAACGATGTGTATTAAAATTAACGTAAAACTCAGTAAATTTACAACGCACGTCGATGTGTAAATTTAAAAGTGAAATATTATTATTGAACAAAATGTTATATCTATAGTACCATCGAACGAACATACACTATTTAAACCATATTATTACTTATCTAATTTCTAATATTGAATATTAGCATTTGTTTTCCTAACACCGTGAGTATAATACGTAATTATATCGATCAGCGCAATAACGACCCTCTTACGAATCAGTACTGCGATATACCATAATATAATAATATCCACCAGACGATCGACAATCGTATCGCTATAATGAAATACCTATATCGGATACAATTATCTATAAAATACAATATTATAACATCGGTGAATATATATTCGTAAAATGGAATGTATTGTGGGTATTTTTTTTTATTTCCTATCAATACGATATTATTTAATCTGATTAAAAAACCAACCTAATTTATTTTTTAGTTTTAGTTTTAATATGCTTCGTATTATCGTTTAATTGTCCTTCTCACAAGTGTCGTACTATTCGCTTTAGTATGGTTTACGTTTAAAAAAAATTTTTATATTTTTTTTTTTTTTACGAATGTGTGTGCAGGTTAGTTGTGTATACACCACGTCTCGAGTGCTTTTAACCATTCAACAACGGTGCCTCGAGTCGTATACAATTCCCATGACTGACTCTCTGCATTACTGCTTTCTATATTAATACAGGTGACCTGTGCCGTTATGAATCCCACTGAGTTTTATACCGAAACCTAATTGGGATAATATTCGCATAGTATTATCGTGTAACGCACAAAGTAAACTGCATTTTATTTATTATTATTATTATTATAATCACTACGTACGTACACACTTCAATTTAAAATAAAAATAATAATAATAATAAGAAATGACTTTTAGACAGTAGAAACTTATTGAAACGTCAGAGACCTGTATGTTTTATTAAATTAATAAGGCATTTTAAAATATAATATTTATGTAACCGAGAGCGATTATCACTTGAAATCAGAAAATCAAATTTGCCAATGTAAAATAGCGACTAAATTAAATTATTGTTATTATTATTATTATTCAAATACTTCATGGTTTATATTCTCATTAAAAACTTTTATATGCTTTATTTAAACGAAATTCAGTAGAAATTACTGAGATTAAGTTACATAGAACAAATAAAATTAAAAACTAAGTTTTAAATCAAATATGTCAACCATTATGCTTTATAAACAAGTAAATTAAATTATAGTATAAACTAGTTTTCCTTGAAATTACATTTGTTTATGTATTTAAATTTAATAAGTTATCAATTTAAAATATGTTGAATTTAATTAAATTGCATATAATTATAAATACAATACGTAGACGATTATATCTTGTATGTTTTATTATACTAATTGTGGTAAATATATTACTATAAATTTCACTATGATTTTTATAAGGAAATAGTTTTTACTTAAGAAACGTTGGTAGATGCTAACTTAAAAATGAATTAAGCGCATAATTTAAACGATTTATTTTATTCCAAAAAATAATATAATTAGTATAATAATTTTGAATTTATGTTATTCGTTTGGTTAAGATTATGTATAAAATAAAAGATTACAATAATTAAAATAGTTATTTCATATTTTATAACTTAATAATTAAGTCGTTTTATAATATTACTCATTTTTATATTATAATAATATTATATTAAATATGTAATTCATGCGTGTGTTACAAAATATAAGCTATGCAATATAATTGATACACATAAAACATCAGTACTAAAAAATACGAATTGTTATTGTTATAGTAAAAATAATGGTACCTTAATAAAATATTAAAAACTGAGATTTACCTGTATATTGGTAATTTTTCATCTCTATACCAGACCACTAGCATTACAGTATCTGATGGATCGTGTGGTATTGGTGGAGCTATGTCACACGGCAATAATGCGTTTCCATATACTACAGCGTATATCTGACGTATGGCTCCTGAAAATAAATTACAATAAAAAATGAATTAATCAAATTATATTACGATTAATAATAAATATTGTATAAAATATATTTTTTATTAAACACGATTTTCTTATAAGTTTTAACATTGTATTAAAATATGCGTTTTAACGAATTTGTAAAAAAATATACTTTTAAATTACAAATTAAAAGTTTGTATAAAAAGTATCAAATAATATTGTGTTATGCAAATTTAATAATACAACATTTAATATTCAATTATTATTATTTTATTTCAAATGATTATTTATAGTAAATAAATCAGTATTTATAAAAAAATACATATGTATATTATATAATTTGATAGAATATAGTTATTATTATAATAATATTTATACCATTTAATATACTCATAAAAATGTTCTAATTTCATTTAATTAAGATGAATTCTAATGGCATTATATTAATGAAATTAAAATAGTTTGATGAAACATTTTGTTCAATCGAAAATGTTACTATTTATTATTATTTATTACTATTTACTATTTATTTTATATATTGACGAAATATTTGATGACAAGTAAATAAATAAGCGTAATAAAACACTTCCAAATTTAAACATAATAATTGCAAATTATTGCAGAAACATGTATGAATCATACCAAAAGCAGTAAATTTCCAAATTAATTAAAATATATTGAAGTCAATGTATTTTATTTGTAATTCATTATAAATTCTATTTTTTTATTTTTTGTTATAAAATCCTTATTTTAGTACAAGTTATGTATTATATTTATTTATATTAATTATTTTCCAAGTATTTATCGCAAATTATATAATAGGAAAAAAATGCCACGTAATATATTTTACATAATATTTCCAAGTTGTAAACATTTAATATTATATAATTAAAATTGTAAAATGTTAAATAACTTAACGTCTATATTAAACTCATAAAAAAAATTTATATGATGGTATTTATATTATAATAAAAAAAGAACAAATTGAATAATCAATAATTCGCTTATGCCTTTTATTAACAAAGTTGGTGGCTTTCGATAGTACGATATAATACAAATCTAAAAATAATTGTGAAATCCAAATATTTTTTAACATTTATTTAAATTTAGAATATGAAAACATATTTACCGTTTTTAGCAGAGAAATAATACTGTTTTAATTTACTATTTTCCAATATAACATACAATTATGTATAACATTTGTTATTCAAATGACAGTATAAATAAACGTTGATAATTTATTTTATTAATCGACTATTTGTTAACTAGTTGCGTAAAATAACAAAATGGGAATTTAAGTTATTGGCAATATAAGTTATTTTTATTCTCATACGCCGTATTAATTTACGCCATTGGAAATAGTTTTTTTTAAGTACCTAATATAATATAAATAATAATATATTATAGTTGTCATCATTTACACGTTAATTGTGTACCAAAATTGCAAATAATATGTATATTTTATAATTTATTTATATTTTTTATTAACAGAAAATTTATTATTATTATTCGATTACTATCGAAATTATGTACAATAGTTTATTATCGTATTATCAGTATAAACAATTGGTTAGTTAAAAATAAATTGTTACTTTAATTTAACGGAGAATCATTTCCATGCTACATTTTATTATCCATGACGTTATTGTTTATGTAGGATTAATATTATTTAAAAAAACTCCTGAAATATTATTTATATTTTCTAATTAACTATTAAAATTATAAACCGACATTAAAATATTTTATATTAATATAAATGTTCTGAATAAAACGATTTATTTTGGTTTTAATGGAGAATAAATAGATACATCATACATGCTTTACATTATTTGTTATTAATAACTACACTATCTCATTATAATAGTTATAATGATTATATATTATATATAATCATTATATTATATTTATAATAGTATAATCATTAATATGATTTTAATTCAATATTTAGTATCAAATGATACATTTGTATTAATATTATATTTCTCAGCATACCTTTGTTTTATATACATGTACCCTAAGTGGTCTAAATGTTTTCGATTTTTATGTTTATAATTTTCTGCGTTTTCATTTTGTAACGTTTGTATTGTAATGAATACCTTTATTATAGATAGTTCCTGAAGCGTTCGAAAAAAAAATGTTTACTGAGAATTTTACAAGATCAATAAATTGAAAAAGTATAAATTATTTATGTAAAAGTATTATGAACTCTTTCCCCATTGGCGGTTGTACAGACATCCAGGTTTCATTTATGAAAATTGATACTGTTATTAATGGAAGATGAAGTGAGCTTTAAAAACTACTATTAATTATCGACTATATTGATTTTGATTATAAACAAACACTTTGAATTTGGTATGCAAAATAGTCCTAGGCTGGAGTTGATAACTAGGAGTAGTAAATAATGCACCAACACGTGTTCTATTATATAATGGTTAGTATTAATACATTACCTGGACATAGTAATTGAATGTAATTTTTTATACATATTATTAAGCATTTTATATAAAATCAAGTTTCCCTATATTAATGTGACAAAGCTGACCCAACTTACATATTTTAGATAACTGTATTTAAATTTTAATTTATTTTAGTTTTATAATAAATTAATCACAATAATCAAAATAAAAAAAAAAAAATCTATCTTTTTATTATAAATTAATTATAAATAATATATTATACATTATTTAATCGGTAGTCTTATAATTTTTACAACGAGAATTATTTAATTATTACATACTGTGTTTTTAATTTTTTTTTTTTTTTTATATTGCATCCGTCTTGGGTTGAACTTTGTATTTTATAATTAATAAATATACTCCAATTGCTCAAGATTTGTTGATATTGATTGGTAAAACTTTTGAAAGAGGTTAAAGACTTTTTAATTTTTAATTAATTATAATGGATAAACTAATTTTCTAATTAAATAAAAAAGTTTGATTCCAATCGAAAAAAAATATATATATGTATAGATGAATATAAAGTAAAATTGTTTTTTACAACTAATTTTCTGAATATTTTTTTATTGTATAAACATGATTAAATAATATAGTAATAAATTAAATCATGTTCGTTATGGAAATAATAATATTATATTATAGTTGTTTGTATAAGACGATTTATAGGGAATTCTTATCCGAGAATTATTATTAATATGCAAATCACGTATGGCATCGCAGTGACAAGAAAAATATTAATTATAATCAGACTTCATTCTCTCCTATACTGCGGCGAAGAGAGTAAAATAGAATATAATTTCAAGAGTTGTTTGTATAAAAATAGTGAGATAAATAATTTTTTTTTTTTTTTAATCAAAATTAATTATTTTTGTTTGTTTACATTTAGTACACATTTGGAGTTAAATATGATAATTATTATGTTGTGCGCGATAGTACTTCTGTCGGTCAACGACAGATTTAGTGCAAAATAATACTATTATATTTGTCGACACGATGACATTATTGCAATGACGACGGTAATGATAATGTAGGGTTCGACTGGCAATGCTTATATTGTTTTAATGGTACGACGATTCATCGAACAGACGAGTATGTTATTATTATTATGAATATTATACGTTAGCTTCGGAGTAACAATAACTCTGTCTATGATATTACTGTTTATTTGCTCCCGTTTAAGACTGGACGCAGAAGACGCATTGTGTTTATTTTAATTAAATTCGTCCGTATATAATATACATATATATATATATATATATATATATATATATATATATATTATCGTGTAGAATGTGTTGTTAATTTATCGTTATCTCTTTCCCATAATACCATGGGCGCTCTTGGCAATGATATATAATAACAATGTGTGCAAGTCCATGCGCCAAACAGTCGACTCACGAACGTGTTTACGTGCTCGTACAAATGGTAATAATATTGATTAATAACTATTAATTGTATATTTGGTTTATGAGGTAGGAAAATAATCATGGAGATCTTTCATTCGCTAACTTTATTAGTATCCACTGTGTCAAAACGTCTCCCGACGACTGTTAATAGTACTACTGGTTTAACAGTTTAATTAATCGCGTCTGGAACGACGTTGTCTAGAATCAGTTAGGTTAGTTTAATTCCACACCATCCGCTTTCTTGATATTTTCTTTTCGCTTTTCCATCTACACGTTTCATTTACACAAACCGTACGGCTCGTGTCTTTGGTTTAAATTGAAATTTTATTAATCGTTCGCCTACTGACAGACAGAATGTTAGGTCAACACGGAAGAAATAACGGTTTACAAATGCAATTATCGAATTGTACAATTAACCTAGTGCTTTTGTCACTAAGAAACACAAATAATTAAAATTTATCTCGATAAATATTTTTAAAACTACCTATATCTGTTTTTTACAAATTTTACTAGGTACTTAATTTTGTCACAAGTATAAAATATTATGCACATAACATCGTAGATAAGAAAATAAAATAACATTAAAACGAGAATCAAATTATAAATTGTAATGTTTTTCAAAATTATTTTATAAATTATTTCTATATTAATATAGGTATCGAGAAAACTAAACTATTTTTATTATTTTATGAATTATATAGAAAATAAACATTTTAGTTCTGTACTATAAACGTTCAACCCAATAATGAAAATTATTTAATTAATATTAATGGGACATTCATCTATATAATTTATGTGGTTATAAAATATAAATCATTTGAACCAAATAAATATATTGTTCTTATTCGTTACATTTTAGTAAACAATGTAATAATATATCCTATTATATGCTATATATTTTTATTTGATTAATCCATCAGTGAAATCATACGACCAATCCATTTTCAAATTATTTTCAGGAATCAAATAAAACCATAGGTCTATACTTTTTTTTATAGATATTGAAAAAACCCAAATGTTATTGGAATAAACTACATTTTTCTGAGTGCTAAGTGATTATTAAATGATTTAGTGCAAGTACAACTACAGTTCTCGGTATATAATCAACTTAGCTATTTTCACCGACCCTAATGCAAATTAATAATTCCGAAAATATGTGGTCGGTATTTCGAGGGAAATATTACAAAGGTTCCTTAGACGCTATTTTTTGATTATTATATCGATAATATAAATTACATTATAGTTATTATGGTGGAGCCGTACAAACATATTTTCTCGTCCAAAAGTAGTACTTACCTAACTATCATATTATTTAAATGACTTTATTATAGAGCTCACATTTATCGTGTTCGCGATGATTTCAATGTAAATACCATCGTGCTATCATAATATTATTTCTATAGAAAGAACGTCCGTTAGGGATATGTTTTGCTGTCGGTGGCGATGGTGAAAGCAGCGACGGGGGCGAAGGGTAATAGGTAGGTAATAGGGATAACGATATTCCAAAAGGTATACCCGGTAAAAGGTTGCGGTGGGTGAAGTGTGTTGGCCTGTCGTAGTGGTGTCGGTTATGGCCCGGCTTGTGGTGAATGTGTAGAAGGTGGAAGGGGCGGTCAGAGAATATTGAACCTCTGAGCATAAATATTAATTAGCCCGGGACCATTTCGCCGGCATTTTTTTTTTTTTAATTTTCAAACATTATAATGGTTTTTACCCCGGTCGTCCGTCCACACGTTGGAAGCATCTACCCATCGTTATACTACCAAAGCCCCTGACAGACAACTAACTATACCACGGTTGCTGTTTGGTCTGCTGGCGGTATGCGCGGAGTGAGGTAGTAGCTGGTTTGTTGACCTAGAGCAAAAGAGGCGTCTGTCCGTACATAATTCACAATGTAGCTTGACAAGCGTTCCCGCCTCGCCCCACCGCAGTTACCTTTTGTCACACACCCTTTGCGGACGACTGACGAAAAAAAAAAAACAAAATAAAACTAAACGTCGACCGACCGTGTGACGGCTCTAAGCCGTCCACGCGAGAGATTAAATCACGTATAATTGAATTCCTGCGCGTGAAAGACAAGTGTCAGATATTAGTCGGCGACTGGTAAACGGTAACCGGGGTCGACCATATAAGGTTACCACTTTTAATTCGGTAACGACTTATCCAACGAACACCCTAAACACAACCGCTATGACTGCAGTAGTTTAATTTTTTTTTTTTTTTTATATATAGATAATCAGTTTCATCACTCTTTTTTTTGTGGTTTTATTTAAAAAAAAATTATTATTGCTGTTCATATCACCATTAGATCCATTGGTCGGTTTATTATAATAATATTAAGGTTTTCGCTGAAATCGAGCACCATACAACAGTACATCACAATGTAATCTAAATATTATGTTTAAGTTATATTCATTTTTTTTATATTTAAAAACATTCCCACGTTCGTTATCATTACGGTGTTCATTGTTTATTGCCGTTTCTTTTGCGAGAAGGAAAATATGTATGGCAACAATATTTTTTAAAAGTCTATAATAATTTGGATTCCAAGTAAAATTACTATAATTTAAACGTTTGTTCTTAAATAGTCTTTACTAAAATATCATTACCTCGAACGTAACATTTTAATTGGTATAAAAATATTAATTCTTTTTTCAATTTAACTTATACAAATGTATATATTTCACTATTATTTTATATTTTTATAAAAAAAAAATGAAATATGAATTAAATTAAAGAATAATTTAATTATTTTGTATACAATATACATGTTATCATTTAAATTTGTACTCTTGCATTACAAATAATACAAATTTAACTACCATTTTTTTATAAAAGTCAAATGATATGTATTGGTGTCGCACAATACAATATAATGAGTATAAATAACTATATGAGAAAAATACCTAGAAATGTATAAAACTTTCTTTTAGTTTTATAAACAAAATTAATGATTATTGTAATTCAACTGAATGTGATACTAATAACTGTGATACAGTTATTGTCAAACTTAAAATAACCGTGAGTTACTATTATGATAATAAAATATTAGTATTTAAATATATAGGTATATTACGTTTTAATTGTACATAATTAATTAATATAAATTTAAAAGTAAAATGTTTTTATTTTCATACCATTTGATATAAACACATTCATTTTAAAAAATTTTCGTTCGCAAATACTAATAATAGTAATAATAATAAAACGTTAAACTTTATCTGTGATTGACTTTTGAATTCCTGTGAGATTCATACTAGTTTTAAGAAAAACAATAAAAAATGAAATCTAAAAAAACATATCGATGTCAGAACATCGATTCACATTAGTACTTATTTGCTGTATAAAATGATAAAAGTACAGTTTGTTACGTCTAAAATAATATTTTTGTAATTCGATAATCTTATTATCAGATATTCGTAATTTAAATTATTTAAGTCTTTACGTTACATTTGACTGAGCTGAAATGTAAATTATTTTATAATTGAATATAAATGTTAAAAAATTCTATTGTGTTTTAATTTATTGATTTAAACGTCTGGTCATGCAATACTTCTTAGTTCATGGTGTCTACTCTAGAGACCAAACGATTTTTATTGAGTGCTGTTCATAGTAATCTGTCGATGAATCGAAACTGTCACTGCTACGTAGTCATGTGTTACATGCTTTTTATAATATTATTATACGTGAACGGTACTACATGACAGATATAGATTTATTTTTACCATAACAACAGATAAAACATTTTGTTACAGAACAAATAGCATCGAAGTGAAATGTTAACATCGGGTTGACGATGTTTAGATGAAATGTAACGTATTATAAAGTGAGTAAAGTAAAGAAAAAAAAAGAACAAATTAAACGAAAAGAAAAGAAATAAAAATATGCGGGGTGAATAATTTATCAAATTAGACGTGTATTGTGATGGTCGATGGTACAGAGGCAATTGGCGTAATGCGGGATGAATTTTCACGGAAGGGAGTGAATGTATTTTAATTTTTTTAAATTTTTTAAAATCAAACATTACGATATAAATAAACATTGTTTTAAGATATGCTTTAGTATTGTAATATTTTGTCAGGGTTTTACCGCTTTACGGATTATTTTTATGCTATGATTGGACATTGTTTTATAGGTATAATAATATGGTAGAGACACAAAAAGAGAAAGTCGGATTATCCTAATATAAAAAAACTACACACCTTCCAAATAGGATTCACGTTTTACAGATGTATTCGATTATTTTATTATCATTATAAATTTTATTATTTCATGTTCGTGAATTTACCGATGGATGACAATTACCTACACAAACAATACTTATCACCCAAATAATAGAGAAATAATGGATTTTCAGTTTATCACACTCATCGACATTCTCAACGACATGATTCACATCTAAATGTTTGTACATTTTTAGTTATCTACTGTTCAATAATATATTACTTTATTTTATATCTCATCGAAAAACGTGGTAGTATTTGTAGTTTTCCAAATATTATGAAAATATTTACGATTTATAAAATACATTAGTATTAAAGTTATGTGATACGTGACCCCTCGTCGGTGCAATATTCATTCAATTAGCGTATTTGGTGATTTTGATTGTTTAAAGTATTGATAATGAAAACGTAACGCGCGACTGACACGTTCAACACAGTTTCAGTTTTAGCAGTAATTGCGATTCTAAAACTAAATATATATACACACAAGAAAAAGTATATAAAAAACAGCTCGCAAAAACAAATTATAACTGTGGTTATTATTATTATTATTTTTTTTTTTACAATCAGATTACAAATTTAAATCCGTTTTTCTGCACCAAAAAAACAGATGCTATTAAAACAAACAAGAATATAGTAAACATGTACATTATATTATTTATCACTTTAAAATATTGAAACAATTTTGTAATTATATTTTTTATTAAAAATACAAATAACTCTTGTCTAATATATTACTACAATAATAAACATATCAATATAGATTTATATATTGGTTTTAGTTTATTTTATAAATTGATAACTGTAATATATTATATTTATTTTTATCTACACGAAAATGATTTTAAAAATTATTATTGTAAATAAAACTTATATTATGTGAATAGAATATATGTATAATACATTGTAAACAGAATAGTTAATAACAACATACAATGTTTTATTGTCCTAAGTAAACTAAAAACTAATGACCATTCAATAAAATAAATATCTACTAAATTGTTTTTAAATAATTATTATATAAAACTTGTCTTTTTTTTTAATTTGAAATTGTATATCGTTAAAGATAAATATTAACTAATGTGTCTATCATCAGTGAACGAATTATTTATGAGCTATTGTGTAAATGAATTATATGAAGAAAAATTTGTATTCAATTCAATATTTTTTGTTTAAACGTTTAAATTTATATGGTGCTATTATTAAAACCAATTAATTATCATAAAATATAATTTAAAAAAATTAATATATTATCACAATATCAGCCAATCGAAAAGATGCTAGTATAGCGATTAATTCAAATTGAAAATTCTATCAAATGAACTATAGAAGCTAAAAGTAATAATTAATAAAGCGGACTAGAATGTTTCAACGTTGATACTTGCTGTTTGTTCTACATCGGTCTACATCCATTTCATATGATCAAATACCTTTTAATATTTAAATAACGTTGAATTATCCATTCTTGGAAAGGCATTAAGACGGAATTAAGTGTAAATAGGACCCAAAATAAACGAGTATAAGTAATTAAGTATTATATATAGTAATACGTATATAGTATTTTACGTTACTACACATTTCGGACGTATGCATACAATCATTTAATGGTGGGATTAAAGGTCAACGTTAAGTCGTTTCCATCAATGACTAGTTACTTAATGTTTCCTTTATTTTATAATTTATATACTAAACTTTTGTCTCCACTATGAAATAATTGTTTTATTATTATTATTATTATTATTATTATTGGTTTTTCTTGTTATTCTATTAGTCAATATAGAAATTTACAAAATAAGAATTGATTCCACTTAAAAAAAAAATGAAGAATCTCGAATAGTAGGTACATTATAAGAAATTCATATGACAAATTGATTATGTGTAGATATTCTTAACAAAATAACGAATATCAAAAGTTAAAAAATTTATAGGTATGTCACAACTAAAATATTATACAGAAACAATATTATCACTTTTTTAATAATTTACTTTTGTCCAATGTATCGATTAATTATTGGTATGACGAATAAAAATAGCATTAAATCCTTAATTGTTAAAATATATTTTCAGTTTCCCACAAGGGGGGGGGGGAGGATTTAATAGTAAAACGTCTGCGAATATTATATTATTGTGACACGACGTATACACAAGCGGGTATTATAAAGAAAATCATTATTTTTAAACCATTCAACGCGATACAGACCCCAATAAAATGAAAACATATATTCAGACGTAGGCATTGGATAAGTCCTTCTCACCTTGGCCTGACCATAATCCGGGCTAACTCGCAGTCCTAAGAACCATAATAATAATGTACTTACACGCACACAAAGTAGTCTCCAGGGCGATCAGTACCCTCACCGAGAGACCGTGACCGGTTGTTTAGCGTATGTCGGAACGCATCTCGCCGACACGTTTTCAAAACGATTACGCATGCAAATTTCCGGTTTATGTTCAAAGTAAAGGCTAAAACGACACACGATAGGGTTAAGTATAGAATAAATATATATAATACGATGTAACCATACCGACATACTGGAGTATCGGATCGTGTGTTAGTAAAGCACTCGTCATAAAAAAATCGTTTTTAGCACTCCAATAGTATTATACTCTAGCGATCCACTTGTCTTATATAGTTATATATTATTATGCAGAAGTTTTAATTTTTAATTTTTTTTTTTCAAACATATTGTTATTGTTGTTGCAATGCGCGGGTCGTATTAATAATGAGGTTAGGTTAAAACGATAATTTGATCATTGCTACTACAATAATATTTTATTTAGGTATATTATTGTAGAATAATACTTAAATTAACGTGTAATTATTCTAAGTTAACAATACGCTTAAATTATGACAATATTGATAATTATAATAAACTTTCTTATAGATTTTATCACTTGTAGAGCCAGGATTTTGGAATCGAAGAGACTATTGTTTTAAAAAATAGCTACTCAATATTATATACAAATAATTTGTATATTACATTTTACTTTTATTCATAAAAATACATGACAAGGTAAATGATGTGATTAAAGTAACATTTTGATGTATTAATAAGCTATTATATCCAATAATTAGAGTATAAAATACAGAAAATAGATAGAGAACATTACTACGTTACTGGATTTAATAATGCATACCTAAATCACATAAGTTTGTAAATATCATAAAAACAAACATTACATTTTATTATCTGACGTGTATACGAAATTACTAACTAATATATTGTAAGTTAATTTTATTAAACTAAAATTACATAATTTATTCTGATTAAATAAACTATTTAGTAATTAATTTTATATATATTTTTGTTTTTTTTTTTTCGTGACAGTTGTTAAGATATGCCTCTTTTTGCGACTTTATATTTATATATATATATATTCAAGTAAAAATATAAAATTAACTACT
Organism: Eriosoma lanigerum; assembly: GCA_013282895.1. Taxonomy (NCBI): domain Eukaryota; kingdom Metazoa; phylum Arthropoda; class Insecta; order Hemiptera; family Aphididae; genus Eriosoma; species Eriosoma lanigerum. Next base: position 18,349,996 of record CM023361.1, read on the forward strand.
TTGGTACTTAGAAAAATAAAATGTAATACAAAAATGAATTTTGGGCCTAAACCGACGTGGTCACGTGATGCATATCAATAACCTGTGTAACGTTTATGTATAATTTAATGTATAAAAATTTCAGTTCACAACCAATTTATTTTTATTATTCCACGTCACGTGACCATATATTGCCATGAAACTCTCACAGTAAATATGTAAAAAAAACATTATTTTTATAACACATAAAAATATTGTATACACAAATAATAAATATTTATAATCACTACTAACTAAGCTTTCATATATTTTGAATAACGAACATAATAACATAAAAATATGTATAAATAAAACGCAGTTAATAATTAATTGCATTCAAGATAGACCAATTTTATTCCAAGCAAATTAAATAATACAAAAATAGCTAAGAATGTTATTTACAATTAAATGTTATTATAATTGAAAGATCATAGTATATAATTTGATTTTAAATCAAATGTATTGTCTCAGAAAAGCCAAACAAATTTAGTTTATTTATGTGATTTTTCATAAATGAAATGATGTACGTCGATTAAATGTATATTTTAAAATATATATAATTTTGATATAGTATATAATTTAACGTGAAAATAAAAATAACAATGTTTATTAAAAATTTAAAAATGCACTACAAACGTACACCTCTATTATGTAGATGTGTATTTTTAAGTGATATTGATAATACAATTATGTTGATTAAAAATTATACGTATATATACCTTTATATATATATATTGTTCTCGAAAAATGCAGTAAAAAAAAAAAAAATCAACTTACCTTATATTTGATATTTTTTCTAGTTTTTACATTTTATTTTTATATTATAATTATTAAAACGAAATGTGATTAAATACAATCTTCACGAGAACACTATGTATGTAAGCAATACAATTATATTATATACCTAACCAAAAACTTTATTATATTAAAAGTATATTTTAATTTATTATTAAAATAATTATATCGTGCAATTAATATGTGTACACATTATTGAGATTATAACAAATATTCAATTAAAATTATCTCGTTATATATCGCATTAAATTAGTTATCGTAGTATGTTTTTATTCGAGATTAACCTATCTGTAGGCGCTCAATTATACGAAATGTATCGTAGTTATTTTTAGGACTATGTAATTCATATTTATAAATTATAATATAAAGATAAAATATATATTTTATTTTCCAGAGAAAATATGTGCAGCTCAAAGCCGATTTGACCATTTAATTCACCTTTATACAAGTAATTGTATGAATAATAAAAATTAATAATTAATTTTCAGTTATTCAGATTATAATAGAAAATAGTACATAGTACGTTAAAGTTTTATACAATTTTTAACTAATTTTGACAATAATTATTGTTATTTTATTATCAATAATCATGATCAAATTAACATCATAATTAATCGCAAAAGTTTATTCAGTAGTTAAAAAAAAACTATGTATATATATATATATATATATATATATATATGAGTCATTAAGGTGGTTCTTATTTTTGGAATTAATTTGAGCGGGCAACTACGGAAAAAATATAGACAAAGCGCAAAAGTGATGCCAGGAGTTGTTGTGACAAACAGTGGAATAGTTTTATATATTATAATAACTTTCGGAATTAAACAACCGACATTATTCCTGTACACCAGTTGACTGTGCGGTATGAGTAGGCAAAACTTTTGAGTTTAAAATATTCGCGGACGTTGCAGAAACGACTGATAAACAATATTTCGGTTATTCTTACGCCATCGGCCATTTATTACTCCACCTTCCCTCCTTTTCAATCGGAAATTTTCTTCGTCCGGAGCACATGGATTTCACTCGTGGTTAACACAAATATTATGTTTCGCATTACAATACAATGTTAGAGATGCAAACGATGTCAGACCACACTCTTCGCTTCGTATACATTTCGCGGTTTTGCGGTTAGTTCAGTAGGTACCTATATATAGTCATATTATAACAATAGACTCCCTTCGTCTGTCTTCTAGCATCAAATTAACCGTTTTGGTCGATGACTATCAAATTAAAAGTGTTTTGAAAACAATTTATCAGTTCTGATTGCATAATATACAATTTACTATGATAATAAGTACATAAAAATCCAATAGAAGAAAATATAAGATATTGTATTTTTGACATTCCGAATATGTTGGTGAATTATAGTAGAAGAATTTCCATATTAAAAAAGGAGCCCTGAAATGGATGATTAATCTATGCATAATATGTATTTAATTAAATCATTTTTCATTTCATAATTAATTAATTTTACTTCATGAAAACTATGTTGTCATTTAAAATATTATATTCCTATATATTACTAGAAAAAATTATCCGTTTGCTCATTTAATCATTTTATACGTTAAATTGAGATAAAATATAAATTATTTTGTAATATTAGATTATATATATATATCTTTGATGCTAACAATTCCTTTGACACTGAATGAATACTATTTTCTATGTATAATTTAACTATTGAAATAGAAAATATTTAAAAAATAAGCACAATGAATTTAGATTTAATAATATTTTATTTTTCATTCAGTAACACTTTTTCTTCAAGAAATTTAATTTGTGTTAGTATTTAAAAATGTAAATCACAAATAAGTATTTTATTTAAATTTTACATCATAATATATTTTATGAATAATATAAATATGATGATTTTTTTTTTTACAAATACATTTATGATTTTTTTTTTTTTTTGGTATAAAAATACCAACTTAAGTAGTACATAATACTAGAAAATAAAACAATATTTATAACAGTATTCACAAAATGAACGAAAAAATAAAATTAGAAAAATAAATTGTTCTTTAAACACATGAGTGAACTACAACTATTATGGTCGGTCACGAATCTTACGAATTTTATACCACATCATTTTATAATTATTAACTTAGTTTATGTTGTACATAGAAGAATATGATATTTGTACTTTTAATTACATCTTTTCAGAAAATCTCAGTTAGAGGAAGGAAAAATAATTCGCAGACAGGTTAGAAAAGCAATTTAATACGCGTAATATTGTCATGTGCGTGGACGCGTAGTTTTCGGATGAGTTAAAAACAATCGTTTTAAACGTTATTATTTTTAATTTTTCACTGTGTAGGTTTGGTTAATCGTATAATAATCCTATTATTATTATTATTATTATTGTTGTTGTTGTTGGGAGGATAAAGAGGAGAAATATTTTTAATTTTATATTATTTACTACCGTCTATATCCTGTACGTGTATTTTTCACAATTTCACTACTCGTCGTTTCACATATTATCATCCCTTTTTCATATCTGTTTACAATGAAACGAGGCCAAAACAACACGCACAAAATATGCAACCTAAACTAACTGCTGACAAACAATACCTAACCTAACCTAACCGTATACTTTTCTCACTCGCACACGCAATGTCTCCCTTTCTCTCTCTTTTCTCTCTCAGTCACGCACATACACTACTTTTTATCCAAAAGAATATCGTCTATTTTCCCTACCCGACATTCCATTCATCTATTCTCTTTCTAATAGAGTACACACAGTGCATAACAGTGCGTATATACAGTACGACGACGGCACAGGCTAATATCGTTAGGGAAATAGCTATGGGCAATAAAGGAAATTACGTTTTCCGACCGTCGCTTTCATTGTACCTACCGCATGGTCCTCCGCCCATCGAGTTGAGCTCCAGTCGCTGTCACAGTCACCACCGCTGTTGCTGTACACCGTTATACGTGAGGGTCTTTTTCCCGTGGAAAAATAAATATGTCGCTAAATCCCCAACGGATGCAACTGCCGCTGGGAGAATTGATATTTATAACGTCCGATTTGTTATCAGACAGTTTATGGCAAACTTTCTCCGCCACCTAGGAGCCACCGTCATAACTCGGAGACCGTCGACTGAAAGTATTATTCTAATATAAAGTAATAACAATACACCAGGCGTTATTACGGGTAAACGCTATTGTTTTTCTATATTTTACAATATTATTCACAGAATATGTACGAGTATGGATCATACCACGGTAGATAATCGTGGTTGACGTTGAAATTGTATTTTTGAATTTTAGTATTTTGGACACGACATAACGGCTTTCAGGTGCCTTTCGATTATACAATCCCAATACAATTATTTTCAAACGTTCTAACGGATGTTTAATTTTAAAAAAATCATGGCCTATCGTAATTAAAATTAAAAACAAATCAATAATCAGCTTTTTCAATTATTTTTTCATAAATATTAAGATGTTTGTTGAATAAATCATTTTGCTTAAAGAATTTTCTTAATTAATAAATCAACCTTTACAAAAATAAATATTAAAAAAAAATATAGCTAAGGAACAGTTTTATTTATATTAAAACGTTGGTTTTACATTATATACGTTTATTATTATCATTTCATTAAATATGTGTACACTATAATATATAAACTTAAATTTAATTTTAATTATAACATGGCGTTAATGAATAGAAATATATTATGTAATGTGTATGCAAAATATTGTTTTATCTCAAAGCTTCAGAATAACATTTATTTTACCATCGTTAAAATTTATATTATTATTATTTGATTTTCGTTTATCACATTTATTGATAAATTTTATAATACTATTTTAATATTGATACTAAATATAAAATTATTCAACTACAATATTATTGACTCCAATATCTTACAACTGTTTTTTTTTTTTTTTTTTATTGTTTGAGAATTTAAGTTCTATGTTTGAGTAGATTAATAATAAATTATATTATTTATGTTATTAAACACTTAAAGTTATTACATCGAAGAAGTTTAATTTAAGTTTTAAATTCTACTATCTGTTAATTTATTAAACTGCACCAGAATCATTATATAAGAAAGTGCATAAATATAACTCAGTAAAATAAAACAAATTATCCTCAAACAAAATATACTATTAATGATTTTTTTAAATGTTATTTCCTTAATAAAACATTTCAGTAGTTAAAGATCATTATAAAAACTTTTTTTTTTTATTAAGAAAAATATTTTTTTTTGTACTTATATATATATTTCTTTAGTAAAACTTTTAAAAACATTCTATAATTAGATTTAATAATTTATACATAAAAATATAAAACATGTATTTATAACGAAACAGAGTTAATGAGAAAAGAGGAAGCTTATTACGTTAGTGATTTATATTTTTAATACACTTATATATTATTATTATTATTATTATTATTATATTATACTCTGTTGCAGCGTTATTAAAATTAATAATTATTCCGTAAGTCTTAACAATTTAAAAACGATGGAAAAAATATTTTGTATATATAGGTACATACTTTTCTCGCACAAAATATCATATTGTGATAAATATTAAACTTACTTTTTTGTACTTTTATGTTGCATAAATAATTAAAAAAACATAATTAAATATTAAATAATTATGTAATAAATAAATTTGAATATTATATATTCGACGTTAAGGAGAGACTAGGTTGTTAAATATTGTTTTATAATTTTTGTGCCGTCGTGGCAGTATACTTATCGACTATTACCTAGGTATAATTACTATATTATTATTAATTATCGCGTACAACGGATGTGTACTTCTATTCTAATTTGTGGTAAGTTTAACAAAATCTGTATTATTTAAAATAGTAACTCATTCGATTTTTAGTAAGTATTCGTAAAATGTTTGATATAATATCTGATATGAAATTATTTTCGAATTTATAATAAATTATTGTATTTATTATGTTAACCATAGTTATGTATTTGATAAAATTATTATGTTCGTATTATGATTCATATATTTTAATATTTGTATATTAAATGTACGCAAGTCTAATAAATGTTACACATGCGTTGACTGAAATGGATTTTACCATAGTAAAACTATTGATTATATATACGTAACAAGTAAAATTTTACTGATTACTGTCACGATAAAATTAAATATAGCATATTGAAACTTCAATCGGTAAATAATAATATTGCAATGTACTACGCTACATCCTACACGCATGTATATTTCAGAGTCAATTAGTAGTCACATTCCGCGGTATTTATAAGTTGCAAAGTTTTAATTAAAACTAGTATTTATAGGTACAGTTAAAAACTTAAAACTCGATAAATTGATAGTTTTATTAATTTTACAAAACCAACATAAAACGTATAATATTTCACGGAGCGAATTCGATGCACGTAAATGGAAAATTGTATATACCTAATACATTTTATAACCATATAGTCGCGTCTAAATGTATATTATGCAATAAATGTATAATAAGCTGTAATAATAGTAAGTTTAGTAAGTTGTATTTAATTTTTTTTTCCCATTTAAACCAAAAGTACTAAAATACTTGTTTTTCATTTAAATTCCTGTAATTAAGTACCTATTACACTACTGGCTTAATAAAAATTCATACATATTATATTATACGTTTCCTTGTATAAAACCAGACGTAATATACTTAAGTTTAACATGTATATATATATATGTATAATATATTTATTTAATTTTTTTTTACATTTGAAAAATAGTAAATATACTCAATTTTATAGAGTATAAGATTTTATAGACTGGTGATGTTTTTTTCGGATTATTATTTTCCTATATAAATACCTAGCAATTATCAATTTTTAAAATGTATATTACACTACACTCGATAAATATTTTATGTACATTTTACGTTTGAAAATTCAATTATATATTAATATATAGCATAAAAAAACATAGTGATAATCATAATCATTTACAGAGTTAATCAGTATGTTTAAATATTCTTAATATTACACGTTCACGTGGTCAATGTAATAGATATTGGTATACTATTGTCGCAGTGGTTATAACGAATTCGATTAAATGGGATCGTCGTGTGTCGAACCAGGGAAACAATAATTTGTACGAGTATTATACCCGGGTTATGGTATCCGTATTTGAATAGAAACGTCTATCCGTTTAAAACGCGTATGCCCATAGTAGTAATAAGTATAATACCGAAAGAGATTTTTTGAAAATAATATTGTTATGCGTGCAGTTGACCATTATACCCACACATAAACGCATGTGTAACGCAAGACCGGTGGTTGTTTTGTTAATAATAAAAAAAAAAATCTCAACTGGATATCTTTGTTTATAGAATGTAAACCGATCAGAAATTAATGTCGAGAAAACACATGTATGGGTCGCAAAGAACTTTTTTATGTAGACCCCGTCGTTTTACTAAACATATAATTCCAATCGAAATTGTCTGTCTATAAATAGTATGATATAATAATAATAATAATAATAATAATAATAATAATAATTATATGTAATATGCATAACATCTACTAAAGTCTATTTTCGATTACGATTCATAATCATATTATAATAAATTATTAAAACAATACGCTTGTTCGATAAGTACGGTGGTGCTATAACTGCTTGTTCGTACGATTATTGTGTTGGTGTTCACTACAGATTACAATTATAATGATTATGCATAATATTATGTCATTCGCTGCGCATCATAAGAACACCGCACCAACATCTGTGCCGTATAACAATAATAATATGACAAACACGCAAAACCGTTTCCAGCGGATATCGGTGTAGAAATTTAATAATAGGATTATATTTATATAAATTTTATTTATATAAATAAATAAATTTAACTGCGCGAAAGCCGTGAGAGTTTTTTGAAGTTTATGTCACGTGGTACCGTGTCGTCGACGACGGAATCCTCTTAAAATGTTTGAAAACCCGGCGTTCAAAAAATAATAATCAATTTCTGACCGAGTTTCATCGTCGGTGCAGTAGTGAACGAGCATAGACACTTTTCTCGTCGCGATCGATGTTCATCTCGCCCAACCGCGCACACTTATTACCATAATAATGGTTTATACCTTGAATTATACCTGTATAATTAATAATAATAATAATAATATATTGTATAATTTGACGAAACGAACATTTTTGGATTATCATTTGTATGAATAACATTATGTGTATACGACTACAATTTCCGAGATAATATTATGTATACGTACGTATATAAACGTACGACAACTCGTCAGGAGATTGATTTCCGGTAGATTGGTAAGATCGGAAGATTCGGTAGTCAATGTGTGTGTATTTGTGCAATGCAGACCAGAAGATAATAATATTATAGGTGTCGTTCCTCACGTTTGTTTTCCGCGGATAAAATCTCATAAGCCGGTTATACGAAACACGAGAGCCCGGCAACACACATATGAGTATATGACAACGGAATTTGCAAATTAATTTTGGAATAAACTACACGAAACTTCCAATATTATACATATAATAAAAGATCTGCTATTATATAGGACACCAAGTAATCTGCGTATTGTGATAAAGATTTGCTAAATTTCGTTATACGATTTCTCAACGTGAAAACTACCATATTATTATATTAAAGTACGACAATAACGAGTACGCGTTTAATAATGTATGATAATGTTTAATAATGATAAAAGAAAAAAATACATTATATTTCTTTTTTTTTTAATGAGAAACTTCGAGGCAATATTAGAATTTCTATCTAATCTATAATAATGTGCACAAAGCGACGAATAACACGACCTCACTCTACGTGTTAGGCTGAATAAAATTAAGTGATTTACGATTAGTAAAAAATATACTTTTCCCCCTTTTTATACTGTCTTTGGGTCATATCATTTTTTACTTCGTAGGCGTAAAATACAAAAATTAAGTATAATTTATAAATACATGTTTTAATTCTATCATAAATAAACGAGTAGGAAATGTAAAAAAGTAACCTAATATTATAATATTTGTGTGATAAAAAATAGATTAGTATAACATATGAAACTTCTTTCGTAGATATTGAAAATAATCCGTATACAAATACAATTATGTACAGTCTTTATTTTATTTCATCACGTACTCATAAAGGATTATGGTTTAAAATAATATTTGTGTTTAGTACCAGGTCTCGACATATTTCACTGTCCGTTGTTGCATAAGCATTTATACTACTTTATAAAAATATTATTTATAGACAATAACTGAGTAAAAGCTTTGTTAAACAAAGAATATAATATCTACCATAATGTATAGTGTATAGTGGTGTGTTAATAGCAAAAATATAATTATATTACCATTATTTATTTTGAATTTCGTCAAGATATAAGATAGATAGATAGATATATAAGATAAGATAAATAAGATAGATAGACGTGGTAATTCGTTACACGAGGTTCTGAGATTGAAGATAGGTATTTTCTTCATCTCGTCTTTTCAGATTGTAATAAAATAATATTTTCAATACAGTGGAAGAATATCTCGGAAATCTCAATAAAATGAACCGTTGAATGACAATTATATAGCACTGACCTGTAACAATTTTAGGTTGAAAGATAAAATGTACCTATTTATTTTATAAAATTGTTTTTATAAATAAATATGTACGATACTTATTGACTTCGAAGTTTCTGGCTGAGAAATTACGTTATTATATTGTGATAAAATACATTTGTCATGGAATATTTAGTTATTTTACAATCAATGATTTTTCTGATGTGACTGTCGTATAAAATTGTTGTGTAATACTATAACACATTCTACATTAATATTCAATAACATTAATAATATATTTTGTGCTATCATCCTAAAAATTTATTAAATAACATTAAATTTCCGATATTATAAAAATACGTTATTTTCGATTATATTTACTGACTCTCTTATTTGATATTATAATATTGTATTAGGCAGTATGTTTATGAAATGATATAATACAACAATTTCATCTCCTAAAATATTCCTTTGTCCATCAATCAACAGGAATTTTTTACCTATGTGATCACAATATTCATTTTTTTTTTTTTTGTTTATCGACCATAAGCGATGTTTTTCGCTATTAATCGCCAAAAATCAACCTACCGTTTTTGGGGCCACAGATACTTCCTTCCATAAGCAACCGTGTTTCCGTGTTTGCTGATTCAACAGTTTTCATTTCGACGTGAAAAAAGAAAAATATTCCTATTAAAAAAACCGCTTTCGACCGTTTCGGAAGCTTCCGACAACAATACATCACAACCCCGCCATGGTCGGAAAGTTTTCTCGATTATTAGGCATTTTTTTCCCTTACTCCCACTCCTCTCCGCGTGTTGTTCATTATTATAAATTATAATTTTGTTTTATACATTTTCGGCCCCAAAAAGCAACAATATGACGAGCTTGTTAAATGTATATATATATATATATATATATATATAAAATTATATGAATAATCATCTTCAACGACCCGTGAAATCGATTTTCGTTTTCCTGAAAATCTCACGTGTATTAATAATTTGTATACGGTTAACACAGCAATATGCAGATTTTAGGATAAAAAAATGCTAATAATAAAAATCGTTAATACATATTCCTCGTTTAGGAAAATTATGATTGATGTTCTCCCGTTTTTTAACCGACGTATTTTAGACCGTTTAAATACCCACGTAAACTTCCAAACCTTCTGCGGTGTTACTTTCTATGAAACTTACTATCGACAAATAATTATTATAATTTGGTCCTTACTGAGTTGACATTCAACATCCTTTAATTAATCTTAAACCTATATTGGTTATTTTATTATTATTCGATATACGAATAGGTAAATTATTATTATTATTATTGCTATAAATAACTAATTAAACGAGCCATGAATATTTCGAAGTGATGAAAGGGACTTTAAAGTTTTAATTATTTTCTATAAATGGCACCGACGTCATTAATCCTTATTCGAAAAATTGAGCTCAAAAAGGCTACAAACTATAATATGATTATTGTTTTCAAATTAATATTTTATTAGTTTCTGAATAACAGTCAAACTGTTTATAATAATCTTAAAAGTTAAAGCTTATAATATTATTATTATGCTTCAATATTTGCTATTAACATAACTCTCCCTAAACTCTACATTATTATTATAGGCAAACTTCATGACAAGCAATTTGGTTACCGTTTCACTCTCATCATCGAAATGTGTAAATATGCTTCAAATACATGCGTGATACGCGTTCAAAACAACTAAAATATTATTATGTCTTTTAATAGATGCTATGGGCTTCTGACATATAATATTAATATATCCGACAGTATAATTTGATCATACTTTTATTAATAAATCAACTAAAAACTTTGATTTTTTACTATGAAAATATATAATTTAATAATGTTTAATTTGATATTTCAAGCAACATTTTTAATATTTGATTAATTACGAATATATAACAATATAAAAAAAGTGGGAAAGGCCAACTGTGGACGTTCCTCCTTCGTCCCTTATATTATACTGATAATCCATTTCAAAATTTCCATGAATGTAAATTACATATGAAAATATGCAAAATAAATTTCAAATCCCTACGATCAATATTCAAGGAGTTCCTAAAAAACTTATGGGAAATTCAAAAAATAAGCTAAATAAAGTACCAACTAGATTAAATTTACTATAGAGAGGATACCCTATTTGTGGTAATCGGACCATTATTTCTACCCAAAAAAATATTTTCATACATCAGAAAAAAAAAATAAAAAGCCTATAAAAAAAATTTGCCTGTTACGATTTTTAAAATATTTTGTAAACAAATTAAGTAATATAGTATTGGACTTCTATAAAATTTTCAAACAGATAATCCCAAAATTGTATGTATTATTAATTATTTTTGGGTAAACGTTCAAAGCTCTATATTTTTCCAAATAATTAACTATTCCGTTCCAAAATTTTATCACGCTTGTAAATAATCAATGTATGTACTCAAAAAATTTTTCAAGTCCTTACTATTAAAACTTAAAAAGAAATCACGAAAAAAAATATAATAAAAATCGTATAAAAAATTTCCAATTTTTCGCTTATTAAGGAAAAACTTTTGGGAAATTTAAAAAATGAGTTGTATAAAGTTCCAAGTAGACAACATTTGCAAGCGAAGTATATGCTATACATGATAATCGAACCATTATTTCTACCCAATAAAATGTTTTCATACATCTTTCAAAACATTTTTTTAGAATCAATACATTCCTCGGTCCGCTCAGAATCTAATAAATGAAAGGTTTTTTTATTATTATCTTATAAATGAGCAATTAGAAAAATAAATAATAATATATTATTTCATAAATTACAAGTAGGTATTGATTATTACAACATGAATTCGATAAATTATAAACACTTAAAAATAATTGAATAACAATATTATTATTTTAACAAAACTTACTACTCATATTTATTTACGAAATAAACAAAAAAAATTATTAACATTATCCATATTTAACAATTTATAATGTATTGTAATTATTTAATTTATTGTTTGTTAAATATATGCCTATAAATACAGCTGTAGTATCACTATAAAAATAAATTCCAAAACTAATTTATCGTATAAATGAGTATAATATGGATGTTTAATAGAATGATAATATGTATCTGCTACATAATGATAATATAATAATTTATAAATGCAAAATGTTTGTATTTCTCACCAGATTCAAAAATGAATAACCTATAATCGTAATTATTATAATACTAACGTTATATATTTGTATCATGACGTACTTTATGCAAACAATTCGAATATCGTCTGTAGTTTATAATTTAAGCAGTTTTCTGGGGGAAAATGAAGAGGTCCCTCCGAAATTTAAGACGATATACAAAATATTTAATTATTGATACTATATTCTTCAAAACAAGTTTTACTTAATTTTTTGTTTTTTTTTTTTTGTTTAAACGAGTGTCGATTTCATCGGATAACTATTATTTAATTATGACGTGACGTTGTCCCGTATATTATTGTAAAATAATATTACACGAGATTGTGTCACGCGTTTAATCGTTTCGAATCCGTCAAAGGTTTCCGCCCGGCCGACCGTCTGTCCCAGCGGCGTTATAATATTTACTTATATACGAGTATGAGGAGGGAAGTCATTAATTCAATCATCCGCGTACGCCGTTTTATGTGTCACACCGGAAATCCGAATTCCGTCGTAATCTCGTTAACAAATAATACTGAATATCCGTTGTACGACATTCGACTAAACTTAATGCTATACGCTGCGTTGAACTTTTACTTAAATACGCTGCTTAAACCGACGCGAAGCGATTTCGTCTCAATCGTCTCTTGTCACGCCGCACACCAGTGAAAATTCTCTCACGAGAAACCATTGAAAACGGTGTTTGCCCCGAACGTGGCCCTCGCGCGAGTATTAAAGATAAACACGGCATCGATATAGACGTTATATTGACAATCGTTTTGAAACCGTTCATGGACTTGGGTATGGTATCACGGGTGCGCGTACGGATGAGCGTATTCGATAATTTCGGTAAATCGAAATCTCCTCAAAGCTGAAATCGTCGTGGCGGTATATAATCACGACACTATATTTTAATGCGTCGTAGCTGATGTTATACGCATACCTATACTCGTCGTTTGTTTTAATAAAAACGATATAGCGTTATTCACACAATAAGTATTTTTTTGCCTTTGTTTTTTCGGGCATTATTATTATTTTTTTCTTTTATAGATTTTGGTGGATGAAAAAAACGTAATTATAAATACATAATTAATCGATAAAAATACTAGCTAAAGTTACAAATTACTACGGTAAATACTAAATATTTAAAACGTTTTTGATGATAATTTTATACATAAAATGATGTATCAACTAAATAAAAAGTTTCATAAAGTGAAGACGACGATGTTTTACACTATATGGACAGTTGTTTAATGATCCTGGTGTTGGTGTATATCTGTATAGGTAGTGAATTTATTATATTTGATATTTTAATATTTAAAACATAGATAAATATCATAATTATCATTTAGAATTGGATTTAATTGTAAGTTATAGTAACACAACCTTAACCAAGCATAGCATATGCCCATCGTTTTGATTGGCTCTCTTAATAATCCCTCGATTTTCTGGATACTTAAAATATGCTTGTTTAATAATACATTTTGGCTAAAAATATCATAGTTCATCTAAAAATCAATTCACAAATTTAAATATTATTATCACTTTGTATTTACGCACTTCATGAAAAGAACATTTCATTTTCATGATATGGATACAATTTTTAATGTGAATATCTACTTATTATATTTTAATATTTTACATGTGTTCTATTATTATATTCATATTAATAGAAAGCGAGAACGAACTAATGAAAAATATATTTAGTTATATTAGTGTACAGTAATAGTGATTAGTAATTTAAAATGTAATGACAAATCTTTTATTGATCGGTCAGATTCACTTTTACGGGTATGAAATATAAATTAATGTGCTCTTCAGTCACCGTGAATTTCGCTAAATTCCTCTCCACGACGGAAAAAGACCTCTACTCGTTTTCGAGTGTTTTCAAATATTTCTGGCTTTCATCACTTTCGAGAAAAAGACAATCAAAACTAACAACGGTACAAACATTTCTTTGCATACATTTTTAATAATAGATCTAAGAACGAACACTCAACGTTTTTTTGGAAAACAAGTCCATTTAATGGGTTGTTCGACAATACATTTCATTTTCCCAACGCAATACATAATTAAACAACCAAAATGTGGATCAATATCCGGTCAGGAGATTTGTACTCTTTTTTCCTATAAATTCCCAGGAAATTATGATTGTTTTCAAGTTGTTCAAATAAAATATTTGTGACTTTATCGTTCGATGTAATGTCAATGATGCAAAATTGATAACTTTCACAATATAATATTATAAACGAATAATATAAATTACGTATGAAACGCACAAAAATACATTCATCGATACTGAACAAGCCCATTATAGGAGTAATATAGGACGCGCGATCACGGTATATACAACCGATTAAAAATTAACATTAACATTATTGAGTTCTTATTCTTAACATTACTAAACGTTACTTCGAATAAAATACGGTGTAATTTCCATGCGTATTTATCATTTATTCTAATTTTGTAAACATAAACTAAGAAAAATAGTGTCATGACGAGCGAAATTTTCTGCCATAGTGCGTGGTTCTGTCACTATCAAACTCGCGCTTAAAATTAATACGTTTGACGGGTATCATAACCGAATGACATTTTACACTTGGAATTAAATATCGTAGTATCGATGCCCGAACGAGAAGGGATTATACGCGATCTGCGATGCTTGCATGATGATGACCTTTGAGAACAAACATTTCGCCGACATCGGAACTCGGTGCCGGGCTGTATATATGTATTCTGGGATCCGTTTCGGCACCTGAGTTCAACTACGCTCTACTATTGATCGATTTAAATTTCCCGCCAAATCTGTCGTATTTTAATTTTGATTTCGGGTAGACAAGTACAGCGTTCCGCGCGTGTTTGGCACTCATTGCTCTGCAAAACCGAAATTAAATCAGATTTTTAATGCAAATTACCTCACAACAACAAAAGAGAAACATATTATTATTATTAACTCTTATTTTCGAACTCAGAACCCCAGATGGGTCTTCGCGTTGATAAAACACGACAGGTTCGCAATGCATCAACGCTGTGTAAAATAATCTATACAATCTAAATGTGTATTTATTCGATCATTCGTATATTTATGTGGTAGTTGGGGAAATAAAAATAAGGTAAAGATAGATAGTAATAGTGAGATGGTATGAGGGGTATATTCCAACTAACTACACAATATGTTTATGTATATAAAATTGATAACTCACTTCCTTTTAATCGGGTGTGGTAGTCGATACCTAATAGATAACTTTATAATTTTAGATATTGGATGTGAAATGGATTTATATTGAGATTAAAATACAAAATTAACACTTTATATTAATTTGTTGAGTATTATAAAATATAAAATACCACAGTGTAAATATGTTTAAGAGTTATGTTATGGTTTCAAATATTATATTTAATTTAACTTTAATTTCATGAGATAGAGTGTCAAAGTGACAGTGTGGAAATCACTTTGTGACAGAGCAACAGCGTGAGAATCACATTGAGACAGAGCGGCGAGCTGGGCAAATTCACCCTTTTTATAATGCTTACTCTGACTCAAAGGTCATTAATTATTTCTTTATTTTTTTAATTAATTATACTGTGGTATTTTACGTATCTAAATTTTATTTTTTAATGAATGCCATTTCTCTATTATAATAATTATTATTCTGTATTTCCGATAGTCCGAATGTTCACAATTATATTTAATAATACTTAATCTATGACCGTGACATTCTACGTCCATCTATTAAAATAAGTTTAGTTAATTATCTATAATATTAATTGGTAATATTCAGCTATTCTGAATATTACATTTACAAATGTCCTACGTATCCAAGGTCAATGATAAGGGTGTACGGGTGCCGAAATGGACCCCATAATGCTTATTTGCTGCCGGGCTGACAAATATTATTTGGTTCATATGCGGACGGTAGAAGACGCGAACGAGGAAACGATGGCGGCATGAATGACGATGAACAGCATCACATCGTTTTTAATTATCCAACAGCGGATGTGCCGGGAGGTGGCGGCAGCGAGAAAACAAAGCGGACATTTCAATTTTTATTTAATGAATATTCAGGGGTCAAGACGGTTTGTTTGCGTTAATTAATCGTTGCTCAGTGACACCGAACTATTGTTTCTGACGTTATCGTCGGGGAAAGGAGGGAAAAAACGGTATAATATCGTATTATCTGCATTGTTATTGTCCATCGCACTTTGGAATTGTATATTTACCTCACCTAGACGATCAATAAATATCGTTTAAATATTATAGTTTATTACAATACGCAATTATGTATATTTGTACGATAATATTATATACTTTGTGAACGTACAGGAATATCAAATAAAAAATGTATATGTTGTCTAAAACGTTTTATGATACACTATAATATCATTATGCCCCGTATGTTTATATATGTATAAATATTATATTATAATTTTTTTTGTTAACAATATTATAAACTATTGTATAATATGAATTATATTTGAATCGAAACTTGAATTACTAACTGACAGTTTAAATTTTTACACTTTTTTATAATACAATACTTTAATTTAAATTTGTTTTTATTTTCTCGTATTTTAAATAATCATAAACGTACATTTCAAAATAGTTCTAATACTAATAATAATTTAAAAAAAAAAAAAAAAAAATTTAATTCTAACCACAGTACTAGATCACTGAATTTTACATTTATTTATAGTTTCATTTTCCTTTCATAAGTGACAAAAAAAAAAATATATATATAATGTATTTTAATATTAATTTCTAACTAGGAATACAAATATGAATGTAATTGCTTTACGAAATATACGGATTACCTATCAATATTTTTGAACGAATGAATATTTATAGTGTTTCAGATCGAATGATCGATCGAATTCATGGTTTCTCTTGGGATCGATTTTTCATCGTAACGAGTAAAGGAATACAAAAATATGTATTCGTTCGTTTTCACCAAACCGTTTTAAACATATTAGCCATGTCTGTAACAGTTAACCAATTAATTTCTTAAACCTTTTAATTATTATTATTATTACTGCTTTTTCCTGAAACAAGGGAACGTTATCATGAAAATTCAATTATGCTACATTGAATTATTAAACCATAAATGATTATACTGCAGCAAACGTGATTATAAATCTGATCAAACACCTTTATCTTGCCTATATCGATGTTTAAAACCGTTGACTTAAAGCGATTTAGTAAAGACACGTACATAATATATAACGAACCATACAATCTAGATTGCTTGCGAAAAACGATTAATAATATTACCAACCTATATGCACAATTCGATATTCCTTTATCATAAAGAAATAAATTAAAACTGCGATTTTATTTTCTTATATGATTTTCTATTATGTATTCTGATTTTACAAATACTTTATTATTTTATATTTTATAGATAAAGTATCATATACAAATTTTACTTAGAATTTATTTTATTTAAAATGAAAAACTATCACATGTTAAAAATAATGTATCATATAATGTTTGGAACAATTAATGAAATATTAATATAACAACCAACATAATAAATTATTGTGATTGATCATTTTTTAATATATTACAATAAATTTAATTTCCCAAATGTGAAAGGTTTTAGTTTATTTTATGTAAATATAATCGTATTTAATAATATTATTATAGTATAGTGAAAATATGAAGTGGTCAAGTGAATTGATGAAAACCGATTATAAACGTCTGGTATTTGCAAACTTAAAAATTCAAAATAAAAATATATTAAATGTTTTCTTAAAAAATAAATGGATTTTGAATATAATTTATGAATACCTTATAAATACGCTTTTAAGAAATGAAATGTTCTTTAATGTAAACATAATACTGCCTACCTGTTTAATGTAGTTTGGTATAACTTATTAATCAATTAACGGGCCAATTAAATAATTTCAATAAGTAATACTTTTTTTTAAGAGATTGAAATATATACCTATATTTTATAATGGTATATTATTATATTTATAATTTATTTTTTAATCTCAATCAAATTTGTAAAATAATTTTATTATTTTTATTTTTTGTTGTGTAAACTACTGAATTTCTTTGACTTTATTGACTTCTTTCCCATAGATCATTCTGAATCCATATTAATATAATAATAAAATGAATATATTTTTAATGAATTAAATAGGGTACTGAAAGTGGCCTTTAATTTTTTTTTTTTTTTTTTTTATGGTTAGAAATAAATGTGCGTTTTTTTGTATTGAAAACTGTTATTTCAA
This sequence comes from Eriosoma lanigerum, assembly GCA_013282895.1. Taxonomy (NCBI): domain Eukaryota; kingdom Metazoa; phylum Arthropoda; class Insecta; order Hemiptera; family Aphididae; genus Eriosoma; species Eriosoma lanigerum. Next base: position 18,368,704 of record CM023361.1, read on the forward strand.
ATGGATCTAGAAATTGTACAGTTATATCATTTATAATAATATTTCGTGTTCCCATTTATATATTTGCCCGCACACTTATATTAATATTTATATATAGTTATTTGAAACTCGACATTGTACTTTGGATATATAAAGCACGGTTTATCAAAATAGATATCATTTTGTTTTTTATGGCGCAACAACAATCGTTTTTTATAGAATAGTAATAAAAAACATAAACATGTAAGTATACAAATACATAGCTCTATTCCCAGTGAATTGCTAAGGTATATATATTATTACGACTGGAATAGAGTACGAAGTAAATGTTTGAATTCGTGTGTGCGTTTTCATTGTTTGTACGTATTTTATCGATCAGTTTCCTCTTATTTTTTTATGCTTTTATTTTTGTATACAATTCGCATATCTTCCGGAGCAAAACGTTGTCAGGTTATGCGATATTTTATAAATGCGTGCATTATAATAGAACCGAACAACTTGTAAGCATTTGTCCACTTTATTTTTGTTCTGTATTATTTTCTAATCTAAAGATAACTGCTGTCCGACGGATCCGAATAACCTAAGATCATAAATAACGTTCGTTTGTAAATAAATGTAATGGGTGCACAAATATTATTATTATTATAATACGTATAAATGACCGGATGTGTTTTATTTATGGATCTAACATAATGAGTTTAGAATTTCAAAATAGTCTCTGTTGGAACATCTAATATTATTAAAATGGATATCAGATTAATAAAATATAGTCAATACCACCGAAGAGATTTAATTTAAAACCCAATTTGAGTTTTTCTAATTATATGACTTACCGTTAATACGATATTAAATATTATAAAAATTTCGTTTCATATTACGTCTAGTATATACGATTATGAAATAGGTGTTTAACATTGTATTTTTTAAAAAATACAATTCTATTGATATTCCGATATCTTCTGAATACAATATGTATATATTAAAAAAGTATTATTTCGTAGGAGTATATATTTTAGAATAAGGTTTCAGATTCGAGGTTCAATTTATTATCGTCGGACCACAACTTTTGTCCTGTGTTCCTTGTTTAAAACCGTATCGAATAGAAAATCGCTTCATTAAGTATGCAAAACCAAAGTGTATAATCGATTTAAAACCCTTGTAAGAATTACCATATATTTTAGATTGCTGTAGACATTGTTTATAATAATGAATAGTTTGGTCCACCCGAGTGAATCACATACTTTATAGGTACTAAAATCGCATCTATAAAGATATTATTGACATTGTTGACCAATTTAGCAGTGATTATAATTGTTATTTAATATGAAATGACTTTTTTTTTTTATGTTTCTTTTATTCTATAATTTATAATTTAAAAGATACGAATTACCTATGGTTTATATTTTTAATTCTAAAATAGTGCACAATCGCCACCATAAAATTATGGTGATTAATTATTACTAGATTATATTATTGTTTTTTTAATATATATATCATTACATATAAAATAAGTTTTAAATTAACAAATATTTTCATAATTATAAAGACTAATCATTTTAATAAGTTAAAATAACATAAGTATATGTAAGCAATTTTAATTAATATTATAATATAAGCTACAGTTACTGGTTTTAAGATCTAAATTAAAGATAAAAATTTTAAATAAATACAAATTTACACTTTATAATATTACGGTGTTAATAAACATCTCAAACAAATATTTTAAAATAAGACCAATAAGAGATTAAAAAAATTAACGAAATCTATCATAAAATGTATGAAAAATAGTTTAAAACAATATATTTTTCATATAATAATATAATAATATGTTGTTAATTCGTTAAAAGTATAATAAAAAAGTTTTATATTTGTTTATTACAATATGTTTCTGTGAAGCATCTGTTTTAAAAACTTTTGATTCGCACCTTTTTCCGACACAAGTTTCTGGTAAACTAGAGGACTTTTATAGTTCTCCTGATCTCAGTTTATTTCTAAGGTACAAAATTGTTACAGTTTTTGTAATTATTTTTCATGTAAAATTCTTCCTTATTTTAATATGTCCAAAATTATTAAAGGATGTTATAAAAAATGTCATAATTTATTTAATTTAGAATGTCAAGAAAAAAAATATATATAAAAAAGAAATGGAAATTAAAATAAACTTCTTTTTGCAATTTATTCCAATTAAAATAAACAACTATGTATATATATATAACATAATGTGTGTTCTTCAAAACTTATGATAAAATAATTTCATTACTAATTACTATGTATTTAAGAAAAAAAATATTCTAACAAGAAAATAACGAAAATTAATTTTCAAACGTTACATCAAACTTGAACTTGAACTTTTACTTATAAAATAAATTACGAAATTTTAATATGTACCTACATAAGTATGTATTTTTAAATTTATCATCCATTTATTTATAAATGATATAATAAAAAATAACTATGCATATGATAAAACTAATTCTTTTAATTTTATATGATATGTACGACGTTAGTCATTGGATATAATTTATTATATTATATTTAATTATATTAATATAAGTAAAAATTGAATAATTATAATTACTTTAATAAAGTATTGTTAAAATGTTTTATTGGAAACTTTACACACATGTATTCACAAATAGTTTTTTTTTAATTCATCGCTTACAAGTATAAAACATATCAAGCTATATAATATATTTGTATCAGTTATAAACAAATAGGAAGTGATTTTATTTTGATACCTATAATATGTGTGTATTGAGTGAAAAATATAACACGTTTTACATTATTCAATAGTAGATGGCTTTTTTTTATTTATTAAAACAAATAAATTTTTTTTTTTTGTATTTGTCTTTTCAATATATTTGAACCATTTGATGTTTATATTTATATTTATTTTATTTATACGAAAGCATGCTTAAAGAAATAGTCCCATCCGTGTGTGAGTATAAAATGTGTTGTGATTTTACGACAGTTAACTAGAATGGATATATTGTTAATGTGCTGTGTATGTTTAATAAAACACAATTTAAATTTATTTTGTTATTGAACACAAAATAATAATTATTAAAATCACAAATTGAGCATTAAATCTATATGACAGATAAGTATAATGTTATAATAAAGATACTTGTAAACTTTATAAATATAAATATTTTGAAACACTATATATTTTCTAATATTCTGTAAATGTAAATTGGTAAATTATATGAAATAAACAACATGTTTATTTGTTTATTAGAATTTATATCCGTGTAGATTGACACGATTTCCTTAAATACGCAAGAACAAAACAATAACAAAATATATCACTTTAATTAATAGATTTTAAAATTAAATCAATAATATTCGTATTTCATATAATCTTTAACCCTATAAAATTATATAGTTAAAATTAAGGAGTTACAGTTGTACATTTTTTCCGTTTCGATTTATGTAATTTTTTTCAATTTCAATTTGAATACCGGTATACCAATATTTTTGGGTTTAGATTTTGATTTTGTCACGGTTTCAACCGGTATATAATACCGATATTGAAATCGGTTTCAGGACGATATTAGGTAAGTATTATAAATCTATAATATTTATCTCATCAATACAGCACCATGCATTGGATAAGGTTATTCACACCATATATACTCATACATGTTATTGATATACTCATACATTATTGTCGGCAGTCGATAATGTTTAATTTTAAATACACTACGTGTATTATACTTATTTTTTGTCGTGCTTACAATCACATAGCGTAATGTCAGTGTAGTATTAAATTATAATCAATAGTCCACACGAGAAACGACAGAACGGGTATAATATAAGGTAAAATAATAAATTAATTGAAGTGTCATTATTGCGTTGTACTGGTGTAGTCGCGGCGGTGATTGATTTACAATTTATTATACCGTCGTCGTTAGATTTGTGTTGTTTATTTTTATTTTCTAGTCGACCTATAAAAAAGAAAAAAAAAGGACTACGTCTATAAGAAATTGAATATATTAATATCTGATGTACTAAATCAGAGTTTCTTTATGTTTATACTTTTATAGTGACTTGGAACCTGGCGGCGAACGTGTAGAAATAGCAATAATTATCGAATTTTAACGCGTCTTCGAGTTCTTCGGGTGTGTTTTATATTTTCGGTAAAAACGATGCATAATATTGTTATTACGACTATAACGATAATAGTCACAGTGTTATCGGCGAGTTTATCGGTGTAGGAAATATTATTGTACTCGAGTGTACGCGCGGCAACAACGTGATATTATTATGTGTTATTAGGTATAATATTGTTATAATGTGTTACTATATTCCATTAAATCCACCTGGTGTTTGAATCGTTCCCACAGTCGTCTAACCAGTTGGACAAAAATCGATTTACTTTCCGGGCAGAGTTGATCGTCAACGGTGGAGAAACGATATTTTATTATTATATCTATATGATATAAAACATGTAAAAACGAAATAGAACTTTTTTTAGCGAATGCTGGACAAGATGTTACAATGGAACGCGCTCGAAAAGTTGTCACCGTTCTTAGACCTATGTAAAATAACAATATGATCGGAAAAATAAGCATAACAGCTGATACTCTGGTCGGAATTGAGGACATTGATCGAGTTATTTTTCATAATAGGTACTTACTAAAATGTAATGTGTCGTTATCCAAGCTAGCATACTATTCGGAAATGTATGGCAAAAAGAGGCGAAAATTGTTGGTACCAAAAAAAATATAAAAAATATACGTATTGTCGAAAGATAAATAGATGTCGAACAAACTAGCCATTTAAAATAATAATAATAATTGTATTATATTAATATATTATTTCGTTTTATGTAGTACCTATTCTTCATGTTGATTACTAACGACATAATATCAATTCTCGAGTCGTGATATAATATCTACATTTCTTATTATTTGTTAAAATTTTTTAAATTTTTTGCAGCCGATAAATCAAGTTTAAAATGTTTACTCTTTCGCGTAATAGGGACCATTACTAATTTAGTGCCATTGAATAAGTTTGATACTATATTATGTGCTGTTTTTGATTGCGTCGATATAATATGCGTATCAGGAACGTGGTTCTCGATGATAAGAGAACGGGAAATTGATTGGAATTATTATCCCGATGCGTAGGTACCAATAATTGAATATAATAACGATATGGTCATTTATTGCACATTTTCATAACATCTGGCCAGTGATTCGCGCGATACGTCATCGTGATATTATAGTATCTCGAATAATATTATATATATATATATTATTATTATTATTATTATTATTCCCATTACCTGCGCATACACCGAGAGCATAATATTATAGTATTATGACGCGGCGGAGTTTGCGGATAGCTATATGTTGCCGGGGAGCTCATCTGCGGGTTTATCTATAATTAAATCTGGGGCTTAATTATTGCGAACCGATATATGTGACCCGCCTCGATTGCCGAGAATCGTTTACGCTGAGCCCCGTGTCCCCGAGTTTCTGCGGACACAGCGCGTGATTTGTTTTATACGTTTGCGCGTGTAGGCGATTGACCGAATAAATTATACGACCGTACGTTTTACGGGGAATTCGTGATAGGACAGAGATGAGCCGGTATTATCATAATGGCGTTATTCGATTTCGAGTGAATATCACATTCCGCGAACGTTTGCGACCTATCGGCTGACTACTTGCAATCGGGTACGAAACGATTCGACAACTTGTTGCGAGTTCGCCCGCCGCCGAAACCATCGTGTTCGAGTGATTGCGACGACGACGGTTTGGCCCTAACCTCGCGGGTTCAAAACGATTCGCTTTCATCACTGGGAATTTCAATGTTTTGAGAAATGTAAAATGCACAAATTCGACAAATTTCGTTGGAAATAATATTATTGTTATTATTATTATCATCTACGTTTACGCAAACTGTGAACGTTCCTGTGCGGTATGAGAAGTGAACTATTTGTCTTTTTTCATTTCAATTATAATATTATTGTACTATGCCGTTTTGAGTCTTTAATTAACTAACGAAATTAGGTTTATGTGTGACGCGATAAAGGGTAGAAAGGTCACGATCGTACGACGACGTGTTTTTATTTTTCATAAAATACTGTAGTTGACTTTAAATTTACCCCTTCAATTTTCTCGGCTTCGAATAAAACTACCTGCAATTGCATCGTTAAACGGTCACGCAGTCGCGCACATTCGTAATAAAATGTCACGTTTTACCGCGGGGTCGGACAACGTATTCGATCTCGATAACATCGGAGCACAGAACGGCGGAGGGTAGATACTATACATTTTACAGATACCGTATAATGTATTTTATAGTTGTATCGTTCGTGGTGAGCGAATTTGTGTCTTTGTGTCATAATATTGTATAGATAGTCAGAAAACGAATGAAAAAACAACCGGTGTCCATTCTAACAATGGTGTATGACATGTTTGCATGAGATCAATTTTTTATTTTCCTGTAGAGGGTCTCAACTTTTTATCCTACATTAATAATAAATAATGGGAATAAAACATATACGTTTATAAGTTTTTGTGATATGATTACTTATAATTTCATATGAACGTTATATATACGTTAGATTAGAGATGACATTTAATTCGAGTAGGTTTTAGATAGATATCTAAAAAAAAAATAACAGAATGATCAAAATTTATTACTACAAAAACAGTGAAAATTAAAAAAAAAGTTTTTAAATATTTTTTAAAATTATTTCTGTAATATTACTTAAAAGTTACAATATGCTCTGTTTAAATATCGAGTCTAAATAATATATTTTGACTTGGAATTGTAACATAAACTTTTATAGATTTATTTGCGATTAATGATCGTACTGTTAATCGTATGTCTCGTAATACATTTTCAATTGACCGCTATATATTTCTGAAGGGTTCAATACCATCCACACACCATCTATTGTTAGTAACCCGATTGCCAACCCTTTTAAACCACGCAAATAGAAACACACAAACACGACAGGTCGGCTCGTGGTAATAAACTAATAATGAACGTAAAGTATAGGTTAGGTCAATAACGCGATTTAATAGTGTTCACATCAATCGCTTACCTTTACATTTTTTATGTATGATATTTTATTACGAATTTCGTATTATATGTATTGGTAGGTTACTACTTGTATAGTCTACTACAAAGTATTGTATTTCAAATAAATATTTATATTAATATTTTAATTAAAAAATATACCTGTTTTAGTTTTTACTCATAATCTTAGTAATGATCAAAAACACCTGAGGAGATACTTTTACCAATTCACTGTTATAATTATTGTATGAATAACTTTGGTAGATATTTAATCAAACATACTTGGAGGTGAAAAAAAATAACGTCACGTTAAAAAAAAAAAAGACACAAATATAATGATGTATATTTAAACATCGGAACATTATTACATGCTCTGTGTATTTAACGTTCTATTAAACATTTATACGAATTAATATAAAAACAACCTAATAATATAACAAAATAGGCATTGGTAGATGCAAATTTTATTTTTAATAAATATAAGATTCTATACGTTTTCGTCAATTTAATGATGAATATTTTAAACACATAAAACGTTTTACTAAATGTTTCCGTAAAAAAACTTGTTTCGAGATAATATTACTGTTTTGTATCTTTTTTTCCATAATACTAAAATATATGGATACACATTCAAACAATAAAGGAACTATAAATAATAATAATATGAAAAAATAATACATTTTGAGAAACTTTTCGTGTTGGTTGTTTATGTAAAAACTAAAATACAAAATATGGGACTAAAAAGTCTGTGTAGGATTTCTGCATTAATTAGATTATAAACTTAAATAAAAAATAATGATAACCTATAACTATATTCCATTTAAATATAAGTTTTCATTATTTTTAAAACTTTAGTTAATTCAATATTTTTTAAAAACTTTTTATCGACAATAGAAATGACATACATTAAAGATTAAACGAAACAATAAAGTAAGTTAAAAATTTAATTTATTCAATATTTTTTTTATTTTTAAACCAAATGGTTGATACTATTAAAATAAGTTAGTTGATAAAATTAAAGGTTCCTTTTTTAAAAATAATATCTTTTTATTTTAATAATTATTTATTTATGTATTTTATCTCAGGCGGGGTTTCTTAATGTTATGAAGTCATAACTCATTATTGATTATTTCGATCACAATTTACAATCTAAATAGTTAACATCCTAAACTTATATGTCTATAAGTATATAAGTAAATAAGTATATATAATATATGTTATAATTATTATTGTGATGTTCTCATTAATAGAACTAAAATGTATTGAATTTTTAATTTATGAACCTAAAACAGACATTGTAGTACGTGACTCACATTTTAGTTGCGAAATTATTTTCAATTTTAAACTGAGAAATATTACTGTTTTCGACTGTGAGACGTATAAATCAAAACCATCTTAATTTCCATACTAAAAACAGAACGTATATTAATTAAATAAGTGTCATGAACGGAGAAATAGCAGTGCGTGTTTACGAGAACGTGATATATTTTGGTAAAATAAAATTTCAATAGCAAAACTTGGCGTGCAAATAATTCACAATGAATTTTAAATCGTTTTTGATGCGGTCAGCTGTTATAGGTCACTTCATTAAGGAATGTGTTATGTTTATGACGTGTAAAAATTTATTTCGTGTAATTAATTCAATTATTACAAATAAATAATATTATAACACAGCAGTATAAAATAATAGTGAAAAATATAACATACACATATGAACGTGCAATAAAAAATGTTAATATTTTAGTACCTAGTTATGAAAAGACTTTAATTGAGATTGTTACATTATTTTATACTGTATTGCAGTTTTGTAAACTCGATTAATTGCGCAAAATGATTTGTATTTACCGATAAAAATAATAAACTGCGACCAGAATACCATATTTTCTACAAACGGATTTTGTTTAATCAACGTTTAATCGTTGATAAATAAAATCATCGTACTAATCCTCGTTAGTTGTTGATGTTTGCAAAACACTGCGTTTGAATAGTGCTGTGGCGTTGAAACGATTCACACGGGATAAATTACGAGAGGGGTATAAAGTGTTGTATTTTCTTTCTTCTATAGCAGAATATTTCACCCTGAATAACAGTACAACAATGGTAAAGTTTCCACGTCAGTACGTTTTATATAGATTAAGTGTCGTCGACAGTAGATGGTATTATGTAATATGTATGACAAAGATAAGAAATATATAGATAAAAATAGGTTTAGTCTACACTAAATTAATATAACAATAATATTATAATCAGTGTCGCCGATCTCATCCACACAAAAATATTATGTTACAACATTTCACTTGTGTAACTTTATCACAAAGGTTTAAAGTCATAATAATATTAAGTCTGAGAACTGAATATAAGTATATTAATATATTTTAATATTAATGTTTTTCTAAAAACATCGATTCGTGTAGGTATAGTTATTTATATTTATAGTTAATTAAATTCCTAATTTTGTATTTATAACCGCCTATAAAACAAGTTTTAGCTAACTCCAAAACCCTTGATCGGCGACACTGAATATTATAGTATTTATATGACATCGCGAAATATTTATCACAACGTTAAACGCAAAACGCCACACGAGACCGACGATGGTTGTTGGAAACGAAAACGGACCTAAATTTTTCGTCGGATATAACTTATAATGTAATACATTTTGTTGTTATTGACTTTTGTTGTTGCGTGATGTGGTTTACGGCGTCGGCCGTTAATCCGGGTACCTACCACAGTTAACCCAGACCCCGGTATTTGGTTATGGTGCGCGTGTGTTGCGGGCCTACTGGTAACAAAAATATTATGTGAGCATAATAATAATTATTTTACATTGTTGTTATATTATTATTATACTTACGATATAACAAAACACGGACTATCAGTGCGAGCTTGATGAGCAACGTTGGGGGCTTAGCTATATATATATATATGCGCATTGGGCGGCGGCGGATAACAAGCGTTTAATGGAGTTTTCGTGTAGTCGCCGTCGTATTATAATTTTATTGTAACGCGGCCGACGATTTCGGTGTCTCTCTAATGAAGAAATAATACCGACCGGCAAAGTTACACGGCGATTTGCCGCCCTCCCTTTCCTATCACAGTGATTTACCGACTCGGGGTGGCGTGGTTTTTTGTTTGTTTTTTATATATATATATAACAGGAAAGGTGTAAAAAAAAATTATATATATATAACTAATAACACTGTCGTTGAATTTTTGTTTGCTGCGCGCGAATCTCGCCAGACACGTCGAGATGATGAGACCTTCTATATACGCGAGCGAAATAATGGTTTTCGTCGCATATAATCCACTCTATAATATACGTATACCTACGTGTATAGTAATAATAACGATATTACATATACTCCGCAAAAATATTATATTATCTCGCATTACTTACCAGAGTTACCAGTGTGGTAACAACACCATATCTACCCCGTCCGGTCCACACGCGCACTATATGTAATAATATTATAATGTATTATTATAAAACATTCTCGACACCCTATTTTTGTTTCGGAGTTTTTTTTTTTTTTTTTTTTGTTCAAACCGCAATAAACCAACCCCCGAGGTGCAATTATTACTGTCGCGAAATTATTATATTGCACCTATATTATATCGCGCGATATTTTCCCCCTTCGGCTAACGAACCGAAGCCGATGACGGGTTTCTTTTTTGCTCTTCAATTTCGCCTATCCCACTAATGTTTTAAATATTATTATCATCATTACTGCGATACGCTATCGATGTTGGTAACCACGTAGTGAGTGCTCGGGTCTTTTTGCTCGTAAAAATTACATAATATGCTCTTAAAAAATTAATATCAACGGTACTAATAAATATGCATTCAGACGATAATTATTCTAAGTGCACAGTCGATGAGTGTTCGGGAACAGACCAAATGTAAAAAAAAAAAATAATTAGGAACGTTGACAACAAGAGAACGCATGACGCATTCAATTGCATTATTATACTGGCATTAAAGACGAGGCGCGCGATCTGATTTCAAATGAATAATTCATTTTTTCATTTATCTTCTATTTTTATATACTTGAATTTATGTAATGCGTTTTACAATATTTTATAATAACGTTATTTTGAAATACTAAACTAACTCGTGGCTTAGAAACATATATATATATTTTTTTATCAACATTTCAATAAATAAAGAGTAATTTGGGTAGCGAATGTGAACAGTAAGAAATACCTATGTCACTTCCAACATTGTTGTTGTACGACAATGATTATTTGTATTCTTTTATATATCCATCTAGTCTATAGATACATAAATATCCACTTTTAATTAAAATTATAATATAATATGTATTATATCTAATTTTAAACAAATAATTGTTTTTATTATTAATAATTACATTAATATTTTATTACAGTAGATTGTGTTTGATTAAATTTATTTAAAAAATAATTATAAAAATATTCCTTCTTATTAGTAGTATTAAGCGTTATTGTTAAATTTATAGTAATTTTATTGTACAAAATTAAGCTAAAACATTCCCGTAAATGATTTCATTTTGTCTTTAATTTTACCCATTGATGTCTAATTGCCTTTTTTTAAATACAATTTGAAATTTGAGATTTTATATTAATAATGGCTATAAATTATAAGTAATTACTATTATGGACGTATTATTGTTTTACTATATAACTATTATTTGTAGTCACCACGTCGATCAAATTCGTAGCCAAGTTAGTATGTAACTGTTGAATATACACGTACCTAATAATATGTTGTATGGATTGGTTTGTTATAAAAAATACATATATTTTCGGTATGTAAGTCAACTTGTTTTCATTGAAAAGCTGACATTTCGAAATTATTTCATCTTAAGAGTTGACTTACAAATATAAATTATATTACATAACATTTAACAATAAATCATGATGAACATTAAAACATCACTTTTTCAATTATAATCATCATAATTGAAAATACATTTTATTATAAATAATGTTGTATTTTATTTGATTTACTGAACTGAATGATTACCATTGCACAAACGATCGGTTATTATAGACGCTCCTAAATTTTCTTTGAAAAATTATTGATTTTAATAATACTATTCTTAGCTGTACTTATTTTTATTTTAAAATTGAATTGTAACTATGTTGATTCAAACCTTTTTTAAAAATCCCAACTCTTCATATTATACAATAAAAACATATAAGTAATTCTTTTTTATTGCATAATATGCCAATTTTGTTTCAGATATTTTTTATTAACCAATATTAGTTATTCTAGACAAATAAAATATCATAAATAAAGTTTTTATTTTATCTAGAAATGATAATTTTAGTTTTTATGATAACTTATGAATAATATTAAAAATAAATCGCAATATTATGTCATAAATATTTTCTTTTCTTATAAATAACAATTGTTACAGTTTGTTATTATACCTTTTATGTAAAATAATCTAAGCAATAGATTATAGGTAACTATAAAGTACCTACGTACAATGTATTCAAATTTTTAATAGAAAAATAAAATTGTATAGGTACGTAATTTTTTTCTTTCTTTAAATAATGTTGTTATATATTGTGATAACACAAATTATGCAACTTAATTAAACAAATTATTATCAACTCAAAATGTATTATCCTTAATTTCATTTGCAATCTTTAAAAATTTAAATTTAAATTAAACCATATAATTTAATAATCATACATTGTAAATTATTCTACACATAGTGCGCATTACAATGGTATTACGAAATTCTAATAATATTATTTGTATTAAGCAATGTATGATTATAAATCGAAATAATAATAATAAATGAAAAAATATTTTAATACCGTAATAATAATTGCATCGATATATTCGTATTATTAGGCGAAAACATATAGGTACCTATATTTTATTTCATTATTTTTCTTGTTTATTGAAACGCAGTGTGGGTGCACATTAAAATGTTATAACATTATTATTATCAGGAATTCAATTTGTTGGCTGCACGCCTGTAGCTAATCATTAATTCACAGAAAATTGATTATAATAATGATAGTATAATAAGTTTAATTTTCATTTTTTGATGAAAATGATTACCTTGTTATTGTTTTATTTTTTTATACAAGTATACAATATGGATAATGACAAGGTTTTTAATTGTTATTATATTATATTTGTAAATGTTAAAACCGTAGTTAATTTTTTTGATTATTCAAGATTAATAAAATACCACATTTACACGTAAACTTCGATCATTGAATGTTAAAAGAATATAACAATAACAATATTAGTAATTATAATTAACACTTTAAAGCATTATTCTTTTACGATAATCTCTTGGCGACACGAAACTTGTATTTATACGTGCCTAAATTCATTAAAAATTAAGTTCATATTATATTGTTTTTTTATATTTTATATTTATGAAGTTCGTGCCTACCTTAAACTATAAAAGAACAACAGAATAGTTTTTTCAGACCTAGCTAGTATGTAATGTATAGGTATGGACGTGACCCAATATCCACTCTTATTTTATTTAGAAAAAATGTAAATTACTTCACCGAACCATACAGTTAAAACAAATAAGTATTGCATATCACGTTAAGATAAGTATTAATAACGAGGTATTACTTATATATTATATTATAATCATAGAATACTTTATTTTAATGGATTTATAACTAGGATTTTAATTATGATTTCTAAACACTAATTTTATCAATCTGAATAAAATAATATAAAAATGGATAAAATTATTCTGGTGAAATGCATTTAACGAATTTTTTATTGTGGTTTAACGGTAGTAAACGATAATACATATTATAACATCAATCGAATGGGTTAATCATCATTTTAACATAACGATCGGATCGTTTAATTGAATATTCTATGTGATTTATTATATACGGCAAGTAATACACGCGTAAGCAACGGCGTTTAATAATGTGGGTTTTTAATTACAAAAAATATTAATAACAACAAAATAATGTTGTATTATATCGATGACCCAAGGTTTAGTGAAAAAATTTTAAATGATTATAAAAACAGTGATTATGATTATATCATCATTGTACGCGTTAGGTGCACATCGCACGATCATGTAGTTATAATTAAAGTTCAATATAAAATAAACAAATGTGCTTACTGATTTAATTTTCAAAGTATTTAATAACTACAAAAAGAAAAAAATTGACCTAGATATAAAATATATAAATACACAGCACACGTAAACCCATTGTTAATGAGTTAATTTTTTTTTCAAGAACTTAAAACTACAATGTTTTATTTAAACTAATATTAATATTCTATAAAGTAAATTTTCCGTCCATTATTATGCATCTTCTTTATATCCAACTATAAATTTTACAATTGTAAATATATTTGATAATAATTTATTATCTTTCGCTTTAATGGTATTATTACTAAATATTATTCCATATTAAACATAAATATTGTGAACATAAAATATATTTGTAAAAATATAGTAACATATTGATAAGACAAAGGAAAATGAGTCAAATTCAAGTTTTTTATAAGTACATTTAAATAACATTGTTCATTTTTTGTTAACAAAATAATTTTCCCCTGGGCTATCGATATTTTTGTGCAATAGAGGTAGCGTACGTAGGTTTCGACGGTATAGTAAAAGTTGTAAATATTTTCTTCAACATAAAAAGCTTTGGATGAAAATATTTTCTTTTTGTCTGTTCGCTTTAGTTATATGAAAACGTTGTATTTGGTTTTTGGAGGGTTTTTTTTTTTGTTTGTTTTATTATTCCTCGAAAAAGACATTTGACCGAAGAATATACTTTAGTGAGCTCTCTGTTTTGTCAGAATATCCAACAAGCTGTTGCGAAAATTGACTTTTTGCGTTACCCTCTTCTTATCTTTCCCTCTTTACGTACACAAAATACGTTCAAAACACTACTAGATTGACCCGACCTTGTATTCGGCGGCCATAATTCGGTAATAATAGCTTACGAGATCTGATCGGGATTTCGTTTCCAACAGATTTCCGGATTATTAAATGACAAATTGGTAAACAAAGCTGTTTATCTTATTAGACAAAAGGGTTTTTGTGTTATCATGGACTGGCCGTTTTATATTACATATTTAATTGCTGGTTTTAGTCATAAATCCTGAGGTAATCTGTGTTGCCTAGCCCAACCAGAGAAGAGAATGTTTTTTTTGTTTTTGTAAAAAAAAAAAAAAATTATAACAATAAAATAAATAATTAAAACAAACAATACGACTGTAAAATGAATATACATTTTTTCATAGATTGGATATAGTAGACATACTCGTTGAAAACTTTACATTTAATGAATTGAGTGATAATAAAAAAGTAAAAAAAATACGAACGAGTAGTAAAATGATTGTAACAAATTAGTTAACATTTGAGTTTTATACAGCAAGCTTTGATCATTTAAGGACCCATTTTACATTTTTATTCTAATTGGTAGTTACATATACTTCTGGGTATTTTGTTTAAACACTATTATTACCTAACTATATAAGATGCCGTAGATGAAAAACAAATTCAGTACAATAATTAATTACAATTTTGTTTAGACAACACGTAGTTTATTTTAATTTTGAAATATAAAAAACCGTTTGGTTCAACATACGGAAGGTATATAGTATATTAACGCAAACTGGAATTAAGCATAAAATAATTATTTGACGTAGTATTTACTTTATTTTCATTTTATACACAACGTTGGATAAACTCATATGGGATCATAATATATCAACGATGCCTTCGAACGGTTCGGTTAATAACATATTTAATATGGGTTTAAATGATCGGGTTGTTCAGTAGGTATTCGTTGTCTACCATCACACAAAGGTTAACTTCACATGTATTGACACTGCGAGTAAACAACACGAATCAAATGCAAATTTTACGAATTTCGGAAAACGTATAATTGTATAGATGAATACTCCGGTCCTTTGATGGGTATTAGTAGTAATCAATTTCATTTTCTTTTTTATTTATTACCTCTACATACGGTGAATATAATAGTATCATGAATCACTACGGTTCATAAAATCGATTTAAAGGCGAATTATTTTTGTACGAATTTCGTTTGAATTATACAATAATCATTAGGATAATAATCCAAATATACGACTGATATTCCTTCAAATTACAAAACTAGTATTAATATTTAATAATAATAATTTAAACTGGTAATTCGAAAATTATACAAATAATTAGCTATCGTGTTATGGTATTTATGTTATAGCTATTCAATATAAGTTTAACAAATGTAATGACATTTTATAAATTAAATTTTTTTTTTTTTTTAAATGTTTGCACTGTAAATGTAGCCTAATTAGTATTGTGTTAGACTTAAAAAATAATCATATTTGATTATTCATCAGTTAAACTAAATAAAATCCAAATAATTATTTGTTTATATCATATGCATTTTGATCAGCTATCATTAGAAGTTTAATATTCATGTATATAGTATGTTTGTATAATACAACCTATTATTATAAGTATAAAATATTATATATTTATGTACCTATTATAAATTCTAAGTAATTGCTAAAAATAGAAAAATGTTCTGCTCTTCAACGATTTAGGACAATTGTCTTTAATAATTTTGAAAAATGTAATTAATCAAAAACAAGAAATATCTAACAAATAACGTTTTATTTAAACGTATTCAATGATTAGGTATAAACAAATAGCGCAATAATGGCGGTTAGGTAGTAATTTCAAGAGATCCCTAAAATATGTTAATTTTATTGACACCACAATATTTATATTTATAATTTATATAATATTATTTAATATTAAATCATTGTTTTCATTAGTAAATTATATAAACATATGTTTATTTGGTTGTAATTTAGTGTTTACTTAGTAGGTTGTTTATATGTTAAATATTAAATTATACCTATATATTATTATAAAACATGAATAGGTTTAATTCGAAAAAAAATTATATGGTATTATAATAAACCGTTAAATACTAATCAAATGAATTGTCTTTTTTTTGTTTTTGATAAATCAAAGTTATGAATGTTTTCCAAAGAAAATGGTATAGTTATACTAAAGCTAGGGACTTCAAGCTCTATAAAACCTTAAAATATACATGTATTTATGCCTTAAAAAATCACTAAATATGCTATTCAAATATACATTTAAAAAAAAAAACTTAATATATTATATCATTTTATTTTAATAACAAGATTATATTATTTCTTCATAAATTAATAAAACATAAGTAAATAAAACCATTAAACTAATATATCTGGTCCAGAAAATCTATTTATAATTATGTATTTTTAATAAAAATTATATTTTATTTTTCATAAAACTTACACTTTTATATCAAATATTCACTTATAAATGAGAAATGAAAAATATGCAAAATATGCAACGAAATGTTTTAAATAAATCATATAAGCTTAATAAAAATAATAAATTGTAAAATAGTAAGAAAAGTAAAACAGTACCTACTTAAAAAAAAAAATCTTGAATTTAAAAGAAAAAAAAGTTTAGACACGAGACGCTAAGACTGCTAGTACCGATTGGAAAACAGAATAATTAGAAATAAAGGCACAAATTTGACCTTTATAGACTTACAAAAGGCCTTTGACATAATAATTATGTCATTATTATCAATTAATTATTAATTGATATAAACTGGTTAACACACTACGAGAAATAGACGTTAAAACACAAATTAAATATAGTTAGTGCAAGAGTTAAAACCTTTAAGAAACTTTAAGGAAAGGCGAGTAATAATTCAGAATGGAGAATTGGAGTTACACAACAACTTTAGTTTATATATAAAAAAAAAAACCAATAGTGAAAATCATTATTTTTTAAAAAATGAATATAACTGTTATAGTTTATTAAACCACAATTCTAATTTCTAATACGCGTTTATTATAAATTTAATTAAGAAACGATCATGTGAACTTAACATTTATAAAATATTTTGTTAGCCAATAATTTTACCGAAATTGTATTATTATTAGTTAATGGATTAATAAATTTTAAAAAGTAAACAATCATTTGTCAATATGATTTAGATTGCAAACTTATTTCGATTTAGAGTAAAAATATTATCTTTTTAAAAAGATGATTTCATCCTGAATCATTATCTATAAATATTTTTCCACCAATAGTCGTATGACGAGGGTCGACAATTTCGACATTTTTCCAAAGTTCACTGGCATTCACCGTTTTATAAGTATTTATAATTCTCAAGATTCTATCATATCAGGTAGAATTATTCATAGCACATTTCGATATAATATTTACTTTAATTTCTATACTGATATGAACGTTACCTGTGGTTGTATTATGTTAACAGTGTTTTTCTTCTTATTAATTGTCATTATTATTAACACTGTTCGGTTACTGGATAATATGTTCTTTGTATTTATATTATAGTAAAATAATGTAGCAAAATTAACGTCCATATTCTCAGATTTTGTGAAGTAGTCATATAAGTAAATAATAATTATGTTATGGTATTGATAATGATTTAATTATTAAATGATTGTTATAGGTATTGTTTAAAAATATTTAATTCAAAATCATTTAATACTTTTGTAAATGTTTAAAAAAAAATTACATATTAATATTATGTTCTTTAGGCAAGTACTCTGTTACGTAAAAAATATTGCACTTGCTCTTTTTCACTTTAACCAACAAATTAATAATATTATAATGCGTTATAGTGATGTAATTAAATTTTAATTTAATATAAAATTAACGTATAGTATAATACTATCGATAATACTTGAAATGAAATAAAACTATGGTCCGACGGTGTTATATTATTATCGGTAACAGTCTAGTGAATGGTGTCGTTGTGGTGTAATGTGTATAAAATCCTATTTATTCCTCTCGATGTATTTACTATTTAGCGAGTAATATTTTATATAAATTGCCGTTTTTCATCGAAATGTCGGAAAAATATTAGTATTTCCTTTCCACCAGGAAGTGTTTAATAAAAATATGAAAAAATAAATAAATAAATAAATAAAAATAAAATAAAAGTATAACGTAAATATTATATTTTTATATAATATAAAACGTACCATATTCGCATAATATTTATCGCCTATATTGGTTTTCATTTATCACGCGGACGAACGGTGCATGGATATTTATATACGTATATAAAAGTTAGGCGGCCATCCGCCATACTGATAACCGAATATAAGTATTAAATGCACATTTGACGGCATTTTATTGGCACATTTTACGATATTACATTAGATTAAAATAATGTTATTTCCAATACCGTTTTGCGTCTGTGCCCGGAATCAAAATGTTTATAGCCTTTACACCGCCGACACCTCGGCGGAAGATCGGTGTACGTTCCGAAATTTTTAACGCCCCGTTATCGCCCCCTTCCCCACACACGCACACACACACACGGTCATAGAACCAATCTCGCAAAATCCATATGAAGTCGAAAATATACACGAAACGATATTTCCCAGCCACTTCGTGTTTAAATTATATCGGTATTCGGTACGATGTTATTATAATATACTATTCCATTGGAAATATGATTCTGTCTAAGCGTCGTCGTGTTATAATATATATCACGCATTATTAAGGTCGGCCAAAAATATTCGCGACAATTTTCCAAAATACTTTATATCCAGAGTTGTTTCCATTACATTCAATGAGAGTATACTAAGTCAACAAGTGCTATAACATACTAACCCAATGGCAGTTGGGTGTTATTTAAAATAACAAATAAAATTACTAATATTTAATTTATATTTTCTAGATTATTTGCTATATCCTATATTAGCCACCTATATCAAATTTCTGTAAATGACAACTATACTAACCAAACGTAATATACAGGTAAATATCACCAAACACTATAAATTACTATATAAAAAAATAAAATTATAGAATTTCTCGTGTATAAAAAATTAGAAATTATAAAAAACCTAACAAATATATTAATATTTCTTTTCGATATGCTATTTGCTTGAGACTTTGATAATATTTTTTAATAAAATCTTAATAGTATATGCGGTATATGGAGTGTACCTTATGGGAACACTATTGTAATCTATCATAGATAAAATAATAATATTACGACGGTACGCCCGATTCAAGTTTTCATCCAACACGCAGAACCAATAATAATATTGTTGTTTATAAAATTAACGGTCATTATTTTTTAGAGGAAATTATTTATATACAATATAATTATATACATATGTAATAAACAGTTAAGCAATGACATTTTAGCCGAATTACTGTATTTATAGTTACGCAATAGTAAGAGTATGAGTATCAATAATAAACAATATTGCGATATTGAAATATTAAACGTTTATATTTAAAACAAAAACCATTCTGATACCTACCTATTATAATATTAATATGTTGGAACGTAAAAGGGTGATCATAAAAGAATGTTTTTTTTTCATTATTATTATTATTCACAGTTTTAATTACGTACCAATGAGTTTTAATATTATGTATACCGTATAAATTAAAATCGTATCGAGTAATTGACAAAATTATATTTTCATACTAGTTTGTGTGTACGAAATTAATAAAGATTGAAAAAAAAAATGAAATTATCATGAAAAGGGTTTTCAATAAAAACAAACGTAACGAATATTAATAATATTTTCATTTCCATAAACAAACTACAATACAAATTTGATTTCAATTTATAATATTATTTATTATATTTATTATATATTTATATTTATAATTTATAATATTATATTATACCTACACACATTTTATTTTTAATTTTTAAATAGAAACCGCATAATACAATGTGTTTACTATTTCAAATTTAATACGATTATTTAAATTTATCCAAAACAGAAAAAAAAAACAATTGTTATAGAATTTTAGGTGATATTATTTAAAGCTTATGTATAATGGACTTGACTTTTTCAATGTCAAAGCTTAAACTATTAACCTAGAAATAATGATGAGCGGGCTCTAAGTCATAAAAATTATAAAGATTATTTTTATTAATACAAATTCATAAAAAATGAAAACAGTACCGAAGTTCGAAGAAGAGGCTAGATCAAGGGTATATTTTACGAGAAGTAGCCATGAAGGAGATCGAGATTTATGGTGGTTTTGGACTAGAGTAACCGTCCCAATCAAGGTATGAAAGGTGAAGTAAAATAATAAAGACTTATTTATATTGAATTATAAACAATTATTTATTTTATTTACTCTAGTATCTAGTTATATTTATATAAATATAAATTTATTTATTATTAATTAATTTATTAATGTAAATAAAATTATGGCTTTAAACATAATTGATTTAGGGTTTATAATTATGTATTGTTATAACTAATATTTTTTAATTATTATAAGTTATGAATTTGAAACATCTATAAATTGGCGTTTATAAAATTATAAAACAAAAAAAACAAAACATTTTAAATAATATTATAAATTAACAAAATAATATGATTTTTAAAAATGTTAATAAGTGACATCTTAATTTATAGATAAAATATATAGTTCCTACCATGTATATTCTATCTAAACATTTAATGTAACTATAAAAAAACGTATTTAAATGTTAAAATTTAATTTCTTGCTATTTAAATTCTTTAGTTGGTGTCTATATATAAAAAAGTATTATTTAATTAATTTAATGTGTTAAATATTTTATAAAATAAAACAAAATATATAGTATATTTAACACTAAACCCGCGTTTGTCAGTTATTTACAATAATTAAATTTGATAAATACTAACTAAAACAAATTATTTTCAAAGACAAACTAGGTGAAACTTTGTGTCAAACATCGTGATTCATGTAGCTGCATTGTGAATTATTCACATCAGTATTAGTTTATCAAATATTATTTATGCTATAATTTTCTAAGTTAACCAGAAATTGTTGGGAACAGATATTACAGCAGAAACTGATAATCGTAAGATAACTCATTACATGAAGTTGTCGATAACACCGAGGAGTCTCTTTTGGACGTGAAATATTGGGTCGTTCTTGTTACTCGACTGAACACATGTCTAAATGACTTATAATCTTATAGTTGTTGACAAATCATTAAAGACAAAACGCCAAAATAACATATAGAATGTTAAGCAAATACAGACTTGCCGGATGCAAGTTATGAACTCTAATGAATGACATTGTGTGTTCAAATACAAATGGAATTTAATAATAGTTAGAAATATTTACATATATAAATAGTTATTCACATGTTTAATATATGTATACCAATAAAGAATAATAAGAAAATATATATTTATTAATTAAGTATTTTATTGTTATTTTAATGTAATGTTAAAACATAATGTTCGGTAACAACCAAAATAATTGCGTAATCCCATCATTATCTCGTTTGTTACAATCGATACTTTATGTTACTGTAGTATAAAAGGCTACTAAATAATTATTCTAATAAAATTGATAGTATCGTCAAAGGAATAATTTCAATTTTATTAACGGTACAGAAAATCGTATATTACTTAACATTGTAGCTGAATAAACCTTGTCGCCATTTCTATAATTGAATAACTTATAGTTGGCATAATATTATATTATACTTTGATTTGATTTTGGTCATATCATTTTTATTGATAATATCATTTTAAAATATGTATTGGATGTACTGTTTTCGTTAATATGGGTTTTCGTATAAATATACGTATGGATTTCAGATATTATGGTCTTTAATGGCTAATATGGGGTGTGAAGAGTGTAACGAGTCGCAAATGTTATACCCTTCTATGTAAATGGAAATATCGTGTTTCCAGTGCCCTCTGACAAATCGGACTAAGATATATTAAAACATACGTAAAATAATTTATTTTATAAAATGTTAAAACATAATTTATTTTAATAAGAATATATTTAAAAACGAATAAAATATATAGGTACATAAGAAAAATCTCATATCTCGCATAATACCTATACTTTATAATGTAAAACATGTATAATGGGTAGTTTAAATATAGTTAATTTGTATTATTTCTCTTCATATTATTCAAATGTATCATTGTTGTTTCATTTATAATCCTCTCGAAATATCATCATCCATTATAGTATTTTATTTTACACTTTGCACAATAATTATTTATTTTAATATTTATCACAACTTTGAATTAATAAACTAGGTATGTGTTCAATTTCCATATGAATATTTAGTACTTTTAAACGGCATTTATCAATGAATGATAATATTTTAAATCAATTTTGAATATTCCATTTTTATAAATTAAGAATGTTCAATTATTAAAGTATAATATAATATACTTATAAAATACATTCATAGTAGTTATACTTATACTAATATATTCTATTTATTTTCCTATTATATTTTGAAAACTGAGTAGTTAATTATTATAATTATACATCAATATTACCTATGTTCCTTGTTCATATAAACTGTTTCTTAATTAGAAATATTATTTATTTATGTTAGGCGTTTGCGTCCACGAAACTGTAATAATTTAAAGTGGTGTCTATATATTGTCCTATTATAGCATTATATTAACTAGGTAAATCATTTATTAAATCATCGTCGGACAGTAAATAAATAAAAAATTAATCAAACATCTCTTAATAAATAATTTATACGTTTTAGGTAAACAAATATTTTTATAACCATCTATAAAAATATAGCTGTAGAGATATTAAAATAATAATATTTAATTTTTAAGCTAAACTACTTTATATGCAACATATATATTAATTATTTACCTCTATTAAAATATTATTTAATTAAAAACATTTTAGAATATTAAATAATTAATAAATTGATCCTTTAATATTTAAACAATAATTATTATTTGCAATTTTCAAATTTTAAGTTATTAAATTTCGCTGATTTTGATTTATTAACACCTTTAGGCACTGTTTATTTGTAAACTTACTGAATAATATCTCACAAACAGTTTGTTGATACCCAGATTTCTGTTATATTTCTCATTATCTACTTTCTTTTCTCCTACGCATTTTCTTCTGAAGTTCCTCCCTCAATTTTTTAATAAAACATATCAATGTACAATTGTAATTAGTCTGTAAAGACTTTAATGACTATATTTTTTTATCTACATTATGAGTCTGAAAAGTAAATTTTACATTTCCTCTTACGATATAATATGTATTTTTTTTTTCTCTCTGTTCGAATATGCAATTGTAATAATATTAATTCAGGAATTCAATTTTATTATAATTATTAAAATAACATATTTTTATTCAGACTAACTGTTCACATAAAATATCAATAAAAAAATCATTATTACATTTTTGTTATGCAATAATATAATAATATTAAAATCACAAATGTTCAACATTTTTTTATTGAAATGAAAATACGAATTATTATCAATCGTTCTTAAAAATATCGACAAAATACACATTTTTCTTTCGAGAATTTTATAAATTTATATTTTTCCGCCTTCACACACCTCATGTTATTAATATTTTCGGCGCTACTGTAGTTTTTGTTCATAAATCTGTCGAGCCGGTAATCCCATGACCCGTGACCGTTATTATTATTATTTAAAGTCAAGGAATAATGAAAAAGGAGAAAAAAATAAAGTAATAATAATAATAATAATAATACAAACCCGAGTAAATACCAATAAGGAAAGAACTGTGGTATCAAAGAAAGCTTATATATAGGTATGTGCATCGATTTGATGCCATTTTTAAATAGAGAGGAAAATTCAAAGACGTTATAATATGTACATAAGAGTGATGATTAGAGTATGATAGGATGGATTTTTAAAAAGAGAATATCACTACCTTCTATATGAATATATATATTTTATATTAAATATTCTCCATTGGCGGTTCGATGATATTAAAAAATTCAATCGAAAAAAGTATGTATATAGACCGACGACGCTTGAATACGATCTCAATACAGGGCGGATGAACATTATGCTTCAATGATTTATTAACGCCCAACTGCAGTCAAACAAGATTTGGTACAAAACGTATTCGGTTAAGTCGCTTAAGGCTATCTCGAAATTGGATACACTATTATTATAGCATTTATTTATTCCGAAGCCTTTATGGATTATTAAAAAAAACAAAATCAACCGACTTCAGTAAAATAGTCTTCACCAAAAAACATGATTGAGTAAATGTTTCAATGACACGTACAACGATACAATGTCACGTATTATATGAGTTAATTTATTTTTATTTACCTAATCTATAATAATGGAAATATAAACTAAGTGAGCATGTGGGAATTTCTGATCATCGACACTCGTTTAAAAAAGTAGATCTAAACCATTAATAAAATTTAATATTACCTTAAAACATTTATAATGTGGTTAGGTAACAATGGTTTAGTTATAATATAGATTTAATATTGATTTTAAAATATAGCTGGTGTGTTTGGTTAGGTCAACGTTAACCTATTATTATTTCTCATCAATAATATTTAATTTCCTTTGGTTTTATAATCGACTACTTATTAGTTGTATTATGATTTGAAGTGATATCGCCCTATATTTTAACCAAAATAAATAAAATAATTTTAGAAAAAAAAGGTTTAAGTTTATTTTGTTTTAATAAAATTAATCAGTATTGTTGTAAAATGTCAAATTATTAAATTAATGTTATCTTTATTTTAGTTTTATTATCAACATAAGTTATTGCTATTAAAGAGGTATTTTTTGAAAATAGTAACTTAAATTAAAATAATTATTAAATATAAACAATTTTATCAGTTTTGCATAAACAAAGTATCAAATTTATTTGAAATAAGTATAGAAATAATATTACTGTATATAATTTATAATATACCTATATATATATATATATATATATATATTTGTTTGTACAATCAAACAAATATATTTTTCAAACACCTAAATAAAATTAAATATTATGAACTAAAATTATGATGATATATCTACTTCATATATATTTATTCGTATACGAGATAATTTGCTATGAATTAAACGCTATATTTTAATTACTAATTATTTAAGATTTATATAATATGTATAGTATATTTATTTTATAATATTATTTATCATACAACTTATTATATTGGCATTATTATTGATATTAATTTTTGTTAAGATAATTAACAGTTTTTTTAAAATAAATTTTCTCATAAAAATTTAAACGAAAAAATTGTGCATTATAATTTGTGTTGTCTGTAGGGATAATAGATTGGCCTTTAAGTTCAAACGTTTATGTTAGGTTATAACTCATAAAAGTCTCGAAATGAAAACAGTTTCTGAGAAGTTCGATTATATTATATAACTTTATTTCTCAAAAAAGAAAAAAACATTATCAGATATTATCTAGTTATGATTGTGTATATTTCCTCGTACTTATTATATTAAAGAAATACAACATAATATACGTACACAATTTCATGAAAGTAGACAATTAAGTATTAATTTGAAAAATATAATAACCGCTTTGTCTCAGCAATAATCGAATATCGTATTATAACTCTCATTCACATGGTTTTATTATTTTTAATTAGTTATATTAATTTTTTATGTATTGATATACAAAAATACAATTATGGGAATCGTATACATAATTATATTTAATAAACATTGTCATTGCTGTCCCGTTGACTTTTTTGCGAAAAACACTTATATTTTTCAAAGAAAATAAAAACAAACTATTGTTTATTAAAAAATATATTATTTATTTATGGAAACGAAAGGAAAAAAATCCATTAAAATATCATAAGGCGAAACGAATTTAGCGATAATTTAACTTCTATATTATACGCTTTAGACGGCGGCCGCGTATAAAAGGACTAAATATCGCGTAACAGTTGTGCTCAGTTCTAAAAACAGTAGTAGTTTTAGTTATTGTATATATTATATTATAAAATAATAGTTATTTACGCGATCGGAAATAAAACGATATAAACTTTCACCGTCACTATCAAAGATCCGTAAGTATACAAAATGTAAATTGATTAGTATTTGTTTCCAATTTAAACACAATAAACAATACTATTATATATTATAGTAAATTGTTTAAAATAACAATGATTTTATAGACCTTGGCCAAAAATATTTACTAACATTATGTTGTTGTTTTAAAATTTAAACGAATATTAATTATATTGACGAATAGACGACAACAATTGTGTGATAATAACATTAACCGTTTCATTGTTAAAATAGTGGTAAAAATTTGTGAACGTGTAACATCAATGACGGACGGCGGAAAATTAAGGGAATATCGAGTGCATGAAATAATACGTCTTTTTTCGCTTTCTCCATAAATGTAGGCAAGTTATAAGAATTTTTTAAACAATTATTTTTCACGATTTTAGTTACATAATTTGTAAGAACTTTTGTTTTAATTAGCCGATATATATATCATAACCGATCAAATGGAATGGTTATGATACTTAAGTTCGTTTATGATAAAATAACTGTTGATAGAAAATTTTGCAGTTAGAATTTTTAGTGAAAATCTCATAATTAATAATAATTATAATGTAATTTTAAATATAAAAATAAAATATTATTGTTACAAATTGTGTTTTTATTTTTAATAATTTATAATTAAGTTGTGGATTTAAATATGAAATTAATTTCGAACAACAAAGTATTTAAAATTTAAAATTGTATTTTGACTTTTATTATGTTTAGGAAATGTATTGTCCATTTTGGAGCTTTTTCTATATTTTCAAGCGTTATTTTAATTATTTAATAAAAATTGATAACATTTTATTTAAATAAAAAAATTAATAGAATTAAAACTCGTTTGTCATTTTTTTATTTAATATTTAGGCTAAAGAAATTTCAAAATAAAGTAAAATATATAAAAAAATAAAAAAAATTAAAGTAATTTATATTAAGTTAGTATATAATATTTTTTTTATAAATATTCACACTTCAGTATTATGATCTGTTTTATAATTATATCTATTTATGTACATATTATATTTTTTAGGCATTTTTCTTCGTGTTTAGAATACAAAAGTAATTCGATGCCTATTTATAACTATATTAACCTATATCGTTTTCGTAGATTTTTTACTATTAACCATTATACCATAGACGCGGAAACATGCATTACGTTTATAGAATATCTTATGCACTTGCATATGCCATTTTGCCAATATGATAATAATTTTAAAACGATATCAATGCAGCAATATTGATTTTTATCTGTTGAATACGAGAATGCCCGCGATCAATTTAGCAGTAGGTACACAAAGTGTTAACAATTGGCGTATGTAAAAAACACAAAAACAAACATATTACATAGCTTACACGGAAAATATACTTAAGTATGTGAGTGATGTTCGTTTTGTGAATCGCGATGGCCGACGATGGATGTGCGCCGGTTTTAGCGAAAAACAATAATATCATACAAATGCGCATAATAATTCATTAGATCCGGTATTATTATTCGTAATTACAGTAGTCGTATTTTATCGACGCTCCGGTCGTGTAGAAAACGAAAACGTGTACGGACATCGAATAATAACTTTTTTTATCTACTACAACTGTAATATAATTATGTGGTATATTAAGGTAATATTGTTATAATAAAGTGTAAATTATTCGTATGATTGGAATATATTTGTTGTATTTGTAAATTGGTTGAAATACAACTGAAACAATAAAACCAATATCATACACTTGGAAAATAATAATAAAATAATGTTATCGTATTAGAAAATATTTCTACTCATTTTAATATTTTGATTTTCAACCTATCAGTACGGTATTTTGACATACTATTTTTATGCTTTTGTCTTTAACATTTTTATGTATTTGAAACTAATTGTATATTTACGACTAAGTATTAGAAATAAAAACACTTGACAGTAATTAATATAAAAATTAACTAATACTTTAAAGTTTTTATCTGAAGTATAGAAATTTTGTGTCTGTCCTAATAATAATTCATGTAACTATAGTAACATTATTGATTAATAGAACATAAAAGATCATACACTATACAAACTATGATTTAAAACATTCGTTTATAATTATTTTCTATAGGTAACTTTTATGTATTTAAAAACAAGGTTATTATTCCACTTTTATTAATAATTTAATATAATTAATAATATTGTTAAACTTGAACGTTTAGATTAGATATACTAGAAGTATAAATTTAAAAAATTATTTTTACTTTTTATATTTAATTATTTATTATATCATTTTTATACATTATCTATTATAGAATATTAAATTAACAAAAACTCCTTATTAGCATAAGAAATGACAAATAATTATATTAATATATCTCGAAAATAACATTATTGGCAGTTAGATATTTTTGAAGTATTAGTTCATACTAAAAAAATGTAAAATTAGTGAAAATCTACAACTATTATACAACATAGTACATATATAATAGCATAAACTAAAAATTAAAAAATATATTATTTATTTTATACCTGATAAAATCACGTTTTATAGTTGTATATTCAACTGAGTACAGACATTTTATTTT
The DNA here is from genome assembly GCA_013282895.1 of Eriosoma lanigerum. Lineage (NCBI taxonomy): Eukaryota > Metazoa > Arthropoda > Insecta > Hemiptera > Aphididae > Eriosoma > Eriosoma lanigerum. Next base: position 18,398,121 of record CM023361.1, read on the forward strand.
CGGAAAATATATATTTGTGTTTTAATTAATGAATTTAATTAATAAATAAATGTAAAACGATATTAAAAAATCTGTGTTAACTTAAAACACTATTATGTTACTGATGGGGTTATATAATTGTTGATTTTAGTTTTTTTTTCTTTTTAAATATAGATAATATAACTTGATAAATTATTTAAAACGGTCTTATTATAGGCGTTTTTCGAAAATATTCACCTTTATAAGTACTTGGCTTACTGAGGTAATGAAAATTAAAGTGAATTAAACAATAAAATTACCTACCTTTGTTATATCGGAATATGAATTTAACCGATTTAAAATTGTTTACGTTCAAATTTAATAAAACAAACATAAAAACAAAATAAAATTGTATATTATTATGATAACAATAATATCAATTGGCTATATTGTATAGTATTATGTCGCTATCTCTATCTAACTATATTATTATCTTTTGTGTTGATATTCATGCAAATCAGAGTAACCCGTAATCTTTATTGACGGGGTCAATGAAATTTTTTATTTATTTTTTCTTATCTCAAAAACGACGACGACATTACTAATATAACGTATAGGTGACACGCAATAACCGTTGAGGCACACGCGTAGAGGGTATAAATGAATTTAATTTTTAACGCCCGTTGGTACGACGTGTCGACTTTGGCGGTTTTGGTTTTTGACAGGATAATGATACCAGTCGGAAGTTTCTACAACTAATAATAATAACGGTTCTGAGGAGTTTTCTTTTGTAGAAATTTCTATTTACGTAAATAACTTTATTCTTCTTCATTTTCTTCTTCTTCTTATGATGATGATGATTATTATTATTATTATTATTATTATGTGTACGCGCGCGTTTTGGTTTTGTATACGTAGTAATAATATTAATATACACTGCACGTATCTTCGACGTAGACGAGTTTAAACACAATATTATAGGTCAAACGTTTTGTGCCGTTAGACGTGTGTGTGTTCGGGACGATGGAGTTTTAATTTATTTCGAAATAGATTCTGATATTGGCCGAAAATCGTATCGGGGGCGAGAAAAGAAGAAATAAAAAAAATAAAAATTCATCAGTCAGGAAAAGTTATTGGATTCTCGGGTCGGACGTTATGGAAAGAACCGGGCGGAAGATTTTTTTATATTTATTTATTTTTTCCCGTTGCGCCCGCGGCTAAACACCGGTCGATCGGACGGTTGGTCGTCTGCGCCATGACTTAATATCACGAATTTAGCCACCGGACCGATGGCCGAATGCCCTTCGGAGACGAAATCGCTTTGCTGAAATATTAAATTTATATATAATTTATGTACGTGAAACTGTATAATCACTATCGTTCACCGTCCAGGTCGTCTAGGATGTCGTCCTCACGGGTTTGACAAAAGATTTCCCTTCGTACAACACGTGCATACATTATATTATTTATCACTTTAGGTTACTTACACGTATACCGTGTACCATATACCTACCTATTACCACACATCACCGTCGTGACCACTATTATACGAATATATTATTATAATTTAGTATGTTAACGCCAAAGTTAGAAACGCCCGAAAAAAGGACAACAAAAAAGTTGTAATTGTTAATTTCGTTAGATTTAAGTATATTTTAAAATAAAAATTTGATAATTGTATGATTTATCAAAATTTTCAGTCATTAAAACAAGTGGTAAATATCGATCTCTGACCTTTTGACCATTTACACCATATATTTATATCACTCTTCATATCATCTAATTACATTTTTTTTAATCTTCTTCTCCCCCTCTCATCTTCTACATTGATCACTTACACTCTCGTAATTCATTTTTTATTTATAATTATTTTAAAATATATTTTATAATATTCTCTTTTTTTTACATTTTAATGAGTTTCAATGTAAAAAAAAAATAATAAATAAAAAACCGGCTCACAAACCCTAGTTCATTATATTTTCTTATACATGATAAAATTTAGTCTATTATAAAACAACATAATAATAATATAAAAATTAAAATAACGATAAAATAAACATTAATATAGTAATAAAGTAATAATTCGATAGTGTTTTCAAAGGAATACAATATATATTATATATTTCACAATTTGGTTAAATATTTGAAAACTTTAGACTTCAATCATTTCATTATATTTAATGTTCTCTAAATCGATCGTCAAATATATTTAACAGAATAATAATAAAAAATATATTTTAAAATGAAAATAAATATGAAAATATTGTTATATTTAAAACTATCAAAATTTACTATATATTTGGTTATGCAAGAAGAAAATACAAAATCTTATACCCCAGTACGTGAATTTTCATTACGAATTACGGACAGAATAGTAGGCCAAATTTAGGTTAGGTACATATTTTCTACATTTTATAAACTGCTACTTGTACTCAAATATTTGATTTATGACATACAATGAAGATAGTATGTAATTTTTGGTTTCAATTCGATAAATATTTGACACTTAACATAACATTTAGTATATTATTTGCGTCAAATTTTCCTCTGTCAATAGGTGCTGGGTATTTCACCTAACATTAGCCTTTTCCCTTTCTCTTTTAAAATATTGTTTTTGTTTAGCCCAATGTTTAATTATAATGTTGTCATTTTCATTTTCAAATTTAAACTATACATTTTTCATTTTTCTCGGGCATAACTGAGTTTAAACCAATTTCGGCTTTTGTCCGTATACCGCGAAAACGGTATACCGATATAGTACTTAACCGTGAAAACGAGACGTGCGATTTATTAAACAAAAAAGGAACGTTAACGACATGTCACTACTGTACTCCACCGCGGACGCGACGGTGGCGGCGGAGGCATATATATTGGATTTTTCGGAAATTGAACGAACGAAATTCACCATCGCCAGTTCTGCAGTTTCCGGACGGAAGTGGCTTAAAGGTCTTTTACGCCAACTCCGGCGAAACGAGTGAGGGTCAAAGGGGTGATATTTATACATACATATAGATAGATACACACAAACTGACAAATCGACGTGTGTGAAGACACTTTATATATACGCGACCAAAATGATTTTCACGTTGTCGTCTCTACGCAACACCGCCACGATCGTATTATTATTCTCCGTAAACATATATATATATATAACGTCTTTATTTACGCTTGCAATTCACACCCGGGCATCATACAGTGACGTCAGTTATTCGGTTTCACAGACGATCGAGTAGTAATAAACACATCACTTTACACGATTATCATGCTCTGTGTACTGGCAGCGGAGGTGTTGATAAATTACGATGGATAATACGAGCATGACGTACCTCTATCAATTTATTTATCTACCGAACTGCCGAAGAAATTCCAATAATTTGAAGTGGCCTACTCGTTCTATCATTTATGAACAGCAATGCACATTCCACGTTAAAGTAAACATTACAGTCAAGTTTAAATTATTTATTTTATAGTCATACCTACCAATGAATAATTTATATCCACCGTTCTTCAATTTAAAATAACACTACAATTTTGGATTGCAAAATAAATAAACAGAAAATATGAACAATTTTCGATGGTAGCAAACTATTATGAAAAAAATAACCATACAGCTCATTTTTTGAAAAATAAAGTATAAACGTACTTATACTAATGTAAAATATTGTATCATATTATATACCAATATATAACACAATAATATTATATAATTTTATCTTTATGACGTATTATTAATGGAACATAATATATATTATTAATTATCAGATATTTGTAAAGTTATATATATTAAATAATATAATTTTTATAATTGGCGATAAAATTATATTTATTTATTAAAATATATTATTTGATTTCATAAATTTCAATACTAAAGTAATAGTATTAGTTACAAAATCTAACCTCTAAATATCAAAACGTTTCTATGGAACTTTACTTTTTGTTTAAATAAAAGTAACATTTATAATTTGTCTATTCAATATATTAGATACTTAGAGTTGTTACTACAAGTAATTATGTAAATAATTATAACTTTTTTCTTTTTTTGAACATCAGTGAGTGATTAAAAACTGGTTAATGATTTGTGTTTTGTCATAGATATAATATTATTTGAATAATACAAAACATTTATATTTGTTAAAATTAATAAATTTATGATAACAATTCCGTATTTTCGGAATTTAACATTACAAATGTATAGATCACTGTATTCCACTGGAACGTAGTGATATTTTAATGTATACACCTAATAACTGAAATTGTAAATATTAAATTTAAAATATATTATTTATAGAAATTTCAGCGTATATAATAAAAATCATTAATAATAGAAGATCGGCAAACACAATAAATGGTATACCAGATAATTTGTATATACACCAACTCGTTTTTTCTACTTTACGAACAAAACCTAAATTATTGACTGTCCGTCCTATATCATGTTTACTTAGAATAAAAAATATTTTAATAATTTAATAAATTCGAATTCATTACGTTTATTTAGATTTTTTTAAATGTTTTAATATAAGTAACATAATTTTGTATCTGACTTTGTATCAATAAGTACATACGATTTAACTTCTTAAATCATTATAATTACAATATAAGCAATTTTAATAATATTTTATAATAATAATTAATTTTATTCAAATGTGAAAATATTCAAGTCAATACTAAACCGCTTGTTAAAATATCTTTCATCTTTTAGATTCTAATAAATGTACACCATTGAATAACAGTTAACTTGATTTTGAAATATTACCTGAAACAAAAAAAAAAACAATTACATGTTTTAGTTAATTGACGAAAAAAATTAATTAGATATATTATACTGTATAATAAGCTACATATTATCATCAAATACAAAATGGTCAACTTTTGTTGAGACTATAGAGAGGTCTTATTTTATTATATGTAGTTAATATTATTTCTTATATTTATAGATCTTATTATTAATAGATTCTTGATCCTTATCCAATATCGTAATGTAAATAACAAAATAATTATCTCGTATATGATCCATGCAATATTATCTTTAAAGGCCCTTGAAAACGTGTCATTTTCAAGAAATTATATATAGACAACTACACGATTGGATTCTGTTTGTGGTGTCTTTGCGTTAGTAATAAACAATCATTTATAGTGTGTTTTTATCTTATTTCTATAACGATTGTTCACATCATCGAAACTCTTCTTTCTCTTTTATTGCAACATATTAAAAACAGTTTTTCAATATAATAGCATATTTGATAATATTAATATCAATTTAAAGATAATATAATATATAACAATAATAATAAACTTATTTACTCTTTAACTAATATTTTCATTTTTCTTAGTTTATCAACTTTTTTTATTGTATTGCGTGATTCAATTATTTAGGTTATATATATGTAAAATACTGTGGCTAGTGATGAGCAAACCAAGACCAAGACTATGGCAGTCATGGTCTTACAAAGCTATTGTAGTCTTGGTATTGGTCTTGGTCTTATTGCAAGAATCTTGCATTATTTAAAATTGAAAAAAAAAATATATATATATATATATATCCCTATCCTTGCCGCTAGAAGTTTGTAGAATTTGATAATTGATATTATCCCTAAAATATACTAGTACAATATATTTGTGTTTTTCTTATTTTTGTTATCGTTTACATTCATTTTAATAAATAATATAATAATTGTTTAAACGTTACCGGCAGAAATATGACAATCAACATGCGTATACAATATACGAGAATACATTATACAATGTGTTATGTGACAGAATTGCACGAATAGCACACGAGACACGAAAAAAATACGTACAATATAATAATACTCCAAGTACCAACTATAATTAAATTCTGTTGTTAGTATTACCATTGATTAGTATAGTATATAAAATCAAAAGAAAAGATGTGTTAAGAGCCCTAAATAAATATTATGGTTTATAAATATACTAGTATATTTATACCAAGTATAGCCCGTATCGGTGACTGATGTTATTGTAATATGTCTTTGTGCTCTCACATCAACATTTGTGTCATAATCGGCAACTTAAAGTAATTTAGTTTTTTATTGTTCTTTTATTTTTTTTATTAATTTTAGTTGTAGTTAATAATCGCAATCTTTAAAGTTTACAAACTATACCTATACTGGTTATTTATATAAGGGTAAATTTTTATTTCTAGATAAATTAAACATTTTCCATTCATGTATAATTCCTAAGACCATAGTATACTAGTCAAGTGACTACGATCAACTATTATAAATTCTATAGTCTAATAGTTTATACAATAGTCATATTATATTTCATAATAATACATTATTTTGGTATATTAAAAGAAACAACAGATATTTTAATTTTCACGATAACGGAAACAATAAACACGGGCCGTGTATATTTTTTTTATGTCTATGTACTACGAGTAGGCTTTGCTTTTGGTAGCAAATTATATATAGTTGGTACTTTATTTAGTTCATTTTTTAAATTTCTCAAAAGTTTTTCCTTGAGTAAAGAAAAACTACCAAAAAATGACAGATAAACATCAAAATGTACACAAATTGTAATTTTGACGAAACTGATTTTAGATTTTTCATGATTTTGAATGTAGTTACTTGAAATTGTTTCTCATGGGTAGTTTATACGCATGGTAAACATTTGGAACAACTTATCAGTATAATATATTGTATTATATTGAGTTTTGCTCAGCATTGTATTATCTAATGTAACATCATTGCATTAAAATCTTAATTAAAATAAACCACTAATTTCTCCGAGGACGGAAGGGATAAAGGAAAAACTCCCGGAATTGACCATTCCACATTTTTGAAATTATAACATATTTGAAACTGTTAGCATGTTTACTATGCATTGGTTGAAGCAAATTCTTTATTTTGCAAATAATTATTTAATTATTCACTATTATTTTCACTAATATTTTAAACTCATTTTTTTTTTTTTAATTCCTTTAAAAGAAAAATTGTTTCAACCGATACGCAGTAGAGGTATTAAATATTTTTAAACTGTTTTTATTATTTAATTTGGATTACTATAAGTGATAAAATCATTGGAAATCGTTAATTTTATTTCGATGAAAGAACGAGAGGGTCTACAAGATTCTTAACGTATATATATATATATATATATATATTAAATTATCATTAATCTGAATGACACGTAAGCATATTAACTTCGACAAATCAAATATAATTCTTTAAACATAAAAATGATCAAAAGATAAAAATTGGTTGAGCACACTTGATGAATCATACGGCATACTATCAAAGAATACTATACTGAAAGTAAAGTAAAACGAAAAAAACAATAATATTTTTTTGAATTGATTAATATTTTTCGGTTCCGAAATGTAATAAATTTCAATATTTTGTTCTTAATGAGTTGTTGCGTTCAAGATATATCAATAACGTTATAATCTAACGACGGTGCATCAAAAAGAGCATAATTACAGTATATAATAGTAACGAATATTTTCCTATACAAATTAATAAAAAATAATATTTTAATGGAATTATCTACACAGTAGTTTGGATTATATCCTAATTATAAATCATTGAATCATAAATGAATGTTTAGTTAAATCATCTATAATAGGTGGTAAATATATAATATTATTATGAATATAAAATAAAATTATAGAGTGAGTTTTTAGAATCGTCAATAATATAAAATAACGCACATAGTCTTATAAAAATATATTAGAATAAATCCAAATTATTATTTTTTTGGTCGTACTCAAATCTACTCTACATTCATTGATAATGCAGTTAGAAGTTACAATTAGTTATACATAATAAAATGATTTTGTAGGTTAAAAATATTAAGAATTATAATAATTAAGTGGGGAAAAAATACTTATTTAAAAAAGAAAGGAATTAAAGGACAAAACTAAAACTCTAAAATAAATTAATGTTAACTACGAATAGGTATAGAAAACAGAACCTTCTTGATATTCGTGAAATTGTAAATAATTTCCAATATTCTAATTGAATACTTATTATTTAATTGTTACTAATTGCAATCAGTTTCTTCTGCGAAAACATGTTATTTCTTAACCTAAAATAATTATAATAACGCAATAAAATGAAAAAATAAATAGTACGTTTTTATTATTATAGTTGTTTATCCGAAAAGAAATCCATGATTCTACCTACCAACCAGTTTGATCTGCCGTATTTACCGTAAATACCTAGGTATAATATAAGAATAATAATGTATGTTATTATACACACTTCGTTTTAAACTCGACGTCATGCACACGCACGGGTGCACTATTATCTCACTAAAGTACTTAAAAGCAGCTTAACAGAGTCTATATACCTAAGTTTTTTTGCACATTGGTGAAAATAATAATATTCTACAATACGGCCAAGAATAATATTCAATATACTTTGAGTGGTCTACATATTGAGTTTCATATTCCAATTATTGCAACCACTGCCATCAATACTACTACTTGAGGGATCGTCTACGTAAGTACCTACAAAAATTGCTTTCGTTCGAATTACAATTGCGCGTCTACATAATATAATACAAGCAGCGTATGTAGTTATTCGTTATTTTAATTTATTTCATATCAAATTCAATTAAAAGTTACTGTTGCTGTAAATAACAACTTGCAGTTGGTAGATAAAAAAAACATACCGCAGACCACTGTGTTCTATAGACGGATATGTACGTCATATTATTACGTATAAGAGATAGCCATATAGAAATTATATTTTCCCTAAACTAAAGACCGCACATTCAATTTCTCTGGTATTATAATATTATAATATATGGAATAAAAAACATATATATTACAAGAGAATAAAAGCGATGTTCATTACGTCTTATCTCTTCGACAGAATGATATTATATAGTTGAACTATGGTTAACATTCAAATGTCCGAATAGGTATAACTTTTCAGTTAATAAATAATAATTGTCATGTTTTCTGTACAAACTACTAGTACGTACTTATCAAAATGTACACGTCTGATTACGTATCCAGCAGAATAATAATCGAAAATTGTATAAAAAACATAAATAATAATGAATTCGAATCATTATAATTACAGTCTATAGGATATTATTTATGACTAATATATACATAAAGATGCATTGGGTGTTATACTTACGACCAAAATACGTAACTGAAAAAAAAATTTCAGGAGGGCAAATTTTATGTTTGATTTTGTTTACTTATGTTTAACGTATACGGTATAAACTAGAATACTATATAATGGTACATAATTAACTATAATCTCAAACACAATTATTCAAACAAAATAATTTTTGCACTAAAACTATAATTCATCATAAAATTCGTGAAGCTATCTGGACGTTATCTTAAGGCTGAGTATCAACGGGAATTCACTATTGTTGATCTTAATGGATAATAAATTATCGACAATAATCTTATCATCTATTATAGTTGCTGTCTGTTGAAACATAGTGTACAAGTGAAATAACTATTATTTCATAATAAAACTTTTATTAATATTAACAAAACTATTGATTAATAAACATTATCAAAACGTAAAATTATTACGAATAAGATAAGAAATAATGTATGATATTTTTTTTATATTAACACACAATGACGAAAAAATAATTTTTTAAATGAAAATTGAGATAGATGCTACGTTCCGAATATGTTCCGAAAAATAATAAAATAAAATATTTAAATTGCCTTGTGTTATTGGTTTTTCATTCATAATTTTTACACTAGTCCCGAAAATTCTTTCGATTAGATTGCATCTGAATGTGTGTTTCAACTATCAACGTTAGTGCAGATGAAATAGCCAAATAGAAGACTATGCTATTTGACACCATTTCCGTCCCCGTCGTCATCACAATATATATTTGTGTTATTTCTTTTCGCTTTCGGAATAAAAATAATTTTATTTCGAACGGAAATAACAATGGCTGCACCAAAAACCATCATTTTTAGGATACCACTGCCACTTGTCAGACGTAAGAACTTTTATTATTCACACCCTTGAATGTTTAAGTGTCTTTTGTTTTGCCATCGATATACACCAGACGTAAAAATAACAGTTTAATTTGTTTCAAGTACTTGTATATCTTATGCACACAAAACATTCACAGTATTGTCTAGTTATTTTGGAACAGAACATATTTACATTGCAAATACATCAACAACATTAAAAGAAATTTAACATAACGATTAAAATTATCGATAAAATACTTTAAGAAAAACATTACATGTAGATCCATACGAATTTATTAATTTTAACTTTTTGAAGAGAGCTTTCAAAACTTACTATTGCCATTTTATAATTTTTTAAAGAATGACCATTTTCTACTGTGAATTATCTAGGTTATGAAAAAAGTTTGTTTTCCATAAAAGTAACTATTAATATTTAAGCATTAATTTGGATTGAGTGAGTCTTAGAATAATTTATCATTCTACTTTGATAGTGCACAACCATAATACATTTTTCAATGAAATTTAATTTAAATATTAAGTTTTTTTCTGACCTATTGGGAGTATTTAATATTTTTATACGGTTATATTTTAGATATCGATTACAATTATGATAATGGGTAACAGTTATTATAATGGAATTCCAGCTCAAATTATTAAAATATATTGAACGGGTTGCCTTAATTATTATAAATTAATATTACAAATCACAATAAGTACCTATATTATTATTATTTATAAACTATTAAATTAGGTTATAAAACTGTTTATATAAAACGTATTTTATGTACACAGCTGTGTAATAATATCGCCTATATAATGCGCCGTATCAAAATATTATGTTATAATTTGAAATATCTATATTTATTTATAGTTTGCAACAATTCTCATAAAATATATAAATTTTGATTAAATAATTGAATACTACAAATATTATGAGTAATCTGACGAATTTAATAAAAAAATTCATATTATATATTTGAAATTAAATTTGGTTAATACCCATATTATAATATTAACTTTGTATTATTAAAGAATACTTGTATTTAATGTGTTTTTTTTAAATACAAAAATAGTAAGCATTTATTAAAAATGCATCAAAATATTGATTTTGAATGTATATTTTAAATAATAGTGAGGTATTAAGTAGAAGTTATTACTTATGCATACATATAACAAGTAATATTGTTATTAATATCAAAATTCAAAAAATTGGTCTTACATTTTAATAGTTATCGATTGAAGTTAATTGAATAATGTACAAAAATAATTGTATTCAAAATATAAGTTTACTAGGATATTGTAAATATGGTTTTTATTTATATCATAATACCCATACCAATTAAAATGGTTTATATTATCCCATTATAGATTGATTCTATTATACATTGAATATAAAATAAATTATTTTCTTTTTATAATCTCATATAACAATCTCGAATAATAAAAATATAAAACGATTTCAAAATCTAGTTCCGTTGACCAATTGATGTCATTATGTAAATAAAAATGACTTCACCTCGATGAGAAGTCATTTAAATAATATTTAAACACTTTATTGTTAAACTATTTTTTTATTTTTACACATCTGTGTATGTGTGTATGCGTGGACGAATTTTTGTGGTTATAATAAACTCGTAAAATATAATGAACTCTTATTTTCTAAGTGGTTGGGAGACAAAACCATTACTGAGCTCTAATATGCTAGTCTTATTCGTGTTAGCAGGTGTAGTATGAATTATTTTTATAATATAACATTTTGCTGTAATAACGTTTTTATTCTGACATGTTCTGACTAAAAATGAAAACAAAAAATATCACGTAGGTATCACGATAAAGAATTCGTACGACAATTTCCCATGTCGAATAAAAATTTCAAGTTACTCTGATATTGATAACCTCGTTACCGCGTGGTCGACCATCCTGCAGATTGCAGTCCTTAACTTCAATCACCGTTATGCCTGACACAAACTACTAGCTAATAACACTTTACAGGGATAAGTGTGGTGTAAAAAGAATGGTGCCATGACGTGTAAAAATAAAACCGTGTAATTTTGCCCGTTAAACTTTAATGATACTTTATAATTATTTTAGTGAAACAAGCAGTGAAGCCACCAATGACGATAGCATATTAGCTGGTTCCGGAACCTTAAAGGCTCAAAATAGGTGTGTAATAATGGTTATGCGTACCAGACCGATAGGAAAGAGCAGATGCACAAATGCAGTGCGATAAATTCGTAATGGACGGTATAATAAACAGGGAGGTATTATGCACAAATGCTTCTGTATGTGAACAAAAAATTTCAGCCCCTCTCTTTTCACAAAAATAATAAGTATTGTATTCTAATTGTATTTTAAAATTTTAAACAAAATTTACTTATTTGAACAATTAATTTCGATATATTATGTAAGTACCTACATCATAATTTAAAGTAAAGAACACATAGTGTTTATGAAGACGAACTTAATTCGATGAAAAATCATTGATAATATTATGATAGTTCATAAAACGAAGCATATCAGACTCTATGTGTTATATTGCCGTGTCGTTAAACTATCCATAATAATAATTCATAGCTGATTGAAGTTAAGTTTTAATTCATTTTAACTCTGAAAACGAACGCTTTTCTGAACAGTTTATATCAAAAGCTATTGATGTTATTGTCGTATTAATAATTATGTGAAAAATCAGCGATTTAGAAAGATTATATAAAGAAGAACTATTTTTATTAGGTATACATAATATTGTAAGTGTATCGGCATGCGCGAATTGTAATATTTATAATTAAATGTTAAACAGAAAAAAATAAAAATGCATATTATACGTATTATAAATATTACTATTTGATATAATTTTTAGTTTATAAAATTCTACATATTAGTTGCCACCATAGAACTGGGTAATTGGGCTTAAAATTATTGTTATGTATTAATATTCATTATTATTGTCTCATTGATTCATTAACTCATTTATAACATTATTTTTCAGCTTTTTATCTATCAGATTTCCTGCAATAGTGCATTTGTTCTGAAAACTTTTTGATGAGACACATTTAACATTTCTTTACAAGTGTTCTCTATTATACTCGACAACTTTAATATATATTAAGTTTTAAAATTTTTTAACCCTCCTCAAATTATTGACAGTTACTACATTCGAAGTACATAAAAGTTTTAACAATTACTCTCTAATTGATTACCTAGCGATAGAGATTTACTTGAAGCTGATATTGATTTTCGATCTATTGTATTATAGATAGGTAATTATCAATCTTAATATCCACTAAATATTACGCTTGCTTAGAATTAAGGTACAATATCCAACTTTTTTAATCATTTTAAATAATCTTTTTTAGTAATAATTTTATAAATATTACATTTTAAGTTAAAAACGAGATTCATGATTTAATTAATTAAGAAAATAAAGAAAATTTATGATTCCTATGATGTTCACAATCATTTTAATTTCACCATGAGTTAGATAGAATAGCTTTTCATACTAAATACACAAATTAGGATGAAATTAAACAATAGAATAGATATCTTAAATAAATTTCTGAAAAGTATACTGTAAATGTTATATATGAAAGAACCTTTCATTTTAAATAAAAATATTTTAGTTTTTGATTTTAAGTTAAGCCAGTAATTTAGTTAGTAAAATCATTGATTGACAATATTCTTTATTGCAACTTATTGGATTCTTATGAAATAATTTACAAACAATATATTTTATATAAAAAAAAAAAAAAACAAAAAAACAATAATGCGCTTTGAATGTTAAACGCCAGAGTTTAATCAACTGAAGAATTTTGTTTATTATTTTAAATATATCTACTTGTATATTCAAATCTATTTTTATTTGTATTCAATATTAACATTTTAATATATAATATAATATGATAAAAAATTAATTTCGATTTAATTCAAACGTCTTCTAAACTACTACATTTTCTCATTTATTTATTATACATTTGATTTCAATTGTTTGTTTGAAGTTGAAAAAGAGCGAATGAATATGTACAAATTAATTTATGCTATCATGCTCGTATACACTCAAATTAACTGGTTAATAAAAACAAGAAACGTAAATGATTGATAAAAAATACTTTTTTAAATATATTACGAATTAAATGACGTGAGCGTGTTTTTAATGGTATATTTACAGATGTACAGTTATATATTATATAGATATATATAGATACATATATTACATATTATTTTCACTCTTTGAGTTTAATTTGCATTTATTGTTGTTTTGTTTAAATAAGGTAAAACACATTTTGAATTAACTTAAAAACATTTTTAAAATAATACACCGACTAAATTTATATATTAATTTTTTTAATTACTGTTGGTCTTTTAATTTTATATAAAATGGATAAGTTAAAAAAGGAAAGTCAAAAGGAGCATTGAATGAACTTTTAAAGTATCGAACGCTAAAAACATTCAAACTCATCAAAAGAAATAAAAAAATATATTATAACTATACATCTCGTATCTTCTCGTAATACTTTGTTATATTAAAAGAAGCCAAATTTCATATTTATCAAACAAACAGTTTATTTCATAATACAACAGATCCATAATAATATCTACATATAGCATAAACTATAATAATCTAGATAAGTTAAGTGTGTATGTGCTAATAATAAGTTTATGATATTTTCAACAAACATCCTATTAATATTTCATACGTATTTTAGTTCAGTGTAAATTTAAAATATACATAAGTACCACTATAATAATATTATTCCGGTCGACTTTAAATATTTTTTTATCGAACCGATAATTATTATGTATATTTTAATGAATAATATTCTTATTCTTATGATAACAATTTTATTTCATTTTTTCGTGTATACGACCGGAAAATAATATATACGCAATATACATTATTTTCCGAGACGTTGTATCCGCGGGCAGGAATATTGAATTTGTTTCAATCACGACGATGATGCTTATATATTTGCGGTTCAGTCTTGTATTATACAGTTTATTACGTTATTTTTATGGTTGCGTTTTACATTATTATCTCGTCGTCGCCAACAATAACGCGTAAGTACAACGAAACAAATTACTCGTGTTCAAAAATTTTCCGTTTCAATGTAAATAAGTGTTGTTAGTGTTTTATTTTATTTTTTATCATTATTATTTCTTTTTTGTTTTTGTTTTGTTTTGTTTGTTTTTTTTTTTTTTTTTAAACCACTTTTAAAAAAATATAATACATAATATTAAAAGCGACGTCAATGAGATTTGCATACATTTTCCTAGTGCGCAGGCGCGCGTCCCGATAAGTATAAAACTACAACCGCAGTACAATAATAATGATATAATGATATACGGTGTATACAGTACACTTTATTATATTACACCGGTAGTGCCCATCATCCTCTTCTCGTTCGGAAGTAAAACGGGAAAATGTATACGAGGATATTATTATCGAGCCCGGCGCGTTATTGTCTGCGTCAGACGACTAAAGAGCTCAGTGTCACAATACGAATGAACGTCTATCTGGTTTTTATTTCCCGAAACGGAAGTGTTTTCCATCTGGAAAATGACTCTGAAGGGAACGGTTACGCGACCGCCGACGATTTTCGTGTGCGTGTGAGATGTATATATTATTGTCATTCTTTCTCTCGTCCCGGGCCCGACATTCAAACCGTTACCGTCGCCACCTACGCCAAGGCACTAAACAAAAAAAAACAAAATCTCATTCTATCACATTCTCTCTCTCTCTTTCTCTATCTATCTGTCTTTATCTAGATCTATGTGTATACGTATATAATAATATTCTCAGTTTTACGACTCTGTCCATTGACGAAAAAATATATATATATTTATAAACACACGTGGGGGGAGGGGGGGGGTAAACGCTGATGTATTTTCTCGACTTTGTTTCAGCTCGTTGTGTCTTTACGTTCGTCTTATATATTAAGCTTTTATTTTCCCGCACGTTTGTACGAAACAACCGGGAATGTACGACGAGGAATTTGTTGGCACGCAAAGTGACCAGGTTACATTATAATACCGGCAAACCAATAATAATTACAATCGAAAACGTAACGAACGAATTGCTCTCGATTACGAAAACTTAACTAAGTATAGTGATGTATCGTGAAAACGATTCGCCTCTCTTTGGAATTTTAATGATGTCGTTTCCTTTGCGTTTGTTAAAATATATACTTTAACTTTGATTAAAACAGTTCGTTGAGTATAATTCGATTTCGGAACTAACCACTTTGTTTCAAACGAATCATTTGGATTTTTAAACTATCTGTCGTGGAATTTCAAACGATATATTTTTTTAAAAATAATTGTTATATAATCAGTATAACATAAACTTACACAGATACACATACAAACGCATTCGCCTTTTTATAAAATAAGAATGTGATTAATTATTTACATATTCATTACTTTAAGTTCTGTATTAAATTTTAGAAATTTTATGATATAAATATTCATATGTCTATGCAATATTTTTAAGTAATAAAATAATATATTACAATTTAGTATCGCTAACAACATAAACCGTATAGATTATATCGTTTATATAATATTTACATGAGATACTATTTTCGGATAGATTTTGAACGTTTGTGTTTACCTATAATATAACTAGAACTTTAGTTATATATTTATTTTATTAATAATTTCCTGCCATTACATCCGTTTTGTAGTTCTATATTTTTGTTTACCCCTCTTTTGAATATTTGTAGGTATTAATTACATGTGAGTCAATATTTAATTCAACTGTACGTATGTTGTTATTATAATTCCTATGGGCCAAATCAGTAAAAATACGTTTATAAATTTTTTTAAAATTTTTTTATAGAATCAAAATTTGAAAACTGTAAACGTAACTGAGTATGCAAATTATAAGTGACTTTTGATTTTAATTTATGACAACAAAATGGTAGTAGGTATATACTTTAGGTTTACTGAATTATATAATTACAGTGCTTTTGACGTGTATCTCAGGTTGTAGTTGTTTATAAATGAATACTTATTTTTAATATAAATGTAGTTTAATTACTTTTCCGTGTTTTAACTGTCTTGCGTAAATTACAAACGATGTGCCTACATTATATGTGAGAAAGAATAATGTGAACAATTAATTTTTGTATTAAAATAAAAAAATACCTCTAAGCATAATATATAATTTGATTCGAAAAATAAAACATGATATTCCGCGTGTTAGTATAAATAAATAACTCATTTATTTTGTTATGATAATGTTTGAAAACAAATATATATCTCGATCGTTGAAATAATAACGATTTTTCGATAGGTTTGACTAATAAACAATAAAATCCGTTTTGATGTAATTACTCGGCAAATGGCTATATATCTAAACGGGAATGTACATTATATTCAATGACAGTATTTTATACGCTGGATGGATCGATACAATATAAAAATGCTAGTAAAATATGTTTTTGAAAAAAAATGAGTCGAATCGACGTCGTCTATTCCGCAGCAACTGCGACGATGGAAATATAGTATAAGTAACCTATACGTATAATAATAATAATAATATTTATTATTAAATAGAAAATGCGAATTGAAGTGGTCGTATTATGTATAATATTGAATCGCGATTGTGAAATATATCGACGGTTATCGATTTTCAACGGGAAATCCGTTTTCGCGCTCGCTCTTGTCCCCGTGGGCGGGCAGGTCCTTATAATATAACACGTATTGTATAAAATACGCGTATTTCGGCATTGACGTCGACTGGTGGGGTCGTCGGATGTAGGGATGTGCACGCGTGCGTTGCGGGTTTATCTATTAATATGGAATAGCGACGATAATAATATTATAATAATATCGTGTGTGCCGTTGACCTGAACACTCTTAGCCGCGTTCGCAGTAACCGTTACCAGAGTCGTGTGCGCGCGCGTGTGTGTGTGTGTGTATGCTCGTATATAACTCCTCTTCGATCGGTATAAAACACGTTTCGACCCAATAACGCAATAACGGAGTAATCCTTTGGAGGGGTCGGTGGGAAAAGGGGTGTGAGGGGAGAGAGTTTGCGACCGGTGTGCGACGGGCCGCGGTTTTATTCGCCGCCGGGTCCGCGCGATCCCGAAACGGCAGATTAAACTGTCCGGGTCCCGCCGCCGCGTAACAGATTGCGCGCGTCCGACGGTGGTCAACAGCTTTCGCGCGGGGGTTAACTGCACATAACAAAAAGCGGTCGGTGTCGATAGGGGTGCCGGCGGTTATAGGAGAATATATACTGACCAGTAATGATAATAATAATAATAATAATAATGATATAGAAACGGATAAGGTGTGTGATACATATTATACACAGTCGGAGTAAACTATAATAATAATTTAATTTACGGCAACAAGCTTGTCCTCGGACCTCGTGATGCTGCGGCGAATCTTTGTCGTTTGTATCGGTTATGCGTGTACGTGAAACAATAGTGTTGCGGTTTGACGTTTTAAAATATCGTGTACAAAGCGCGCCCGCGGTCCAGTGTGTGACGAACGCGGATGTGCACATTACACCGGCGACCGGATGTTGTTGTCGCTGCATCGGGAACGCCGAGAGATATTATTAATAATATCGTATACGTATTACGCGGACTATAATGACAATAATGTTGGAATATCGTGTACGCCGATCGTACAACGTGATATCGAGATACGCCAGATTGTTTCCGCGCCGGTGAACAACACGCCGATAATATTATCGCAGATTCGATATTTCAAAACCAACAACGGTGGACGCGATTCGCATAGGTGCGTTACTGACGTCCCAATGTTGGAATTTTACAATTTTTATTTTCTTCATTAATTCTCACCAAAATTTGTAACGATTTGGTACAATAAATGATAAAATAAAAAAAAGAATGTATAATCTTAACATTGGAGTGCCTTGGTAACGCACCTTAAGTTATCGATATGTCAAAAAGCAGAGAAACTAGATCGTGATTTTTTTTTTTTCACTCTTGAAACTGATCGTTTGAAATTATAATCAATCAATATTATATTTCCGGAAAGGCGGGGTTTTTAGTATGTGAACAGACAAATTAGTGCACTTTTGAATTTAATGATAACTCGATCGACGATCATTCATCCAATCTGTATTTAAACACTTACAGATTATCGTACATTTTATTAAAATCGCATCAAATAGTTTATATTCTATTTTATGTATTGTAATGTATGTCAATGTAATTGAATAGAATTTAAAAAAAAAAACTATCCAACATTTAAGTAGCTTTTATGTATTAGTTTAGTCGATATCTAGGGATATATCTTTCATCTACCTACATAAATTATATATTATTTACACTATCAATTTCCATTAATTTCTATGTCTTATACTTTTTTAAGTTAACGCATTTTTAAACTATATGTATTCTTGTACATATTCATTGTTGTAATTTTCAATTAGTTTCTAGTATTGACCCCAAATTACGGTAACTAATTATGTTAGTTGAATGTACCGAATTTTCGTTTTTACAATATTTCACACTTGAAATGATTTGTGAATTTGGCGTTAGTACAGTACAATGAAATTACATAAAACAATAAAAGTCGGTGATGAGAAGTTAAAAAACATTAGATTCTAATAAAGAATTTTTCCCATCAGTGATCTGAAAAGGCATTTTGTTTGTTGCATTTTTTAAAACTACATGGCTTATAAAGGAACTACGCCAGCTGTGGTATAAGATTATACTATAACATTATGGAGGCTAGGCCTTACGAATTATTCAAAATATATAGTTTTCAAATCAGTTTTACGGGAATGGGTTTGAATCCACAAATTTGTGGTAACCGCCTTAACCAGATGGTTATGTGACAGACGCGATAAGGTGACAGTTGTTCATAAAAACTAAATCAACATTGTAATATAGCATTTTACTTTAGAATAAAATGGATGCTTGTTAACGATTTTAACGATTGTCGTGTTGTTAAACTGAAATGTCAAACCTTTTTAACGTAACCTTTGACTTGTTTTTGTTTTGATTAATTAATTTAAAATATTTCTTTATGTAATGTCTTATTTTTCAATATTGTGTTATAATTATAATATTTTTGTATTAATTTGGTCATGAATTGTGTTTTTATCTCAAAATTTAGAGCACAACATTATTATAAAATCCTCGTTTTACTGGAAACAAATCTAAATTCTGCAGATGTACAATGTACATTCTTCGTATTATACAATAATTTTGGGTAAATATCTTAGGTCTCCATGAAACTAACTATTTTGATTATATGCTCGAAAAGTTTTAATACCACAACTGTTTAGGAAATTCCTCTACTATTATGATTACAAATTATCCTGACATTTTTATTTATAATTGTAATATTTTTGGGGTCAGATGACAAAGTTGTTATCGAACTCAGTAAGTACAGATAGGTAATTTAGGAACCCAAGATCGGTAATGCGTTTTGCCGCTAGAACAATTCTTGAACTTTAGTAACTTGGCTTGTACAGAAGGGATGGATGACCAAAACTATATAACACTTCAGGTTTATATTAATACAACTTATTGGAGGAATTTATTATTGTACCTACATCGCTTATTATCTACTTAAATAATTTATTTTATTATACATTACAGTAATAAATTTCAATTCTAAACATTAATTATAATCGGTATTTTACATATTGATTTATTATAATATTACAAAACTTAAATGTTTAGATAGTATGCAATTAAATTGTTTTTTAAATTTTTATAGGAGATACAAACATTGGTTATTTTGATGAAATTGTAATTAAATAACATCTTAATATTTTAATTAGGTTTAATAAAATATATTTAGATAATTGTACATTTGGACTTGTTAAAATTAAAATTTTAAAGTAGGTAGTCATGATATTACGATAACTTAACAGTTAACAATAACATAATTTTGTATACTTACTATTAAATGAGTTATAATCTATAGTTATTGAAAATATATATATATATATATATAATTTAAAATATTAATTAATTATGAATACAATTTCAATTTTCAATTTAAAGATTTTCCTTAAAAATCGTAAATTACATTATGCAATAGTGAATTTATATCATATTAATTTGTTAATTAAAACAAAAAGAATTTACTATCATCGATAAACTTAAAATGATTACTGTTATCACGCACATTCCCATAATATTCAGAAAACATATGAGATATAAAATATTAGTTGACAATTAAATATGCAATTCAAAATGTTGACTAATATCTATATTAAATAATGTATGTATAGCATAATACATAATATAAATTCGTGATATTATATATTCGTGTGTTTGTGTAAATCGTAGTATTGGGAAGGAACTTTAATTCCGGTCGGCGGTTCGTGTAACTATGTTTATCTATAGAATATTTAAAATACCTTTGGTTCAAGTTCAAGAGATAATATTAATGTTATTGTTTCTCTTATAAATGACTAAACATATTTAATTTGAACACCAAATATTGAGAATACAATAATAAGATTTACGTAAAATACGTATATTATAAGTTATGACCAATATAATTATATAATACTGTCGAGAGATATTTTAAAGTAAAAACACGTATACTTTATGTTTAATAATGTCATTTTTTGATATCTTATAAAAAATATATGATATATGCATTATCGTATATTCGTATGCATAATACCAACAATAATGTATGTATGCATTATCCAGAAACAGAAAACGATAAATAGACACAAGTACATTAAATTGATTCTACAATTCATGTTTCGTTATGCATAATTACCAAGTCAAATAATCAGAATAACTAAAGGAATGTTACAATACATCAATTACGTATATGTTACGAATAACACAATATTTACTTATAAATAATATGGATACATTAGCGTGTATTCAGTCGATCGTTTGAAATGTTTTCTCAATACGCGATTCTAAAATATTGCACTATACGTACGTATTATTCAGCAGTAGTAATCTCGTCGAGTTTTACTGCGAAACGTAAATTCATAATTTATAATTAATAACAATTAATAATTTTATTATAAATTATAAAGAAAAAAAAATATAATATATCATTGTCATATTCTATTGACGACGGTAAAACGCGTAATCGATATTTAAACGAAATAATTTCACAATAAATTATCGACGAATCTAGTTGTTATAAGATAAATTACAAAATCGCGAGTCAGAATCATATTTCCGAGGGAAGGGAATCGACTGAGTTTAAACCACCCTCCAAAACAAAAATACAAACAAATGTTTAAATTATAATTTTTATATAAAACAAGTAGTTAAAAAATAATAAAAATAAAATATTTTTAGCGCATATTTTAAGCACATATTTTTTGTTTTTTATTTGCATATATAGTCTACAGTACTAAATTATAGCATTAACGATAATTAATTAATAATTTATTTTATGTGTTGGTGTTTAGTTACAATCGGACTTAATTTCGCAAACAAATCTTTTGCCATACATATAATTACTTCTTCTGTCTATTTTTTTTTTTTTTTTTTTTTTTTAAGAATACATATAACGAATAAAGGAGGGAAATGGGATTTTTTTCTTTTGGCAAGTGTGACTGGAAGTCGGTTTGGTTAGGTTAAGCCTGATTATTGTTGTGAATTTGCTGGAGAAAAGCAGTTCGGTCGACCGGCGAATGGTTAATGGTAAAAAATTAGACTCAGTTAGGGGAACGAACAGGGGAGAAAAACCACCGACCCGGGCGACGTGTCAACATTGCGTAACGAGGAGTAATGACATCGGCGGCGGTAAAAATTGTGTTTTTCGCGCGTGTTGTTAGTATGCGCGCACGCGATGAGAACGAAACGCGCGCGAGCTCGCGTATATTATTATTATTATTATTATTATATATTCGTCTCGCATGCCCACCGTTGTTATGCGGAGAGGGTAGGCAAATAAACGACATCACCTTAACAAAAATATATGGTTTTTGTCCGTCGTTTTATACGCATAAAATTTTTTTATTTTATTTTTATTTTTTCATGTATACCTAATATAATAATATTATTATGATAATGGCGCATGCGCGTTTCCTATTTTAATCATACCTCTATAATATTATAATATTTGTATTACACGACACACACGCGAACGGGAAAAGGTCAGGGCTCGTGTTTTATACGGCAATTTACCTATCTTCAGCCGCTACAACGGTTATATTCTCGTCGAGGGAACACCTTACAAGGTTTCATCCGGAGTTTCGGTGCCGCAAAAGGTTTCAAACCTTCCCCTACCCCATAAAACGAAAATAAAAAACGCGTGCGAGCATTGTATATTATTATGTCCTTACGTTATCCCGCCGACGAACGCCGCACAAGTTCCGTTACGTCGTGTCCCCTCGGGTACACTCGCCATACCCGAGGACGTGACTTTTTTATTATTTTCGATCCGATCGATCCGGCCTTTTCTCGATCGCGTTATATAAGGATGGCACTCCGAGGTGGTTTTATTTTTTCGTCACACTCGTCGCATACCCGGAGTATACCACGGTCATGACCACAATTGTCGTTATAATTACTGTATACGACACTTGGTTATCATTATATTTTTTCACCCTTCCGGTTCGTCTTGCATTCGTGTAGTAGTGTATGGTTATAGTGCACTCGTATATCGTAATTATTATACCGAGTTTCGTATTACAGTTAATTAACATACGGCGAGTGTATTGGTATAATAAACTGATAAATGCGTAATAGAAATTACAAGTTCTCTTGTATATAATAATGCAAAACCTCGAGGGAAACAAGAGATAGGGGAGAAAAAAAAACCTCGACTTATCGTTTCGTCGAGCATACTCGACTCTATTTAATAATGGCGTTCCTTTTTAAACTGCAGAAGTCCCGTCATCTAAAATTACTATAAAAAAAAAAAAAAAAAAAAATACTTTAATTTACAATAAACCGATCGGTAGAACGAGGACCCCGACGCTTAGAATGTGAAATGTGTGTATAATATTATCGTACCATATATATTCTTCAATAACATTATGCATTTTAATTAATACGTTTCTATATAATACGTCATATCGCGTTATTAAACGTAAGTCACTGAGAATACTGTCGAATTCCTATACGTTTACAGTGAGTATCAACAACAGTTCAACGTAATAATATAATATTATGGTAATTTAGTTATATCTTCATGCGGTTAAGAAGTGTGTTTTAAGTTTTTCACAGACGCCAATATAATAATATTCCGTATATTATACGCATCTGAACTGTGGAACTGGCTAATTAAACATCACACGAATTATACATTATATTTGTTTTAATATGTTTTACTATTATTATTATATATGTAGGTATACGAACGTTATACCTGCTCGACACATCGGGTGACCATAATAATATTATACTCCAGTCCGGGACACTATCCACAGTAGGTGTCACCTAGTGAGTTAATTAAGTTTATTAAATGTTTCGGCGGAAACGTTTGTAAAGTTTGACAAAGGTATCGTAAACTTAAGTCTCTTGTTCGGGTAGTTATAGGAATTGTATTATTAGTCGGTAGGTACCTAGTTTAATAATCGAACACAATTGAAATTAAAACAATTTATATTATTAAAATGAAGTTTATGTCTTATTATTATTAATTATGATTAAAAAAAGCGAGAAGGTCGATTTTGGACGTTTCTCCTTTGTCCCTTTGGTTCTAAATTAGTGGTGTATAATTATTACTTATGAGATTACTCAAAACCAATTTCAAGTCCTTAGTTACGATCAAATCTCAATTGGTTATCATAAAATATGAAAAATAAAAATAACGAAAATCGTAATTTCGCCAATATTCCGCAATTTTTTTGGTAATTTTTCTCGTCCCAAGGAAATTTGTTTAATAAATTCGAAAAATAAGTTAAATAAAGTACCAACTAGATACAATTTGCTACAAAAATCATACCCTATTTTTGATAATTTGACTATTATTTCTACCCAAAAAAATGTTTTCAGACATCAAAATAAAAAATAAATAAATATATCATTGTAAAACCAATTCTTTTATCGCATTGCTCAAAATCTAAAATAAAGTACTATAAAGTAATGACAAGTTTTTTTTTTTTTTATTTTGATTCAAGATTAGTTTTTATTCGATCATAATAATATTTTATATTGCGTGTTATTCTTAAAAGTTCAAAATATCGGAAATTGTTTTGGAGATCATAACATATAAATATATTATATCAACAGACATTCAATAACACGGATCGTTTTTTTGAAATAAGTATTTTTTTTTTTTATATTAGAATGATTATTTATTATGTTTTTAGTAAGGAACATTAAGACTAAAAAACTATTTTAGAAATGTGTACAAATATATATATCTACCTATACTTACAATAAAAAAGGAAATTTATTTGCTGTCATAGTAGTGCGTGTATGTATAATATATAAAATTGTGCGTTACAATTGTCATTTACATAAATCGAACTTTGGTAATACAAGTGTTTGTAAAACTGCCACCGCGGCGTTGTTAAATCGCCCAAGAAAATGGCTGTTGGTGTGTGGATAAAAACCTACCAGATAAATTGTGGTTTCTAAATCGTTTCACGTGAATTCTTTTTGACATGACGATAACGTTGCCGTTCTCTCTAATCAAATATTAATGTTCGATCCAAAGTTACGGAAAAATAGAAACTAGCCAGTTATAGAGTGCAGTTTAGTGTGTTGGAAATTTGTAAATAATTGAACGTTGTAAAAAATTACAAATTTCCAATGTAAAATTACATAGTAATATAATATTATTTAGTTTTATACCTTTTATAATTTCGCTTAATATACAACGATAATCATTTACTATTGAGCATATGATATACGCGTTTAAAATTTAAATCCATCGTAAAAATTCATTATTCTAAATTAATTGCATTTCGATTCATATTGAAGTATTGAAATTTAAAGCAAAATATTCTATTAAAATATACAACATTATGTCATAATACATATTAAAAATGAATTTTGTCACAACTTTTTTAATTGAGAACATGTAATCATTTTTGAGTTCGAGTGATGTGCCTCTTTAAAATCAAATCGATTTGTTTTAATTTGCATAAATATTAAATTTACAAAATTTATATTGATTTATTAATGATCTAATTATAAATAAAAATGAAAACGCTTACATTGGTTAATAATTTTAAATTAATTTGTAAATATATATTTTTATTACAAATACCTTATGCATAATAAATATCAAAATATAATCGTATTGTGACGAGACGAATATATACACCAAAATGTTACGACATAAATGCGCTATATAATATTACATGTTACAGTTTTTTTTTACTTTAATGATTGATTCATGATAACACGATAAAGAATATGTGTACGTACCAACATCCCTCAGTAGTCTTCGACTATTTAAACATACTGCAATACTTCAGTGTTACTCTAACTTGTTTAATGGAACTGAATTCTCTTAATTAGGAAATCTAATTAAATCAATAGATTATATTTCTATAATATCAATCAAAATATAATATTAAAAATATTTCGGAGACTCCTATGATAATAATGATGATTAATTAATCTCATTGTAATATAGTTTAAAATATTAAAAAAAACACACATTGTATTTTGTGTGAGACATTAGTAAATTGAAATATATTCATTAAAACGTTGTTTACGTTCAATTGTGTTTCGCATCAAGATATTATTTCCTATAAAGAGTTTTTCTATCCCGTTTTTTTCTACAAATTTCACATATAAAATAGTATATGCAATTTTTTAGTTGATATAAATTATAAACATTCATCAAAAGTAAAAGTGTTAGATCGTTTTTTTTCTTATCATTCAATATTTACATTATCACGTATGGCTAATTTGAAAGCTTAATTTTTCTAAATATTTGAAAAATGTAATTAATTATTGTTTTAATTAATAGTCATAAAATATAATTTATTTATAGAACTTTAGGTTAGACTGTAGAAGTAAATTTAGAGTGGAAATCTTAGTTACCTATTTCCTGACCTAAGTCAATAACATATAACTTAATATACTCGACTATATAAATATTATAAAATTAATTAAATAATAATCTATTAGCGTATTTAGATAAATTGTTTTTAATAACAGTAATTATTTATGAATTTTTAATAACGTTAAAACGAATACTCATTATATATTAGTTACAGTAAATGAGAGAGTGTTTAAAAATGTATTTAATATGACCCAATTACATAAAAATAATTTGAAAAAAAAAAGAAAACTTTAGTTACTGCAGATGGGGTCAATATTACATCAATGTGGCATCATATTATAATAAAATATCAAGTAAAGAAAAATTCTAGCACTTGAAAGTATATAGACATACTTTTAGTTTACATACACTATATAATATGTATTAGATATTGTAGTATTTTTTCTTTTTTTTTAGGAACAAGGATGACGAAAAGTTTCTCAAATACTTCGAAAACGGGTCGACCCATCGAAGACGCTGAAGAGATTATTGTTACTTATCAACTGGCTGATCCTAGGAATACGGTAATCTTTATGAATCTTATACACTTTTCAACTTAATACACAATGGAAAAGTGTGAATTCGATCACTTTGCAGTACGATTTAATTTTTGTTGTTGTTGCAGTACATTATATACTTATGAAAAATGCATTTGTAGCATATTATAGACATAAACTTACTAGAATATTTTTTTTAAGTCTAAGCAAAAATGCATTGTATGGGTTATATGTATATAAAAAAAAAAAAAAAAAATTGGTTCTTTTTAAATAATAAAGACAGTACGAAATAACTTTAAATTTTATTTTTAGCTATTTTAAATAAATACCGATTAAATGGCGTCACTTTAAATATTTTTAAAAAAACGTTGATTTACAAAATATTTATATTTTTATTATTTAATTATTGTTTGGATTTACAAATATAAAACAAATGTACTGAAACATTAAAAATAATTATCTAATCACGTACTGTAGTAAATCAAGTTATCAATATACCTAATAATAATATTATGGTACTTGTAAGTTAATCATCATATAAAATCATAATTTTTGTATATTGAGTGTGTCAGCTAAACGCGGTCATATCCAAATCGATTTGGTAGGTAGTTACATGATAAAAAAAAAAAAAAAAAAATGTTGTGTACATTTCATTTTGTATATTACGGTGATTAAATCTGTCATCCGCTTTTCGCGCGCGTATATCATATGTTATAATATCGGTAACTATATAAATTATTCGTGTTTCCGCCGTACAGGCAACAATAATAGGATATTAAATTTCATTATAATAAGAAATGACGCGAAAACCGAAAATAATACGTGTACGTAATATAGCTAGAGCGTATAAAAGTTAATTTTATCGAACGTTTTGTTCGCCCGTTTCGCGTTAAATCACGCGATTATAGCACCATTCCACCCACCATCGCCCGCGCAATTTAAAACACGGACACGTATACGCGTCATTAGCGTTTCGCAGACAATTTGAAAACGTTTATGTACGTGTGTAAGCATTTGTGTCGCTCGTGTGTGTGTGTGTGTGTTTGTGTGTGTGTGTGTGTGTGTGTGTGTACGTACGTTATGAAGTGTTGAGCCTACGTAATGGGTGTAAAACGGACCCGTTCGCAGTGTTTTCTCGAACCGCTAACGACCATTTTCAATAGCAGTTAAATTCAATTGCTTCCCGAATGACTTCTGCGATAACTTATATAGGTTTTCTTTTTAATTTATTTCCCCTTCTCGGACTCCCCAACGGTTTTATGAACACAATCATAATATTGTTATTATCCCGGGACCCGGGGGTCCTTATTGTTAATGGTTTCGGTCGATTATGGGATCGTGATTTTATTCTTTTAATCGCTGTTTTATTTTTAAACATTTTTTCACATTATACTACATTAGAACAAAATGCAAACAACTCATTTAACGGTTCGTCATCATGATAATGTTATACAAAATATTGGAGACGGTTTAGTAAGAACTAAGAAGTAGGTAACTATAATAATAGTGAAAAAATGTAATGTTTGAAGAGACATTTTATAAGTTTTTGAAAATAAGCATAAAAAAAGAAAGAAAACGAATATACCTAATAACAATTAAATATATAATTATCTCTCTACATATATTTTTTTAAATCATTTTTAAAATCAACGTTTTTATTGTTAAAAATACTAAATGCGTTTTAATTTTATTAAATACAATATTTTTAAACGTTAATACCAAAATTATATTAATATTAATTTTTTTTTTAAAAAAGATAAACTAGTCAGAATATTATATCGATGTATGTAGTTTAGAAAAAAATACAATTTAACTTTTATTATTAATATTAAAAGCTCTTTATGGTAAATTGTAAATGCATGATTGACGATCATACAACAGATATTATATAAGAACGATGGGTTAAAAAATATCGACAATAAATCCTGTGTAGTAAAAGTTAATTCTTTAGTTTCGTAAGATTGGTTATTTATTGTATTTCTGAGTGAAACAAAATAAGTTTCTGATGTACGACATAATAACATTTGTATGAATTCTCTGACGTTTATTAGATTAATAATAGCTTTTTCATTTTAAATATAAATAAAACTTTATTTTTATCATCTGCATAAAATATATTTACATTTTTAGTATAGTTGATATTTTATGGATTTCAATTTGATTGATAAAAATACCTATTTTTGGTATCGTACCTATAATCGTATAACACTACACGAAAACAATACTAAAAATAGGAAAATAAATAATTCTTTAGTAGGTAGTCAATTCAATGTATTCGGGTGGGACGTCAAATTACCTAGTTTGCCTGAATATTTTTTTTTTTTTATACGACTAACACACGCTATATTATTTTATCAGTCAAATTATTTACATTTTAATGACTAATGGCAAAATACATATCAGAATAAATGATTTTTTTTTTATAAATAATAAAAAAAATACTCGGAATGACTTAATATCAGTAATTAAATAACAATAATAATAATAATTCGTATAGTTCATATATTTTGACATAAGAATTCTCGTATATTTAATTTTACGGCAGTGTCGAAAATAGCGCGAACAATGTTTGAACACAGCTCAATAGAAACGAAAAAGTAATAATATATTATTAAATTTCTATATGTTATATTAAATATTATTACAATATCAATAATAAATATTCCGCACACGATAAACTAATTTCATATCAGAGGCCATAATAAACATCAATAAATAAAATTAATGTCGATGGACAAAAATCATCACGTGCGTTTGATATAGGTAAATATACATACAAAATGACTTCGAATCGCGTTTAATTTAATGGTTGCATAACATGTGTTCAATATTTATTAAACATCACATCACACTAGTCACCGACGGGACCGTTAGTTAGTAGATATGAATGGAAATTAATTAGTAATGATTAATAAATAATATAATTATGCATTTCCATATAATATCATCATCGGTTATTTAATTATTTCTATCCAGTAAATATTTTTCAGAAAGTATTCAATTGAAACATTGAAATAGTTAACCTAAAAATTTAACTATAAATTAGCAGTACAAATTTGATTCATAATGCCGTTAAAATATATAATATTAATTTACTTGTGATACAAAATTGTAAGTACTATTATTTAAAAATAAATGAAGAATTATAATTATTTATATCTGTA
The DNA here is from genome assembly GCA_013282895.1 of Eriosoma lanigerum. NCBI lineage: Eukaryota > Metazoa > Arthropoda > Insecta > Hemiptera > Aphididae > Eriosoma > Eriosoma lanigerum. Next base: position 18,428,600 of record CM023361.1, read on the forward strand.
GAAATATCTTGATTTCGGTTTAATTGTTTAAAAAACAAAGTATTATAAAATATTTAAATGTCTCACCATTAAATATTACAATTCCATCTTGTTTTGATAATAATTGTTTAATTCTATGTAAGCTATATTAAATATTAAAGATTCAATATCAATTAATTTTACGTTTAATTCACTACAATAGTTTATATATAAAATGTGAATTTTCTGAAACTTCGTTAATACCACAAGAACTTTAGAAAGGGAGGTCTCCATGATTATAGTTGGAAACTTGAGTCAAAGTATTCATTTGTAAGTAATTTGTAAATTCAGTATCACAAACCACACAGCCGAGTTGGAACTTAGCGTAATCCTCATTTTAGGTAGTTTTGTAATCCGACATTGAATGTATGTACAACATTTTAGATGCAAAAAGGAGCAAAAAAGATATTGGTTTTAAAATTATGTTTATATATTATATTTAAGTTCTTTCAAAAATTGTTATATAGTTCACCAACAATTTCATGTTTAAAGATCTTTTTTCAGTTGAAAATTTATCAGAAATGTCTATTTGCACCATTCATTTTTGTTAATACATTCCAAATAATATCGAAAAAAGTTAAAAAACAAGTGAAATTTATGTGGAGTTCAATCAAAAGAATTTTTTTTTATGTTGGTTATTTTTTAATATAGTTTTTTTTTAAGTTTTACAAAATGTATTGTTTCTTTTGTTTATATTTTTTATAACTTTAAGTTTGATGCTTATTTAAACCTTAAAATTAAAATATAAAAGATCAATAATTAATAATTCTTCTGTATTAAAGAAACAAAAAATTAAACATTAAAAAAATAGTACTTACAAACATTTTATTCAGAAAAAAATTAATTATAAATTGTGTAGTTTATCAAATTATATTATAAAAACAATTTTTAAATTATTATCAAGTAATGTATAATCTTTATTCTTTATTCAAATTATAAATAATGGTATAAAATATAGAAAATTCATACCGTGAACATATTAAAATTAATTTTATAACTAAATTATATCATACTTTCATTTTAACAATATTTAATACCCACTATAATAATTAATAATAATATAAGCAGATGCGTATTTACTTAGAATTTTAATACAATAGTCGTCAAGTGTTCGTAACTTATATATTACATATGAATACTTTTCAATATATATTATTTAACTTTAATTAAATACTAAACAACAGTTTTTAATTCCAAAAAGTAAGTCTATGCACCTTACGTGCTTCCTGTTAATTTTAAACAAAGTGTTTGTTAGTTATACAGGTTTAATTTATCTTTTCGTCATAGAATTAGTTCTTGTCTTATAATTTGTAGATATCACGTTTTATGTATGTTCGACAATTTTAGAGTTTATATTATTATTATTATTATTTTTTAACATACTTACTTAGGTGCTCTATTATATTGTTTGTTAGGATTTTGTAAGTGATACGCTGACGTGTTTTTCAGGCGTACGTTGTTAATTGCACTTTTCAGCAACCACGACGTGATAAACTCTACAGTTGATCGATTGTGGTGTGTGTATAATACGCTTTCGTGACAACACGTTTAAATGCACGAGACGGATTTTACAACCTGTATAATTTTGTATTAAATTAAAACGCTGTTATTTATTATTTTTTATTTTTTTCACATATTTTATATAGGTATAGCACAGGTATGGGCGGAAATTGATTGATTAGTCAGTCCATTTATGTGGTTTAAACGAAAATCTCAAGTTAAAAATCCACTTTTCATAATATTTTTATGTACCTAAGGATAAACATTTCAATCATATATTATTCATATTTAAACCATTAGGCGACCCTTAAAATATATATTATATTTATGTTGTATAAATAAGAGACGTATTCTAATATTTCATAATATGACTATAAGAAGATAATATATGGCGTAATATTTATAAAAGTAACGTGCAAATAATTTAGGTATTTGTCTGTTCAGAAAAGCTTTATAATATTATAATCTATTCGAATGAGAAAAAATATAAATGCTAAATACAATTTCTATGTAGTATAAAAATATGTATTAAACTATAGTATGAAAATCGTTCGTTGCAATTATTTTTTTATGGCTTTTCACCGATGTAGTTGTCATTGAATGCATTTATACTAAGTGCAAAAAAGTTAAATGCGTTTGTCGAACAATATGTTTATATGAAAAATAACGCAAGAACACAGAGGACAAAATAAATTTCAACAAAGACTATACTACAGCGTATTAATTATACATATTATATTTTGTATTTATTATCGATATTTGTTTTGTTTTGTTTTGTTTTTTTTTTATTCATTTTTCACAGAATGATCAGAATACATAAAAGTACAAAAAAAAAAATAATAATAATAATGGACAAATCGTACTATGTCTTCTACTACTTGGCTTTAAACCTTCAGTTAAATAGAGTCCGCGTCTCTAAATTCCTCCGCAGGACAGACAAATCGTATTTAAATGTCCGCAATTTTCGAAATTATTCCAATCACTCTGTATGCAAATCCGTTATGATGTTACGTATTTTACGTGTAATATCCGTGTGTCAAATTAATAAATTTAAAAAAATAATAATATCGTATACATTTATACGAGGCACAAAATGACAATCGTCCGGAATGTCGACTGGGCGAACCCTTTTGGGATTTGTTATAGTCCAACGCCTTTCGTTTTAGCGAATTTCTCGCGACTCGCCCGTCCCGTCCGCCACCGCATGCAGCGTCAGAATTCCGGCATTTGTCGCGCGAGCCGCCGGTAAAACCGACCGGATATCCGAGAACGTCTCTCGACCGCAAGCGGAGAAATGATGATAATAATATTAATTATTATTATTATTATTATTATTATTATCATTATTATTATTATTATTATTATTATTATTATTATTATTATTATTATTATTATTATTATTATTATT
>CM023361.1:18431535-18465931 GCA_013282895.1 Eriosoma lanigerum
TTATTATTATTATTATTATTATTATTATTATTATTATTATTATTATTTAACGGTCGTGTGCACGGTGGTGGGCGAAAAGGGATTCCGGGGGTTGGTCGGTGTAAAGTCCTCGTACTGCATGCTTGCGGGGACACGGGCCCATCCTAACTTTGCCGCTAGCCCGACCGCCGTTACCGAGAGTACGGTTATGGTCACCCCGCGTCCGCCAAAAAACTACGGTCCAATTTGTCGTGGTCGCCAGCCTTAATGCTTGCAACTATGCCGGAACTCGCTCATTACGGTCAAAGCGTTTCAGCGTTTTTGCCAGAACAAGTTTGGTACATTTTATACCGCGGCGGCAACCCGTCTCGTTTTATTCCATTTTACTCCGCTCAAACTTAAATCTGCAACAGCGAAAATCGATGCCAAACAACCAGATAGGTAAACGTACAAGATATATTATAATACCATGATCCTCATTTCGTACGTTGATGTATAGGTTACCGGTATATGTTATATACGAACCAACTATAGAAATTTTATAACTGATACAAAATGTCGTTTCTATTGTGTAATACGTGAATTTATTCCAGAATTGTCATGTAAAATAATCATAAAATCTTTTCACACTGTTAAAAATATCGTGACACGACAGTTAAAACATTATGAACATCAAGGAAAAATTCAATCACATCATTTTATTCTCATATTAAGTATAAATTTACTATATTATGGCCAAGATTTACAAGCTTATGGACTTTTAAATCAAATCTGTTCCGGATTCAAGAACATTAATTGTCTAAAAGTGTAATATTATACTCTTATTGGCAGATCCATATTAGAATTTTCATTCGTCGAAGCAAAATAATTTAATCGACAAGCATGAAAATTTTAACATTTTCTGATAATGATGCTATAAAAAAGTCCAGTTGATATCCCTTTGGATATTATCGTCACGGAATTTGATTTAGATTTATTGTGATCTAGACAGTTATTTAATTAAATATATTTTGTTCATAAATTTATTATCCTGTCTAGATTACCTAACGAAGATAAATTTTAAAATTCCAGTTATTAACTCAAGGAGTAGTCTTTTTTTCTTAGTACTATAATGTACAAAAATTATAATCAAACATATTTAAAAGTACCACGTTTGAGATGTCTATATTAATATACTTTATTTTGAATTATTTTTTTAATTCGTGCTGACAGTACTTGAAGTAAATCTTTATTAGAATTTGATATGTATTTATGCGATTGTCATGAAAAAAGTTTGGTTCGAAAATATTTATGTTTGAGTTTAGTTCAAATTTCAAGCAGTTCGTCACATCACTAATTTAGGTTATAAAAAAACTTTAAAATACCTTTTAAAAAATATTATCAAACATAATGTTTGTCTAGTTCTCAGCAATCATTGACAGCAACAGACGTCCTGTGGCGTCAACGACGGAACAACGACAGGAAACAACGACGTAAAAAATAATAATGAAATGTTGATTACATTGTTAATCTATACTTTCTAAGTAAAGTAGTATACACGCATACAAATATTTTTATTAGGGACAGAAACTTGTTGTATAATTACTTTTCAATGATCTTATATCATTCTCGTATGTCGTATATATAGAACTTTATTTAAAAATACAAAATGAAGCAAATTCGGGATTGATCACTTTGTGAGTTGCCTTTAGACACAGTTTATCTACTATATATACGTAGTACATAGTTAATTAGTTTTTAAAAGAATAAGAATAGAAATTTAATTTATTTTGATCAAAATACAATGATAGGTAACTTTATTTTGTTATTTATTCGATATTTTAGATATAAAGGTACGCTTACATTTTTTTTTTTTTTTTTTTTTTTATACTTTTGGTACATATTAATTTAAAATATTTTTCTCTTTCTGAGTCAAAACTCGTATTTTATTTTAATAGCAGTATAAATAATTGGAAAAAGTCGATCTAATACAATATATAAAATTGATATATCAATTAAAATTTAAAAATGCATATAAGTTACAAGTAGAAGACATAAATTTAATGTTGTTTCGAATAAATTAAATACTAATAATAATGATGAAATAGACTTCGTTATTTTTTTTTAAATTTATAAGTCATATTTTTTGTGAATTTTAAACATTTACCTTACCTATCCCAACATCGCCTGTTACCCGGGTCCCTAGTTATGAACATAATTGTACTAGTATATGATCAATAAAATTTAATATTATTTTATTGACGCAAGTTGATTTTCTAATATGACATTTTTATTGCAATTATAGAAACATAATAGATTCACGATAAAGATATTATTTCTACTCGTGTAAAACATAAACACTTTATACTTAGGAAACGTATCAATATTATAATTGATACAACTACATGTTTAAATAATAATAATTTCCGTACGATTTTGAGTGAATTTAAATAAAGGTTATGACAAAAGCAACAAAGCTCTATTATTCTAAATTATCCGAATGCTGCTCAAAGAACCTTTTGTATGATAGTATTATAATGAGTATGACATAGGATGACATTATGACAAGTTTGGGCACGAAACAGATAACACGATAATGTACGTGCAATTATAAAAATTTAACCCAAGATGGACTAAATTGATAAAATAAGATAAAACTAAAATAAATTAGGAAATATAAGAAAATGGAAACGAAGACAATAAAATAATACTTGTATTTAATAAAAGCTGAAGATAATAAAAACACAATTTAGTTTGAAATGTAATATTACAAAAGAAAACAATTATTTTCTTAATTTGGTTCACAAACAAGTTATAGGTATTCACTATTCAGTTATTTTTAACGATTCGTATATAAGTTGAATTTATAACTAGGAATATTCAAAAGTAATTATTGTAAAATACATATTTCAATATTATGCAATTTATGAATAATTTAAGTGTTCTAGTAATAATATATAATGTATGGATTATATTTTACTTAAAAATCAATACTTAAATATGTTTTAATAATTTAATGTATACTTGTCATAAAATTAAATTTTCTTTTTGCCATATTGAACCTATTCAATTTTGTATTTAATATACTATTTTTAAAATGAATGTTCTAAATGTATCTAGGTATTATGGACATTTAAAATAATAATAATAATATTTGAACATGCAAAACACTGGAAATAGTTATCACAATATTGTATTTAATTTGTCAGTGTACATATGTAATTATATACATTAGGTATACAAGAACAACATATTTTATCGCACAAAATTAATGAAATCCATTAATATTTTCGTTTAGACTTGAAAAATTGCATTCTGGAGGTTGTGGTTCGTGATCTTTACACTTTATATACATATAAATCCTCTAATTGTCCTCGTTTAATATGAGCTCATTGTTTGTGTTCTTGTACTTTATATAATCCGTATAACAATTATAAACAATAGTAATAAAAAATAAAAATTATATTATATTTTTATGCCAAATATTCGCAATAGTCTCTAGACAATAGATAATAAATGTATAAACAAATTTTTTTTCTAAGTATATTCCCCGATAAATCAAAATACTATTGTTATTCAGCTGTCATGTAGTGAGTGAATCCAACACACAAGTTTTAATTTTGTGACCACAAAAAAACAATAATGAAATGATTGTGAACAAATATTATTATTATTATTATTATTATTATTATTATTATTATTATTATTCATCCCAATGATCAATATTGGTTGGCATACTATATATGTTTGATATTATTATCACCACAGGTCTAGAATGATACAAATACAATTGAAAACGAAACGTAGTGTGATATACTAATGAATAATAGTTATATGTATTTGTACGCATATTCTATATGGACTAAAATAAACCGAACCTCAAAATCGAAATAACTCGTCAGTATGTAAATTAAATTTCTTTGATCCGATCACATACCTTTAACAAACGTGGTTGAAATTCCTAAATTATATTATAACAAATTATAAAGTTGTATTATAATATTTATTTTTTATTTTTTTTTGTTAATGCATATATTATATTTTATAAATTATAATACGTTGAAATCTCTAACCCCTATTGTTAATAATTAATATAAATAAAATATAAGTATATGATAGCACTTTTAAGAATAAAAATTGCACAGATGTGATAAATCTATATTTAATGATAGTATTAAAATGAATAATTGTATATGAGTTTAGTTTTTCATAATAAAACAAAAAAATAAATAGATAATTTACTATATTTAAATCTCATAAGTACAATTTGGTTCAGAATAGAAAAAAAGCAAACATATATAATAACATAATATTGAATTACTTGATTATTTTTTAAAACAATTTAAATGTATAAAATGTCCACTTGATAGTTTAAAAACAGATTTAATGATGTTAAAAAATGGCAAAGAACGTTGAAAAATATAAAAAGTTTCAATAATAAATTCCAATGTTAGTCGAATTACACACCAATTAAAAAAGTGGAAGATCATCACATGTTTCATAAATATTTAAAAAATAAAAAAATACGAATATTGAATAACTTGTGTTTTACTGAATTGGCATATTTCGATTATATTTAATATTATAAATATGTGTATTTATGTACGATACAAACTAAAAATTATGAAAAAAAACACGCGAATCAATATATGCTTTCGACTAATATTATATTGTACCTATTATAATAAAATCGTTATTTTTGTTTAACTACAAACAAACAAATAAGTATATTTTATAATATACAAGTAACATATAACGACCGATCCCGTCGTGTCTTCTTTAGTTATTCGGTATCCACTTTGGCAAACGGGGATGATAATAATAATAACAATAATAATAATAATAGTAAAAAAATATTATAAAATGTTAGGGGTATCGTGAGTTATAAAAAAAAATTGAATATTTAAAAAGCAACACAAAACGACAAGTCACGCGTGACTCGCGGATGCCACGAGACAAGACGTACCTACATAATATTATTGTGTACCTAACGCACAACACCGCTCTACTATATCATTATTTTTTATTATTATAGTCGCCATTTATGTGTATCTACGTATTTTAAACACAATATTCCGTCCCCAAGTCATCCAATCCGTCCGTGTCTATTATTCGCAGTGCCGTGAAATATAACACTAATAGTTGCGTCGACGCGACTACGATTATAATATAGATAACGTGTCATGTTATCTTTTATTTTTAAATAAATAAATACAATATTTTACCTTAAGTAGTGTGTCGCAGTCGCCGTGTATCGAGTTGAAACGACAATAATAATAATAATAATAATAATAATCGAATACTGTCGCTCGCAATAAAATACGATACGCATATCTGTATATTTTTATATGATTATTACGATATTGTTATTGTATGTACGGTGGGTTAGATGTTCGATGTGTCTTTTACCGTTTTCGATATCGCGTATCGGTGGTAAAAAAAAAAAAAAACCATCTACTTCAATTTATTGCCCACAGCATAATAACACTACACTATATAATAGTGTTACTGGCGGCTTTCGAGAAAATAATAAAAAGAAATCGGGAGCGGGCGCATATATGTGTGTGTATATGTGATACCAATATAATATTATATACTGTTTGTGAGATATTATATACTGTTATCTCGTGCAAGACGGTATTGGATAATTAATTTTTTAAACTCTTTAAATTATTTTATTCTAGAATTCTAGAAATTGTAAATTAATAATTAAAATACAATGTTAAACGAAAATAAAAGTATAAAAAAGTAAAATATATAAATTTTTAATAATACCACGTTGAAAAATATAAAACTGTTGATTTGCATGTTAAATAGTTACATAAAAAAATTGTATTTTCTTTAAAAGTATATTATTTAACTTAACTTTATAAACAAATAATTAGGTAACTGAAAAATAGCACGGTACATCTTATTTTAGAAATATAAACTCTCTAAATCTAAAAGTTAATATTTAAGAAGAAAATACCTTGTAATTAAACATAATTAAATCAAACTTAATTTTTAAACTCGTCAATGGGATTTATTGTCATGTTCGTTTGACACATCGACAGAAATGTATATTATGTTTATGTAAAAATTAATATAATCTTTTAGAAATATTCTAATAATCGTACGTAATTACTCCGCGTTACAATATCTTAATACCCACAAAACGTATTTTGTAACTTTCATAAGTATCAAATATCACGTAAGTAGTTTGTTATTTAAATTCCATAATCACTGTCACCAGACAATCTATATACAGGGTGTTTCTGAAATGAATGAGGAGATTAATATAGGCGTATTCAGTAGGCTGAGCAAAATGAAGATATTTTTGAAATTTTTATTTATCTTCAATACCTGAATTTTATCGATATATCCTTAGAACAGTACCTTAAATGTAAAAATAAATACGCATATAGTATTTCTTGCAAAGTTCTCATACAAATCGAGATATGACATCGTTTTTGAGCTTGTCGCGCGTTTTTGACGCTTGGTGTCGCCAGAACAAAATAAATGGTGTAATATATCATTTTGTATGAGAAATTCGCAAGAAAAATGGTAATATAGTTTATTTGTTTTTATTTAGCACGCCTGATTAATTAGAATAATTTTTACATTGAAGACTAACAAAAATCAATTGCAAAATATTAAAAAAAAAATTATTTTATAAAATGTATCCAATATGACATCCATTTACTTCAATACACTTTTCCACACGATGGTGTAATGAAACCGATGTTCTTTCAAACAAATTTGATATTTGATGAATGATATCAGCGGCATTATTTATTTTCACTAAAAGCTCTTCACTAGTATTTATTTCGGAGAGGTGTACTTGTTCTTTCATGAAACCCCATAAAAAAAAGTTACGGACACTTAGTGAAGGATTTCCATGTACTAAATTAAGCACCAATTCCTCATTTGCAACACTACGTACAAAATATAACGAATTTGTCGAAATTCAAATTTTATACGATTTTGTATAAATTAATATTGTAATAATAACAATAAAAGTACAATTACACAATATTTATAATAATAAGAAGGTATAAACTATAATATCTAACAAGTTACCGTTATATTAATAACTGGAATACCAGTTTAAAGGCATTTATCTATTTTATGAGTTTATGACATTAAACCTATTAATAGATACCTATTTACAACATTTTATAACAATTTATAATACCTAAAAATTTAAACACTTAAAACTAAAATTAAAAACATTAAATTCTATAATTTATAAATACTAAAATGTTGATGTACGTGAATAGTGGGGAACATTAGACACATTTTATAAAATAATTTTTTTTTTTAATATTTTGCAATTGATTTTTGTTAGCCTTCAATGTCAAAATTATTATAATTAATCAGGCGTGCTAAATAAAAACAAATAAACTACATTACCATTTTTCTTGCGAATTTCTCATACAAAATGATATATTACACCATTTATTTTGTTCTGGCGATACCAAGCGTCAAAAACGCGCGACAAGCTCAAAAACGATGTCATATCTCGATTTGTATGAGAACTTTGCAAGAAATACTATATGCGTATTTATTTTTACATTTAAGATACTGTTCTAAGGATATATCGATAAAATTCAGATATTGAAGGTGGACAAAAATTTCAAAAATATTTTCATTTTGCTCATCCTACTGAATATGCCTATATTAGTCTCCTTATGCATTTCAAAAACACCCTGTATATATACAATGTATATAATATATATTTAATTTATAAATAATGAGTACAATTGATATTATAGTATCTTTTAACTGTGAAACTTGTTTAAAGTATTAATTATTGGATTATTCATAAAATATTCTGAATTTTTAATAACGTTTTGATAGTATTTAAACAACTTAAATATTATATATCATTATATTGTATAATAAAAATAATATGTAATCAATATATAATGTAAATGGTTTCGATTGCGAGATAAAAAATAATGTTTGACGTCACTTGAAAAACTAGCATAAACTTATTTTCGACTGCATCTTTAATGTGAGCTTGTAAGTCAAACATAAACGTCAAGAAAGCGCAACAGTGCCTTGTTAAATATTGTTTGTTTGTTCTTGCACTTTTGATGTTTGAAGAAAGAGCTTAAATATTAATTTCACAAAATTCAATTTTGCTTAAATTTATTATATCTTTATACGGGGTTTTTTTATTTATTTTTTATTATTACGAAATTTTATACCTATACAAAATAATTTTATATTATAATATCATGAGTATTAAATTGTTCTACCTAATATTTTAATCCATATTGATTGTTTATAAAATACAATTTAAAATAATGGAAACCACGCTTTATTCCATAAGATATTCCGCTTCTGACATAGTCTAAAGTCTTCTAATCTAAATGTAACATTTTGATCCATTCCTGGAAATTATCCAAAATGTTACACGGCTCAAGCGTAACTAGTGCAGGGGCATTAATTCATAATAAATAATTAAAACATAGAATCTATAATATTAAGTTAAAAGTTATCACTTCTTTTAGTTTTGTTTTATGTTATTTTGTTATTATATAATAAATGTTACACAACAATTCAATTATGAAAATATCTTATTTAATATAATATTGTATTTACAAAATTTACAGAGGAACAAAACGAAAGTATCTATCAACTTCTTGTAATCCTAGTGTACGAAAAGTCATATCATTAGCATACTGAAATTGTATTCTATAATATATGTATATTAATATTTAATACTATCTATATTGTCCTTGTCTTAAACAACTCCTTCATCGCGTAATTGTAATTTTATAACTGCTCGTAGAAAATAATTATACTTGCTCACAATTGAGATAATAAAAAAAAATATTTTTGTCGATGACATAAGATGTTTTGTTTCTCTGTCAACCGACTGTTAGCGCATATCGATAGTACATGTGACCTAAACACTCACGCTTTTGCACGCATACCAATGTGGTTAAATATGGTTACGTTTAGGCGTCGTGGAGGTTCGTGTCGAAAGACGATTAGAACTCCTTCCGAGAGTGATGATAAATCATGTTGCGGCAGTGGGTCAGGAAGTTTTTAACGGACAGCCGGTGCGGGGTGGTTTGGGTGAAAATGTGAAAAAACGATCGTGCAAGTGGTGGAGTTAGGGGCGGAAGAGTGGATTTTGATTCTATCGTGTAAAACGACACTCCTGCTTGGTAGATGTACATGTACGCACGCACGTTTGCCCCTTAAACCTAAAATTTCGATGCGAACAATGGAAAATGAGCAGCGAACATACTCGATCCGGATTATTAACCAGTACTTAACCGAACTAGACCTAATGATGGTAATGATAAGTTTATCTTGAACCCGTATCGATACGAATATAATGTCGGCATAATATTAACCATTTTACAAATATCGACGTATAATTTAATTTACAGCATTTATCAGCTAATATTTTCCACAACTGTAATAATATTCATGTTTGGAAAACTTGCGAAACGTTTGAAAAAAAAAAAAAGTACCATAATACATATATTGTTTTGCGTGCACGGCTATTGAAATGTTTTCGTTTTGAATTTCGTTTCCACTAAAATCCAGTAATTATACTTATTCGTCTTCCGGTCATACAATAGTTCCGTTTTTGCGCACGCGCACCCACCGATCGATTTAATAATATATTATTTTAATTATGCATGATATTTAAACATTATTGTAGATAGATTATTTTTGCACAGACATAAAATTATTAGAAATAAAAAGCGTCAAGCATAAAATTAAAGCAATATTAAACCATAATCTTATGAGCGATGTAATGATATTATAATGGTACGAAGTGCGAAAACTATTCAACAAAATATTTACGACAAATAATAATAATATTATTATTATTGTTTGTCGATAGTTGCACTCGAAGTATTATAATAATATAATGCACCATAATAATATAATATAAGCATCAGCCGATCGGAAGGGTATAAAAACGGCGAACGACGGCAGCGAATTCTCTGTGCATAAATTATTAATCGAACCGGGCGACTTAGAAATATAGACACTATAAACACTGTGAAACAATTTAATAATAGAAATATTAATAATAATAATAATAATATTATAAACATTATATTATACTATATATTGAAATATTAGAAGTTCGAGATGTATTAAAGAAATACCGACAAACTTCTAGGAAGATCGCGTTGTTATTATTATTATTATTATTATATTGTTCGAACGGACAATATAGGAAGTATGCAACGTTTGCAATCGTGTTTAGAACATTATCCAATATTATATCATATAATTTACGTATATTATCATATTCGCAATAACAGCAGACAATATTAATTTACGTTTTTGATCGTTTATTAATATTAAAACAATATATTATATTTTGTAGCCCTACGCCTTTACACATACTTGAACAAGTATGTCTTAGATATTATACTGTTGTTATTAATCTTACCGAGACGTTTCTGTATTTGGACATTAACTGGTGCCTGAATTGTATGTTCTAAAACGATACTAATATATTAATTAAGCTGTGAAATTATTATTTCACATTTCACATGGTTTTAATCATTTAAAAATAGTTAAATTACCGATGGTTATAATGCATAATCTTGTTAAAATTCCAAATTATTATTGTTTCGTATTTTAACTAATAATACGAGTATATTATTATTCACATTATGAAAAAATATATGATCCCAGTACATTTCAATTGATTTTTTACCACAATGAGAAATTTGTACAAACATTATTGAAAATTAAAAATACATTTTAAAATGTATATTTAATTTAGTAATACATACTTTGGTGTCTAGAGTTATAAACATTTTCGGACAATTAATTTTTAATTTTCAAAATAATGATAAAATATTGGTAAGTACTACAGGGAAAAAAACTTCTGTACTAGTAAACTTTTTTTGTTTTTACTTTATAAGCCGTAAATAAAGTTGTCATCATCAATAATGTTATATCGTTTGTCACCTTAGGTTCAAAGTGTTTTTTTTTTTAACACCTACGTGTTTTGGACTACTTGAGTAGAAGACGATGCCGAATTCGTATTTTGGATAGTAAAACTTTGTTGTTTAAGATGTGGAAAAAAATTTGCTAACTTAACGATGAGTTTTCACGAACTTTACTTCACTAATTTCCCAGCGCACTATTGTTTATACTTGAGTTCAAACATAAGTTTTGTCGGTTATAGACCGTGAAATAATTTAAGGTGGGTTGCATAATATTGTTTCTTTAATAAATGTGTTTCTAACCTTAGAAAAGTGAAACTAATGTACTTTCCCTAGACTTTTTTTCCTTATTTCGTAAGCTTAAATTTAAAGATATCTAATTATTTAAACATGTATGCGGTTTGTAAAGTATACCCAGGTGACAAGGTAGGAGATTATTTTATATAAATAAAATAATATTTATATTAATATTAATATAAACCTACATTAATTTTATTATTATTATTATTATTATTCCTTAATACTTCAACATTACTACCATTACAGGTCAATATGAAAACATGAAGATTTGTAGGTTTCTTATTAAATAGCTTTAAGAATTTCTAAAATACAAACCAAATTACGGCCTATTGATGAAATTGAATGCATTCGCCAATAATATAATTTCGTTTCTGATTTTAAAAATTAAAACTTTATATCGTCTTATTTTCCTAGTGCACTAAAAATTATAATTAGTATTAACACTTTTGATTATGTTTTAACGATTTTAATAAAACTCAGGTTAGAAGAAAGAAAAAGTAGTGGATTACGTCATTACGAGACAATGCGGCATATTATATTTTACTTTTATTGCAACGTTTTGTTCTGTGTAATTACTTCGACGTTCGACAATGCCATTAATATACCTTAATACGAGTACATTGGATGATTGTGTTATTAGTTTATTACATATTTTATAATGTTTATCAATCACTATTTTTCTCTCGCCTATTTCACGTATTTCACATATTCCATTATTATATTTATCCAATGGTAAGGGAAAATAAATGTAAAGTTGAGATTTTTTCAATATAATATGGTTAGGTATAATAAAATAAATTGCTCTCAATAAATTATTTTTATAATTTAAAATCATAGATTAAATACAAAACTTTCCAATTTTATTTCAATAGGTATTAAATTTTTATTCTACTACGGGCTCTTTATAAAATATAATTATTTACGGCTAAATAATATCGTATCAGTTGATTTGTTTCAAAGTATTTTGTATTATTATAGTTTATAGTTAAGTCTAAAAGTTAAATTGTTTCAGACTCAATTAACATAAATATTTTTGATCATTTTATAAATTATTTATAATATACTTAATACTTAATAGACTCTAGTCAAAACTCATAATTATTTTCCAGAAAATTTAAGTCGTTAATGAATTTATATGAACAACCACCAAGAAGAGTTAATAAAACCCAACTCTTTTCTTGTAAATACGAGACGTATATTCATTACGATCTAAAATTAAAAACTAAAGTAATTATTCTGACTTATTTGAACAATATGTCTGCGATCGTTTCGCATAAATTGTCTACAAAAGTTTAACGCTATACTAACTGGCAAGTACATTATAATAAAACAGTATTTATTTTCAATAGAATTTCGTTATTTTTGCCCGTGCATTAAATTATTATGTATTATTATTTAATTATCTTTAAAAAAAAAATTTAAATAAGTCAATATTATACTCTCAATATAAATAAATTATAAGAATATAATATTATATTCTCAAAATAAAGATATTCGTTCCCAAGCACTACAAATTATTAATATATTTATGTCCAAAAACAGAATAATTTATAGCATTGTGTTATAAGCAAAATTATTATACGCATAGAATAACATGGGCACCGATTTATGCTTGATCCAACATCTGTACCTAATCCAACAAACAATATAAATACGGATTTCGATTACGGACCTTAATACCATTTCTCGAGGCTATACCATTTAAAACTTTTTATTCTGTCCTATAAAACAATTTTTATTAATTGTCCGGACAAGTTTTCTTGTTTTTCACTCTTCAGCTTAAAAAGTTTCTACAAGCAAGCATACTTTTTTAAGTCTCAAATGTTCAGAAGATGACATCTTCGTTAAATACGCAACATTCATTATAATACTATGTATATAATATAATGTTAGTAAAATTATTATATCATTTTTCCAAGATTAGAAATTTAAAATTCCTACACATTCGAAGATTTCACTATTTATTATTATAATATAATTACATATATCAGTTACACAATTTAACAATGTATCAATATATAGTTTTATAGTAAATGATGTTACAAAACATTAATATTTGATCAGCTGTGTTCGTTTATCAAAATTCAAAGTTGAAACAAATAGTAGCAAAACAATATTACTGTAACAGAGGTTTTCTAAAAATTCAAAACTAAACTATTTTAAGCATTCGTCATTAGCAAAGCAAATTTAACGACCCACAAACGCCTGCCATATTGACTCTTGTATTTATACTAACGTATTTTCATATTATATTGTCGCTATTATTTTAAGCCAACGCTGAAGTGGATACCAAATTGAAGCTTTTAAATTCATATTCACTAAGGCCATTTAATCTTTCTTTAGAAGTATTAAAGTGTGAAGAATATAATATTATTATAGTCATTCAACGATTATTTTTTCAATTAAGATACAATTTCAAATCCTAATTTTGAGAATAAGTAAAAACTTTATGAACCGTGATAATTTTAAAGAGAGGGAGTAATATTCTAAATAAACTATATTATTACTCTTAGAAATACCTGGAATATCCGGAGGCTTTATTATTTTAAAATGTATAAACTTCAGTCTTCAGTTCAAATACATTTTTTTAAATTTTGAATGTTAGTATCAATTGATCAGCTATTATATTACTTAATAACGAAAATAAGGACAAACAATAGTTAAATACAATATAATAATAAAGGGATCACATATTTAATGTTAAATGAATATTAATATTGTTTTGAAATTAAAATTAATATACAACATTTAACATATAAAACTTACACACAGATCAAAAGATGATTAATTTTATTTGATAGGAGATAATTATTGTATAAAACAGTCTGAAATCGGCCGATGTCAGATGGACGTAAGACATACAGAAAGACCTCTCGATAAATAGTAACGACTACAGAGAATGTCTGAATTATAATATTTGTGTGTGTCTGATATGTTATTTTAATATAATAACCGAATTATATTATAATAATTTTTTGTTTGTTTATTAATTTTACTACCATTACACGCGACTTTCATATAATTATTATGATGCTTACCTACCTATTGTCATTATTATTATTATTATTATGACGTTAATATTAATTTTATTTTTACCCTTCCGCAGGGTCACCTCGTCATCGATAGAATACCTGTATACTCATTTGAAATATAACATGCAAATTATTCATTTTCTGCTCGTTCGATAATTTATAACGTGAATACCAAACTATTTTTATAATAATACCAGGTAAAATATATATAAAAAAAAAACTCGCTTCTCAAAGTTGATGACCGGTACGATATTTTTATTATCATATACACAAATATACGTTACACGTGTCGTCGATGGTGGCGTAGGTGTTTTTCTCAACAATATATAATATTATGTTTGTATTTGGTTTCTGTAGTATAATTCGACGTGCACGAAATTTCGTCGTAACCACAACCAATATTAAATAAACCGAAATATTCTCTTTTTTTCATCGGTAATATTAATAATAATAATAATAATAGTAATGATATATATTTCTTATCATAAATAAATGATACCATAACACGTGTAACGATCTCGTTCATCATAGAGGAATTTAACGATATGAAAACTACGATTATTATATGATTATTTTATTTAATTTTCATCAAATATTACATACATCGGAAAAATTAAATTATGTGCATATACGTTTAAATTTGTATGCTTAATTAAATAATATAAACTGTTTATTGAAATAAAATAATTTTTAATTGTATAATACTTGACTTACCTATTTATCTAACTACCTACGAATTAACAGTAAAATATCAATAAAAATGTAATATTTATTTTCCGATTATTAAACATAAAACCTAATAGTTAAAATATTATTAAATATTCAATAATCAAATATTATCATTCATAATTCATTTCAGATCAATAAAGAATAATTATTATTTACGATATGTATACACTCCCGTTTAAACAATTGTGTATACAATACATATTACCTATACGAATATTGAGAATCTTACAATATTTTACAAATTAAAAGGGATTACCTGGGTCAAATTTTGTGTGTGAAAACGCAGATATTTTCTTTATTTGTATGCATAAATTGTTACATACAATGTTATTTTAAATAAAATACTTTATATTTGTTATGTTTATTGTATATTTGATTAAATTATAAATAATATTAAAATTTGAAGCGTTGTAAATATGTAGACATATTGTTTGATATAATAATATTGTGTTACAAATTATTGAAGTATGTAGTTTAATTTAACGAAATAAAAGTTAAATTAAAATTATAACTTACTACCACTATTATTATAATTATATTTATTTTTTTTACTCATACCATTCTTTGACCAACGACGTGATATGAATCACGATTTAATTAAAAATAAAAAATAAAAATAACATAAAACAGTTTTTGTCATATTCAAAGAAATTAATCATGTTGGGAATTTTAAAATGGAATACATTTTAATTAATAATATTTTAATATTCAGTATTTCTGATCTCATTTCGGGAAGTATAATTTTGATTTCCCAAAACTAGATTAACTTATATAACTTAATTTTTTTAAGGAAAAGTTTAAAAATAAATTTAAGTTTTTACAATTAGTATTCCTAGTAGTACGTCTTTAAAATTATAAAAACATTGCATATTTTATAGTGACGTACATTTTAAAACCAAACTATAGTTGCTGTATTTTGATCGTTTAACCTAAATAAGTTAAACTAACATTAAAAATGCAAAATTTCCCAATGAAGTTTGTAACTAAAAAAAAAATCCAAATGGATTTGTTAAACATTTAAATTAGTGATTAAAGCATAATAAATAGAACGACTATAATTAGTATGTGCCAATAAAACATATTTTATGCTAAATCAAAAGCTTAAAACTTTTTAATCAAACTATTTAAACCCTTACCATTGAACGAATAAGCCGATTATGAATACGTCAGGTTTTCGTTATATACTTGTGACAATTTTTGCATTTGTCTACTAATCATAATATTATGCTTGGAATTTGTTTATTGATATTTAAGTATAATATTTTCATAATCCCGGGTTTTTTTTTATGAATTTCATGACGGATTTTCTTTAAACTTCATGAACTTGGTTCTCTTGAGAAAATGAACCCAAATTAGAATATTGTACTCAAATATTTGATTAAATTAAAAATGTTGTAAAACTTTTGTTAGTTATAACTGAATAAAAATTATAATCCAGAGTAAATTATAAATTCAGCAAAAGATCAATTTTCGCGTTCTTTGTATAAAAACGTAGGTATAACGTATTGTCATACAATATCATACAGAAACGTATTTAAATAGTTACAAAATATAAGCAAATGGAACATAAAATATGTATGTAATTATTTATCATTCAGTTGTTTATGATAATGTGTAAAATTCTGGTAAATAATCTTCAAAGAATTATATGACATCCTGTTTTTACATAATATTGTTATATTATTTTATTAATTTATTTTCCGTGCACTCTATATATTTTAAATTGTACATAATAGTATATTCAATTGATGTAGATAATTAATTAATATAATTATATTTAATTACTGTGTTGTGCATCGTTTGAAAGTTTTATTACGACAGGAAAGGGTCATTTCCGCGCTCAAAACACGAAATTATGACTGAAATGCGGACATTTCATTGTTGTTGTTATTTTTATCAATGTTATACCTGACCGAACTCGTAACACGGTAAAGGCCACACAAACGCGGTAGTGGTAACATCGTCCAGTCGTTTAGAGCAGTTCAACTACATTTAAAATAGTTCACGCAAAGCTACGCGTATTATTGCTATTGGAAAAGAACACAATAATTTTTGTCCTATCAATACAATGTGCGTATAATAATATATTTAACTATCGCCGATGACCATAAAAATAATCAACACTATGATTTTAATGCATTTACATATTTATATATATATATATATATATTTTTTTTTTTTCTAATGCTTAACACGATACGCTTTAAGCAACAAATATTTTTCAAAAAGTTAACTATTCTAATCAAGAACTTTTTTAGATTAATTTTTCGTGGTTTTTATATTTTTAAATCATTTTTATCCTATTCCTTGTGATATTATAAATGTAAAAAATGGCCATTTAAATGTTTAAAATATATAAGTTATTATATATATTTTTAATTTTGTACTATAAATCAGAGAGTTCGATAGTGATATATTTTCTACAGATAATCAAGTTTTTTTCTGTAAAATTTTAAAAGTAATAGTTACCACTGACAAAGTTAAAAACAAACAAAGATTACAAGAAAGAGATTTTTTTTTTTCAAATACAATTTTCAATGATTAATAATCTGAAAAATACTTATATTTTTATACATCTTTGTATTAGTTTTTGTAATTATTACTTATTAATTTTATTATTGTCAAAATAAATATGTATTTATTTAAAATGATTTTTTGAGATTTTAGGTCTCTAATTCATTTTTTTTTTTTATATATTTACTGAGCATTAATATCCGACTCGTAGTTATAATAATACAATATACAAAATGACCAAAGAGCAAAAACACTGTGATGAGGAGAGGTTAACATTATTCGGCCGACACGCGGTGACAGTAGTTTAAAGGTCGGTTTGCACACACGCGGCCTGTCGACTTGTCCTTTTGCGATTTCTACCCCTCGGGTTGTTGGCAGAAAAGAAAATAATAAAAGTGTCTCTTAATAAAACTAAAATGTCATTACGACCATTAAAACAATATTATTATATTATAATGGAATCGTAAACGTCGTTATACACACTGCGTGTGTGGAATGTGCATGTGTGTGAAATATAATTCATTATATGTATTACTAAGCATGGCGACTATAAAATATAATAATTTGACCGCTATGGTATTTTTCGTAAAACACTGTTCATTGGTTAAACTACACCTAAAACTTACATCAACCCAATAATAGAATATTGTGTAAATTAAGATAATAACCTATCCTTATCTATTATTTTCCCGTGACATCGTTTGTCAAAATCACCTTTACGCGTGTACATTACGGACGTACATTATTCAAACGATATTATTGATTAGGCCTACTAACATAAAATATCGGTTTAATAAAGACAACGTTTGCGTTAACACGCGCACGCACGGAAACTCAAGTTTTCTTTCATTTTATGATCATTGTTTCGGTTTATTTACCTAATTGTATTTTTTATAATAATATATAAAATTTAATAATTTTCATGTTTTTCAAAAATAATAATATTATTCATTATTAGCATTGTCAAAAAAGGGCAACTGTCGCATACAATGATTGATTATCACCCACGCCATCATTGCCGTCCGATCCGTTTGTTCGTTTGGTATTTGATTATGAAATATGCGATTTTGTTTTGTTTCTGTACGATAAATTGATGCGCGTCGTGCACCTACACACAGACTATACACTATACACATAATACATTTTTACAATAATTACGCACGATTCTATAGGAATTTCGGTTTTTTATATATTATTTTTTTCCATCACCGTCATTGTGAAAAACATCGGTTGGCGTTCATCAGAAAACACGCGCGTTTGGTATTTCCGTCGAAACGATCCGCTCATTTCATTTTATTGTCATAGAAAACCATTTTGTTTTTTTTTTTTCACTTCGTTTTGCTTTTTATTAACGGGTAATTACCGTGAAATATTCAAACAATAATGACGCCTTTTCAATTCTTTTTTGCCCACAAATTCTACGAACAAAATGATACAAAAATAAATATTTAGCCACAAAAAGGAATATAATAATATATTTAAGTAACAGAGATTTTTTTGATTTTTTACGAGGCGCTAATAATACATATTTGCAATTTAATAGTTCTCTAAAGTTATTCTCCTAATGTATTTCCTAAAATTTTAACAATGCCGGAATATCTTTAATGTCAAAGGGCTTTCAGCTTAACGACTACCGTATTTGCATAATAAAATATTTTGTTTGCCACTTAAGATGCGTTCATAAGCCGCACTAACTTAAAACTTGAAAAAAAATCCAATAATTTAATTTTGTTATTTTTATGTGTTTATTTGATATAGTTATTACGATTAAACAGTTATATTATATTGAACCTAACCGTTTAAAAGTGTTTTTTTTTTTATATATTTTCCATTTTTTTTCCTTAAAATATTACAATACTATATTGGATTATGTGTGATTTACATATTTAGATGTATAAATTATATAGTGTAAAATATTATGATAAAATTATGTGCAAAGATATTATATTAAACTTGAAACTATCTAAAATTTTTTTTTCATACAAACCTTACAAGAACTATTAATTTGAATTATTTAAATTATACATATTATAATATGTTTAATATAAATTAATTTAATATAGATTTTTCAATTTTCTCTAATTATTTTTAAATATTACAATTGATATACAGTAAAAAATTTAACTAATATATTACTATATAGGTTGAAACAAATTTATTTTTTCTAACAGAAGAAGATTTTTAGAAGTCTTCTTTAGTATTTATTTTATTTAAGTTTGCATATAAATACGTATATACGCTGTTATTAAATCAATATAATATAACTTCTTGAGTACCAAAAATCTAAAAATGAAAAATATAAAAATTAAATTTCTTTAAAAAAATATAAAACCTATAAACCGTAAAAACTACAAAGAATACAATTCAATATGTAGTGCAGGCATATTTTCTTGAGAAAAATTAATTTATATAGAATTTAAAAGTGTAAAAATATATTCTTAAAGTTTTCTGAATATTATTAATTTACAATTAATAATATTCAGAACACAGTTCAACTTAATTATAGAGAAAAATACATTGTATTAAATAGCAATAACAATTATTTATTTATGTTAATTTATGAACTAAATTTAAAAAGAACTAAAGTCTAGGATGGTTATTACTACGTTTATATTTTAATTAGATTATTTTAAATAGTTGTTGTTTATAATGTTTTTTATTCTTTAATTTTTTTAATAAATAAAATATTTATAATTATGATTTATAAATGTAATACATATAAATATTAACAAAAACCTTAATTTTTACATGGTACAATTGAATATAATTGTTTTATCGAGGTATTTTTAAAGAACATTAAATTTAACAGTTGTTTATTTAGTAAAATTAAGTTTTGTTTTTTATTGTTAATAATTTATTAATACTAAGTTTCATTACAATAATCAAAAATTCAAACTAAGTCAATAAAATATCAATATCATATTATTTATTTATATTTTTTAAGAATATTATTTAACTTAAATGTTTATTATTTTTCTTTTTAAATAAATAAATAATATTAATGTTACCTAAGTTTTTATATTATATTTTTGATTATTATAATTATAATAATAAATCTTCGAAAAAACATAGTGTTAAATTACGGATTAATTTAATAAATGTGTATAATTGTATCTTAATTAAACAATACTAAAACAAATTGAATTGAATTTTTCACTTTTTAATTAAACTTGTTCAATTATTTCATAAATATTTCAATTACTTGTATAATATTATAATAGGTGCAGATAATTAAATTTAATATGGCACGTATTCTGTACCTAGTGATATTTTATTAAAATAAACGATAAATGTTGATGGACATTAAACAGAATGCAATATATAACTTAGTACTTTAATATTGTTATATAATATAGTATGTTGATCGATGGTAATCATAATTATTACAACAATAATATTTGTCGATTCGATTTTGGCTTAAAAAATGTCACTTATATTAAATTGATCGCAAACCCTATTATTTCTTTAGTGGATACTAAACCAGAAAAAACACTTAATATGGGTATCTATCACATATTATAGCAAGTTTTTTGTCTCGCATTTTTGAAACTGTATGAAAAATATATAGTTTGGACATATAAATCAATATAGCGATATGCTTTGACAGTAAAAATAATTTGATAATCTAATAAAAATCTTTAAATAAGTATATAATATAACCGCGAGAAGCGTAATTAATGATAAATTATAACACACAGATGCAAACAATAATCAAAGTTATTACTTATTATTACTATATTATATTACAAAAATATATAACGGTATAGTCTTGAAAGTTATAATTATAACATCTAATATATAAATATGCCACACGCTTACTGAAAAGTTATTAACTCAATACTTTTGAAGTGTATCCGTAATTTTACGACAAAGTTAAAATTAAAACGTATACCCCACAAAAATATCATATTGTTCAGTTTAGACGAATAATAATTGGTTTGATATCATATATCTTTTAATTTAATATTTATAACTGTTCGACTAAAGCAGTATATACAGTCGGGGCATAGTGTCATACAGTTAAATATTGTATTAAAACATTCATAACTATAACGTTAGCATTTTATGAATTATGACACTCCAAACACAAATAGGTACCAATAATAAGGTGATCTATTCGGAATTTTCACTTTTACATTATTCATTCTCTACTTTGTTTAAATATGTACTGACAAGTTATCGGCTGTATGTTTAACCATACAACGGCATATTTAGACCCACTAAAAAAGGGGTCGGCAACCTTTTCGTAGAAAATAACCATTTTTTTCAAAACCATAATGCTCGAAGACACCGGCCAGTAGGTTAAGAAAAACAAAAAATTCCACGATACAAAAATCACGATTATACATTTTACGGGTCACGATGCGGATGCATACCCCAAAGAATCAAACCAGATATGTTAAGGTGCCGCAAGTTTCACGTCCCTGTGCAAAGAAAATGCTGTTATTGATATTGATACACACACGAATGAAACTATTTGAAGTCATTATATGCTCATCAACTCGTATATTTGATTAATTATTAAGAAAAAACTTATTCACTATAAATTTTACCGACTTTATCAGTATATAGTTAATAAAATAATCTCAATACATATTAATACATTTTGATTGTATTTATGTTTAGGTTACGCTTGAACCAGATCAGTACCTAACTTAATACGATTTTTTTACAAATATAATTAATGCTTGTATTTTTTTATCGAATAAACATTACATTAAATTTTACTTAACTAATAACAATTTTACGGTTTTTTTTACAGGTACATGATTCTCTATGTCAATTATTTCGATAAAATGTTACCATGTTACATGTGCTGTTATATTAGTAATAATAACATTGTTTTTGATTTCAAGTAAACATAATACGTAGTGTATGCACTTAATAATACATTTGACGTAGTAAAAAATCATAATATTAAATAATATATTATTTTGTTTTTATATATATATATATATATATACATTCAATTTTATTTTCACGCGTTTGTTAATACAAATTAAAAAAAATACTAATAGGGTAAAATAAAAATAGAATATTTATAATATGATAAATAGTTCAATTATTTTTTCTCTTTTTTTATTCACAAATATATGTTTGACACAATCGTTTTATTACTTTTTGCTAAGTAGTATGTGCATGTATGTGTAAGTGAAATATATAATTTTATAGTTATTATATGAATATTCTTTTCGTTATAAAAAAAAAAATAAATATTTTCCCATTTAAAAACCAAATATTGTTTTATATATTATTATATAAATATACTGTACTTCATATTTACTCATTAATATCGAATGGAGTGAACCGTTCGAATCCGTTCCCACTTCATGACAACATAATCTAGGCCAAGTAATTTTATAATATTAAAACCAATGTTGATAATATATTTTTATTTATTGAAGTGTATTTTTATATGACAAATGCAAGTTTTTCCAATATACAGAAACCGAATCGAAATTAAAAAATGGTAAAATACTAAAGCTTTTTTATTTCATTAGATAAAATCTTGTTATGAATTTCAAGTAAAAAACTTTATTTTTTTATTTTTTGCACATTTGCTCAATAGTAAACTAGTCAGGGAGATAGAAAGTTCATAAAATTATAAATTGTAATATCTTAAATAACTTAAATTAGTAATTATTATATTATAATATTAACAAAAACACCCCACATATCTAGTTTGGTAAACTTTTAAGACATAAAAGTCATAAAAGCAATTGAATGTTTACAATAAGTTATTAATTGTATTCATTATTCTAAAAAGATAACCTATAATTTATCTAGATAAGATGATAGATAATTGACTTTAAATTTATCTAGATGATATAAATATATAACACTTATAAATATTATCTAGATAAAAAAAACAGATAATTAATATTCAATGTTGTAGATCCAACGTTCGTACTCGGCATAAACCATAGTTGTTGTTATCATGATTATTTTGTAAATGTTATTATTATTATTAATTATAAACTATCTGATGCTCCATTAAAACTATAAATAGTGTTTACAGAGTGCGGTTTAAAATAATTTTGGGTAAAATTTTTTTAAATAATTGATTGAATAATTATCTAGTTATCTAATTATCTATACTCATCTATAAGAAAAATATAACTGTATTTTATCTAGATAATGCACAACACTGGTTATATTCAATAAACAGATAAAATCACCATAAAATGTAGAAATTATGAGTATAATACAATATGTATTATGTATAGATACATAATTTATACAATATATAATAGTATATTATTATTTATTATAGTAATGTATCTCGTCGTATTCTCGTATATTTATAACATTGAAATATTTTTAATTAATTTAACGTGAAACTTGATATTGGTTTCACAGGATATTAATTCTGAGATTTTCTTTTTTTTTTTTTATATTGATGAAATGTGATTTACAGTAAAATTCTGAGAAAATATAATTTTGGTTTTGAAACATTTGATAGCCGAGAAATGATCATAGGAGTTTTGTTTCTTCAAGCCACCATATATTCTTCAAATAAATAACATCTATAGTTTTCTTGTAAAACATTATATATATATATATAGACGTACCTATATAACTACCTACCTACGAAAAATGTAGTTTATGGTGGTCAGTGGTTGTTTTTCGTAAAGGACCCCCGTGAGAAATATCACGTTTTTCTCATTTTATCGACCAAGACACTAGCGCAGTTACCCGCTAAGTTCTCAGTCGGGTATCTTAGTTCGATTCAAGCTTATTATCTGCGACAAAGATGAAACAAAATTCACTCAGTGGCCAAAATAACAAATGAAATTGTATAACTGTTCGTGTACACTATACCCCAATTATAGCATGATACTCAATGATTACAATTTTGATACAATTACTATGAATTGTGTGTAGAGTTCATTCACATGTAAAACGTTCAATATTCCCGAGTACTATAGAATATGATTGTCATATTTAAAATAGAAAATTTCTGAATTATAAATAATTAATTAATATATAGATGATTATTTTATAAATACTAACGATAAAAAACCGTATCAAATTCATATAACATATAATAATTACTTATTAATTTATTAGAAACTCGTTCTGATTTCGACCTTGATATCCTGCACTTACACATCGAACATAAATGTATTATTATTATTATTTTACTCATCAGAAGTGTTTCCGAAATAACAGACTTTAGAATAGTAATATACTTAACGTAAATATGTTTTTTATTTACTTTTTCATACTTCACGCAGACTTGGTCAAAGTGTGGTTTTGACATAAATATGAACTGTAAAGTTGCACGAGGAATCATTATTATAAAATTCTATCAATACGTTCTATACGATTTTTATTGCAATCATCAAATCAGTAAATGAACGAATATATTTTTGTTTACATTTATAACATTAAAGAAATGGAACAATCGCACCAAAAATCAACTGGAAATGTAATTTAAAAATATACAATAATTTATTATGTATAGGTATTTAATCGTTCATACCTATATATAACTAACGACCGTATTTTTTTTTTTACTAGTTCAGAAATTGTCCAATGTTTTTGACATATTATTGGTTTATGTAATTACAAATCTACCGTTAGTAGTTTCAACATACAATTTCATATTTATGAATGATGTTGAACAATATACAATTGTAATAAATATAATTTTTCATATGATTTTTCTCAATAATTAGTAGTTTTATTATATTAATAATAGTTATGAAACAAAAAAAAAATTATAAATAAATAACCTGCTCTAATTGCGATAGCTAGTAAAATTGAATTTCAAAACGTTTTTCATTAGGAGTTTATAAAATCTGGCAAGAAGAAAGAAGAAACTGTGACGAACGACAGGTGAACAGGTATCTAGATTCCTACAATTACTTCAGTGGACGAAAAAATTCGGTCAAATCCAGAGGAATAAAAGACACATTCCAAGCGATTTCAACGATACCTGATCGATATTTGTATAAGCACGATAACAACTGACGTAGTAAATCGATTTATTTGCGTTCCAGTTTTAAATATCCCGACAACCAGACATGCGATCGTACCGTGTGTCTACGTAATGTATTCTCCACAGCGACGGCTGCAACTCCAATAAAAACGTTATACCTATTTTTTTATTTTATCATTTTTTGGTACATTTCCAACAGTCGATAATATCCTTTTCACGATGTCTTACGTATACGCGAGAGTGTGTGTCTTTGGGTAGATTTCGAGTTTTTGGCAATATTCCCGAAGCGCGTGCGTATATAATATAAGCAGTGTATTTTTTTTCTACTTAAAGCGTTGTGTTTTGTTTAATTTCGTACGATTTGGTTTTTAGAAGAAAAAAATCATCTTATGACAATACCAAAACTTACGACGCCTTGTCCAAACCTACATCGGTTAGCAATTTTTCAGACCTGGTACAGGTTCCATTAGTATTCGATCGTACATAACTGCATACTATTGCAATTGTTTTGTAGGTATTATGAAATTTAGGTAAGAAAAAAATATACAACGTTAAAAAATAGAAAAAGTCAGAAATTTCAGCAGGATTCGAAATCAGTGACTTCGAACACTCTTTCCTAAGGGTCGCGTTTAAGATAATTCAATGTGTCCCCGTCTGCCTATTGCTTCTCGTTAGACCGAATTCCAGTTTTATTACCAACAAAATAATTTTGATTTAAACGCTCTCTAGATTTTATGTCATTTACAGAGAAACATTTGCAAGGAAGAATAATAGGTCTTTTGGGAAATCAGCATCAGTTTTATTCCAACACTTATTCACATTTATCCATTAGGATTTTGTTTTAATATAATCAAATATATATATATGTTTGTATGTATGTGTGTGTGTATTTAAATTATATGATATATATATATATATATATAAATAAGAAACATAGTTAGATGTATATTAAGAAAGAAAGAAAAAAGCGTAAATTGTTTGTATTGTGCAACCATTGAATAAATTAGCGTAAAATGTATTGAATTAAAACAACTAATACTACAATAACGATTCATAAAAACGGTTTAAGATAATTGTGTTAAATTTAATTTATTAATATTTTTAACTGTTTTATGTTTTTTTTTTTTTTTAATTACAATTGTTTAATATAATATTGTAATTATTAATTTTATTAAATCTGCACTGTTCAATGGTTTTAAATATGTGCGGATTTCCGTACCTGTGTTTTTTAATTTTTAAATGTATTATTCGTTTTCTAGTTTTTGAATGAAACTTCAAAAGAATTGGTTGTTAGCTAACAGTAATTATCAATTAAGAAAAAAAACTTTATACATAAAAGGAAAACTTTCTACAGAATTCTTAGTATCAACACGTATCGTCTAACTTCTGATACTTCTGAAATTAAGTGAATTATTTCGTTTTTATTTTGATGTTATTGAATGCTTTAGCAACTTAAATACAGTTAGTCTTTTTGTCTCAATAGGATTAGATATTATCATAAAAATTTGCAATAATTTTAAATAACTTTCCAGCAACAGACATCGATTAAAAAAAAAAACCCCCCGACCGAATTAGATTAAAAATAGTCAATCAGATTAATTTTGGACATGATAGTAAGGTATAAGTATTTATATTTAAATACCATTTTTATTATAATATGACAAATAAATATTCAATATCAATCGAAAAAATAATATTCCGTGCAAAGGTCTTCCGAATATAACATATTTCTTAATTAATTAATATAACCATGAAATATGATTATATTGATAAAGATTAATTT
Source organism: Eriosoma lanigerum (assembly GCA_013282895.1). Lineage (NCBI taxonomy): Eukaryota > Metazoa > Arthropoda > Insecta > Hemiptera > Aphididae > Eriosoma > Eriosoma lanigerum. Next base: position 18,458,716 of record CM023361.1, read on the forward strand.
ATCCTAAATTATAAACATTATAATGAATAATGATCATTTATAAAATTTGTAATGAAAATTGTTATTGTCCAATAATGTGTAAATATTATATTTAGGTGACATAATAAGAATATAATGTTTTTGATATTCATAAAAGTAGTAATATAATAATATAACGTAATCCGCAGTAGGACTTCAGTTGAACTTACTTACAACAACTTATCTGTATAAAAATAAACATATAAATATGGACTCAATCTAGAGGAGAATCTAGTTAACCGAACAAAGTATCTGTTTCGTTTCGGTCTTTTGACGTGTGTGACACAAATGCACAATTTAAAAATGTTTCAAACAACTATTGTAGTTGCATACAAATCTAAGGACGATAATCATAATCTTCATACAATAGCGTTTTCCGGTCTGATATTTTAATACTATTTATTTTAATAAGATGTTTCAGTGAATATTAACATATATTAATACATATTTTATATTTATGAAATTTACAACGAGATCGTCGTTTTACACTGTCCGTCCGAATTAAAGCCATTCCAGTACGTGTTACCGTAATATACAATACACTGAAAAATCGTACGAAAATAATCCGATTCTTTGGGAAAATGACATTTTCTCACCCTTCCGGAAACGTGGTGGTTGACATTTACTATATTTTACATTCGTTTTAACGCCAGTGCGTTATACTGGTAAGTCGTATTACCCACTAATCCATGAAAATCACGTTTTACCGAGAAGTGAAAATGCACATGGAGATCTAAAAAATTTTATATATAAGGTTGTAATGGTAAAAAAGTACAGTTTTATTAATCCATACTGATTGATAGCTATATTCGTAAAAAAATACCGAAAATATCCAGATGTTTTATAATAAACGATCGGATTAAAACAATATAGCCCATATTCTCAAAGATTTATATCAAATAATTAATTTCAGTTTAATAATTAGGTACGTTCAATGTAATCTAAATTTGTGTAATAAGTACACGTTTTCAAAGTTTCCAAAAAAATAGGTTTTGAAAAAAATAATACAAATGTAATTACTGGAAAATTATACTAATATATCATAATATATGTTTATAATATAATATTAATCATGTTATTACGTCTTATTAAATAATAAATAAAATATTATACAAATTAAAAAAATATATAATAAATGAGTCAACGAGAATGACTCTCACCATCCTTGTCTAATAAGTATTATTTAATCATTATTTAAACTATTTTGTTAATTTGTATACCTTTGTTATTATTATTTACATCATTACTCAAATATTCAAATATAAATTATATTTGCCATCATCGTACTTATAGTGTTCATCCCATTAATTATTAATAAAAATATAAATAGTGACCAAAAAAAAAGCTAAATTTTATTCTCTTAAATTATGTTATTAAATATGAACGTATATTATAATATTTTAAACCAAAATTTTAATTTTAATGTTAACATTAATTTGTCATCTTATAATTTGTTTATCTACATTAAATTAATAAGTACTTACTCATACATTGATATCACTGATAAATTAATAGTGTTTTCATAGTGTTATTAGTAATAGTATTTTGAAAAACTATTTTGGTCACAATCTTCAATAATAGTTTATTATTCTCAAAAGTTTATAGGTATAAATTTTATAATTTATCCTTATTAAATTAAATATTGTTAATCATGGTTACCTGAAACAAAAAAAAATATAATCCAAAGTTAATTATCATAAATATATCATAATATCATAATCATTTAAATATAGCTGGTACATATTTATAATAACAATAACATAAAATATAATATTTATTATCAAATTAAATGAATAAATCGTTTTTTGTCAAAGATAGAGTAAAGAATTTATATTTATAAATTTTTTAACATATTTAAATTGTATATTATATATTTTAAAAAATTATAGAGAATATAATTAAATTTTTTTTGGATAGTTTTTAATGGATTTTTTTTAAATATACGACCCAGTGATTTTATTTTTGATTGGCATCACGTTCTGTGGCATGACGATAAAATATTTCGAAAAAGTTTTAACTTGAATTTGTTTTGTTCTCGAGCCGACGATTTTTCAAGAACTACTCTTCCCTTCTTCGGCTCACCACTACCAGTACTATATATATTCTGCCAAAACCTCCATATAACTTCAATTCTTTTTATTTTACATCATCTACCCCAAGCGTTTTTACCTTACAACAATAGTCTTAAGTATATAGATACTCATTTCAAAGACTACTGAACATTTCGTTTTTTCATGTTTACAATCAAAAACATGGCTCAACAAACAACAGTGGTCTGCGGACATTGACAAAAATTTAATTAAATTTATAAGCAATTATTTGTAAAATAAATTGCCTTTTTTTACTAAGTACCAAATTACCATAAAATTATTTTTGAATTATTAATAAATTCTTCTGAGTGATAAAATATCATTACCTATATAATTTTAAATGCTAAAATACTTTTAATGTGAACATATTATTTACCATACCTTATTCTTTAGTATACAAAATATAATTAATGGAAATACCTAAGTATGTACAATGGTTATTGTTTGGTGGTGTTGCAAAGTTTAGGTAATATAGGGGTAAATACATTGATTATGTGTATAAAGGTTAATTAAAATAAATAGTTAGGTATGGAAATTCTTTAGCAATATCAAAATTCAATTTAAACTCATGCAACGTCGGTTGAGTGGCATGAGAAGCTGTCAATATGAATATGATTCATTAAGTCAATTTTCACATAATGTATAACCTATACATAATATAATTTGGGTAGGTATGCTCGATCGTGTTTAAAAGAGAAAATTGCAGACGACATGTTTCAGATCCCTAGAGATTTTTATTCAATAATAAAAGTGATATTAGCCATTTGATACTTTTTTCACGTTGGAATTTTACAAAATGATTTACAAAAATTATACGACAGAACCAAGCATATAATATAATAAATGGCAAGACCATATTCTTATACCTAATATCAATCAGACATCTTCTGATTTAATACTCGTATTATCCTTTATGTTATTAATCTAGTTTTTTTCTAGAAAATTTAATCCCGATTAAATTTATATCATTAAAATGTCATCGAGTAATTCAATAAATTCTCGTATCTAACAGAAATAAAACAATTTATTTTCCTCTTTCCAGACGGTAAACACACACACTTGACACTCCAATACCAAAATAGTAACAAACTTATCAACGACCAGAAATATAATAAAAATTTTCAATATCTATCTGTATTGAAAATGATGAGTTAAGGAAGTTGGAGTGTTTAAATTGTAATGTCATGTCCGCAATTAAATTTTAAATCCATTGCTTTTTCGTCGTATTAACACCGAACAAGTAAAAAAGTTATCTCGTGAAATGAAAAATATACAAATTTAAGTTGTATAAATGCTATTCTCTATTAATTATTATACTATTATGGAATATGTAATAAATAATCTGTAAATGGTGAAAATAGTCATTCAAAGAGAATTTTATTTTACATCCAATAGTATGAAAAATTAAGAAGTGATATTTGAAGAAAATTAATTGAAAATACATTAATATTATAAAAAAAAAGGAACTAGCCAGGGAACATTTACTACTATTATCCAGGTTTAATTATTTAATATTATGTCCGAACCTCCTATATACCAAAAAGGTTATAAGTACTAGCAATTCTAGTTATCGATGAAATCAACTAAGAAGTCGTTTCATTTAATTTAAAGGTTATTTTACTGATATCGTTTAAATTGAATGATCAATAAGATCAAATAGGTTAAAATTGAATTGTCAGGTTAATCATGGATTATCCAGAGATTGACGATTGACAATCATTGTCATTAATTTAACAGTACAGATGTCATCCTAAGCAGAATGTCAAGACGAGCAATCGTGATGAGCCGTCTTTATTTTGGAGCAATGGTTCATCGAAATCAATACCGTGTAATATGGGTGCATGTATATAGGTATTAAGACAGTGACACGAGTATTATATGAAGATTAAAGGAAATCTTCTTTAAACATTTTCTACGATCAGAACGATAGTTGATATAATTATTATAATACTACTGTAATGTTCGTGATATAGGAAGAGTTTCTTTTTTTAAGTCTGTGTGATAGAAAATACAATATAATCATTTTCTCATTGGTAAATTACACAGGAAAGGTACGTAAAACGATAAACATTTGTTTTTGAATAATTTACCGGTTAACAGCGTTATTTAGGTATGTTATTTCACGAATTTCGTTATTATTATTGAATTTTAGTATAAATGCCATCAAATGATTATTTTTAGACACGTTTTTTAAAATTTTTATCGTCCAAATTGTTCAAGTCCTTTGTTTTAACGTAAGTACATGATGTTTAATTAAATCACCGATAGTATTTAAATAATAGTTTGAAATACGATCTGTATGTGCAGCGTGCGCAGACAATGACGACGACGATCTTTTGAACAAAGTTCTGAATCGTTTTATCCTATTGTTATAGTAGTTGTATTTATTATTTTTTTCTTTTTCTTTTTTTTACCACCTTGTAGTCGTTTGTTTACTAAACGCTAATTACACCACGCGATGGTGTACACGCTAATTAATTTTAAATTATACACTTAATTTGAGATTATTAAGACGATAGAGAAAAAACAGACGAAAACATTGTACAAACATATACATAGTATATAATATATAGGTATATAGAGACAGAAAAACGTCCGTTGAAAAAAGTAAAAATTGTACTCGATTAAAACGGGTAGTAGAAGTCATTATTTAGCCTGTTCCTCATTAAAATCGACTTACGTGTTTTATATACCGAAGCGACTTATAAATGGCTTATAATTACCACAAATTAGTAAACACAATAAGTTTCCGTGTTAATGTTATCTCCAATGCATACTGTACAGTATAAATTATATAACCTATTTTAAAACATATAGAGTTGGAAAAACAAAATACAATTTTGAATAACACTCGTTAGAAAAACTGATAAATGAGTTTTTCGTGAAGAATACTAATTGCTAAAAGTAATTTCGTTTGACAAGTAAAGTAAAAATTGTATATCATAATATTGTATTAATGTATTATGTAAGTATTTACAACGATTATATTTTATACTATATTATGAATTATGATAATATAATATACAAGTGGTAGTTTTCCTAATTTTTTACGATAGATATATTTTCTCGTTATAACATTATTCTATGATTATCAATTATATGATTTTTTTTTTTTCATATTTTGGAGATAAAATTACAAATTTATTTGTACATTATCATTATTTCTTAAGTATTAGAAAAATGTTTTGAATTTTGTTACTACCTAATTATATTTTTCCAATCTAAAACACATATATGAGTATAATGATTTATTTTTTGGCTATTCATTCTCCATTAAATTTTTTTTAGATATTTAGGCCTAACTTTTTATTGACCTGTCTATTTTCTGTCTGTATTAGCTACCAAACGACTAGTAAAAACCGAAAACTTGCGTAAATGGAATAAATAGAATTTAAGAGATTGAAAGAAAACGAGAGAGAAATAAAAATAAATAAATAAAACTCTGCTTTTTCAACCTGTCAATGGATCTTGATTCGTTTGGAGTAACGAGTTTTATTGCTATTCAATATACGTAAATTGATTGCAATAAAGCTATATTTAAATAGGCGTTATTCGTTTTAAAATCAATATTAAAACAAAAACCTTTATAGTAGTATTTGCAATATTCCCGGTGCATTATTACATTTTCTTATTTCAATATTTGTAATAGTTTCATGGTCGGCATACATCTTAAGGGTTTTGTGTTTGATGAGATAAATATGACAAGCAAACGGTATTTCGTTATTTCGTATACGCATACAATTCTAAATTGAATTTGATATTCATATATCTAACAGACGTATTATATATATATATATATATATATATATTAATTCAAGTTTTTACTATTCTGAATTGGTAAAAATAGTTTTGCAGTGACAGAGAAATAAACTGTTTTTTTTTTTTTTGTTGATTTAACATGCAAATCCATACGCTAAAACAATATGTTTTCGTTTGTAAAATTACAAAAAAAAAAAAATTATAAATTACTTATAAGTTATATTAAAGTTAAATATAAGTTATGATTAAAATAATACTATAATATATTTAAAAACCAGATCGAAAATTGATAAAATAAAAATATTGAATTGATTGCCAAGGGTGTATAATTTAAAATTATAAAATTTCGTACACTGGATGTAACATTGTAAAGTAAATATTACCGGTAAGTACTCAGCTAAATGATTGTATTTATGTTATTAGTTTGTTTTGCTAAAACAAAATAGTCGAATCAGATTATTGCTACGAATAAGTGTGAAATGTTGGGCGTGGTAGCAATCAAGCCCGGAACGGTTTTTAATTTTTATAACCTGATTATAATTGTAAAAAAAATGTTACGTTTTATAGTGTTATTATAAGCGTTTCCGAGACAGTTTGTTGAAACGTCGCCGTCAAAATATGGTCTGTGTAATCAAGTACTTAATAATTACCATGTCCGGCGGTGTTCGTCATCAATTTATTTACTTACGACAACTATTACAACTGGCTTTTATATAGAATATATATAAAAAAAAAGCAATGGGTTAAAATGGATCAAGCTTTTCTAATCACCGAATTGGAAAGTGGTGATGAATTCCATATTTTGAAACATTAAACTCTAGTTCTCAGTTAATCGATATTGTAGTTCGTCAGATTTGATATATTGTGAAGATACGCGTGTACCATAAAATAATTGGACATGTTTCAGATTATAAAATCATCTCCGTGTCACTTTTTGACATTTTAAACTCTGTCCTGCCCGTCCCACACTCAAAATATAAAAATAGTGTGGGCGTCTATATATAAATATATTATAATGATAATAATATTATATCTTTAGCGTTATATATATATACGTATGTTTCTGCGTGATAAATGGCGGCGGTTGTGGACCGGACGCGTGATCGGTTGCCCCAAGTGCCGGCAGTCTAAACGAGATATCGCGGTGGCGGAATTTGAATATAAATAGACCAACGACCGCAATGGAGAATATTCGGATCTATTCGGTTTTCAGATATATTTTGCGAGACTCTACTATACCATACGCGGTCGATGAAGGAATATACGCGAAAAATAATATATTATTATATTATAAAGTGTGACTGTGTGTGTGTGTGTGTGTGTGTGTGTGTGTGTGTGTGTGTGTGTGT
>CM023361.1:18465941-18523334 GCA_013282895.1 Eriosoma lanigerum
TGTGTGTGTGTGTGTGTGTGTGTGTGTGTGTGTGTGTGTGTGTGTGTTCGTGATACAATATTACGGTCGAGGAAAAAAAGAATGGAAATCGGTGATTTTCTTTGATGACGCTGTGCTCACGATTTTAACGTTCTCCCGGGGATTGAAAACCAGAGATTCGAGGATATATCTCATAACGACCTTGGTTTGTTCGCGAAGCCGTTCTGTTCGTTTTAAAACCGCGAGCCGCGCGTGCGTGTGCAACGCAGTCGACGATGTAAGAGCGATAAAAGTAAAGAAAATAAAATATATATATATATATATATATTTACCATGCGAAAAGAAAAGAAAGACCATGAATTATTTCCGTTCCCCGGGTGAACTATACGTATAATAATAACAGTATACGCATATGCATCACAGGGTTATTTATTTTCTTCACATTATTATACGTACGAACGCGCGCGTTATTGTTGCCGGTCCCGATCGACTGTCACGATCATCCGATCGGTTCGGAGAGATTCTTCGGGAATAATATCATTCTCGCCCGCCCGACCGGCGGCGGTGGCGGATCCGGATACAACGGCATTGTGTTCCGTCGAAATACACCTGTGCGCTTTGATATAAATTTATAGTAATAATAATAATAATAATAATAATATACGTACAATATTTAGATTCCAGTAATATATTATACATAAATATTATATATAATATTAATATTGTACTGCGTGCGGTGTGAGTAATGGTCTTTCGAGAACGTCGACCGCCGCCCGTCCGGATTGTGCGAGTGGATATTTTTGGACGGAAACGCGTATATCAAATTTTGTTTATGCATATTTTAATAGCTGATACTATAATATGTAGGTTTTTTTTTTTTCGGTTATGTCGTAATTGCTTTTGGATTCTACGTGAGCACAATTATTTTATTATCTTTAATTTGTGTGTTCAATGTTCATTAATTCTAAATTTCTCGTCTACCGACTAAATAACTAACGCCAAATTTTTCAGTCGTCAGGTTAGGTTAGGATATGCATGTGCAACATTTTATAAAAATTTAAAAATATTTAAACAAGTGTTGTATCTCATTCGTTCTATTTCTATATAAATATTATACCAGTGTAATTCTTACCAGTCTTTATATTATATTATTACTACTCCGTTTTAAAATACGATTCAATATATTATTATATTGGCTATTAATTATATAAATTAATATTCAGAGGTAAACAAAATGTAATATTACAATAAATTGTCGTATAGGGTATAAAAAATATATTTTTATATTTCGCTTTATTGATGAAATTTTACATCGATTTATGAAAGATTTTTGTCACTAATAAAGTCATAACAAATAGCATTTATTACGGTATTTTAAGATTTATATAGATTACGTTCACTATAAAAACTATGTTCATCTATATATTTAATTAAATTATGAAAAGAAAATCACAAGCATTCAACAAATTTTAATATAATATCAATGATTATTTTATGCAAAATTGTAATATTGAATATTATTATAATGTATTATGTAGGTAGTAATAACTATATTGGAATTTATTCGTTTGTAATGTTTTATTGTTGATTTATTATGTATAATAAAATCATACATATACATTATTCATAGATTGGTTATAAAACTTTTAACGAATTACACAAATACCAACATATATAATAATTAATATGGTCTATGGATAATGCGTTTGCAAATTTATTTTAAAATATGCAAATTAAAATAATTTTAGTTCACTCAAAATAAAACGCAAACATATAGCTTATAATATATTAAAAGTATAATATTTGTATGTGTCTATTTAAACTTCATTATCCCTTGTCATATATCTTAGAACAAATTCTGACAAGTTATTACAAAGTATTGGGCTAAGTAGATATTACTACTACTAACGATTGTTTTTATAACTATAATTATTATGAATATTTTAGAAAATTTAATCGCGTTTATATTATACATTATTTAATAATTTAGAAATAATATTACATTTATTAAAAGTTCCATATGTTTAACTGTTGAAGTAATTGTAGGAAGATATGTCCTAGCGATGGGTAATTTATTGTTAATGATGCTAAAGTATAAAAATTGGTAACACGTTGCTGTTTTTTGATAATATAGAATTTTATAATATAATGTGACATGCTATATAATTCTATATCTATTTTAAAACGTATTTATGAGGTCAAAAGTTTCGATAAATTGCACTTAATGTAATTTAATTACCTAATTTATAGCCTAATTTTGGTTATGAATAAATATTAAACTATATTATATTATTGTCATTAATCATATCGTTTTTGATGTAAAATAATATATTGCAATACTTAATAATAAGCTCATATAAAATATAATTAAATTTGCAGTTATTTATGAGAAACTATACTTAATTTATATTTTAAACAGTTAGGTATTGTTTAATATACGGAATAGAAAACAATTAACTTTATGAATAGAACTGTATAAGTTTAACTTAAAATAATTTATTTCTATCTATTTAGTTAATTATATTTACTATCAAATTGAAACAATTGAAATTAATACATTTTGAACATTGTCCATTATTAAATTTTACAAAAAAAAAAACTGCCAAATGCGCAGTTGTTATAGATATTAATTTCAAGGTATTAATATAGATTGTTTAAAAATTTTAAATAATTTACAAAAATAATGAGGATAATATCAAAAACGCATGTAAGTTCTACCACTTTTGTTACATGTTATTTTGACTACCCTGTATATTACTTCTATTATTTTCTATGATTACATCGATGTAACAATTTTGAAAATACAATTGATAATACAGATATATAGGTATAGTGTATAAATTTGAAAAAACACAACTAGCTACTGTATTATATTTCCATATATATATTTTTATTGACTTGACCCCGTGGACATTATTAATAATAATAAATAACGTGGTGTGAAAACTTCTCGTAAGCCGTCGGCGAACGAAAACCAATCCCGGTTATGGTTGGATATGGTTAGTGAGGTGATTCGTTATACGATCAGAGGATATATAAAGACGAAAACGATGACACGATGATAAATTCGATCATCCATATTATAGATTTTCACTAAGGCCCAGTCGCTGTAATATCATATCGTTCGTTATATTCGTTACGCGCGGGAGACTGTGTGTTTCCGTTCGGGTGGATTTCAGCTGACCGTCAGTCTAATCCGATTGACTCCGTGCCCGCGATGATTATATTAATATAGATATACGACAATAATAATAATAATATATACGCATCACCAGATTATTTTGGAATGCCTTGCGGGCGTATAATATTATAAACTCGCACGATACACACGGCCGAGTGTCTACGAAATGTGAAAATTACATGTATTGTGTAAAGTCCAACGATTATAGGGACAAAAATAATATTTTTTCAAACAGACAATACTATCCGTTTCGTTGTGCGCTTTACGCGTAGTAGATGGGCACCAACAGGGTGGTCAGGGGAGAGAGGACTCCCCCCTCTAGATTTGTGGTAGATATGTATTTAAAAATTAAATTTAAGCAAAATCATAATGCCATTTGTAATTATGTTGTTATCTATTAACATTTAGCGCGACAACCACAAAAACACTGCATTATAATATATTAATATTGCATATAAATTTTAAAAAAAAACATTTTTTCGTCCCCCCCCTGAACTTTCACTTATGGGCACCCCTGGCCTAGTACAATTATTTCATATAAATATGTAGAAAGCGGCATTTCGAACACTATTTTGAAAATGTGCAGACTTCGCAGACCGCACCCGGTATGTATAATAATTATATAAATTCGAATGTGACGGCGCGAATAAAAAGTCACGACCATTATACTCGGCGAGATACCACTACGATAATAATAACATTATGTTATATACCAGTTTAATACACTGCAGGGTACGGGCTAAACTACGACCGCGGTATCACGACGAATTAATGGCGCGCCGCGCGTCGAGTGCCGGGGTGCACGTTGTCCGTATGATCGTTTCACGCGGTCGGCCGGCAAACCGCAATTCCGACGCGCTGAAAATCAAATGCCGTTCCGACCGCGCGGGCTCCGTCCGTCTGCCGGTGCATGGTCGATGCGGAAAACGGTAGAACGTTTCGTATAGTTAATTTTCCGTACGAACACATACGCAACGCCGGTTTCTATTTATAAACCGCCACCGGGTCAAATAACCCGTTCGCCACTGCGAAGTCTCTGGGCCGAGCTGGCCGACGCCGACCGTTCGATATCCGCGACATCACGTCGCTTAATCGGACATGAAAGATCCTCTCTCCGTCTCTCACTCACTCTCTTTCTCTCGTCCCTCACCGATACACAGGAACCCAAGGGATTCCGGTCAATAAGTAAAAGGGACCGTACGAGGATTTCCCGTATCGTTTTGGTTCCGCGCTGTTGACTTTGAAACGGCTGCCGACAAACAATGTAATGAAAACTGACCGTTAAGCCTCTCCGTCGTCTCCCGCAGCTTGAATTTACACCGTACACGCGCGCAAAACCGCTATCTTCGGTGTTATTTCGCGTATAATATTATTATGACCTGTGGCGTATCCAATTCGGTTTATGACACACGTCAGCAACCACCATGCCCTCGGCCTTGGTAATTTAAAATGTGTTTTCATTATTACAATCGGATTTATATTGTAGAGTTGTACCTAAATTGTAGCATAATATTATCATATCGTCGGTTTTCGGTGTCGGTAGGTGTATCGCGTATAATGTAAATCGTAGCTGTTATTATAATATCACGTTGTATTATTAATAATGTTAGGAAAAGATGACCAATATTTATATCCAGATAGAAGATAGTAATTTAAATTCATCTCAGATAAAGAAAAGAAAATATATTTTTCTGTTATCTTCATAAGATAATGAGATAAATAAAGCGGGGAGGTCGATATTTTTTATGTTCCTCCATCGTTCCTGGAAGAAATTAATGGTTTATTATAATTAAGATTTGAATGCAATAATATTGCATTAGATAAAAAGATTATGAGCGAAACTCAATATTATACAATTACAATATAATTTACTGATAGGTCGTTCCATAAGTTTACCACGTGTGTAAACTACTTATGAATATAACTATAACTCAAAAAAAATTTTAAGTACCTACGTTGAAAATTGCATTAGTTATCATGAACAATCTAAAATCCATTTCATCAAAATTAAGATTTCCGTAAATTTTACCGTTTTTTTCGCCATTTTTTGTCAGTTTTTCTTTTTCTAAGGAAAAAATTTTGAGAAATTCGAAAAATGAGCCGAATAAAGTACCAACAAGATGCAATTTTCTATTGAAATCATACCCTATTTGTGGTAATCGGACCATTATTCCTACTCAAAAAAGTGTTTTCATACACACAAAAATAAAAAATATCTTTGTAAAACCAATACATTTCTCGCTTCGCTCAGAATCTAAAAATAATCCAAAATATTTAACAAGAAATTCCCTAATAATTTATATCAATATCATTAATTTCATTTAATTATTATAGGTACACATTTGTCCTTTTTTTGAATTTCTTAAGAACACTTTCTTTTACTTGATTTTTCGAATTCATCCTTCAGAAAAAAAAAAAGAGATCTAATATTACTAGTTATAAACTATAAAACAATGAAATAACATAAATTTTTTGAATTTTAACTGACGAGTGACGATTGTGGTTGTGCGTACTGCATATGGTCTGTATTAAACTAATAATATTATGACATTTTAATAAATTATAACAATAAAAATGTGATACTAGATAATGTATGTTTAAGTAGAAATTATATTATAATTTACAATGTAATAATCTAAATTTTATAATTATCTCTTATATTTTTGATTTTTAAACGGGACAGATAAAGATAATTTATTTCATCTAGATAAAATAAGAAAGATTATTTAATATTATCTAGATCATTTTTTTGATAAATTTGTCTTAATACTGATCATTAGAAATCGTACCTATAATTTTACGACTGTTTACTATTAAAATTAAGTTATAAGCGAAGCGTTTGATGTGTATAAAGTGGATTTTTTAATAGAATGAAGAGTTATTGATTCAAAAGTTTTTTTCTAATTGTTTAATTATTCGTGGTTTTTGTTTTACCCTAGAATATACCTAGAATATACCGAAAATGGTTAATATTAAGTTATTGTACATAATTCGATTGATTAGAAGGTTAAGTTTTTGATTGAGAATGATGTATAATATAACATGATGAAATACGGTTAAGTAAAGCATGTATGGTGAAGTAAGACGTTTGTTTAACATTATTCATGAAATCAACTATATCATTTAAGTAAATATAATGTTTTTCGATACTAGAAAGCAAGTTTGTACTACGATAGTTGGTAAATCATAATTTTTACCTAGTGTATATCCAACAAATCGATTTTAAAATAGTCAATGGAGTATGGAACTTATATGCTATATTATGCAATAGGTTTTTTGAGTGTTATTTGTTATTTTATTCAAAGTAAGATATTTATAGAATTTCTATCGAATATGATAATGGATTTATTATCTATAAAAAAAAGTTAAATATTTTCTTAGAAGTTCATCAATCGGTGATTTATAAATTTAATAAAAATAGAAACGAAATTCTTTTTCAAGGAATTCCAGCACTATTCGATGTGACTTTAATGTTGATCCAATTTTAACTATGAAATCCTGTTAGAGTAGATACATTGGAGGTAAGTAAGTGTAAGGAAAATAACGTTGGAAGATATTATTTTCCTAAAATATATTTATGTAGTACAATTTAATGCCAATATATTTTAAACAAAATTCATGAAAAGTATAATATTTTTTTTTATCTGAAATTGAAAGTTACTGTATTGATTTAAAATGAAATTGATAAATTGCTAACAGTTTTATACAACAACCAATATTTTTTATATATAATAGTAATACTGAATATTGTTTTTGTTTTTCCAAAAAATCAATTTAGAATTTTATTTTGTACATAATTTTTTTAAACATAAAAGTGATCCAAAATAGTTTCTTATAATATATTGTTATTTTTTTTCATCAAAACGTTTTTTTATTTTGTTCATGAAGTTATTAGGTAAAATTAGGTTCAATTTGATGTATATTTAATTTCGTTTACGTGTTGTTAACTGTTATCAATTTATTAAAAGGTTTTTTTTTTCATCAATAACGATTTATTATCAGCTTACATAAAACGAAAAGAATATAGTAATATATAAATATTAATATTATTGTAATTTGTATAACTTTACATTATTAAGATTTAATAGGTGGACTTAGTGAAATTGGTAATTATTCATGTCTTTGACCGATGCAATTATATGCTGCTTCTTTGATTAATGTTGTTCGGAAGTTTATCGTTGTGCTAATATCTTCGGGTTATTTTGAGTTATTAGATTTGGTCTGAGTAAATCGATAAAGAGTTTTGGATTACAATAGAGAATAAATAAGGACAGTTTAAAATTATCATTTATTTGAGATCCGTTTAAATCTATAGAGAAAATATAGTTATGTTTTTTGTGTGATTACAAATTTGTAGTTATACGTAAGAAAATATTTTTATTTTATTTTCGTAATATTGTTGTATGTCATTGACAATTGTAGATTTCGTAAAACTCTTAGGATGGAATTGTAATCGACATCTTTAATCCAACTTTTTTTTTATACTTTCTTATTTTCAATAGACGATTAACACTCAAAAAATATTTATTCCGACAGTTATGAACAAAAAGTGATATAATTTTGTTTAAAATTTAATAAAAAATATTATATTATGATATTTTCCACATGTTTACCAGAAAAATGTCGATTGATAATGCGTTTTGACGACGATTAAAATATTGTAATTAGTAGAAGAATATAAAAAATAAAATGGTAATTGTATAGTATTGAACAATCTTCCCTAAGGAGGTGGTGGTAGTACCAAAGATGATACTTTGATGTACTTACACGGATCGCCGTATTATTTTTTATCGCTTTTCTCGAAGCTCACGTCGTCGACATATTTTTTCCCATCGTTTTACTACGTCCTAACCGGTAAATACTATCATTCCAAGTCGACGGTGTTTCACACACTCGTTATACGTACAGACGTACCTAACTAAAACACGACATCGCATAATGTACGAATAAATATCTCGTGATATAGAAACGATGAGGTGCACCACGTGTGAGCATGTTATAGTGACGTAACAGTTTATTATGAACAATGGAAATCCGGGGAACTTTAAAAAAATATTATTACAACGTTTCGTATTTACCTTTGTAAAGTTGCAATTTATGATAATCAAAGAAAAAAACTACGTCATTATATTTTAATTATATTTAAATCAATATAAACGATATACGAACAGAATTGATAATATTATTTGTTATACCTTATAGGTTAAAATCATATGAATCTATTCGTATAGATATTTTATAAAGATGATTACCTAAATAGCTAAACCATTTGAAATAATAATAATAATTAATATCAAATAATAACATATATTATAATGTTAAACATAAAGCGAGTAAATGATTTTCGTATTAAAAATGTACAAAACGATATTTAATAATATCTATTAGAATTTAAATTGTTAGCTTATTATTAATTTTATAATTTTAAAATATCGTTTAGGTTTTTCAATTTAATCTCTTCTATAGATTTTTTTTTTTAATACCGATATTGTTAATGATACTCATTTTTATAAGATTCATCATAATGTTCAAGTATTAAAAAAGACCTTTTCTTATTTTACCCGGGTTAAATTTCTACTCTTGGGTATCGGAAGGAAACAAAGTGGACTACACGGAGGAGAAAAAATAAAGAAAAGGGCCAAACGATGGATACACTCAGAGGGCACCCTTTTTCTCGTCCGTTCATCGATATTGGCCTGGATCCAATAAAGTAATTAACGGTCTTGTGTGCTCGTTTAAGTGAACAAGCGTACTTTTTACGATCTGTAGGTACCTACCTACTACACGGGTTCAAACAGCGCAGAGGCTGTCCATTGTGTGTATTTTATTTTATTTATTTTTTTTTTTTGTGAAAAATAAGGGAAATTGAAAACCACTATCTGTTAAAACGAGTATGTACATAGCTCAGAGAGAAAATAAATAAAACATCGATATGGTCGACCGTAGTTTGCGTTGGCCGGTGACACATAGTGTGAACCGAATTTTCTGAACAACACGCACAGTATATACCAATACCATCGTAATGTTTATTACTATTGTCATTTTGCACGAAGGGCGATAAGAATCATGACAGGACTAAAAAATAATACAATACTCGCCTTATAAATCATTACAAATTTGTTTTTCAATATACCTTAAGTGTTAATCTGCAATTGATTGAAATATTATCATATTGCTCTATTACAAATATATTTTAAGCAATAATGTATTACTCGTATTTGATATAAATATACTAGAATTGTCTGACAATTTGTGAATTATAATCATATATTTTTTTTTTTTTTTAGAAAAACAAATTTATATTAAAAAATTAAAACCTGTGGTGTATGTCATCTATTATTTGGGTCGGTAACATAGATAAAATAATAAGTAAGTAAAGGGAATAGGCGTTTAAAAATTTTAAATTAAATTCCTAAATGATGATGTTTCGTCAAATAACTTTTCATGTTTGTTAAATACCGGAATTCTTGAAGGGGACTTGTGGGTGTTTTAGATCGTTCGTATAGTGTAACTCCCGTCTGTTGGCGACTATAATATGATAATGTAACCCGTGTACGGGTTAGTCCTTTTCATGTTTTCAATTTTTTAGCGGTGAGATGAATATTGCGACATTAGCCAGTAAAATATTTCATCCTTTCTCTGCTTCAGAATATATTATATTTAAAATGATGTTACACGATTTTAAAACTGGCATAGTTTTCCTGCGTATAATCTGTTCCACTTTACTTTAATTATACACCGTAGAGATTATTAAAATATTTTAACACAAATTCTTAATAATTGTTACTAGGTACATTTAGATGACGAATATAGAATTTCATAAAAAATATATATCATCGTCACCTGCGTCTAGTCAGAGATCCCACATCAAATTATTCGTGTTAATAACTGCAGTATATTATAATAACTACACAGCACTCCACTAGTTTATAATTGACACTATTACTATAATAGAATAGTTTCGAGTAGTTTAATTGATACTAAATTATGTTATTTTCAAAAAATAATCGAATAGTTAATAAAGTAACTAAGTAAATAAAGTAAGTAGGTTAAAAAATTAAACATATGAAACATTACACTTTTTATTTTCAATATTATTTCGAATAATTATGTTATAATCCGGTAGCATAACAAATTATACCAAGGTACCATAATTTCACTAGCTTGTACAACGTTTGTTTTATGCGAATCGTGACGTTGACGGTCAGGAAAAAAATAAACAACGATTATGCTCAATGATAGTGACGATGGATGAGTTATTTTACTTTTCGCCACCCCGAAAATAAATACGAATTTTATTTAACCAGTACCCTTAATATCTAAAAATATTTTCAACATGTCACATTCATGTTTTGGTAAGCATCATTCAACCCTAGTCGATATTCGACCTTTTCATCTAAACGTCTGTTGAAATAAACAGACGGTTTACGTAATTAATAATACAAGGATAATATTATTATATGCGCACGATGATTATTATTTTCAATGTCTGCCGTCTGTTTAAATTCTTTAGAAATGTCATTATAATAAAAATTATAGTCGTTTTTCACATTATTTATTTTATATTATTTATTTTTATTGAACGGTGTTGATGGGAATAATAGTTTTCGTAGACGATCTACGCTGATACACGCGTCTCCTTTTTGACTTATTATTATAATAATTGTGTGTGTATTGTGTAATCATAAAATACCACGTGCACAGTGTCACGATATACACGAGAAAATCGTCTTTTAAAATTATAGTTTTAATAATACGCGCGCTAGCGACACGTTTAAACGATTGATAGAAATATACAATGATTATAATATAAGAATAAAAATAAATCGTCTTCTTGTTTCATTTCCAAAACAAATTAACACAATTTATAACAATTGATTGCAATATTGTAAAAAATTGTTACACTGTCATATCATACTCTATATACATATGTATGACGAAATGATAAACAAATGAATAATAATAAAACAAAATTTAATTTTCTAGTTTTTATATTTGCCTAAAATAATAATATGATTGACTACGTTGGATGCGTGTGCTCCCTTATCACTGACATCAAACGAAAAATGACTATACACACGACTAACGTGACTGACTATTATTATGTGGTATGTCTAACATTCGAGCGATTTATATGTCTTACAGTAGACACTAGAGAATCTCAAATTGGTCAAAAAGTCGCGTTATTACACTAGCCTCCCGAGAAGAAAATAATAATTTTTATGACACATAAAAATGTAAATGTCGAACGTGTACGACAAAATAACAAAACATAAACAGAAAATACAATAAAAGTGACGTCAAAACAACAATTAATAAAAATTGGATTGAAAATTGCAAAAGTAAACAATAGTGATTTTAATTTTAATTCTATGTGGTTTTAATTTATTAAAAATAAAATTAGAATTTATACATGGAGATAAACTTAAACTATGCACTATTCCTTCTAATACTTTAAAATATTTTGTTTCATTATATTTTTTTTTGTATGCAATATATTATACCTATTATTGTCCTAATTTACTTTTCTGCATTTTACTGGTTGTTGTCTAGATATCAAAAATATTTTTCTGTACAGAGTGTCCCAGATTTATTTACTAATTGGAGTGTGTCGGAAAAAAATTAAAAGTTTTGAATGCAGTTTCTTTCAAATTATTATGTAGGCAACGTACTATAATATTACCTTTATTAGTTATTTAAAAAAAACGCATCTCATAAAAAAATAAATAATGAACCCATTTTTTTTTAAGTTATGTAAAATTTAAAGATATCCATTTGAAAGAGTATATTATTTATATAAAATTTCGATTTTTTTATGAGATGTCTTTTTTTTGAACAAGTAATAACGGTAAAATTATATTCCGTTGCTTAAAAATTAATTTGAATAACTGCAAAAATACTGCAAATACTGCATTCAATACGAGCTGATAAGAATGATAAGGACTAATCTTTAAAAATTATAATTGTGTGAACTATGAATGAGAAAATAAAAAAACACTATATTATGTCGTCGTGTTAATTCAATCACAGCACTGTCATTAAATACATAATCAAAATATTACTATACACGTATATAATTTTGAAGATTCAAAATTATAGTTTTTTATTTTTTTATTTTCCGGAATGATTTTTTTTTTTTTATAATATATTATCATTTTATAGGTATAAAATTCTCGTAAAATACGTTAAAATTTTATTTCCTTAGCTACTATTTCATTTCGATGTTTTTGTTATCGTTATTTTATCGTGTTACCACCTACTGTACACCCCCACGCATTGTTTATACCTACAGTAAAGGCGTACGGACATTATAGCATAGACGCATAATATAATATATAGTTTCGTTGTTAATTTCGTATCGAATTTGTCGACCCGTGTCAATAACCACGATGACGATTTATAATAAGGTCCGAAGTATTTGAACGTGCATTTTTAAGATCGTTCAAGAGCTGTGGAGATGGCGACGGCAGAGGGACGAAAAATAAATACGTAAATAAATAAAACAAAACGTAGTAATATATCTTTAGCGGAACTTCGAACACGGGCGCGCGCGAAACAATAGTTTATGAGCTAATAAATCTTATAGTTGACCGAACAACTAAAAGGCATCTCGCTCGTCACACGAGTCCGACGACGCGTGAACCTAACGGTGTAGAAAAACAGAATCAGAAGCAGAAGAAGATGAAAAAAAAAGGACCAACTGAAACTATATGAGAATATTTCTATTGTTTCGAATCATATGTGTTTCGTTCGTAATAATATTGTTATTGTTACCATATGTATATAACCATTTGGCACATCCTGGTGGTTAAAAAAAAAAAGTGCGAATGCGGATTATAATTCATGCCGGATGCGCGACACAGGTGCGATAAGACACGCAAATTTAACACTAAAATTATGATAATGTTTATTCTATTAATAAAATGTTACGATTATAATTCAAAAAACTAACGCGAAAATTGAGAAACGTCCAGTAAGATCGAAGTATATTATAATCGATTTCAAGAGAACGCTCAAAAGTATTCTACGATGATATCGTTTAGCATATGAAGATGATTGTGAGCAAACATCAGAATTCATGTACCTAATTTTATAATATTGTTGTACCTAATTAAAATTACATGTGATACAAAAACAATATTGTTTTCGAATTTTTCGTGAGTAAATATGCATATTATATTATGAGATGTATACTACAAATTAAGCAATGACGTATTGTAACAAACTAACAATAATATAAAGACATTCCTTTTTTCAATTCAAAGTGTAAGTCATACATAAATCACTAAATATGCGCAGTTCTTTGTATTGATTGCGATTTCAATAATATCGATAATAAAGTATTACGACAAAGGAATACGACAAACCCGATGTTTATTACAGATAGCCGTGTGTCGCGACCAGTAGATAACCGTGGTTTGCGACTATAATAATAATGCGGTAAAATAATAATAATAATGATAATAATAATATATTATACAGTATTATTATTGCTGTTGTTATTATAGCCGGCGTGTTGAAATCTATTAGGACGCGAGGAGAGAACGCGGAGCCAAAGTTATTTACCCCAACGGACGGACGAGTTCAGGTCGGAGGGCTTCCTCTCCTCTATAATAATTTTCGAAATGGAACTTTTAATGGAGTTGCCGAAAGTTAACGCAAACGCCACCGCGACTTATACGCGTATCGTATTGTTTGCTCGGCACACGCACACACGTCGAAATGCATAATACGAGCGGATAAACCATAAAATTATTATATTCTATCCGCCGTCGCCGCTGTCGGTCTACCACGTGGTACCTACCTACATTCTTCCATCGCGGTTAAGAATATACCTTACGTGAAATGTTACTAGTGTAAATTATACTTTATTAATATAATATTATGTTTGCCGTCATGTATGAACGTTTTCCCGGAAAAAGTCCTCGAGATTTCACGACTCTGACGAGAAAAACGACTGTCTAAAACCTTTATAATAGTCCCGGTAGCGAACGCTTCTAGACAATTTACCGTTCCAACAGAAAAAAACGTAAAAAATATTATAATATAATAGATCCAACCGGGGACGTGCTTAAGAAGCGATTAATAATTTTTATATTAATATTTTAAATATCAAATTTAGACAATGACATGGAAAAATATTTTGAAATTGGGAATAAACAATATAAAAATATATACATTTTTTAATATGATTTATTAAAGCGTATAATTTGAATTATACTGATACACATAAATGAAGATATATCATGTACGATGTTCATAATAAGTATTACTTATTTAAGTAACTTATTACTATGCGACTACTTAGTCAACTTTCACAGTAAAACCAAAATACAAAATATAATAAATAAAAGACAAAAATTATTTGATAAGGTTATATAAAAAAAAAAAAAAAACATTTAAATCATCATGAAGGATTAAAAATAGTTTTACAATTGACCTCGCGATTAACATTTAAAATTAAAATAACAGGATGCGTATTTAAAATAATTATTATTATAATATTATTTAAGGTATATACATATGAACTGTTCATACATTCTAGAAATGGTGGGACGGTGAGGGGAAGTGCAAAATTAACCTAGTGTTAATTTTTACATTTTGCTCCCAGCGTCTTTAACTCATTATTCTGCATTGGGTACAACTCGCAGAGACATTGCATATTATAGCGTTTCATCCCTACGAGTAATTTAATTATTATCGCACGATGTTTCTCCTCGAAACGACCGCAATTGTTCGGACACGCCGTATCGCGGTCCAAAGGTGAATTCCCTGGATAATAATCGGTCAAAGGGATCGGAGGCTGCGTCGCCATAACCTATTTCCGTCACGAATCAAACGTTTGCGAGTTTTGTCACGGTGATAACGGTCGACGAATGTAATATTAACTGTTATTATAATATAATGTTATATTATTATTATTTAAAGCGATCACTTCGAAATGGTACAACTGTCGAAAGCACATACCTAATTATATTAAATTATTATAACAATTACCGAACGCGTTATCAGGTTTTTTGAGGGGAGGGGAATATTTTAATTGTATAACTTACAATGATAATCAAGGTGTAATATACCTTGGTGAATATATTACATTATATATTATCATAATTCATAGTAAAATTATGAAACACAAATATGTAATAAATTGTTTTGAAAAAATCTAAACCGTTTAGTGTATAATATATTTTTTGTATAAATATGTTCGAATGGAGTGTTTTAATACCCAAACATCCCTCCTGGCTATACAAATGAAAATTAATGTACACGATCAGAGACGAGTTTATTTCATAAACGTTCGAATTATTATTATTTATTCATAATAAAATGTTCGCATTGTAGTAAACCGTGTATGTCTATACATTTTATTTTTTTTTTTTTTATCTCATTTCATTAAACTAAAGAAGTACTATTTTTTATGTAAATATATGAAATGTAATACGTTAATGTACACTGAATATAAATAAAATATATAGAATTCTCTAAAAGGTTCATAAGTTAATAAAAATATATATATATATATATATCAAGCTAGTGGTTTTTTCCTCAAAATCATCCGCCCAGATACTCCACTGAATCAATACCATAATAGTGTTATCTCATGGTACTTGTAGTTGAAATATCCCAATGGGTTTGCACACATTTCTTGTAGAATGTAAGTACGGTATAATATTATTTGGTAACCTTAAAAATTTGGATTCGTACAAATACGAGATACTTCAGTTATAGTTTACCCTTTTGATTTACAGATTTAATGTATCATCGATAATATTATTTTAAATACACTTTATGAGCTTTAAAACTGTCGATATCTTTACTATAAACTAGTAAAGTATCATTAATTATAACCATATTATGTTAACATATATTTTCACTTTGTTTTAATCTCAGATTATCAAACATAAATGTATATAGAATAAACAATAAAGTATTTACGGGCTTATAATATGTAGATATTATAAATATCAAATCGTAATAATATCCTTATTTACATTAGAAATATTCATCGATTTTGAATGACTTTGAAAAATTAATCTTATAAACATTTATTTTAACATAACATTAAGAGCGGAAATCTAATAATAATTTAATATTATAAAATCACGAACTTATGTTTGAACAAACAGAACTTATCTTGTCTCTCTGACATTTGAATAATAATATAATGTACTATGTCCAGTATAAAATATTTTCCCAGGGGCAACAATTTAAATTAGAGTAGGTAGGTACTGTCGTTGTTATAACTACCCATATACACAAGTAAGGTAACCTGAAAACTCATTTTGTATAAATTGCAGACATTTCCTTGTTGGTGCTATTTTTCTAGCACATTAAATATTACTCGGGTGTCTAATAATATCTTCCAAATGTTTAATTATTTTATACATCACAAATATTACGAAACAATAAAATTTATGAATCAATGAAAAACATTACATTTGCAGTTGTAAAAATTTAAAACGCATTGATTTCGTCCAACCATATATGTAGGTATACTTTGTTTACGTATTCTTTATACAAGTCACGATTCCTTTCATGATATTAACAAATGAAAATCAATAATACAGAGAAAAATATTTTCTTCATAACATTTCATCATTACAATAACTAGATTATCTGTATTATATGATTATATTTGTTATCAACTAGCAGGAATGGTTTGTGTGTAAATTTAAAAAAATATCTACGAATAAGTTCATGAGAAGACTCCAGTATAGTTCTATATTGAATGTAAAATTTATAATATATAATGTTATTATTATATGAACACAAGAATACATATTTTTTAAAAGTAATGAATATTTATTAACCCATTGATCCATGTATATACTACCTTAACATTTATATTTGACGTCTGAAATATATTAAAAATTTAATTAATGAGTTAAAAAAACACGTTCATTATAATGTTTAATTCATTATAATAAATTAATGGCTGTAAAAAGTGTTAAAATAATTTATATATTTTACATAATATTTACATTTTTTGATTATAGCTTTCAATTTCAACCCTTTTTTTATCGTTTTGACTACAGGATATTATATTATCTTAAATCACACATATTCAAAATTTTATCGTTTTTTTATTAAATGTGTATCATATAAGCGTGGAATACAAGTATTTCGTTGGGTTTCTTTCCTAATCTTGGGATTTTATCTTTTATATAGAAAAAAATCACATGTAGGTAAATACGTTTTATTATTTGTTATCCTTCCTTGAAAACAATAATATTACATGCAAGTACTTAACTTTATACAGTCATATTTGCAATATGATTAGTTTATGCTGCTTATTTTTCCCAATAAATTTTAACCTATAATAAATTTTAAAAAAATTTAAAATTAAATATTTACAAAACAAAAATAGGTATTTGAAGTATTTGTTTTCGCTCGTGTATTAATTTATATATTTATAACTGTTATACAATTTTAATCTGAGAAAAATTGTTTATTTAATAATAAGTTACTGGTAAAGTAGTTTTTTTTAAAGAACTACTTTTTGTTTTGTAGAGTTTTGAAACTTATAAAACTACATAAAATTTATATTGACTGATGGCCGAAAAAAAAAGAAAGTAAAACAGATATTTGAATAAAATATTAGATAACAATTTGAAAATAATCCGAATTTTTTTTTACATTTAATTAAATTTAATGTTTTGTTATGACATATAATAATATCTTTTAAATATCTTTTTTAAATTTAATACCACTTAATTAAAAAAAACCATGATACTTCCATACACGTATCCGACTTATGAAACAAATTGCACTTACATTATAACATAAAAATTTAGTATATCAACAGATTAATTATTTATAAAATGGATTCCCCAGCCGATTGAGTAATATTTAAATGGACATCATGTGTATGAGTATTCAATAATATTAACAAGTGTACAACAATGAACTCCTAAGTAGGAGTTCGGGTGAGATTGATGAATAGTAAATTGGAAGACATTTCAAGTATTCGACAATAAATATTGTTATCGTAACCAGCTGCTAGGATAATTTCGTGTTTCCGGGACCGAAATCCGGATTCGAAGGGTTCGGGATAGTTGATTTTAGAAGTATGTTAAATTTCGCCAACAAAACGACTCTAGGCTATTATTTTAATGGTTGTTTGAATCGGTGCGTGACCTTACCGAGTTTTCCGTACGAAATATGACTAAAAATATATTAAATTCGCACGAAAAACTATAACGATCATGATACTAGTGATAAAACAATGTATACGCAATAATATTGGATGGGACGTGTGTAATATGATATACCTACTGTCCGGTTATCGGTTAGTAGCTAACTTGTGCAACGTTATTTCGGTAACAGAGTCGTCGGTGAGGGTCGGGAAACCACTGCGGAGAATAGTAATATTATTGTCGACGGCAATCGCGCATTGGGGTGGCGAAAACAAATCCGGATAAGAAGGCGAATATGGGTACGTACGCCGGACCGTTAAAGCATATAATAATAATAATATAATACCGCGATAGTGTATGTTATAACGTTTAATATAAAATAATATATACGAATGGGATCGTGAAAACTATATAATATAATAATATATAATATAATGAGAGGGTTTACCGAACGGAGCTAACCTCTAAAACGAATGTTGTCGCGTATTGTTGTATACATATAAAGTACGAACCATATACAGTGTGATCGGCGGCGTTAGAAATACCGTAGAGATGGTTTTTCGGTAACGCGGTTCGCTGATCATCCTGTATACACAGTACGTGCCATCTCTGTATATGCCTACACGTGCACGTATATTCGGCAACGGTGCGAACGTTTTGTTACGATATTATTTCCGTGTCGTCGTCGTCTGCAAAGGGCATGCCTGTCGTTTTCGCGATAACGTCGACTAACACGTGTATTATAAGTATGTAATATTATAAACTGTACAAAGTCGCGGCGTAAACTGGAGGTATAAAAGGCTGTTCAGTCGTCGGTGGCTGTATTCAATTTTCAAACGCGAAACCTTTTGTGATCCGTACGTCCCACATTCCACCGCCAACGGCCGAAACGTTGGGGCTTAAGTCACCAGCCCGGGTCTCAATACGTGTTATTTAATTTTACCCGGGTCGTTTTCGAAAACCTCATTCCTTTTAGCGACAATTCGACTGTGTGATTCGCGTGTTTGCGTATATTTGCACCGTGTTGTTGTTATTATTATTATTATTATTATTATTACTGTACGGTAATATTATATTCTGTTACCGTAGACGTTTCCATTGTATTTTCCGTTCATCTAACTGCCTGCGAAATTGCATAAAAGAAATAAATAAAATCTACTCACAGACGATTTGATTTCGATACAAAGAGCGAAAGAAAAAAATATGTACACAATAAACGGGTCACAGTCAAAGCCGTATTCACGTAACTCGTGGTATTATACGACTACGAAACCCAAAGTCCAAGAACAGTAAGCCGACGTCAACCGACGACCTTCGCGTTTAAAATAACGAACTGAAACGTAATATTTTCGTCAAAATAAGCGCGTGGGAGACGGCTACAAACTTTACAGCCATTATTACTTCTGTCGTCAACGGTCAAGTGTAAAATATTATGCGTTATAGTCATTCTAGTCATTTCTAGTATTTGTAGATAGAATTTTTAGCAACCGTATATGTAGTTTATATAATATAGAAACAAAAGAAAATTGGTTGAACATTACGGTACTGCCAACCGATTTAAAATAACTTTTTAATATTTTTATTTGGCACAAAATTAAGTACGTTTCTCGTGTTCTGTCGTCGTTATTATCTGGCTAATAAATTGTATGCAAAACGACAATGTGCGTTGTTAGTGCCTAATGAAATATTATAATTACGCATAGTATGATGATGATTACGACTCTTATTGTTTTAACATACTCGAATGGTGTGAAGAGAGGTTGACGTAATTAAAAAGGTAAAATGTCGTTGTGAAATGTGCGCGACGACCGGACGACAAACGTGCAACGTTGACATGATTATTATTATTAACTGTCGGTCGGATTCCTCAAACGCCAACATTTCGGTTGGTTTAGTTTTGGAATATTAAACTAAAACAACGACGCCCGATTGGGTACAAATCCCGTTTTCGTGAAATTTTAGGGATGTGGCGACCGTCACGATGGACTTTTAACAATTTCGTTTAGAAATATTCTATTTGAATAGACTCGGAAGGTTAGGCATAATGAAATCGTCAGTTCTGATGAGCAGTAATTTCTAAAGTCCATTACGTTCACTACAGCATAACTGTGTGGTGTCTATTATACTTTCGAAGAGAGATTGGGTCCATGGTTTAAAACATAACTGAGTAAAATATTACAAAGAGTAAATCATTATTTTCCATAAACTTTCACTCGGGATATAGTAGAGCTTTGATAGCCTTATTGTCAATATCCGCCCTCGTGATAATAATATGATTATTTCGAGGTCCGCGTGACCCCCGTTGACATGTTTATAAATATATACTTGTATAATACCTACACACACAGTTCACGATTTTGCATAGTCTATAGATAATATTATAGCAGATTCCGAACTTTAGATGAAGCGCATTTAAAAATATTATATTTTATTTAATTGTTTATTTACAATTTCGTTTTTTTCAAACTCCAAAAACTCTCGCACTTTCGTCAATCTTTGCGTTCAAATTATTATTATTATTATAAGTATTATTATTTTCGTATGGTTTAAATCGTTTGCAGATTTCTTTAGAGTTTTCGGTGGTGTTCTGTGATAGTATTGAAGGATGAAAAATAAATAAATCGTTTCCAATACTACGCACCTTAATATGACGTTTGGAAATTTCACCCTTTTCGCGAAAAAAAAAACAAAGTAATGGAAGAAACACATAAAATAAAAAGCTCACGGATCTGGTGAAGCGGAATGATGGATGGCCCTATAGTTTGTTGAACAGGAAATTAAACTCGAACCCCGTCGTGCATCGCACCGTTGCTGCCGTACTTTTTGACAGTATGCGCTCAGTGTAATAACAATAACGATAATAATAATAATAATAATAATAATAATAATAAACGATAATAATAAAACAGATTGTCACAAAATTCGTAGCACCAGTTGTGTTCGCATGTAAACTCCAATATTAATTTTTAATTAAATACAATATTTTAATTAATATCTAAATAAATAAATTAATTAAATTAAATTTTTTTAATGTAGATAAATAAAATATATTAAAATATGAAATTTATGTTATACACAACAGAATCTAAAAGCTATTTCTAAGGTTCATGATAATAATTTACCTAGTCCTATTCATTTCCAATATAAGTCCAGTCATAGATGTAGTATTAAGATGTGGTGTTTTTTTTTCAAGTTTCGTTTACTTACTATAAAAATTAAATAATTTTGTGGAAATAATCAAGTATCTTATACGCTTACGAATTCTTATTCAATAAAGAACACTTATTTGCTGCTTACTACGGGTGTCCTCAGTACTCTCAAAAATATATACTTAACTGAATGAAACATGATATATACTTACATAAAAATAAAAAATAAATAATAAAAATAATATATTTAAAATAAATTTATTTATAAAGTGATTTATTATTTTAATTTTGGTGAATTGTTTGTATTATTTCATAGTATACATTTTTAAATCATATATATGTATATATAATCGTTTTTAATTTACTTAAACATGTATGTATTATATGAAAAGTAAATGGGTAAGAAATCAGTAAGTTTAACGTTTTCTGTACAATACAATGTTACAAAGATAAACAAAAGTATGTATATTAAATATATATATATATTTTAATATATTATTTTTTAGCATCACCAACTCTTTACTACTAACATTATGGAAATCCTCAAGTTTCACAAAATCACTTAATAACAGTAAAAGAAATAGTTTTAAAAATTCTAATACAACACATTTTGTTATTGTATAAACGTGTTTAAAAGTATATAAACATTTAAAGTTTGTGCAGTACTGGAATGATGGAATTTTATAATATTTATAACACTTATTCGACACAAATTTCGGATCCAAAATTAAAATTGATGAATCGGCTATATGAATTTATTAATTTTATCAACAATAGGTTATTGTTATAACATTTTATTAAAATATATTATCATATAACTTATAATCGTATAATTTAATATAAATTTAACAAAGTCGTAAATAAATTTAAAACAAAATGTGATATTATAAATTTATAACATTCATAAAATATATAACCACTTAAGTATTTATATATTAGTTAGGTATTGTAGTTAATAGTAAAAATTATTATATTATTATTAAATATCTCCGTCAATAACGTTTACAAACTAAAATCTATTATGATCAAAGAATGTGTTATTTTCATGTTGGTGCATCAAAGAAAATTAAATACCTACAATAAATTACATCATAAAACGCGAGCGAAAATTACGAAATGCAACTCTAATTATAAATCGACGAAGTAGTATACAGAGAAATGTATACATAATAATTGTATTTTGCCTAAAGTTTTCAATAGTTATAATCAAACGTTCGCCGAATTCGTATTACATAGGAATCTTACATTGTACTGTTAAATCTTTTACCTCACACTTGTGCATTATTCATGATTTCAAACGTGTAATATATAAAATTGTTTTGTTGACTTTACGAAATACGTTAGATATTATTTTTTATTATTTCGCATTAGTCATTTGAATAATATTATAAAAAATAAGTAGATACATATTAAAACATAATATAATGGAAAAACACTTTATAAATTATTAGTCTAAAACGATAATCGATAATAATCATTCGATTAAAATGGATACCCCGTTGTGACCAACGATCCCTGTGGTGGTTTATCATCTACGTTTCGCTCCAAAGGAAATGTCAGTATCAATTTATTGGCAATAAGTTTTTGAAAGCGCCTCGATGTGACCTAAAAATTTATAAATAAATTGTACCTTAATTCAAAAACATTGGATATATAATTTAGTAGAAATCATATTAGTTAAATTACAACATTATACTCTTATATAATTAATAAAATTATGGTTTTGGTAAGAACATATTATTAATTGTAGAAAAATAATACATTATACTCAGTGTTAGGAACAGATAACAAAAAAATCATCTGGATAAAGATAAAGATAACAACACTAAATTTTATTTAAGATACAGATAAAAGATAAAAATATTTTATCCAGATAAATTACAGATAATTATAGGAATTAAAATTAAAATAACTAATTTGAAAAAATGTATATACCACCGTGTAAGTATATGCCTGTATAATATGTTTATTTTTTTGATTTTTTATTTTAAAAAAAATATTTTTAAGAATACATCCTTAAATAATACACACATAAGAGTACCCATGGCTGTTCAATGGCGGGCGGGTGACTAGGGTCACCAGTTACTTTTTGTGTCGTGGACATAAATTATTAATTAACAACATTGGAAAGATATTTACGAATATTGTGTATTTGTGTATACGAAATAATGTTTATTAATATATGTCATGAACATATTAAAATTGGTTTATAGATAGTTACAAAATATAAAACCCGAAATAGGAATAGCATCTCACGTATTTGCTTGTCAGACTTATAAATTGTCATGAATATTATCTGGCTATTATGTCAATATGAATTATATATTATTTATTATTTATATTAATTTTAGATGATTGTACAGCGAATACTGAAATAATAAACGGCTGGATTATCTTTATTAATAAAGATTAGATAGAATTTGAGAAATTTCTTAATAAATAAATAATAATATTATATTCTACGGAATTTTGTTTAGCGGACGGCGGTGAATATAACTTGTCGTCTGTTTCTATTATTCGTATTTTAATTATAATTTAAAAATATTTATTAAGTTCTAGGAAATAACATTGGTCGCGACATGTTTGTACTAATATAGGCTATTTATATAAATTAATTAGTATATTTTATATATATTTATAACCGAACACAGAATATCAATTACTAATAAGTAATAAGTATTTAATAGAAATAATGTATAGTCTTTTCAGAATAACGTCATATTTTTTTAGTCCGGGATATTATTTTACGTACAAGTTGTGACAATGAGACAATGAGAATAAAAATTTAAAATTTTCAAAGAAATCTAGTTAATTTTCACAAAAAAATTTATCTTATGAATTTATCTAAATAAGATAAAAGATAAAAAAATAATTATCTAGATAAGTCCCAACACTGCTTATACTAAAATATTGCATAATATAATATAACATAATATAATAATATATGTAATATTATATAATTAACCCTTAAATAAGTTAACATTTTCTTTTGTGATTTTTAAAGACAACTTCAATACATTAAATACGTATTCAAAAAGTTAGTTTCATTAAAACGATAGTTAAGATTTACAACCGTGAAATTTCAACTATTTGCACGATTCGTTTATAAAATCATGGTCGCGGTTAATATGATTCACTAACACAATAATGTGTTTTTGTAACTTATACGAAATAGAGAAAACCGCTATACCTATCTGTTCGAATAAAGAAAATCATTAATTGGCTTTCAGAATGGGATACAGATGTTTCGAAAAGCGGAAACTAACAAGAGGGAATACCTAACATTACTTCATTTAATGAAGACTTATGTCCAATGGCCGTATAATTATTATCAGAGTTATGTTACTTAATCAATTATATGGCATTGTAAATACGTATCTGTTCGTTATAGTCACCCTAACAACCAGATGGAAAAATAACGATACCGAAAAAAATCTTTAAATTATTATATTATCGATACGTTAACGTTATCATTACATAACATTGATATTTATTAACATTTTCACTGTTTTGTAAAACGTGAAAACGTATTAAAGTTACGTGATATATATTTTTTGTTGAAAGACAATATTATTATCAATTATCAATCTATATTATATTTATTTCTATAATAATTTTGTGTTTGAAAAAAAATGAATATACATTTTATATTTAAATAAAAAGGCTATTTGCATTATTTTTATCGAAATTTTAACGTATATTGTTATTTCTTATATTATTATTGTATTGTGTTATAATAAATTTAAAGTGGAATTACTTTTGTATTTTTTTAAATAGTATCCATAAGTTGAGTAGACAATTCTCCTAACATAACCTAACCAAACCTATAACTATTGCGTCCAAATATTTTTTAAATGTAATTTAGTGTATTATAATATATTTTGATGTTTCGGACGGAATCTTCTCAAAAGCATAACACATTTAAGATAATATTTGGAAAATATTTTTTGTTGATACCAAAGCTATGGATCACTTATTTGACCCAGATATTACTATTTTCATGTGCGGTTTACTTAAGGTGAAATTTAATTTATATTAATTTTGAGTGAGAAGTTCAAAATTGTATTCGCTATGAATCAAACGTTTAAAAGGATTCCACGAATTTCCAGCACTACTAACTAAATTACTCGAGTAACTCGATTATGTTATGTAGGAAAGTTATTTTTTTCCTTGTCCGTCGCTATGTCATTAAAAGGTAAAAGTAAATAAAGCGTAAAAAAATTGTATTAACCCGGTTTTCTCGCTGTGCAGATTGCTTCATTTGCGCACAAAAGTTTAACGATAAAATAAAGTGTAAATACGTTTTTACGAGAAACGGTTTTTATAAAATTCATAATGTTGTACCTAGGTACCTTGTACCTATATGTTGTTGAGTTATATGAGTAACATCTCTAATTAATACGTTTTATAGGCTAATAGAATTAGTTTCAGAAAAACGAACAGGAAACTCATATTATGCGTAACATGTTAGTGATTCAAAAATAAAAATACTTTTATTGATAAGAATTAGTTATTTCGACAAAAAATGTTGTTTAATAATTCTGTTTTGTAACAACTCCGACAACATCAGTTTAAATAGATTATACGAAATGTCGAAATGCGCAATAAAACGATTTTTATTTGATAAAATAAATATAAATTGTTTGTACGGGATTCTATTCGACGGGCATCGACAGTTAATATTGAACTTAGACGGTTAATTCGTTTGGCATAATATATTATCTCGATGTATATACACGATGGCGATTATCATTAAAAAAAATTAAACGCTCTTTGTTTGGTTGATGAAAGTGAAACCAAAAAAAAAAAAACAGATTTTATTTTGATACAATTTTTAAACACTAGACATTTGTCAAAACAAAAATATCAATACCACCTGTCATATATACTATGAATGTGGATTTGTGATTTTCTATATATTTACGAATTGTTCAAATGGAATAGAATATGTGCCAAATAAATATTCTCACATCACAAAGTACAAACACTGTTACCTATACAGAATGAATATATTTTGTTTCCATATGTGGGTACGGTATCCGGATCAATGAATATTATTATGCCGAAACAAAAGTATCCACAATCGGAAGATGCATTTTTTTTTAAATCGTCGTAGCAGTGACGGGTGTTTTGCAGGATTAAAAGATCCCAAGTGTCAATATTGACAATAGTGTTGTGGACCACATTTGTCACTGTCATATTATTATTAACACGTAACCGAAGCCCATTTTTTTTATCTTAAAACACTGCACGGTTGGAGTGAGAAGTTATGTTAGTTATATGATATACAATATTTTACAATAAACATGCACCTTAGTATAGTATTATTTCTTTAAACAACTTATATATCAGATAAATTATCTGTAGTAGGTTTTAAACAAGTTATATTATTGATATATATTTCTTATAGCAGTAGTTTATCAGTTGGTAGAGAAATGTCTGAACAGGTAGTAAAATAGTAATCATGTTAAATGTGTGTGCATGTTGGTGGTCAGTCTCAAACAACTATCTATTGCGAAAAAAGACGTTGTTGGAATCAACTATAAAGAAAGGAATTCGTGTAGAATTCTATGAATTTTCATTCGAACTATATTGTCGTCATTCTTTGGTGATTTACACGAGATTAAACTCTGATATACAAATATTTCCACCAAAGGCTATGTGGATAGGTTAGGTTAGGTGATTTAACGCATATAAATTTCAATGGATAAGTAATTTATAATGGTATACTTATTTATATAAATGCATCATATAGTTAATGAA
This sequence comes from Eriosoma lanigerum, assembly GCA_013282895.1. NCBI lineage: Eukaryota > Metazoa > Arthropoda > Insecta > Hemiptera > Aphididae > Eriosoma > Eriosoma lanigerum. The sequence goes on from CM023361.1 coordinate 18,493,151, forward strand.
TAAGGGTTATATTTCGGTTTATTAAACAAATGATTACCTATCCAAACACTGAACGCATCTTATTGAATTGATGATTGTAACAAGAGTATAAATGAATATAACGGGAAAAAAAATCTTTACCTAACCAGAACAATGTATTATGATCATTACATAACTTGTATGAAATGATCATTTCGTGACTAGTAGCAATTATGTAAACTTTGTTTATAATATTAAATTTATAATCGAACGTCAAAAGCCTAAGCACGAGCGACTAATCCATTTGACTATAATGGTTTCATAGAGGTCAATAACTTTGTTGACCTGACCTAACATCAATCGGGTTTAATGTGTTTAATAACATTTCCTGAGCATTCTGTTATCCTAAAACAATTAAAACTCACATTTATTGACGTCAATAATGAAATGAAACAATAATAATAATTATTATTATATTATATTATATTAATTATTCCGGAATGTTGCAGGTCGAAAATATTTTATGCAACTCTATCGGTTTAGAAGTAAAATTAAAACGTCGATTGAAGCGTATCTCAACACAACAATATACGTGTATCGCAATATACTTGCCTATGCGTATACTCACAAATATATCATACGTCATACGCGCATACTTACTTGTACCTACTATTAAACACCATAAAAATGACTGTCAGCAGTAATTTAACTCGTACAAAGTACCGTTCACGCGTGATGGTATGGTGGTATAGGTGGTATATAAATGGTCGAGCAAGTGGTTATTCGATAATTTTCAAGACGACCGAACAATGAAATACTGGCGGGTTTCCAAAACGTGATGCGAGCCAATACGTTTAGCAGAAGTATAGAGAGAAGTATTATAGATGAGCATGTGCTTGTGTAAGGGCGATTATAATATTATAGTCACGTGTTTATAATATACTATATACGGTCGCGATTGTACGTAGGGTTGGTTGAAGGACTTTAAAAAAAATATATATATATATTTTACTTAAAAAAATGTAAACGGAATCGTTTAAACATTTCCGTTGCAAATCTACTTGTTTTCTTTTAGATAAAATATTTTTGCTCAAAAAAGCACGAAAATTTGGTTAGAACTGTATTTAACACGTATTCTGACGATTCGTATTACGAACGTGGTTGTACGCGAGTAACAATAAACGTTCGAGACGAAAATCAAACGGTGAAAACTAACTTTTTCCTACGTTGAGAAAGTTTTCGGGAGTCTATACACTCGCGAAGTCGTACGAGACCCGATACACGCACGTATAGTGTGTATTATACTCATCGACGTGTGTGTGTGCGTGATTTGAAGTCGCCTGTGCGTGCGGAAGATCTGTTCACACGCACGCACACACAATATACAAAGTTTCGTGTGTTTCGGTCGGCATTGTTAATTGCTCGGGAAGAGCGTCTATCTGCCGGTGGACGCGGGACCGCGGAGAGGCTGACCGGGACCCGGTTCGAACAATTATTTTACAACCGTGCCAGCTCCCATTTTCGGGAAATCGCAACGCAACACGCACATCACGTAGGCGAAATGCGTTTAGTCCAGAAAATCGGGATTTTAAACAAAACCGAGGGTACCTATACCAGACAGTCTACCGCAGAATGTCCTAGACAAAAAGCCAACTTTTTGTTTTTCCAAAAAATACCTTTGGTATTAGGAAAAGGAAAAAAAACATTATAAACGTTAACAAATCGGCGTATGAATTACAATAGAACGGCATTTTTTAATCGATGAAATCGCCCGCGTAGCTGATTACCTTCGTGACGTGCGGCATACGTGTGTTAGTTTAACGATATAAAAGTCATAGACGATGAGAATAAGACAGTGTTGGAATGATCAGTGACGTCGATTGGCCAATGTTCCCAATTAGTATTTCTATCCTTCACACATAAATGTATAATACATATATTGCAGAATATTTTTGCCGAAGAAAAATGTATTTTTTAATATATCTATCACTTATTGAAAATTGAGAATATGACAGATGTTTCGATTATACAGATATAATATGCATAATAATATCATTATAACTATTATTATTTATCATATTATATAATTATATACACTTTTAGTATTTTACGTTATAAAAATTAAAAATCGAAATAAAATAATTAAATTTGTAGTGAAATACAATATAAATTATACTCTTAATTAAACTATTATTTTATAATATTAATTAAATTAAGTGACAATCACATAATATTGGATTTTGATGAGTTAAATACAAATTATTATTAATCCTGGAAAATAATTTTATTCTACAAATATGCAGTTTATTAAAAATTTAAATATCGTATTCCAACTAAGAGTTTTATAATATTAGAATATTTTTAATATACTTGTATTTGTATGCAATTTATATAAAAAAACACTACAAACTAAGTTTTAAAATTATTTAGTTAACCTCATAAAAAAGTTTTTAATTAATTATAATTTGTTATTGTTATTTTGGATTTTAATAAAAATTCAGTGAAACACAAAAAAAAAAAGAGAGTTAAAATTATTCGTGGATAAGAACAATATTGTTACCTATTACTTAATAAAATATTTAACTAGGTACTAATTAAAATATTATATTAACTAGTGAATTTCTATAAAATACGTATGGAAATGAATTTATACGAAACGATTACGATTAGACAAAACATTCAATTCTTTCTTTTAATTATTTGATTTAACTACCACCTAAGTAGATTTTTTTGATTTTTTACGTATACATTGTTTTTTAATTTTCTGTTTGTTTATTTACTTGTAGCTAGGTACTAAATTCGTTTATATTTTATTTGGCTTCTGACTGCTTTTAGTATAGTTGCATTATATAAAAATACAGAAAAAATATCAACATTGGCTTTGATCTTCGAACCGTACCAATGCTTACGACAGTACCATGTTGAATCCTAACTGTTACATTACCCTCGAGGGGAATCTGGCTAGGCGACGGGTAGGTCTTGGCACTCGCATGGGTGACTTGTTCTTATATTATTGATACGCGAAACGCATGTGACCGGAGGGCCTGAGAATCGACGAACAAAGCAAACGCATATTTTATAAAAAAATACATAATATTATAGTTTTATGATAAAACTATTTTTTTATTCACTCATAATAATATATTATGATATAGGTATATATTGAATATTTCACCGTGATATCCAACGGGCGTACAAAATTATTAACGCTTTCGTGGTTCGGGGCCATTGCTATTACATATTGCTGCAGATACTTAATACAATTTCAATAAACATTATTGATCATTCAATTTTAAATTTATTTCCTTTCATTACCTTCATTTTATTTCTTTTCTACGTATATTTCACGATGACAAGGTTATTACCTACATAATAACATCCTAGATAAACTGTAGTATAACGAGGAGCTAATTTCCAATCCAATACGATTTAGCGTAATGTTACAAACATATAAAATATAAAATAATGGTTAATAATCACAATATTTAATCTATTGTAGGCATGTTATTATATTTAAAGTGCGATTATTTTATGTGAAATATTAATCAAATACATTATGACCCACGCCTGAAGTGATATTAATGAATATCATCTTCAATCGTGCCTTTCATTACCATAACCTATCACTACCGCACATCGTCAAATTGTTCATAATTTATTTGTAACAGATTGTTGATATTCAAAATAAATGTTAAAAAAATATGTATTATAATCAAGTAATGCATTTGTAATATGCTAAATGTTCATCTATTAAATAACTGGATAGCAATCTCAAGATATAATACATTAGTTATGCTAAACAAATTTGATTGAGTAATCGCTTTAGCACAAATATTTCCTAGTATAAGTAATGTCTATGTAGTAAATACAAAAAAATTAATATCGACATAATTGATAGTGAAATTATTTAACTATACACTTTATAATAATATTATTAATTGCTAAATTGAATATAAGATTTCTATCTGGTTGTATGTTTAGTCATTGCAATTTTATAATACTTATAAAAAATACTCTTTTTAAAAATAATTTACTACCTAATAATAAAGTTAATTTTATAATAATTAGATACTTAAATTTTAATACTCCAATTTACTAGATATAGGCATATTTAGAGTATTTTGGCCCTAAATGTTACAAATAAACTATAAAACCGACTTAATCATATTTCTCCTTGATCTTCGCGTACAATTAAATAAGAACTTTTTAATTGCTATATAACTTATTTCTCCCGTAAATCATTATAAAAGTTGTTAGACGATTCTTATACTATACAAAATAATATAAAATGAAAATGGAAATAGTCGGTTATTATATTATGTATACTTTCATATCCACACAATTCATGTTAGTATACATATATATATATATATATATATTTTTTCTTTATTTACTGATCATTAAAATGTGATAAATCAGAAAATGTATACTTTTTACCAATAAATCATTGTATAATTTTAATAAATTTGAATATGTTACTAAAAAACAAAAAAACAAAATAATTTATACCTACTTAAAAAAAATGCAACAATCTAATACAGATCTTGTAATAAATTATGATCGTTTTAATATTTTAACTTGCAGTATAATACAATATAAAAATACAAAAATAATTCTTATTAATTAATTACTATTATTATTTTTTAGTGACGAAAGACAACATTATAATAAATACAATTAACTTTATTTATTTTTTATTATTATCAATTAAAATTCGTTTAAATAATATTTTGATGTTATTCGATGATATTTTATCATTAAATATATTTTTGTTACTAAATTAAATCTAATTTATTTAAAAAAGTTATATACAATGGTTTAAAATCACTAAAATTCGTTACTCATTTTATTGAAATTAATTCTGAAAATGACAATATAATATGTATTTTAAGTTATTATAATAATGTAGCTGTTTATATATTAAGCTAATAATAAGAGCGATTACACTGGTCTGAAAAAAATGCGGGTGTAATATATACATAAAAATAAATACAATATTTTAATTAATACAATTTATAGAAATAAAATTATTTTATTATTAGTCAACTTAAAAATTAGTTGTGTACAAAAATCAATCATATTGGTGATGGGCCTGATTATTTTAGAAAGCACCTACTTTTAATTTTTAATGTAAAAGTTAATTAAAATTTAAATCAATACTTACTAAATCATATTAAAAAAACATTTTGATTAAAAGTCAAAGCTAAGTGTTAATGAATATCAGTATTCAGTATAGTTTTTTATTTGTATAAAAATAATGAAAATATTGAACAATTGTTTTCAGTTTTTCTTTGATATCAACAAATTTCTGAATTTAACTAGTTAAAAAGCTGAAAGGTCGATTCTAGACGTCCCCCCTTTGTCCCTTCGGTTCTCGTAGAAATTAGTTAATTATTTACTAATTAAGATTTAAATGCAATGATACATTAGAAAATACGATTCTGAGCAAAACTCAATATATTACAATATTTTATACTGATAATCTATTTTAAAATTTAACCACGTATGTAAATTATTTATATTAGTACTCGAAAAAATGTTCAAGCCCCTACGATCAAATCTCAAAGTGTTATATGAAATAAAAAATGTTTAAATAATTAAAACCAGTAATTATGCTGATTTTCAGCCATTTTTTGGTAATTTTTCTTTCCTCGCCAGAAAAATTTTTTGAGAAATTTGAAAAATGAGCTAAATAAAGTACCAACTAGATGAGATTTGGTACGGAAAGAATACCCTTTGTGATAATCAAACCATTATTTCCACCCAGAAAAGTGTTTTCATACATTAAAAAAAAATAATAATAATCAATAAATGAAACTAATGTATTCTTTGCTTCGCTCAGAATCATAAATACAATCTGGCTGTGTCCAATTTTCTTATTAAAAAGCCATAACATGTAACTCCATAAATCAAAAATAGAAGAATTGATCAATGGTGCTATCGTAAAAATTGGATTTTTTGATAGCATTGATTTTAGAATATAGTTGGTAATAATACCATATATAGTATATATTTGTGTAAGTATGGTATTATTGGTGTTCAAAGGGAAATAAATATATTACCAATTGTAGATAAGATTTTATATAGCCGTAACCCCGATTACTATTTAAATAAAATACAATTAGAAAATTTTCAATGGAAATACAGCTTTTTAATATAGTCATATTTATGTATATATTTATATAATTTCTATTTAATCCACTTAAAATTGTTTTGTTCATTATATAGTATTATATTATGTAGTTCCTTACTTTGTGTTGTTCAAAGAATGAAAGTTATTTTGAAAGAGTTATTCTCCGATATCTATACTTCTATGACTGGAACGGATTTAAGACGATGATACACCAATAAGTATCTTAATTGTATAATACAATAATTTGTTTTTTTATTTTACTCTATATTTCTACGTAACCATTACCAAATTAATAGAACAAAAGTGCTTCAGATACATTTATAAAATTATTCCTAATGGAAAAACTTTAAGCGTTTTCATTACAAAAACAACATCAGAAAATATTTCTTGCTTAAAATCTTGGAGGATATTTTAAAGCGATTCTTGAACGTACAAATACAACATTTAAAGTGAGGGTATACATAATAAAATTTAACAATAAACAAACAAAAAAATAATAGTTTATAATTATTGCTATTTTTCTCGATGAAATCGATAACAATTGATACATAATAATTTAAATCGTTATGTTGAGTTAGATGAAATAGTATATTATAAATATACATATAATATTGAGAGCCCATTTTATGTATAATTATAAATATATTTTAAATGTAATTAGTCTATAAGTAATTTATTATTTTAAATTTTGAATTAAATAGTCAATTAAAATAAAGTAATTCAAATCTTACAATAATACATTTATTATTATTTAATTATTCGTTAATATTTCCAAATTGGCAGAATACCACAATAGCAGTGTATAATATACCTATAGAACTATAGAAGTTATTAAATATTATAATGATTAATAACATCATAGTGTAGAATAGATAATAATTATTTACGGCACCTTTATAGTGTTGGCTGAAACATTTAGACGACAATTTTAGACAACTTCCGCGACTTTGGCGGATAGGTTGAATAATAATCAATGGAAACAGGAAACAGTTGTTCAAAAAGTTTTAAACACCGACAAAGGTATTCTATAAAACTACTTATAACAGGATGTATTTGGATGGTAGTGGAAATAGAAACTCTATTTTGGCATAATAATATTAATATCATTAATATCAATCCAAAATCATCCTATTTGTATGATATTAACGGTTTATTTGAAACAAATAATTGAAAAAATACTGTATAATACTCGTATGTGAATTTTCAACCTGATTGTATATTATTTAAACAAATAATAAATCATAATTTATTTATAATAAAGGCTATAATATATAATACTAGCTACGTTTTTTTACGAATTTATTATAAGTTTAAGTATTATTTATTTAATAATAAATATTAAATAATGATAAATTATATATTTTTAAAAAATGATAGGTTACGGTTTTGTTTTGTTTTTTAATTTTAACAAATCAATTAATTTAAATCTTAACTAATATATATATTTTTTTTTTTTTATATAGAAATAATTTGTATAGAAAAATTAATTATTGTTTTAAAATTTTGAAATACAAATATTCAATGTACTTACAAATGAATTATGGGTTAGAAATTGAAACATGATACACGATATAACGCGATTTATCGAAATTTCGATCCAACTTGAAATCTTCGTAATTATTGTAGATAAGCTGTCGAGTGAAAATTAATCTGCACATTAAACGGAGCGCGATGAAAAACCACATCTGTTTGTCTTTGGATACCAATACAGGTCAATGGTTTATTTATCAAAATTCATTGAAACCCGGTATTTGTTACAGATGGTTTTACCTTGTCTTACAATGTAACATTATCAATTCGTTATACTTAATGGAAATAAATCGACAGCATTTTTATTACAATTGTTAATATAATTATTATTGTAGATTTCCACGCATACAACTATTTAATAATAGGAAATTAATTTTCAATTGTATTATTTACTTAATTGGTTCTGGGGGAAAGTTAACAGACATTTATGTTTACGTTAATCCAAATTAAAAACACATATTGGTATAGATTATTTATAAACGATTAACAAAATATACTCGTATATGGAAATAAAAAAGTTCCATTTTTATCACTTGGAATATTTTTAATAAAATCTGAGATCTTGAACTTTCGTAATTTAAAGTTACGCTGAAAAAATTATCCCTGTGTGCAATTATGTGATATTGACTTCTGTTGCGATTTCATTTTTAAATCATAAATATGTTATTACACAAAACCTCTGTGTGATACCTAATAGATATTTAATTAAAAGATGTATCATAATTTAGTCTTGTAATATCACAAAATAATGTACATGTTCGATTTGTAATATCGCCTATAAATTAACACCTATACATTTATATTAAAAATCGTTAAAAACCATTTAATTATAAATGTTTAGTATTTTATGATGGTAATATATATATATATATATATATATATTGTAATTTTATTTTTGATTAATTAAGAAATAAAAAAGTATCAGTATTTTCTTCTTTTTTTAATAATAATAAAAATGTGTATATTATATGTATGTATATAGATGTATATGATGTATTTTCTAAAAAATATTCTGATTTTACAATATACAAATTATAATTTTTTATAGAATTGAAACTGTAGATATACTGTAGATTAGTCCCTACCTACCTATATTTTGTATACACACAATATCTGTTAATGTTTTCCAATACATCAATGGACACAGAAAAGTATAATTTCAAGGAATTATCATTTTCAATATTGGAGTAATAATTTTAAAACCATTAAAATATATCGAGTTATGATATCGAGTTATGGAATCAATTAATTAAAGAACCACCCGTCGCGAGTTGAACAATTGCGTTTGCCGAAAAATATTCCCTCTTGCCACAATGCGATTATATCTCGTGCGCCACCATTTATAAATATTGCATGAGCATACATATTGCATTTTCTAACGGGTCCATTATTGAATTTAAGAAATTCCACCCATTTATCCTTAACCCAAATACGGCCGACTAATAATCGGATTGAAAGTGGCCACGGTAGGTCGAAATGAAAGTTTTTTTTTTTTGTTTTCTTGTATAAATATGTAAGAACCAAAGTAATATTTCTCGATGCATCACGCGGGAGTAGAAAAAAAAAAAATTGTAACATAACGCCACTACGATATTATTTGTTTACAAATAGTTCCTTTGTATCATAAGTCAAAAAAAAAAGAAAACCTCCAATAGGTTCTTGTTTTCCTAACGGATACGCCCAACGTATTTCAAATAAATATAAACAAACGGAATAAAATTGGTGCTGAAGTTTTCCATCAGCATAATACACCGTGTGTACACATACTCCTCCATTGGCTTATTTCTATATTGTATTCCGAAATGTTTTATATATTATATAAACAGACCGAACATAATATAATGTGATTATTTGTAGGATAGACGGAACAGAGAAAACAAAAACATTGCCATACCACGAAACGGGCGAAACAGATTTGACTTTTAGTCGCTTTAAGAACCTGCGGTAGGTATATACGCATGCCGAATCCTATGTAGATTTACGAACTACCTATTGAAATATATCGTATTTTGTGCTTAAAGTAATAAATTGTATATTAAACTAGGAAAAAAAAAAAAAAAAAAAAAACAAATAAAGGAAATGTATTTCTCTCGTAAATTATTTAATATATTATAATAAATACAAATGCAAAAAGCATTATGAAATATCTGTCAACGCATAAAACAAAATTATTGTCCACAGAAGATTATTACATAAATTTCAATACAACGCGATACGTTTAGCTGTAAACGCAGCGCAGAGGTTAGGTATTGTACGCGGCCAAAAGCGTGTCACGTTAATATTACCCACTAATACTACTTATTTTCCACTGCGCGGCAAACTTTATTTATAGGTTTTTGTTTTTAATAATAACGTAGTAGGCATAATAATATTATGCACAATGCAAACACGTTTTTGCGACTATTAAAAATACAAATTTAGATTATAATAATGCATTTGTACAATTCATTCAAATTTCGCACGTAGGAATTGTTTTTTTTTTTTTCATAAATATAAAATATAATTCGTTACCGGTATTATTAAATATATAGGCAAGTATATAACCCGCCCATTCCTTTTCGAATCGCGAGTGGTTACGAATTATAACTTGAAGGAACATACCGAATGTATTCGATAAAGCGACACATTTTTATACCGCGCGGTATGAAATTGGAATCGGATGACAGTTACAAAATACCATGCGTCAAACTGCGACGCAGCTATATAATAACCTTATATTATGTATATTGGATAAATAATTTTTAACAATATACTACGAAGCGATTGTATTTTTACGTCGTCGACAAAATTGATTTTGTCAGCAACGTTTCGCCGTATGCGACTTACGAATGCGTTCTCCTGATCGGGTATTCGCAGCAAGAAGTAAAACCATAAATATTAACTTTAAATCCAATTATTTTGACTTCACTACGACGACGACGACGACGCAACTTCGTAATGTGCACAACCGTAATGTTGATTATCTGTTGGAATTTCTATTTCGTGGTCGGCCCGATGAGTTCTAACTAGTCTTCTCTTCGGTCCGTATCATTTGGCCAGCACATTCATGCTTTAAAAGTTACAATAGTAATTCACTGTGCGCCCTTTAAAATTACATTGTACGTTATATTTTTGGACCTTTATATGATGCATTTTCTGTGTGCCATGATATGTTGACATTAATTTTAATTGTTGATTCATTATTAACATTGTTTCGTATATTTTAATGCATAACACCCATTAAACATTTATAATAATTAGTGTCATTCAAATTAACTTCAAACACAAAGGTCGTAGATAATTTATTACGACATGTATATAATAATTATAATACTAATAAAGTATAATTATATTATGTTGGCCAATTTATTGACATGATACAGGCGTATAATAAAAATGTAGTCAATTATCCTATACGGATATGCATCTAAATTTAATGATAATTTGTGAGATCAGGATAATGGACGTTGATTTGTTTTCAGTTGATTTCTTTTGAATTTTTTTATACGTGTAAAAATTAATCGATTTTATTTTAATTATTTATTTTTTTTATGTTTATTAAAATACTATTGTAGTAGATATATCAAATTAATTAAATTATTATAAAATTAATTTAGATATAGGTACAATTTATTAAGTAACATCAAGGGATATTACATTTTTTTAAAAAAAAATTTCTAAATTTGGAACTTTGAATGGAATAAAAAAAAATTGGAATTTTATTTTATTTTTTTATACTCATTCAAATTTTAAGATTTAACATTGATATTTGATTTTAAAAGAATATTAAAATTAAAAAATTATTTTTTGTATATTTAAAAGACTAAAGACACTTTTTTGGGTAAAAATAATAGTCCGATTACCGAAAGTAGGGTATGTTTATTTCATATAGAATTTTATCTAGTTTGTACTTTATTTAACTCGTATTTCGAATTTGTCAAAAATGTAACCTTGGCATAAGGAAAACTACTGAAAAGTGGTTGAAAAACGACAAAATTCGCGGAATCTACATTTTTGACGAATTTTAATTTCATTATATTATGAAAACTAATTTTTCTGCAGTTCTGCATTATTTCATAAATAATAAAAATGTGTTAAATGAAATATTATCAGTGTATTGGGTATCTGACTGAGATTCGCTCAGAATCGTTTTTTTCGAATCGTAATTATTATTATATAACATAATAATATTTCTCCACTTACCCCCCGAGGACCGGTGACATAAAGGAAGAATACCTAAAATTGTCTGCCCAACTTTTTTATAAATAAGTATTTATTGGACTATTTTTTTAAAATTGAAAAAAAAATTATTTTTGTTATTTTTGTAAACAATGTGTTTTTTTTTTAACAATTGTATGATAACATAAAAAATATTATTACTGTAATGAGGATTTTGGAATTGGAGAGTTAGTAATGACTAATAATTTTAGCCAATATGGTAACGTATATATATATATATATATATATATATATATATATATATCTGTTATCCATGAAATATAACGCGAAAAAGAAAACAATTTGAAAAAAATGTAATATATCACAAAAATATGTCAATTAGTAATATGTGTATAATGAAAAAACTGAATAAATCAACGCCGAAATATAATTGTCTGTATAAAAATAATGTAGTTGTTAGGTACGCTCGTAACACATGGTGTTACAATATTTTATGGGCTAAAGTTAAATTTATACGTTATAATAATAAAAACATTTTGTCTAAAACGTAGAAAAAATATACACTAATGGTATACAATTTGTCTTTACCGAAGACACGTCGAACAAATAATAATTTGTACGTATTAGATTTCCGCATTATATCTATCAATTTGCTCATTGCCCTCATAAGTTCACGTTGTATTTTTTAATATTATTTATTTATTATCAAGTTTATAGTTAGTTTTTCAAAAATTACAATACTCGTCTAATACATTATAATAACATAATATAATGATAAGATTTAACTTTAACAATGATCAATAATTTATATTAATATTAATTTTAAAGCAAAAAAAAAAATTTAATAATAAAAAATCTAATAAACACGAGAACTATATTAAACTCAACTTGCAAATTTAATAATAAATACACTGAAATAAATATCTATCAACGTATTATATGTATACGACAATAATCAAGTAAAACCTGTTATTCAAAATACTTACAAAAAAGACATGTTTGAATTATCATATTTCATTTAAATAACATAACATGCGTGGTACATAATATTATGTTATAGTTTTATTATGTACGTATGTATACATTTTTCAAATGATTAGATGACTGAACACACGAAATTTTCATTTTAAAATAATATAATATTGAATATTAGTTATAATCTCATTTATAATACTACAGTGAGACATACTTGATTTAAATATATAATTTATTATATTCGTACATCTTTCTAAAAATAAAAAATAAATAAATACAAATAATTTACAATAAAATCATATCTGAATATGCTGAAATAAAAATAATTTGTTATTGTTGTTTTTAGATTACCAATTCAGCGTATAAAATCAGTGTTCATATTATAATTTTTTATTAAAAAAAAAATATAAATAATATATTCATTACACGTGTAAAAATAATAATTGATTTATTCCCTGAATATTTCACTATTGGGAACTAACATAATATTTCAAAATTAAATTTTATATTATTTTCATTAATTCTAATAATGCGATTTTTCCATTTCGTTTAATAATATATTATTTATTTGTTTTTTTTACAAGTATTTTTTTATCAAATCGTAGTATTATTATCAGTTATATATAATTTACCTAATACTATAATACCCATTGGTATTATTCATTATTAAATGGAATAAATTAAATTTAAAAAAAAAAATGGTTTGGCAATAAAATCGTTTGTACATAGTTGTTGATAACATAAGTAGAAATGCCATACTTAAAATTATTTTAAAAAATTTTTACAAAAATGTATAATTATTTAACGCATACAAAATCAACTGAAATAGTTCATAATGAAATTAAAACTTTTTAAATATATAATATATTGAACCACAATACAATTTTATAATTTCAGTATTTTTCATCGTAGAGAAATAGCTGACAATAATTACTATTTGGAAACTTAAAAAAATTGAAAATATTATTGGCTGGGTACACACATATTTAGAAATACCTACTTATCGTGTTTTGACACTGCGTATAAATCGTTTAATGATCGAGGCAACGTATGATACAATGAAAGCGTGCGTGTGATTGAGAATACCAACACGATACACGAGTACACGGCCATGTTAAATGATTACCGGTTACCGGATATTTGTATACCTGGTCGTGTCCGAGTACACGTGGTCGAATGTACTCGTATATTATAATCGAGATGAGGTCGTGATAGTTTTCGATTCAATAATAATAATAATAATGTAATATTGTCGATTAATGATTACCCCATTTGTAGTTTATGAAATCGATTGGTCGGTGTTATTACCGATTCTATGAATTTACGACAAATCGATATCTATAAATATCATACAATATACGTAAATTATAATTGTTAATACTTTTTTCATTAATCAAAACCATAGATTGTAGCAATAAAATACAAAAATAAAACAAACTCATCTATACTATAGTTAATCACGCTTCAAACCAAAACATCGAATTCATAGTAAAAATATTAGTGGAAAATATCGTTTTTATTAACGATTTTGAATTGCAAATTTCATTCACTTATATTATTAAGTTTCATAGAATAAAATAGAAATTTTTTTTAACATTGCACAGAACGCCATTTTAATTGCGTAGTATCTTGTTGAATTGCGTCATTTTGATATTAGAAATTTAAAACGTTCTTAAAAAAGAAATAAAATAAAAATCAACGGAAATAAGAAAATGAGATTTTATTATTATTTAAATTCAAAAACAGTTTGGAAAAACTTCCAAACAATTATTGTAATATGATAACCGTAAATGTCCCATTAATACCTATTTTATTAATTTTGTTCTTGTCTCTCTAATGAAAATTTTAAATATTACACGGACATAATATTTAAATTATAATTGGTTGATAAATTAATCAATTTATTAAAATATTTAAATGAACTAAAATAATATGTTATTTATCTTACTCTGAAATGTTTAATTGATGTTTTATAATATCATTTATTTTTATGTTTCACAATTTGACTATATTAATATCTACAATTATATTATTTAAAATTCAACTACTACGTTATTTTAATTTTATTTAATAACGGTTTCAATATAATTCACATAGTTATAATATTAAATTTATTTATTACTATAAATATTTAATTATTATTACTTATAAATACGTACAATATTATAGGATCTGTTTTTTTTTTTTATGAAAAACTTTAATCGATATTATTGTGGAAAAAGTCAAATAAGTAAATAAATAATTATTATACTGTGTCACGAATTTCGTTCCACTGAGTAATAGTTTTCAACTCTCAACATTAAAAACTTTATTTTTTTAGTTTTTTTAATTTCAAAAAATAACAATAATGATACCTAATAAAATAAAGAATAAAGGTGCCGTAGGCTTTAAAAAGAGTTTTGAAATTGGTGACCCGGCTAAACAGATTCGAGAGTGATGGAAGAGTCGAATGATCGCGTTGGTTGTATTAGGCAATAGGAGAGGGGGAGGGGTATATATTGTTGGGATAGCCGAGAGTAGGATAGGAAACAATAACTTTAAGCGACCGCCACCCGATAAAGCGTTACGGCGGAATACGAGGATAGCTATCGAATTAAAAGTTTTTATACCAATCCCCCGGCTACCATTTACCTGCAGTTACCACCCTTACCGTGTCGCTGATGTCGCTGCTAGTGCCACGTATATATAGATGAGATGAACCGTGGCCGAATAAAGTGCGTCCGATACTTAATATTGTCAGGAATTTTAAAAGTAAAAGAAATATATATATAAAAAAACTTTATTTCTTGCACGATCCCGATATAATTCCCTGTAGTGTCACGACCAGTGGCATTTTAACCGCGAAAAGTATAACATGTTCGTGGTAGTTATCGATGGCGATAACGCGACAAAATATGTGCGATAAAAGGATGAAATATATATTTATTTTCCCCCTATATACCGAAAACTGGAATTCGTCACGGGGGTCCATCCGCGTTGCGCGCGTGACACGGACATGACGGAACGATGCGTGCGAAGAACGTTTTCATTTCGCGTGTACCTAACTCGGCGGCGACGGATAAACGTGAATGGTTAGAGTATAGTAACGGGAATAGATCAAGATAGAGTGATAGAGTACTAAGTATTACGGCTCGGCGGATATGGGGTTCTCGGTTAAAAGCTCTCGAGAATTACTGCGGTGGAAAAGCTTTCGTTCGGACGTGATAAAAATTATATTTTCTTTTATCCAGGTTACCAGGACCGTGGTCGTATTCCGCATCCGCTGGGGGGTCGTCTAAACTGTATCGATTGGAAAAATCACTTTTGTGTGTCTGACACGAAACGTTATACGATAACCGAATCGAATTTCCCGCACACTGTGGCCCAAACTCGTCTCGTATGTGCTGCGTAGTGCCACCACATTGGCGTAGCGGTGTAATTTTATTATATTATTGACTCGGTTATATTTCGTTCTAAATTTATCTATTTCCGCCAAGCTTATCACATTGAGTATCGAAATTCACAGTGGTGGAACGCTGCTAGTTGTCGCCCGGGGAATATATTTATTCAAAAGAAAAAAATCGTTAGTTTAAATAATATGTTGGATTGAGTAAATTCACGTTACCAAACGGATCCCGCGGTTGATACAGATTAAGTATATCTGGTTCAAATATTTCATCTAGATATTTATTTATTTATTATAGAATTATAATATTGTCGATTATTTTATATAGCCGTTTCATTGTTCCCCTGACCTAACTTATTCGGGTGGTAGAATCTATTGTTAACGCACTAATATCTAATTGGAATAATCAAAACCATTTGACGATGGTGTCGAGAAGAAAGTCATACACAAACGTCATAATATTAGACTTCTTTATTACTTTTATTATTATACACACGATACTACAGTACTAGACGCATTAAAAAATATATTTGTTGACGAAACGCCATATATAAATCGAATACTATTATAATAATAGTAGTCACGTTACGGTCGAAAGGACCGCTGAAAACAGCATTAGCGCGTAGAGATCGCATTCGCGGATATGTAACGTGCATGCAAACCGGGAACTTATAGTATAAATTTAATAAACTCAATGCTCACGATTATATATTTTATCTCATATACCGGAAATTTCGTCTGGAATATAATTTAGAGTTCCTATATATACCTATTTACCTATACCTATTACCTATTGATAAATATTATAAGAAATAATTAAAGAACTACAATTAAACATAATTGAATAATGTTGAATTATTATTATTATTATAATTTTTATTATTATTTTAAAGTTGTAATATAATGCTGCAGAGGGATCACAAACAAAACGAATTGAATCAAAACTGTTGACGAATTATAAAAAAAAAAAAAAATTACATCGGATAAATGAACATGTGTGTCAACAGTGTGCGCGCATAAAGTTCAATAACAGTAGAGATTAAAATAAAAAAAGTACACAAGTCAGCATATTATAAATCAATTTATACCTCAGGGTTAGGTTTCCTAAGCATTATTACAGGCCAAAATCCCAGAGTACTTCCTTTATAATAATATGACGCAGCCGGATTTAAAGATTATAAAAATGACGGGGTTTCTCGCTCACGATTTTTTACGGAACATCGCACATGGTTACTTTTTGACACACGTAATCCAAACGTATTCAAAACGTTTACATAACCAGAGGATATAATATAATATAACTTGCCTATATTATATTATTATATTCTTTGTAGGAGTATTACCTACCTACATTTTTTTTTTTTTTTACATTTTATACTATTTTTAGTCGTTTTATTCTATATATTGGTTTAATCGAATTCGAGTCGATATATTCCTTTCTGAATACTGAACAACTACATAAATCTAATCTGTTATACTTTTTTTTTTATTGTTATTATTCAACTGACTAGAATCCATAAATAAATATTTCAAAATCGAAATTCTTCAAACACACTTAGATATTTATTATTTACAGTCATACCATTATTCGCGTTTTACAATATGTTGGTACAATGCATTTTACGAATGATTCGTACCTATAATAAATAATATATAGATACTATTAATTGTCATTATCTTGCAATATATTATTGATCGTAACTTGTTAGATGTTATCAATTAAATTATTCCTGAAAAATCTACCTACTAAAAACTATTATAATTTATTCAATTGATTTCGCATAGGTATTAGTTTTTACGAAAACATAAACAAATTATAAATCGTAAAAATATAATGAATACGTAAAAAAAATATCTTATGAATCTTATAACAGTATAGTAAATTATTTTCATATTGTAAACGATGTAAACTACAATAAGTACCTAGGTACTTAAGTTTTTAATGCACATTTCTGTATATATGATATTAGCATGTTATGAATTATTCATATTACTTGAAATGAGTCTATTTCCGAAGTAAAACGCGATTTATTGTCTATTTACATACCTTGCTATCTCTTTAAACAAAGTACAAATACGAATACCAAATATTATTAATTTTTTTAACATTTAAATTATATGATACACTAAATATGAACCTTTATGATATAATATTTCATATTTCAAACGTCTTTAGTATGCATTAAAAATCATCAAAGTCGTTGTTTCCGTTTGCATGTTTGCACAATGCGTGTATTCCTACAATATAGGTACATAGACATTTAGTTTCAAGTTGTGTCCAAACGCGTATATTTTAATAGTTTTCCTGACCAAGTTTTATTTTTGTATTTCTCTTAAAGTTTAAAGAGGGATTTCTTTTTTTATATAGGTAGATACATTAATACATTATACCCTGCAGTTAATCGTAATATCCAATATTTGATGATTTATACGTATTATATAATACCTGCCAATAGTTTATAGTAGTATTATTATTTTAATTTATTTTATAAGCATAATAAGTAAATATATAAGTAATATTGTATTTGTATAATATATTCATTTTCTATGAAAACGATCTTGGGTTATTGTAACAATAAAAATTAATTATTTATTGTCTATTTCTGAATGTCTTTTATCAATTGCCTAATAATAATTATCACATAACAATAACAATATATTTATATATCAGATTTAATTATTTATGTACAAATGATTACCGAAATTATTGAATATAATATTATGTGCTCATTGATGTACGTAAAAAATATTTTAATATTTTAGATATTTAAACAGTTAAAATCATAATTAAATTTTCAATTTATATTTTTGAGCATTATATGTTCTTTAATAATTTTGTATGATGTACAATATATAGTTGTCTTTAAGTATAGTATGTGCGTTTCGCATTAAGGGGGTGATCAACAAACCTAATTTCTCGGGTTAGATGAGATTTATCAACAAATAATATATAGGTGAGTCGCGTAAGCAGTGGATGGGTTACTTAGACACTATATATGATTGATAAAATATAAAAAGAAATTTTTGTCTAATAAATAGATAATTTATTTACTAATTTCTACTAGTTATTTAGTCATGGCGAATTGATTACTTTTACACTTATATACAATTCTAATAACTGTTCATTCCATACATTATGTAATATGTCAATTTACATTTAAAAAAGATCGTAATCGAAAACCGTATCGTACACAAATCGAATTTGTTGTTGAAATGAAAAATAGAACAAAGTTAGTCTGCATTCATGTTAAGAAAACAAATTTATAATGTAAGTTTGTTTTTTATGTATGATATATAAAGTCACATTGATATTGACTCAAAAGTCTTTCAATATATTAATGTTAATTAATAATATATATAATAGAGCGCCTAATCACGGTACAATAATTATTATTGTTAAACATATTAAATATTCAATCACTTTAATTTGTACCATGTTATTATACGTATTGAGCTTAAATATTTAAATTTAAATTGTATCTTATTTTGTTTCTAATTGAAAATATATTATCAAAATTAAAATGTAAATAAAAAATGGGATATTAGGTGCACAATATTATAATACTGTTTATGTTGTTTTTTAATAATATACAACCAAGACTACAGTGGATTAAAGAATAAAATTAATATAATTAAATTTATTTTAGTTTAACAGCTCATAAAGTTAAAGTTTAACTAACGGATAATACGATATGGATGTGGGTATACAGAAATTTCGTTATTATAATATGTCATGTTCAACGTTTAGGTTTGTTTTAATACAATTCGAGAAACATATCCTGCATATTCTCGTACAAACAAAAACAATTTTTATACCAGTTAGTTTATATTAATATTCATATAAAATAAATTAATCGACGAATGACAACAGACGTAGCGTGCAAACCACGTAAAAATATATTGCTAATTGTTTTTTGTAATTTGTTTAAAACAAAAAATGAAAATAAAATATAATTTATTGGTTTGCCAAAGCATCAACAAGACTGTGGTGACGACGGCAGTCCGGGATACGTCAAACGGATAAAAAAAAAAAACAAAGTTTATTTTTTGTTACCTATATACACGATAGCTCGATATTAAAGGCGTTTTCGTGTATGACAATATAAGTCGTCGTCGACATTTCAGTATTTTTTTATATAATCCTATATGTATGTAAATTATACACTTGTGTATATAATATGCGTTATCGGTTTACGGACGATCGATCGCAATGGTTTAAACATTTCACCCAGCGGTATATTGTTACTGCCGTAGCCGCCGGCAGTTAGGTATAATGTGTAATAGAAGCGTAGGAATTTGTGATTGAAATCGTAAATATGAATAATTATTATGATATCGTAATACCATTATGGAAGGTTAGTTATGATATTTCTACAACAATATTGTACTGTTATAAGTTATGACCCATACCCTCACACCCTTATAATCATATTAAAATATTTCTTTTAAAATTATAAACAACAAGTATTAGTACCTATACCTACTCGCCATAAATTAAATTTCCAATATAATATGAGATTATCACGTTATGAATATTTCAAATATAATAACAATATGTAATAAGCACCTAGGTGCTATTACATCAAAACTATTGTTGCATATTTTTCAATTAGTATGTCTTATATATAGAATATATATATATATATATATATATATATATACTAATTGAAAATTGTAATTAAGAAGTTATCTTCTTATCACTTGTAAATCGTATTCGTTTTAATTAAAACATTTTGTGGTATCATATAAATTATATGTTTTTCCTTTTAAAATATATTAACATTTTAAAATGTATATTGTATTCCTAATAATTATATCGCAAAAGTCTAATAATTAATTGTGTAATCAGATAATTAAAACGGTAATACGATTTTAATTTAATTTATTATTATAAAACATAAACTGTTACTTTTTTCAGCAGTTCTTTAAGATAAAAAGTTTTATCAAAGCTATTAGTTTTTTTAAATATACTTGTAAAAGTTTTAATATCATAGATTGAACATCTTGTATGTTTGCATTATATTAACAGAGAAAAATTAAATTATTATTATAATTAATATAAATAATTAACGTTAATATATTTACAGAAATATAAATTATTGTTATTTTTTCGTTTATTACACAGTAAAATATTGATATTTTTAATGAGTGATATTTGATTAATTTATTATATTTATAAATATTTTCTATTATTATATTAAATAATATATAATTATCATTATATACGATGAAAATATACGATAATTAAATATAAACCTGTGTTTATTTTTTATTTATTAATAATCTCTACAATATTATTCTCAATTTTATATCTTATTTTAATAAATATGATTATATTTGTACGATTGTGCAGTCTTTATAGATCTGCAATTAACTATAATAGATAATTTATACGATTTCTTAATGTGTAATATAAGTTTATTAGTATATATTTAAGTTTTAATATTTACCTACTTTATATTATTAAAAAAACTGCAATATTTGTATACTCATAAATATATTTTGAAATAAAATATTTTCATAAAAATTCTAATTTTCTTAAAAAGAGAAAAATAAACTAACAACTTATATTAGGTGTAAAAGTAAAAGTAAAAAATAAAAATATGTATATTGTGTTTATTTTCTTTTTTTAGTGTTTTGCGAAAGATGAAGATTATTGAAAAAAAAAATTAGTGATCTATTATAGTTTTAGCTGCATATTGTTCTAAGTTTATCTTATGTTTGTGTAATCATTATATTAGTCCATTTAGAATTGACCTCAGAAGTTTGCCTATTGTTGACTCAGATCATCGGGCCAATTCAGCAGATATGATTTTCTCAAAAGGGATAAACATTATTTGTTTAGTCCATTACTATTTCGTTATATCAGATAAGCACAAGGAAATACATAATATAATTATTGGCACCGTCACCTATATTAATACCAATTACAATATCCGTTTGCATAAGAAAATCGAATTTATTACTATTGTGTCACGACCATAAACTACAACCGACATGTTAAACTTAATGCAATCGACTAGTTGTTTAAATTACTATGCGAGCGATAAATAAATTAAAAATTATTATCAATGTACAATGCGCATTGAAATCGTATATCTGATAACAGATGTGTTGGTATATTAGGTACCTATTTGTTTACAATATTTTGTTTTTTTCCAAATAAATTATTAAAGTGAATATAAATCGCGCTGTGAAATGACTATATTATTTCGTACATTACAAATGCGAAAGGCACATCATATTTACTCATATATAAAACAGTAGAATACATTCATATCTTCTTCTTCTTCATTCTTAGCTTAACGTTCCATGTAGGACCTGGGATACCACAAGCAATACTCTCTATTCTTCCCCATTAAATACCAGGTCAACTGACACTTCCCAACATTTTTATTTCTTTCTCTACAGCATCTGTCCATCTCGTACGTGGTCTACCTATTGGTCTTTTCGTATGTATGGTATCCTCAGGGGAAACACTTTATGTGTTACGGGTATTGCGAACTTTGGGCCCCGAGCACTTTTCCTCTCTAGCTAAGGGATGTTGATCGTAGGGTTAACCCTATATGCTACATCGGAAAATACACAAATATTAAGAAACCACAAAACAAGTCTCGGATTTGGAAGAAGACTAGAAAACGACTAGAATCGGAATGGGAAACATAAAATAAGATATATTTACTTTGTGTAATGTGTATAGTGCATTGCGTTCGTATTATTGCATGTCATGTAATGGTAAATCGATTAAAAGGAAAACTTATATAATTATGAGTTTTAAATTTTATGTTTATTTCATGATAATGCATGAAGACTTTCTGCTAAACATTATGTTATTTCGTATGACTAGTATCTAAATGCCTACTGAAGATTATTACTTCTACATATTATTATTAATATAGATAATTCTAAATTGTTATTACGAAAATTCACAAAGACCTAGGTTAAAATGGCTTAAGTCAACGATTCATCAATGTTCATCATCGGGATTATGGAGAAAAAACAGAATAAGAATTAGATCTTGACAAACAACTGATACATTTTAAATAATTGTGTCCTTTTATTCATGACTTAATAAAAATATTGTTTAAACAAATTTAAAAAAATATATGTATTTAGGTATATATATATATATATATATATATTTATAGATATTAGAAATAAATAAGATCAAAGATCATTAATCATTATTAAAATATATAGTCAAGTATACATTTTATTATGCATACGATTATGTTACCTTTGAGAACGGATAAAATTGACATATTGATATTATGTTTATTGATTTAATTTTAAATATTTATTAAATTTATATAATAATTAAACTAATTATAAAATATTTTTAAGTGCTTAATCCATATTATCAATCAACAGAAATATTAATATTAATTGATTTTTATCTTTCATACATTTTTAATGACCTTATTATTAATATTTCTCTGCACTACATTCAAACGTACTAATTGTATTGAATTATGCACAATATTTCGCTGAAATCCATGAACGTCTAATAAAATCAATTAGTTTAATTTTTTTTTTTTACTTTTTTTTATTTCACATACATATGAAATACTAAACCCCACTGAGAAGACTCGTGTGGGGGCCCAATTATATCATATTATATTATTTTATTTTATTTTATCATTTTACAGTTGAAATAAATGAACCGACTATATTCTTCAAAACAATTATTATATTATAATATTATTTTATACCAACAAATCAATTTTTTTTTTGAAAATATATGAGAATATTATTGTTATAGCACGTTACTTATCGTTGTATGTAATATATTATATATGGATGTTGTATGGGTCATAAGTATATTCGAACGAGTAAAATAAGTGACCTACATTAATAATTTAACCAAATAAATTCATCCCTTCTTCATCTTGATCCTAACGAAGGATTTAGTACAATTGTTTAACTTCTATATCGTCAGAACAGGAGTTGCAATTATACTAAAGAGTATTGTTCTCTCCGCCATACTTTAGGCCATTATTCTCTTAATACAACTTTCTACGTTACACTGACGTTGAACTCAAACGTGCACGTTAATTAACAGAACATTTCGCTTAAAACGACGGAAAACAGTGGACATGTTTCGTCGTTAATTGCATATTTTTATATTCATGTGTCTACATAAACTCAACATTATAAAATAAACAAACAATGAACTAGGTAGCTAAAATTAACTGCAATTAATTCCTATTCCTGTGAATAATAATGAAAGACCAAAGACATTAATGTTTAGACAGAAAATTGTTTTAAATACCTATTGATTTAAGATACATATGGTATAGAACGTTGAATTATTAATCTGTAATTTGACAGAGAAATTATTTATATTTGTTAAACATAAAAACATTGAATCTAAATGAATCTTTTATATTCATTGTGATCGATTTCGTTGATATTTTGTAATTTTAGAAAACCGTGATACGAACGTTTTATTTTGTAACTGGACCGGTGATATTGTATTGATGTGTATTGTGAATCTACGAGTCGATTATTGTAGATTATAGTACCTATATGCCATAACATTTGAGCGAAGACATACTCGAGCCATTTATCAATCAATATATAACTTGTCCGGTTCATTTTGATACCTGGGATGTCTGATCTGAAATCCCCTAATTTTTTCAGACGTGTGACGACACACAGTATTAATATGTACAAGAACGAGTTATACAAATATAAATATTAAATAAAACAGTTTACGTCATAAAAAATGTTAAATATGTGTATAATTCGTTTTTTATAGTCCACAACGGAACATTTCTGGTGACCCATGGAGGGAGCGAACCAACAACAAACTCGTTAACACCTGTGTGGAGTTAGCCCACCGACTTTATGATATTGTAAAACATATGCCAATATTTTGCAAGTTATTTGCAAGTGATTTCCGGTTCGTTTTTAGAAATTTCTGGTGCAAATTTTAGCCAAAAATAAAAATAACCAATGATAAAGCTAACTTCATGCAATCCTTTCATGTTGTCCAATGGAGTCGAAAATGGTATACTATGTATTTTACTTTTTATCAATCGTAATTACTTGCAAACTATTGGTATATATGTTTGAATACGATAGCATATAAAGTCGGAGCTCGAAGAACCAACTAGTAGGATATAAAGGTATGTTCTGGATCGAGCACCACCACAAAATACTACCAAACATCGCCACCTCTGTTATACTCCGCTAAACTCTTTCGTCTCCACATCATACCTCTATATCAAAACATAGCAACCTAGTAGGCATGTTAGACCTTTCATTTTTTCTTCTAATGAGTATATTATCATTCATATTTCGATGTATGTCGTATGCATATTATCATCGATTACGTCAACTATCTTTATTTTGACCATGGACGTATAAATTATATAAAATGTATTGATTATACCTCAATATTTCGGTTTCTGTGTTCACCGCACTGCCTCAGGAGCACATGAACAACGAAATATAATTGCCGCCGTTTAATCAAATCGTTAAGCAGAAATTCAATCCCGAAAGAGAAAATTTAAGAATTTCAGAATTCCAAACATAATCGATATTCCGCCAAAAAGTGTCACTTATAGACCACTAGATTGCGGATGCCTCTAAATTCGCCAAAAACGAATAAAACAACTATTGCAATTCCCTTTAAATAAATGTCCATCCACAAAAGGAGTTTCGTGTACACCGAAAGCGTAGTCTAAAGACGAAATCGGTATGCCGTATGCTAATTGTAATAATAATTATTAATATATTTATAATTATTGATATGGTGAACATTTCGGAATCTGAATTTATTATTACAAATTTTCGAACCAATATTTCTTCCTAATAATTTATTTCGAACTTTAAATTATATTTCATAGTTCATAATTTTTAATAATTCGATTTGGCTCGGGTTCGGAAATTAATAACGCACATCTTATAATTGCTCATCTATTTGTAACAGATGGTTGGTTTTAAAAATAAAAGAGAAAAAGTTTTTTTTTTTATTTACAAGTTTCACAATTTTATTTTTAAATTGTATGATTTATCAACGAACTGAAAGATTTAAAAGTACATATACGAATTACATATTATATATATATATATATATTACATTCACAATTATTTATAGATTTTAATAAGATAGGTATAATCGTGCAATTTGTTTTCTTTTGTTTTTGTTTTAAATTTAACCAAAACAATATTACACTTTATCTTTTGCAATCAAATACGAATATGTACGTTGCGATAACTGTGATAAATAGGTACTGCAAAACACCGTGTGGGATTGTTAATTTTACCGTGCGTCTTCCCTGTTGACCTTTAAACTTGTGTTATTAATTTATAACATATTTTATATGCGCAAGTAGGATTTTTTCGAATGCTAATAAAATTACCTATACTACCTCATCCACAGTGACTTTTTTATAAATACATCTCTGGTATCGAGCTTTGGGTAGACTTTGAATTTTTTCTGATAAATTTATGAATTATGATGAAATTTGTATGGTTGCACCACTGATTAATCAATAATTATTAATAATAAAAATTGCTATATACGTATACCTATCTATAATTATATTTGTTTATTTTTTTTGTTAAAGTATAATATTTTCGTGCAATATATACGTACTTTTTCAGATAATGCATGGAATGATCAGAAAACGAATTGCACAACAGCAAATGAGCTAAATAAATTACCAACTAGATGAAATTTAGTACGGAAAGGGTATCCTATTTTTAGTAATCGGACCATTATTTCTATCTCAAAAAATGTTTTTATACATTAATAATAAAAAAAAACATTTTTGTAAAACCAAAACATTCCCCACTTTGCTCAGAATCTAAAATTTAAAATAACTAAAACCGTAATTTTGCTGATTTTTCAGACATTTTTGGGTAGTTATTCTTCTTTTAAGAAAAACTTTTGAGAGATTCAAAAAATGGACTATTTAAAGTACCAACTAGATAAAATTTGCTTCTGAAAACATACCCTATTCGTGGTAAAAACCATTATTTCTACTTAAAATTGTGCTTTCAGACATAAAAAAACAACACTGTAAAACCAATACGAATAAAAATTCGCTTCGCTTAGAATCTAAAACTAATGAAAAATATTCGTGTGTGTATGTATGAAAAAAACATTAAGTGTAAACAAAAATCATCGTGTCATGGATGATCTAATTACAATAATAATCGCCAGACAAGTACCTAAATTGTTATAAATTGTTACAGTTCGAATGAAAATATTGCAATTATGTAAACAATTTTGCTTTTTATAAGTGTATCTATCTAGCTACTCAATAAAATGTCAAAGTTATTAAACATAATATTATAGAATATATAAATCCATTGTGAAAAAGGGTTTTTTAAAAAAATATACTTATATACTCGTATGTTACTGGGAATGAAATTTGCACGTAAAATTCTTTATGGTTTCACGACTCGACACACAATAAAATACACAAAAATATAGTGGTCACTATTCCAATATGGATCTGTTCTGCGTCACACACAACAATATCCAAATCAATCGTCGTGTAGTATTTGTACTTTTAGGTTTTTATTGGCCTTTTTTTTTATAGATTTCGACAACAACACCATAACCATCTAACATGTTAAGCCGACTGGTCTAGCTTTTGTTGGCCTTCTTTCGAGCGTAAACATTTTCAAACGACCGTTACTTATACGTAATATTTTCACATCCGATATAGTTGCAGCGTGCGCGTTTCCGATGTGAAAAGCCCACCTTCAGACGGACTATCTGTCAACGTCATTCGGAACCACCGGTGGAACGGCCGAAAAAAGGAAAAAATACATTTTCTGTTAATGGACGTGACCTGAAACTTTTGCCAATCACGACGTAGACACGGTTCGAATCGTGGGCTGATGGAAAACGTCGTAATTGGAGTAGTCCCGTGACGACCTCACCGCGAGCTTACTTGTCATGTGTCTAATAATAATAATAATAATATAATATTTGAAATTTACACATACATACACACACACAAAAATAATATAGTGGAACTAATAGAAGTGACATTTCTTGGCTGTTTTACAAAAAAAAAAAATAAGAGCAACTATGAATACTCAGATAGATATTTTCGTCTAAGTTATTGCAACACTGAATACACGTAGTAATCAGCAATATTATTATAATATGTTATTGTTTAGATTACCTATATTAGCTTAATTACATTATTGACCAGTAAAAGGATATGTTATTCAAAAATTAAACAATAACTTTATACACCTAATAAGTTATTGATAAGTAATGGGTAATTAATGGAATTATAAATTATATCATAATAATATATAATTTAAATTTTAAGTATAAGAATATATACTCATATTATTTATTTTCCTATTTAAGCAATAAGTTGTCAATATTTTAAAAACAATTTATTTGAAACATACTTTTCCATATTTTATTAATACATCATAAATAAGTACCAGTTTTAATAGTATAATAATTACTAAATTGTATCTAAAATCAAAAAATCATATCCAGCTACATTTATTAGGGGAAACAATCCAAAACAATAACTACACAAAAATCCTAGGAGTTATATTCGACAAAAAAATGAACTGGAAAACACACATCACGAAACTAAAAGAAACAACTTCTCCTCGAACAAATATCCTCAAAATGCTATCTCACACCTCATGGGGTTCCGATTCATCAACCCTCAAAAAAATTTATGAAACACTTATAAGATCCAAACTAGATTACGCATCTTTTATCTACAGAAATGCTAACACAAACACTCTCAAAAAAATTGACACCATACAAAACACCTCTATGAGATACATAACAGGAGCTTTTCGCTCCAGCCCTCTAGAAAGTTTATACAATATAGCTCATGAACAACCACCATGGATCAGAGAAATTAATTTAGCTTTAAAATATTATTCAAGGAACCAAAGAGCAAACAAACCCTTATTCGAGTACCAGAAATCATATATCGACAAATATAAGATCGATATAACCAACATAATAAATGTCCACACCACTATTACCCCACCTTGGACATTAGATTTTTCAAATATAGTAAATCTGTCCTTGGCCGCTTACCCAAAACAATCGACACTACCTTCCAAATACAAACAATTATTCAATAGCATACAGGCCCAACATTCAAATTTTAATGAAATCTATACCGACGTATCTAAAACCAACCTAGGAACAACCATTGCAATAATTATCAACAAACATAAATTAACATACAAACTGCCAGACATGTGCTCAATATTTACAGCTGAAGCGTTAGCAATACTACACGCGATTGAACAAATCGAAAATTTAACTGAAAAACAATATATCATATTTAGCGACGCACTCAGCGTGATCAAGAACATCACTAATAAATTCCATCAGGAAGATATAACAATCATCATCACAAACCAATTAACCAAAGTTATACAATCAGGCAAAAAGGTTATCATTGCATGGATTCCCGGACACATCGGCATTCTAGGGAACGAAACGGCTGACAAAACAGCCTCCGAAGCATCCACAAACCATACAACCAACATCATAAACACTTACACCATCAAGGATTTAAAAAACCATATAAACAATACCACCGAAAATATATGGCAACACTACTGGATGAGACAAGATACCAAATTAAATGAAATAAAAAACAACATCTCAAGGTCCCCAAACTATATCAAATTAACACGAAAACAAGAAGTAATTATTAATCGCCTTAGAATAGGACACACCAAAATCACACACAAACACCTTATGGAAAAAAATGAGCCCCCAATATGCCAGACATGCGGAACCCAATTCACTATAAAACATATACTAACAGAATGTATCACATATGCGAACCAGAGGCTTAAGAACCAACTTCCCCCGTCATTATCACAGATTCTGGGTCCTGATCCGGTTGAACTATTAAAAGTCATTCAATTCTTGGAAGATGCCAACTTGACCGACCAGATCTAGAATAATTCCAAACAAAAGCCAATGGCCCAGTTGCCGTGGCTTACATGAATAGAAAAAAAAAAAAAAAAAAATTATATCATAATAATATATAATTTAAATTTTAAGTATAAGAATA